>CM060433.1:132052010-133287510 GCA_030545235.1 Helianthus tuberosus
TGGTTAAACCAAATGGCATGACGGTAAATTCATAATGACCGTATCTCGTTCTGAAAGCAGTTTTAGGAATATCCTCTTCCTGTACTTTCTAACGATATCCTGAGCGTAAATCGATCTTAGGAATGAATCGAGCTCCTTGAAGTTGATCGAACAGATCGTCGATTCTCGGTAATGGGTACCGATTCTTAATTGTGACTTTGTTCAAATCTCGGTAATCAATGTACATACGCATCGATCCGTCTTTCTTTTTAACAAACAACACTGGTGCTCCCCACGGTGATGAACTTGGTTGTAAAAACCTTTGTCAAGAAGTTCATCCAATTGGTTCTTCAGTTATTGCATCTCCGTTGGTGCTAATCGATATGGTGCTTTGCCAATCGGTGCCATCCCTGGTATTAGGTGAATTCTAAATTCAACCTCTCTATCAGGCGGTAATCCAGCTAACTCTTCTGGAAAAACATCAAAGAATTTAGATATTATGGGAATATCTTTTAATTCTTTTCCTTTAGCATTAATGATTACAGAAATCATATATACTACTCCTCCTTTCCTTTCATAACTTGCAGCTTTCATCACAGAGATGAACTTCGTTGATTTGGTTGGCTTATCTCCTTTAATTGTGATCTTTTCACCACTTGGTGTACTTACTTGTACTGTCTTTTGATCACATAAAATACTAGCATGACTGGCTACCAACCAATCCATTCCTAATACAACATCGAATCCAGTTAGATTCATTGGATAAAGGTTAGCAAAGAAATGATGGTTCAGGATTTCTATTCTTTCTCCCTGCAAGATTTCACTTATCTTAATGGATTCTCTATTTGCTGTCTCTACCAGACAATCTTGTTGAAGTTTGGCTAAAGGTTGATCAAGAAGTTTGTAGAAAGAAGTATTGATAAAACTTTGGTTTGAACCAGAGTCAAACAATACTTTGGCGAAAATATTATTAACTAAGAACGTACCGGCAATCACATCTGGAATCATTTTGGCTTCCTCAACCGTCAGAACAAAGGCTCTGGCATTTTTCTTAGGTGCTTCAGTTGTCTTAGCTTTATTGGTTGTGGCTGGAGCTAGTTTCGGACAGTTCGGTTTGATGTGACCAACTTCTCCACAATTGTAGCATATCCTATTATTAAGTTTCGATCGATATTCTTCTTCCTTATGTCCTGGCTTCTTGCAAAAATTGCAAAATCTTACACATTTTCTATAATGCTTCTTTTTACAAGTCTTGTAGTAGGGTGTAGAGGAAGAACCTATACCCCTTCCACGGTATTGGAATTCTTGGGTAAGTTTCTGAGCTAAATTCTTCTTCTGGTTTTCTTCTTGTGTACGTACCAATTCATCAGTCAACGTATTAGCTAGTTCTACTGGTTCTTCTATGGTTTGTGGTCTAGTTACCTTGACTACGTGTCTAATCTCAAAAATTAATCCCCAAATATAACGAGAGATTAACACTGGTTCAGGTGAGGCTAATGTAGGTACTATCCTAGCAGATTCGAAGAATATGCTAGTGTAAACTTTGCAGTCTATTCCAGTCATTCTAAGATTTAGGAACTTATTGGCGATTTGTTCCATTTCATTAGGAGGACATAATTTTCTTTCAATTATTTCCTTAAAGTTGATCCATTCCACTTTATAAACTCTGTCACTTCCCCTAGACTGGAGAATAGTATTCCACCATTCTAAGGCTGCATTTTTGAAAAGATTAGAAACAAACATAATCTTATCTTCGGCTGCACATTTACTTATTTTTATGACTGCTTCTGTCTTTTCTATCCAGCGTAAGGTTACAATGGCTCTTTCATTGCTTGAGAATTCTATTGGTTTGCAGGCCAAGAATTATTTATAAGAATAACCGTAAAAAGTGGATCTTCTTCTTTTAGGAAATGGAGCTTGAATTAAAGGTCCATTATCATTCACACTGTGACTTGGTTCAGTGTGTTGACGTTTACTTAGATTTGCAGATTTATTATTTTCTGCCTCTTTCACAGATTTGATAATATAGGGCATAGCATCTATAATTCCTTGTGCTACTATGTGTTGAATGGCATTGTTATCTATTTGGTTTCCGTTATTCTCATTATTCTGATTTTTCTGATTTACTTCGTTCGACATTTGAATTGTGAAAATTTATCAGGTATTAATTATTACAGAATAAAAATTAGTACAGATATTTATGCACAATTACACAAATAGATTGATCAAAATCGTCGAACATTGAGACTTTTACTCTTTTTCATATATATGCATCTATTACAAACTATAACTAAAAATAAAATATACTAGTAGTTATGTATCCGTATCTATTTTAGTCTATCTATAGATTATTAATATTATTATATATTTTTTTCAAAATACAAAATTACACATATATCTAGGTATTTTCTAAGTTCCATTCATCCAGTACTGCATTTCATTCTCATCATATTTCCAAACTAGTTTCTCCCCTATCTGTCGGATTCTATTCCACTCATTCACTAAATCTTCTCCATACTGATGGAGTTCCTGCACCTGTTTTCGACTCATTGGCGGATCTAATGGTTCAGGTTGAGGTACGGGTTACTCGTAAGGGTCTGCGCTATTCGTTTCGAAAAATGTCCTATCATCATCCCTCCATGGATCACGTTCTAAAGGTAGGGGTTCTTCAGGAAGATATAAGGCCGAGTAAGACCTATTGTCGTCGAACCATGAATTATATTCTAAAGGCTGTGGGGTTGGGATTCTAGGTAACTCGTTGGGGTCAAATACAAGTATAGGGAATTGGTTTTCTTGATTGGGTTCAAGCATTTGTTGATCTGGGAATAAAGGTAACAGTGGCGGTTCAGCTATTTGGTTAGAGTCTACTGCTGTAGTAGCTAACATATGGAAATTGGCCAACTATCTATCTAGTTCCTCTTCCCATGGTGGTCTATTGCATGTTTCCTGAGTTTGTGCCTTGGCTTCCTTATTAGCTCTGGCTATCGATCTCTGCTGTTGTAACGTTTTCATTCTCTTTCTTCTCTCATGTGCTCCTCTACTAAACCAACCTCTTTTCTTAGTAGTAAAGGGTTCCTTAGACTGTGCCTTAAATATAAATATCCCTTCCTCAGTATCGGCTGAGTTCTGAGGGATCTGGATGAGACGATGTCCCCTTATCTTTTGGTGAACTATCTATATGACGATAAGCGTCCAAAGTTCCTTGCTCACTCATACTGTAGACTAACAAATAGTCAAATAACACAACACACATAATATACATGTTTACACAGAATTATTCCCTATGACAGAAATTAAAATCTAAGTGTCAGCAGAACACCTCTTTGGCTTAAACCAGTGGTTGTAACTCTGATACCACTCTCTGTCGCAACCCCCGACCCCTACCCCGGGAGCGGGCGCCGCGAGATCCGGATGGGTGGTATCGGTTTTTATTAATTTAGCAGTGGAAAACTTTCATCAGGACCGTAGTTAGGAAATATATTTGTATCAGAGTAAACCACCAAACTTTTTATAATAATAATATATCTTTTGTGATAAAACCCAAGTTCATTTGACAATACATTTTGTAGGGGATAAACCCTATTTGTTGAAAATAAAACTTCTTCTTTAATTAGGTAACCTTTATAGCCACTTTTCCAAGCATTCAGTGCTCTCCAACTGGCATCTATTTGGCTTTCACATTTTGTTACCTGAAACGTGTTTTAAAACATTTTATTAGCAAGAAACACTAGCGAGTGCATCTCAGTTTAATCAAAACAGTTTTATCACTTTTACAGAATTGAGGGCATCCGCAATTACATTTGCTTATATTTATCCAATTACCCTTTTTTTCCTAGTATTGTCTCCCCTGACTGGTTGGTCATGCTACTATTCCAATAGTGACGAGTTTCAAGTAATGTATACAAAACCCCAACCTACCGGTAGTAATGGTAGAATCACAAATACTTAATTTACTGTGCAAGTGTTTATTTAAAACATTTGAGGTTTTGATAGAACATTTAGACTCACAAAATGATTTATGAAAAGGTGATAAAAAGAAGATGTACTCACATTGTTTACTTAGGTAATACTAAGGCTTCCTATTTATTCTTCTAGTTATTATCTATTAAAATTAAACAATGCACACGTGTTAGTAAAATAACTCAATTATTTTAACCATACAACTCGAGATGGAATTCCAATAACTGAGTCAGGCAGAGCCTTGACATGCATTACGGAATCCTAAATCAATCGGGTGTAACACTAAACAGAAATCCAACGACTGAGTCGGGCAGAGCCCTGACATGCGTTACGGAGCCCTAATTAATCGACTGTGTAGGGTAATAGCAGGGTTATAATACTTACAACGAGGCAGAGCTTCGCTTAATATTGGGTATTATGCCCGAGTATAATTTCTACTATTAGAAATTTGAGAGAGAATTTCAGAAATTGAACGAATTCAAATAAGGCTCGAAGCTGCTATTTATAGGCTGATCGTAAGGTGGCTCGTGGCCCGCGTAAGCCCGAGCTAACTCTCTCGCAGCCCGCGAGAGAGCATGTGTCGAGCCTAGCTTTGTCGAGTCAACATGTAGGCCCGGTGAGTCATGTACCACGTGGCGCATGCCTTGTCCGACACACCAAGGCAGTCGCGGCCCGCGACACACCAAGGTGGTCTTGGTTGCGCCCCGCGAGCGACTGCTAAAATTTGTTTTCCTTGTTTTTTTTTCTAAGTATAGGGTTATTTCGGGTCTGTTTCTCGCGTACGGAGTACGTAAGGAACGTTTTTGGGTCATGTTAAGGGTTCTAGGATGTATTTAGCAGGGTTGGTATAGTTAACCACCCATAACCGACCCGCTATAACCATCGAAACCGAATAACCATAACCACCATAACCGATCGGTTATGGTTATGGTTATCTAATAACCGACATCGCGGTTATGGTTATGGTTTTTTGTCAAAACCGACCCAAACCGACCCATGCAGACCCCTACCTGCTATTATTTATTAGATTATTTAAAATCACTTTTTTTAGGACAGAGAGACTTCTGTTACTACGCCATTTTTATCTGTGTTTTGATATTCGGTATATGCTTGTCGTTGCCGGCACACGTTTTGCAGACGTTGGATCCCAGCCGTAACACGCGGGCAGAAAATGAACAGGTTGAAATTGAATCTTCATATTTTGAAAGCAATGTTTTAAAAACCGGTCCAAAACGGCCGGTTGTACCGGTTACACTGCCCGGTACACATGGTTGAATACTTGAACCGTCCGATACACCCGGTTAAACAGTTTTTGAATCAAATCCGGTATGATATAAAAACCGGATTTTAAATTTAGAAAAGAAAATAACAAAATAAACCAATGGAGGAATCGAGATTCGAGATACATATGCCTCTTCAAAAGCTGCAATCTCATTGGCCAAAAGAACACAAAGCAGATTTTAAACAATTTCTGAATCAAATCCGGTACCAAACAAACCGCTAGAAAATGCCCCGGTCGAAAGGCTCAACGTAAGCAACTCGCCACCAAGGCAGCAAGAAAGTCAGCTCTGGCCACCGGAGGAGTGAAGAAACCCCACAGATTCAGGCCAGGAACCATGGCATTGAGGGAGATCAGGAAGTATCAGAAGAGCACTGAACTCTTGATCAGGAAGCTCCCCTTTCAGAGGCTGGTGAGGGAGATTGCTCAGGATTTCAAGACTGATTTAAGGTTCCAAAGCTCTGCTGTTGCTGCTTTACAAGAAGCTTCTGAAGCTCATCTCGTTTTATCAATTAATTAATATGTACACAACCACTAATAAGTAGGATAAATCAACTTCTTGCTAAAAAATGCCCAGCATGCTAGAACTCTTTTAAAATTCTTGTCATTAAAAAAGAAAAACTCTTTTTATATTGTTATTAAATCACTATAAAAAGATAGGGTAAGCAAGGGCAATTTCACCATAAGAATATGGGGCAATAGCAACGACACACAATATGTCACCACTATTGGTTGATCCGGAACCCGGTATCCCACAATAAACCCTAGCCACTCATTCCTTATAATGATCCAACGACTGAGGTTTATTCAAATCAATAGCATCGATACTAAGGATTAATAGCAGCGATGTGTGTTGCTAAAACCCTAAAATGCAACACACCTCTAAAGGCGGGTTTCTTCCTTCCTTTCTCACTTCCCCCCCTAAAATGCAGCAGACCTCTTACATAATACATAATATCATATATATATAAAAGTGTTGTCAACGGTTAACTTGGACAGTTATCACAGGTTCAGATTTGGCACCTATAACCGTTTCAAACGGTATTATCTTTTCCCGTCACAACTAACCATAATAATAACAATAATACAAATAAAGTATATGAATTTAGATTATATTCCAATACACTCCACTAAACTAAATTCATCTTTCTTGGCACGTTAGGAAGTGATTTGTTGCCTCATCTATAGCTTTAGAAACCCGTTTGAAGTCAAATTTTCAACGTTTGTGCAGCTTCTCTTCTCCTTTCCAGGCACAACCATGGATAGAGCATAGTTCCCCCTCTCTTGATTTGAATCCTGCTGGACATAACCGGCACTGAGATTTCTTGTTGTTGCTGTAGTGGATGGTCCCGTTTCGTTCAGTTCCAGGTTCTTTGCTTTTGCTCGTATTTGAATTATCTTAAATTTGTAGTAGTGTTAAAAATATAATTCAATATTTCTATTTTTTTTATAAAAGTTTTAATTAGTTTGTTTTTTTTGCATGTTTGGACTGCTTATGTGTTGGGCTTGAGGTTTGCTGCTAATGGGCTCAAGTTATCAACTATCAAAGCTGGGCTTCTACATGATGGGCTCAAGACATCCGGGCATAGTTGCCCTATTCTCTTGCTATAAAAGATGCTTCTTGAGACTTGGGAGATCATAATCTCTGATCAGCTTCTCTCTCCTCTATTATAGCTCTTTGTCTTCTCTCTAAAAACCTAGAGTTTTGATCTTGTGAATCATTCTGATTCACTGATCTTGTGAGGCTATTGTTTTTCATACTATACAGATCATTGTGTTGATGATTTGGTGAGAGTTGTGAGTTTACTTTTGAGATTGTATTGTTCTAGATATTGTTTTAGGAATAAAATCGTTGGTTTGGGTACTGTTCTATTCAACTCTTGTTCATACCTTGTATTTTTACATGGTATCAGATAGGGTGTCAAGATCAGATTATCCGGTTTTCGGATATCCGAAAAATTCGGATAGTGAATATTGATATCTAAATCCGTATTCGAAATATCAGATACGGATTCGGATATCCAAACGGATATCCGAATTTATAAAAAAATAAAAAAATTGTTTTGTTCATAGATTAAAACTAAACTTATATTCGATTTTCCAAATTTCCAACATTGAAAACTAAAAACATTCATAAATCCACATCTGAATCCGATTATTTACAATTTTTTACTATATTTCAAACCAAATATAATGCTCATATACTATATATATTTATAAAAAAAATTAGTTTTAGGATATCGGATAATTGGATTATCCGAAATTTTTGAAATTAATATCCGAATTTGAATCCGAAATTTTGGATATTTCGGATATGACTTTTCGGATATTTCGGATTCGGTTTCGGATACAGATTTTTTTGAACACCTCTAGTATCAAAGAACTAGGTGCTCTTTGTGTTATCTTCTTCTGCTGAGTTCAAGGGTTTATTTCTGACCCAGATGCTTTCTGGTGATCGATTGGAGTCTTGGTAGTTCCGGTTGGTTCTGCTGATCCCAGATCTTGTGTTACTTATCTTCTTGGAGTCCGTGCTTCTCTGGAGATTGAAACCCTAATTTTTATTATTTTCTTGTGTTCTTGAAGAAGTTCTCGTTGGTCTCTTTTATAAAGCAAATCAACAGAACTTGTGTGGTTTTTTTTTTCTGATCAGGTGCTTGTAACCCTAAGTGAAGGTTGCAAGCCTTGATTTGCTGGAGTTATACGAACCTACTGTGAGATTGTTCTATCTATCTCTTGTTTTTTTTTTTTTGGCATCACTGAGTTTGTGTCGAGGCATATTGATACCGGGTTTAGCAAGACTAGTTTGATTATTGGGACATAGAGAGGGTTCACTCTGTTGCATTTGGTTTTGTTTGGTCATGTGTGTCTATAGCTTCCTGGATATTGTCTGCGGAGGCACCTTTTGAGTGACGAATCTCTGATCGGACCGTTGTCCTGGTTTCGTTGGTCTATTTTTGGTTGTTATTCTGATTATATCATGGTTGTTAATCTGTTTTTTTTTTCTATTATGTGTTTCTTGATTGTTTCTTGGTTATCTTGTAATTCTGGTTATTTGTTTGATTATTCCTTGTTTGTTCATATGGCTGGTAATACTGGTGATAGTACTGTTACTGGTGATTCTCTTATTATTGGTGATGCTATGACTTCTACTAGTGCTACTCTAGTTAACAAGATTGATGCTAGTGACCCTTGGTTTCTTCATCCTAGTGATTCTGCTAATTTGACTATAGTTAATGTTAAACTTAAAGGTTCAGAGAATTATAGGATTTGGTCAAATGCTATGTATCTTGCTTTACAGGTTAATAATAAAATAGGTTTTGTTGATGGTACTTGTCTTAGTTCTACTTCTGATGAGGTTTTTGGTAGACAATGGGATAGGTGCAACTCTATTGTTCTTACTTGGATTCTTAACTCTGTGTCTGAAGAGTTGTATCTTGGTCTTGTTTATTCTAAACTTGCTTCTGATGTGTGGTAATATTTAAAGGATACTTATGATAAGATAGATGGGTCTGTTGTGTTTAATCTGTATCAGAAGATTGATTCTTTTAGTCAAAATGGCATGCCTGTTTCGGAATACTATCATAAGTTGAATTGTATGTGAAAGCAATTAGATTAGTTACTTGCTTTACTTGTCTGTTCTTGTGATGCATCTAAATAGTTTAATGATTTTAATCATCTTATTAAACTAATGCAGTTGTTAATGGGTCTTGATAGTTCATACCAGTCTGTGAGAACTAATCTGTTAATGTCACGGCCCCCGACCCATTTTATTTGGTTCAGAAGCCACGGAACAGAAACCCGTGGTATTGGTGTAATTTGGCAGCGGAAAATTTAACAGGATCGTTTAAACATAAAACATCCAATTATTTTGTTATAAGTTTAGGGACAAACCCCGTAATTTACAAAAAAGGAATTTCTCTGAAAATTCCTGGTTTACACAAAACATGTTTATTTATTTACTGAGACACTTCATTCAAGCTGGAGTGCTACGCGGGTACTTTTCCTTCTTCACAGTGAATCACCTGAAACATGTTTAAAAAGATTTTATCAGCTGGGAAATACTGGCGAGTCATTCAATTTGTACAAAACAACACATTGTCATAATTTACAGTATTACGAGCGATTACAATTGCCCCTATCTTATAATTAGCTGGTCCAGTTGTCACTCGACCGGATCTATGACTGTGGTCATATCACTAATGGGTCATGTCACCCACTAGTGACGTATATCACTAATTAGGCTCGCCCACCTAAGAGTGATAGAACAGCAGTAATGTGCACAATACCCCACTTACTGCCAGTAATTAAAGATACGCAAAGACTTAATCCCTGTAATTATAACTAAAAATAATTTGAGGTATTATAAAACAGTTTAATAAAAAGAGAATGAATCACATTGCAAGTTTAAACGGACAGAGTCTGCCTACTGATTAAGCCGGTAACCTAGTTAAAATAACAATGCAAACGAAACTAGGTTAGTAACTTAATACAACTTTTACGATAGCTCACGAAATCGAAACCCTCACGATGAATGACAAAGTATAGCCCAGGATTTGGGCTGCACTTAAACATCCATCGGATCGGTTTTAATCAATCGGACATTATATCGTAGCAGTGATCGAGTTATTACCCTGTTATCGTAGGAGCGTTTCAACACTTAGATTGAAATTTCGAACAGAAAGCAAGCTGTTTTTTTGTGAAAGTTTTCGAGCAGGTTAGACTGGCCATGCAACGTTCAATTTATAGCAGATTTTTAGGTCTCTCGCGGCCCGCGTAAACTTGAAGGGAAATCCTTCGCGGCCCGCGAGGGCCACCCTTGCTACGGCTAGGGCTGCCGTGTCATACCCTAGGCTTGCCACGTGTGTGACACATGGCCCTGAAGTTTATCCAGAGATTCACAGAGCTGTCCCACCCCACGAAGATCTTGCTTAGCTCCTTCGCGGCCCGCGACCCAGTACCAAAATTTGATTTTCTTGCTTTCTCATAAAAATTAGGGTTTTATGGGTCCGGGTTGTTACTTACGGAGCATTATAGGACATTTTCGTGCAGGTCCTTATATCCTCCCCTCCTTATTTGAAATATCTTCCTCGAGATTTACTGGAACAAGTGAGGGTACTTTCGCCTCATCTCCGGTTCCAACTCCCATGTGTACTCAGGTCCTCTTTTCAAATCCCACTTTACTTTGACCAACACCAACCTCTTGTGCTTGAGGAACTTAACCTTTCTGTACTCTATTTGAAGAGGTTTCTCTACAAATTTTAACTTTTCATTTACCTCTATATCTTGAAGAGGTACTACCAGTGATTCATCAGATAAACACTTTTTAAGATTAGATACATGAAACACATCATGTACCCTGGCTTGTTCTTCTGGTAGTTGTAATCGATAGGCAACTGGTCATATTCGTTAGGTAACTGTAAATGGTCCTATGTACCTTGGACTTAGTTTTCCTTTCTTACCAAATCGCACTACCCCTTTCCAAGGAGAAACTTTCAATAGTACTATGTCTCCAACTTGAAATTCTAACGACTTACGTCGATTGTCTGCATAACTCTTCTGGCGGTCTCGAGCTGTTTTTAGCCTTTCTTTGATTTGAGTTATCTTGTCGGTGGTTTCCTGCACAATCTCGGGACCTGATAGTTGGCTTTCTCCTATTTCTGCCCAGCATACTGGAGTTTGACATTTTCGCCCATAAAGTGCTTCGAACGGGGCAGCGTTAATGCTGGTGTGATAACTGTTGTTATAGGAGAATTCTATTAAGGGTAGGTGGTCATCTGAATTTCCACCGAAGTATATGAAACATGCCCTGAGCATGTCTTCTAGGGTTTGGATTGTCCTTTCACTTTGTCCATCTGTTTGGGGATAGTATGGAGTACTTAAATTTAATCGTTGGAAACTTGTACAGAAATGCGAAGTGAAACGACTATCTCTATTTGACACAATGGAGATTGGAACTCCATGTAGTGACACTACCTCATCTATGTATAACTTAGCTAATCTTTCCATGCTAAAGGTTTCCTTCACTAGTAGGAAATGAGCTGATTTGGTTAATCTATCTACCACTACCCATATTGCGTCGTTACCTTTCCCAGTTATGGGTAGCTTAGTAACAAAATCCATTGTTATTAGTTCTCATTTCCATACAGGCATTTCTAACTGTTGAAGTAAACCTGAAGGTTTCTGGTGTTCTACCTTAACTTGGAAACAAGTTAGACACTTAGAAACGTATCTAGCTATGTCCTTTTTCATTCCTATCCACCAGAAGTTATTTCTTAAATCTTGATACATCTTGTTATTACAGGGATGCATCGTATACCTAGATTTATGGGCTTCCTCTAATATCTTATCTCGTAAGTTTCCTTGTCTAGGTACCCAAATTCTTTTCTGATGGAATCTCCAAATTCCATCAGTCCCTTGCTCTAATTCCCTTATCCGTCCTTTCATTCCTTCAGCATTATCATGAATTTCCGTCTCTTGAATATTTTTCAATTGTTCCATTAAATCTAATTGTAGATTTAATCTAAGAGCACGAACTCGTCTTTGCTTCTCATGGTACTTACAACTTATGGCATCTGCTACTAATTTTCCTTTCATTCGTGATATCGGATATCACAGTCGTAGTCGCTTAGAATTTCCATCCATCTCCTTTGCCTCATGTTTAATTCTTTTTGCCCAAATATGTACCTTAAACTCTTGTGATATGTATAGATACTAAACTTACTCCCGTAAAGATAATGTTTCCAAATTTTAAGGGCAAAAATTATTGCTCCTAATTCTAGGTCATGAGTTGTATAATTTTCCTCGTGCTTTTTCAATTGTCTTGATGCATATGCAATTGCCTTTTTGCGTTACATCAACACACAACCTAATCCTAGTTTAGAAGCATCACGGTAGACTTCAAAGTCTTCTGTCCCTTCTGGTAAGGCAAGGATTGGGGCATTTGTTAATTTTTGCTTTAAAATCCTAAAGGCTTCCTCCTTCCTGGGTCCCCATTCAAACTTAACAGTTTTGCAGGTTAGCTTAGTTAATGGAACAGCTATCTTAGAAAAGTCTCTTATGAAGCGCCTATAATATCCAGCTAATCCCAGCAAACTTCTAACTTCAGTAGCTGATTGCGGGACCTTGCAATTTGTGATTGCTTTTATCTTGGAGGGATCTACGTGAATGCCTTCGTGATTCACCATGTCTCCTAAAAATTGCACCTCTTGTAACCAAAATTCACACTTTGAAAATTTGGCATAAAGCTTTTCCTTTCTTAACAGGGTCAAGGGTGCATGCAGGTGTTCACAATGTTCGTCCTAGCTTTTGGAATAAATAAGTATATCATCGATGAAGACAATTACAAATTTATCCAGATACGGCTTATAGATCCTATTCATCATGTCCATAAATGTTGCAGGAGCATTTGTTAATCCAAAGGGCATGACTGTAAACTCGTAGTGACCATACCTAGTCCTGAAAGCAGTTTTAGGTATGTCTTCTTCCTGTACCTTCAACTGATGGTATCCGGAGCGCAAGTCTATCTTAGAGAAGTACCTAGCCCCCTGAAGTTGATCGAAAAAATCATCAATCCTAGGTACTGGATATCGATTCTTAATGGTAATCTTATTCAATTCCCTATACTCGATACACATCCGCATCGAACTATCTTTCTCTTTCACAAACAACATCGGTGCTCCCCAAGGAGATGAACTAGGTTGTATGAATCCTTTACTTAACAATTCATCTAACTACTTTTTCAGTTCTAACATTTCTGTGGGTGCTAATTGATAAGGTTCCTTAGCTATTGGTGCAGTTTCAGGAATTAGATGAATTCTAAACTCTACTTCCCTATCTGGCTGTAATCCAGGTAGCTTTTCTGGGAATACATCAGGGTATTCTGATACTACTGGAATTTCTTTAAGTTTCTTGCCTTTAGTGTCAATGATTATAGAAATCATATACACTATTCATTGTTTGCGTTCATAACTAGCAACTTTCATTATAAAAATGAACTTCGTTGGTTTACGTGGCTTATCTCCTGTAACCAAAATTACCTCTCATGTTGGCGTATGAATTTCTATGGAATTTTGATCACATAGGATTCAGGCATGGTTGGCGACTAACCAATCCACTTCTAACACGACATCGAATCCTGCTAAATTCATAGGTAGAAGGTTTGCAGAAAATTTATGACCTGAGAGTTCTATCTTTCCTTCTCGGAGTACCTTATCCATATTAACAGAGTTTCCTTCTACAGTTTCTACCGTATAAAATTGACTAAGTTTAGTTAAAGGCTGGTTAAGAGCTTGGCAGAATGAAGTATTTATAAAACTTTGGTTTGCACCAGAGTCAAATAATACTTTTCCGTAAACGTCATGTACAAGAAACGTACCAGCTATCACATCTGGGATCAGGTCTGCCTCTTGTGTTGTCAGCTGAAAGGCCCTGGCATTCTTCTTATTAGTTCCTTCGGCAGGTTTGACCTTGTCATCAGCCGGCTTAACCAATTTTGGGTAATTTGGCTTAAAATGCCCAGCTTCTCTGCAGTTGTCGCAGATCATTGATTTCTTCCTGCACTCCTCCTCTCGGTGCCCCGGTACTTTGCAGAAATTGCAATTTTCTTTACATTTTCCAAAATGTTTCCTTTTACCGTTTCCGTAAAATGGCGGTGCGGAATACTGCCCAGTTCCCTTTTTCTTGAAGTTACTACTATTATTACTCCCACGGAAACCTTGGGTAATCTTTTGAGCCAATTCCTTTTTCCTGTTTTCTTCTCTCGTACGCACCAGTCCGTCAGTCAAGGTGTTGGCCAATTCGACCGCATCGTCAATTGTGCGGGGTCTTGCAGCTTTGACTATGTCATGAATTTCGCTAATTAGTCCCCAAATGTAGCGAGAAATAAGCACCGGTTCTGGCGAGGCCAGTGTTGGTACAATTCTAGCATACTCGAAAAATTTCGAAGTATACCTCCGACAATCCATGTTTACCATCCGGTGGTTTAGGAACTTGTTTGTCATTTGTTCCTTCTCGTAGGAGGGACAAAACTTTCTTTCTACCAATTCCTTAAATTCCTCCCAACTCATGGCATAAGCCACGTCACTTCCCTTAGCTTACAGCACCGTGTTCCACCATTCCAAGGCCTCTTCTTTAAAAAGGTGGGAGTCATACATCACCATGTCTTCTTCTGAGCACTTACTTATTTTAATCACAACTTCGGTCTTTTCCAACCAACGCAGTGTGGCAGTCGCCCCTTCATTGCCTGCAAATTCGACTGGCTTACAGGCAATAAATTCTTTGTAAGTGCAACCAGTCATTGCCACTTTCATTTTCTTAAGTAATGGTGCTTGAATTACATTATTATTATCGCCGCCCCCATTCACACTGTTACTAAAATTATCATCGCGGGTGCGTTTTCTATGGTTAGGTTGGGAAGGCTCAATGGGATTTCTGACGGCTGCGACGATTGCTGGCATAGCATTGGCTATTCCCTGAGCAACTATATTTTCAATATCTTGCCTATTGAGAAAATGTTCTTCATTATTCGGGTCAGATTGGTTAACTTCATTTGCCGGTTGGTTTACTGAGTTTTCCATCTGAATAATTAACAATATACATAAATTATTGTCACAAATGGATAGCAACTAAACACAATAAAGCAGTCACAACACAATTAAGTCAACACATATAGCCAAAATCGTCGACATTGCGACATTTATATTTGTATAATATTAGGCGTCCATACAAACCTGGTATTTACAGATATTTTATTTTAGTATTATCATACAATATTATACATTATATTATTATTATTATTATTATTATTATTATTATATATTATTATTGTTATATATATATATATATATATATTTCACATATTATTATTATACAAATTAACTAATCTACTGTTATCCACCGCCTTCAGTAGTGGAACTCCCTCTCATCATACTTCCAAGTAATATTCTCTCCCACGGTCCTGATCCAGGTCCCCATGTCCACCAGTTCTTCACCATAACGGTGTAGTTTCGCCACGTTCTCCGGGTTCATAGGTGGGAAAGTAACAGGGGGTTGTTCATACTGCGGGTAGTACGGATTTGGATTGTTCATTATGTTCTAGAAGTGCCAGTTACTGGTCCACCATTCTTCCATTTGGCCCGAGAGAGGTTGAGGTTTAACAATTGGGTCTGGAATGGTAGGTTCCAAATTGATTGGAAGTTCTGACAGAGCAGGAAAATTAAAGAGGGTTTCATCAGTGGGTCCAAGGAGATCACAGTTTGCCAGTTTTCTATCGAGTTCTTTGCAAGGTGGCAATTCCTGGGCTTGACCAGAGCTCTCCCCTACTTCTTTTCATTTTCCCTTTGGGTCCACCGTCTTTTTCACCCTTTGGGAAGCGGGTTTCTTCTTTCTTCCTCGTTTCCAATCCAAAAGCCTTCTTCTCTTTTTGGGTTTGGGTTTCTCCTGAGATTGAAACACCATAGGTTCCTCCGTGTCAGCCTGATAACCAGACTAGGTTCCGGTAGTCTCCATATCAGTAGTATGGATAGTGAAATTTCGGAGGGCTTCTGATAGTTCATTCAAGCTGTTAGTCACACATAAAGAAACACAAAAGTCCAAATTAAAATTTTGAAATCTTCACAGAATCACAAAATTGCAATTTAAAGTTTAAGAAATTTTCAAATACTTAATTGGCTTAAATCAGTGGCTCTGATACCACATTTTCTGTCACGGCCCCCGACCCATTTTATTTGGTTCAGAAGCCGCGGAATAGAAACACGTGGTATTGGTGTAATTTGGCAGCAAAAAATTTAACAGGGTGGTTTAAACTGAAAACATCCAATTATTTTATTATATGTTTCGGGACAAACCCCGTAATTTACAATAAAGGATTTTTTCTGAAAATTCCTGGTTTACACAAAACATGTTTATTTATTTACTGAGCCACTTCATTCAAGCTGGAGTGCTACGCGACACTTTTCATTGTTCACAGTAAATCACCTGAAACATGTTTAAAAAGATTTTATCAGTGGGGAAATACTGGCGAGTCATTCAATTTGTACAAAACGACACATTGTCATAATTTACAGTATTAAGAGCGATTACAATTGCCCCTATCTTATAATTAGCTGGTCCAGTTGTCACTCGATCGGATCTATGACTGTGGTCATATCACTAATGGGTCATATCACCCACTAGTGACGTATATCAATAATTAGGCTCGCCCACCTAAGAGTGATAGAACAGCAGTAATGTGCACAATACACCACTTACTGCCAGTAGTTAAAGATACGTAAAGACTTAATCCCTGTAATTATAACTAAAAATAATTTGAGGTTTTATAAAACAGTTTAATAAAAAGAGAATGACTCACATTGCAAGTTTAAACGGATAGAGTCTGGCTACTGATTAAGCCAGTAACCTAGTTAAAATAACAATGTAAACGAAATTGGGTTAGTAACTTAATACAACTTTTACGATAGCTCACGAAATCGAAACCCTCACGATGAATGACAAAGTATAGCCCAGGATTTGGGCAGCACTTAAACATCCATAATATCGGTTTTAATCGATCGGACATTATATCGTAGCAGTGATCGAGCTATTACCCTGTTATCGTAGCAGCGTTTCAACACTTAGATTGAAATTTCAAACAGAAAGTAAGTTGTTTTTTGTGAAAGTTTTCGAGCAGGTTGGACTGGCCATGCAACGTTCAATTTATAGCAGATTTTTAGCTCTCTCACGGCCCGCGTAAACTTGAAGGGCAATCCTTCGCGGCCGCGAGGGCCACCCTAGCTACGGTTAGGGCTGCCGTGTCATACCCTAGGCTTGCCACGTGTGTGACACGTGGCCCTGAAGCTTACCTGGAGATTCACAGAGCTGTCACGCCCCACAAAGACCTTGCTTAACTCCTTCGCGGCCCGCGACCGAGAACAAAATTTGTTTTTCTTGCTTTTTCATAAAAATTAGGGTTTTAAGGGTCCGGGTTGTTACTTACGGAGCATTGTAGGACATTTTCATGCAGGTCCTTACAGTAATCAGAGAAACTCTTCCTTTTATGGACGATGCTTTTTCAGTTATTTCTAGAGGAGAGTCTCATCTTCATTCTAAAAAATTTTCTGATAAAACACCTAATAGTGCTGTTGGTTTTGCTGCAAAAACCATTCAACTTGTTGAGTCAAAGGAAAAAGGTGTTAGAACTCCTAATCCTAATCTCAAATGCTCTCATTGTAATAAGACTGGTTATACTATTGAGAGGTGTTTTGAACTTGTTGGCTATCTATCCTAGATGAAGTCAAAATCTGGTGGGAACAAGGGTAACATGGTTAGTAATAATGTTGTTGTTGATAATACTGATTCTTCATCTTCTGTGAGTTCTTTGACCAATGATTAGATATCTCAGTTGCTTAGTCTCTTGAATGATAAGTCCAAAGGTGATCCTCAGAGTAGTGGTTTTGCTGGTAGGTGTGCTAATTCTATAATAACCCTCCAAAATATTCTTTAGACACCCTAAAAATATTTAAAGTACCCCAAAATGTCCTAAAATACACCCCGTATGCGAAAATGGACCCCAAATACCTTTATTTTTATTAAAATTAATTAAAAACCAGATTTAATGGTCTCTCGCGTGGCACGTAGCCCTTGGCTACCACCTACGTGGGTCGCGACAGCAAGGAGTCAGGGCGAGCCCCTGAGCCACCACGTGTACCCCTCGTGTCGTGCCTAGTGGTCGACTCAGCAACCCTAGGGCCTACCGTAGGAAGCCTCGCGGGCCGCGTAGACCCTGGCCGAGGCTTACGCGGGGCGTGACGAAGTCTATTTGTAGCCCTATAAATTGAGGGCAACGACCTTCAGTCCAGGTAGCTCCCATTTTCTTTCTCTCTCGACTTTCTATATAATTAAAGCTATTTCCGGGTATAATACCCCCCCCCCTAAATAACGAAGTTCTGCCCCGTTGTAAGTATTATACCCCCGGTTACGTATTAGATACGCTGCCCGATTGATCTAGGGTTCCGTAACGGCTGTCGTGGTTCTGCCCGAAGTAGTCATTGGAATATCGTCTCGGGGAGGTTATTACTAATGTAAATATTGGGTTATTATAATAACACGTGTGCATTTGTGTAAATTATAGATAATCACCAGGAAACCCCTAAAGAAAACCTAAGATAGCAATGTGAGTAATCTCCTTTTTGCAAACTGTTTTTACAAAACCTCACTTAATTAATGATATATTAAACAGTGATTGAGTATTTGTATTCTACAATTATCATCGGTATGTTGGGGTTTTGGATACAAAATTTGTTACTTCCTTGCGAGGAGTAACATGACCACAAGTCGGGTTGACAGTATCGTGGGTGGTAATTGAATAGATGGAAACAAATGTAATTGCACGACCGCCCTCAATACTGTACAATGGTTTTTATAAGTCTTAAATAAATTGAGATTAACTCACCAGTATTTCCCACTGACAAAATATTTTTAAACGCGTTTCAGGTAACAAAATGTGAAAGCCAACTAGAAGCCAGCTGGACAGCACTGAAGGCTTGGAAAAGTGGCAATAAAGTTACCTATAATAAAGAGATGTTTTATTAAATAAAATAGGGTGTATCCCTATGAAAATGGTTGTAATAAAAACTTGTGTTTTATCCAAATATGTTTAATAAAACGTGGTAATTACTCTGATAAATTATTTCCTAACTACGGTCCTGATGTAATTTCCGCTGCCAAAATGATAAACAACAGAATACCACCGAAACTGGCCGCGGCCGCCCGTTCCCGGGTTGTTAGGGGGCGGGGGTTGCGACAGAAAGTGGTATCAGAGCTAAGCCACTGATTCAGCCACAGAAGTGTTCTGCTGACACCAAGATATCATTCAAAGTGTTAGGAAATAAATTACGGAATTACGTGCATATCTGTATTTTATTGTTGTGTATTATTTGACTATTTGTTAGTTTACAGTATGAGCGATCAAGGATCATCCGACGCCTATCGTTAGTTGTCCAGCTCACCTAGAAGCGAAGGCAGCTCTTCACAACCTGCCCTCTCAGGGTATTCAGCTGACAATGAAGACGGGATATTCGTGTTTAAGGCTCAGTCTAAAGAGCCATTCCCTCCTAAAAAGAGAGGATGGTTCAGCAGGGGAGCACATGAGCGTAGAAAAAGAATGAAAAAGTTACAACATCAGCATGCTTTAGCAAACTTCCACATTTTAGCATGCTTTAGCAAACTCCTATTAAGCAGGTCCTAAGCATGAGTATCTGTTTCTCTTTTAATGGAAGTTTGCTGACCCAAACCTTGAGCAACTAGTAGCCCATTAAAAGAGAAACAGATACTCATGCTTAGGACCTGCTTAATAGGAGTTTAGCAAACTTCCACATTTTAGCAACCACAGCAGCTGACCCAAACCTTGAGCAACTAGTAGCACCCCAACCATTACCACTATTTCCAACACAGCCAATGGAAATTGAAAACAACCCAGAAAACCAAATCCCAATGCATGACTTTGACCCAATGGAGATACCTAGGATACCAGCACCTAATCCCTTAGACACAGTCTATGACCCGTGGTTAGATGACCATAGGGATTATGCGCCACGCTACCCAACACTAGAAGACATACCTATGCCAAACCTAGTAGCTTACCCAGGTCTGGACCCTCTAGATAATGACCCATACATCAGGGAAATACTATAGAATCCTTACCCTTACCAGGAACCCATGCCCCAGTTCCCAAACCCGGTACCAGAACCTGCACCCCCAATGAGTGCAGAGAATGTACAAGAACTCCGAACTTTCGAAGAAGAAATTTTATAAAGTAGCGAGAGGATGAGGCAGGTCGGAGAATGACTCGTCTGGAAGTATGACGAGCGCAATATGGAGTTCTGGATGAACCCATATCAGTGAAGGTGATAATGGTAGTAGTAATAATAATAATAATAAAAATAATAATAATAATATAATATATAATATGTGTGTATGTTTGAAAAAAAAAATCTATCGTAGTATAGACCACCTCGTGGTTAGTGATGCCTAATAGTATTGTAACTTTATATTTCAGTTTTAGTTTGTATTAGATACATATTATAAAAGAAAGAGTAAGTCGTAATGCTCGACGTTTTGATCAACCGTGGAAGGAATGTAAGTTCTACCTCTGCACCATACTGCAAGGCCTGCAAGAAAAAGCATTCTGGAAAATGCTCCACTTACTGCAATTTCTGCAAGATACCAGGACACAAGGAAGAAGATTGTATGAGGAAACCAAATAATGGAATGTGCTTCAACTGTGGAGAAAAAGGTCACATCAAGCCGAACTGTCCAAAGTTAGCTCCAGCCGTAAACAACAAGAATACTAAAAATGCCAGAGCATTCGTTCTGACTGCAGAAGAAGCAAAGATGATCCCGGATGTGATCGTCGGTACGTTTTTAGTTAATGATGTTTTTGCTAAAGTAGTATTTGACTCTGGTGCAAACCAAAGTTTTATTAATACTTCATTTTGCAAACTTCTCAATCAATCATTAACTAAACTCCCATAAGAATGTCTAGTAGAAACAGCAAATGGGGAAACCATTAAGATTTCTAAAATCTTGCAGGGAGCAAGAATAGAATTTTTAAACCAAAAGTTTACTACAAACCTTTATCCAATGAATCTGGCAGGATTTGATGTTGTATTAGGAATGGATTGGTTAGTAGCCAATAAAGCGAGTATTTTATGTGATCAAAAGTCAATCCAAGTAAATTCAGCAAGGGGTGAAAAGATCACAATTAAAGGAGATAAGCCCTCTAGATCCACAAAATTCATCTCTGTGATGAAAACAACAAGTTATATAAGAAAATGATCATTAGTGTATTTGATTTCTATAATCACCAACCCTAAAAGAAAAGAATTGAAAGATATCCCTGTAGTATCTCAATATCCAGATGTGGTTCCAAAAGAACTACCAGGACTACCGTCAGACAGAGAAGTTGAATTTAGAATTCACTTATTACCAGGAACAGCACCAATTAACAAAGCACCTTATCGTTTGGCACCCGTAGAAATGCAGGAACTGAAGAAGCAGTTAGACGAATTGTTGGAGAAAGGATTCATACAGATCAATGCGTATGGGGAGCGCCAATCCTATTCGTCAAAAAGGACGGATCAATGCGTATGGGCATTGACTACCGTGAATTGAACAAAGTCACGATTAAGAATTGGTATCCACTACCGAGAATCGATGATCTATTTGATCAGTTGCAAGGAGCTCGATTTTTCTCTAAAATTGATTTACGATCAGTATATCATCAACTAAAAGTACAAGAAGAGGACCATCCTAAGACCGCATTCAGAACAAGGTATGGCCATTATGAATTTACTGTCATGCCATTTTGTTTAACCAATGCCCCAGCTGCATATATGGACATGATGAATCGAATATGTAAGCCATATTTGGATAACTTCATAATTGTCTTCATAGATGATATTCTCATTTACTCCAAGAGTAGAGAGGAATATGCAGAGTATCTGCACGCACTTCTAAGTTTATTAAGAATAGAAAAGCTTTATGCTAAATTTTTGAAGTGTTAATTTTGGTTATAATATGTACAGTTTCTTGGACATTTAGTCGATCATGAAGGAATTCATCTAGATCCTATCAAGATTGAGGCAATTACCAAATGGAAAACCCCTGAGTCACCAACTGAGGTTAGAAGTTTCTTAGGACTGGCCGGTTATTATAGAAGATTTATTCGATATTTTTCTAGAATTGCTATTCCTTTAACTAAGCTAACCTGTAAATCCATTAAGTTTGAATGGGGACCAAAACAAGAAGAAGCCTTTAGAATCCTTAAGCAAAGATTAACCCATGCACCCATATTAGCGTTACCAGAAGGACCTGAAGACTTTGTAGTCTATTGTGACACTTCTAAGTTAGGTTATGGATGTGTGTTAATGCAACGCCAAAAGGTTATAGCTTACGTATCCAGACAACTTAAGAATCATGAAGACAATTATTCAACCCATGATTTAGAGTTAGGAGCTATAATTTTTGCCTTGAAAATTTGGAGACATTGCCTTTATGGTAGTAAGTTTACTATTTTTACAGATCATAAGAGTTTAAGGTATGTTTTCGGGCAAAAGGAGTTGAATATGAGACAAAGACGCTGGATGGAGATACTTAGTGATTACGATTGTAATATCAGGTATCAAGCAGGAAAAGAAAATGTAGTTGCTGATGCTTTAAGTCGAAAGTATCATGAAAAACCAAAAAGAGTACGTTCACTTAAACTAAATCTGCAAGTAGATTTAAATGAACAAATTAGAAAGGCACAAGAATCGGTAATCAAGGATGATACTGAGAAATTAAAAGGAATGATTAAGGAATTAGAACAGGGAACAGATGGAATTTGGAGATTCCATAAGAAAAGAATGTGGATACCTAAATTAGGAAATCTACGCCACCGTATATTAGAAGAAGCCCATAAGTCTAAGTATACGATACATCCTGGAAGTGATAAGATGTATCAAGACTTAAGGAAGAATTTTTGGTGGATAGGAATGAAAAAGGATATAGCATCTTATGTTTCTAAGTGTTTAACCTGTTCACAAGTTAAAGCTGAACATCAGAAACCCTCAGGTTTGTTGCAACAGTTAGAAATGCCAGTTTGGAAATGGGAATTGATAACAATGGATTTTGTTACTAAATTACCCAAAACAAGAAAAGGTAATGATACAATCTGGGTGATTGTAGATAGGTTAACCAAGTCAGCTCATTTCCTACCAATGAAAGAAACTTTCAGTAAGGAACAATTAGCTAAATTATATGTAAATGAAATAGTTTCCTTACATGGAATTCCTCTATCAATTGTTTCTAACAGAGATAGTCGTTTTACCTCTCATTTTTGGATAAGTTTCCAAAAACCAATGGGAACCAAGTTAAATATAAGCACAACTTATCATCCTCAAACGGATGGACAAAGTGAAAGGACAATTCAGACACTTGAGGATATGCTTAGACCTTGTGTAATTGATTTCGGAGGTAATTGGGACGATCATTTACCATTAATAGAATTTTCTTATAATAACAGTTATGATACAAGTATCAATGCTGCACCATTCGAAGCACTTTATGGACGAAAATGCCGAACCCCAGTCTGTTGGGCTGAAATTGGAGAAAAGTAACTATCCTGACCCGAGATAGTACAAGAAATGACTGACAAAATCATTCAAGTCAAGGAAAGACTGAAAACAGCACGTGATCGGCATAAGAGTTATGCTGATAACAGATGAAAGCCATTGGAATTTCAGGTAGGAGATAAATTGTTATTGAAAGTCTCTCCTTGGAAAGGAGTGGTAAGATTCATCAAAAGGGGAAACTAAGCCCCAGGTATGTTGGACCTTTTGAAGTTATTAAAAGAATAGGACCTGTAGCCTATCAGCTACAACTGCCAGAGGAAATGGCAGGAATACATGATGTGTTTCATGTATCTAATCTCAAGAAATGCTTAGCAAATGAATCACTCGTAGTACCTCTTAAGGATATAGAGGTAAATGAACAGTTAAAATTTGTAGAGAGGCCTCTACAGATTGAAGACAGGAAAGTTAAGAACCTCAAGCACAAGAAATTAGTTCTAGTCAAAGTGAAATGGGACTCCAAAAGAGGACCAGAGTATACATGGGAACTTGAATCAGAGATGAAAAGGAAATATCCACACTTGTTCCAGTAGACCTCGAGGACGAGTTCTAAAACAAGGTGGGGAGGATATAACAACCCTTCAAAATATTTTTCAGACACCCTAAAAATATTTAAAGTACCCTAAAATGTCCTAAAATACACCCCGTATGCGAAAATGGACCCCAAATACCTTTATTTTTATTAAAATTAATTAAAAACCAGATTTAATGGTCTCTCGTGGGGCACGTAGCCCTTGGCTACCACCTACGCGGGCCGCAACAGCATGGAGTCAGGGCGAGCCCCTGAGTCGCCACGTAAATATTGGGGATTACTAATGTAAATATTGGGTTATTATACTAACGCGTGTGCATTTGTGTAAATTATAGATAATCACTAGGAAACCCATAAAGAAAACCAAAGACAGCAATGTGAGTAATCTCCTTTTTGCAAGCTGTTTTTACAAAATCTCACTTAATTAATGATATATTAAACAGTGCTTGAGTATTTGTATTCTACAATTATCGTCGATATGATGGGGTTTTGTATGCAAAATTTGTTACTGCCTTGCGAGGAGTAACATGACCACAAGTCGGGTTGACAGTACCGTGGGTAGTGTTGCACAAATCGGGTTTTTTTTAAAACCGGTTCCAGGTATGGAACCGGGTTCGGGTAGGATTGGGTTTTACAAAATCGGGTTTTTTTTTTAAAACCGGGTCGGGTACGGGTCCGGGTCCGGGTTTTCTACCAAAAATGTATACCCTATATACCCGGGTTCGGGTAGGGTTCGGGTCGGGTTTTATAAAACCCGGGTATTATAATACCCTATTTCCGGGTTCGGGTATTCATCGGGTAGGGTTCGGGTATGCATCGGGTTGGGAAAACCCCGCACCGGGTATTAAAAAAACCCGACCGGGTATTAATGCTTCTTTATATGTTTTAGTGGATGGTGCCTTTTGAAATTTTAATGACATTTCTAAATTTAAATTCGATAGTGCTAGATCGAAGGAATAGTATTGATTTGAATCCTTTTGGATTACATAAACAACAATATATTTTATTTGCTATGTTATGTTTTAACCAAGTTCCATCAATTTTTTTTTTTTTTTTTGTATTAGACAAACACCAATGGATCTTTCCAGCAAATAGAGGGGAATAATGACCAAATACTTCAAATATCATTAGAAACCTAATAATTAAACAAGATTCCCCCAAAGCTTAAAAGCCCTCACGAAGCCCATAAGCTTAAACAGAAGTGCAATTTCCATAATTAGGTGTGTGTAATCATATTTTCAAACTAGAGGTAGCTATATAACCGGGTATAAAAAAACTCAGTACCGGGAATTTATAAAACCCGGTTCAGGGTATTTATAAAAACCGGTTCTGGATATTTATAAAAATCAGGTTTCGGGTATAAACCAGGTATAAAAAAACCCGGTTCCGGGTTTGGGTTTTAGATCAAATATGAATACCCCATCCCTACCCTATGGGTAGGGTCGGGTTCGGGTTCGGGTTTTTTGTGCACCACTAACCGTGGGTGGTAATTGAATAGATGGAAACAAATGTAATTGTGCGACCGCCCTCAATACTGTACAATGGTTTTTATAAGTCTTAAATAAATTGAGATTAACTCACCAATATTTCCCACTGACAAAATATTTTTAAATGCGTTTCAGGTAACAAAATGTGAAAGCCAACTAGAAGCCAGCTAGACAGCACTGAAGGCTTGGAAAAGTGGCAATAAAGTTACCTAAAATAAAGAGATGTTTTATTAAATAAAATAGGGTGTATCCCTATGAAAATGGTTGTAATAAAACTTGGGTTTTATCCCAATATGTTTAATATTATGAAAGCGTGGTTATTACTCTGATAAAATATTTCCTAACTACGGTCCTGATGTAATTTCCGCTGCCAAAATGATAAACAACTGGATACCACCGAAACTGGCCACCGCCGCCCGTTCCCAGGTTGTTAGGGGGCGGGGGTTGCGACAAATTCTGCTTGTTTGATTAAATTTTCAAATGTCTTATAATCCTACTTGTGATGCACAACCTGTATACTGCTTTACAAATTTTCTTAATGAAGGAAAACAAATGGGATGGATAATTGATTCAGGGGCTAATCAGCATATGGTTATGTCTGATGTTGGTATGATTAATCAGATGGATGTTACTGAGTTTAATATAAAAGTTAAATAGCCTAATGGCACTAGTGTCTTGGTTACTAAGATTGGTGATATTAAGTTAAGTGAAAAGGTTGTCTTATATGATCTATTTGTGGTGTCCAACTATTGTGTTAATTTTGTTTCTATTCATAAGTTAGCTAAAGACTTTAAACTCAGTGTTACTTTTGAGGAAAAACATTGTTATATTCAGGATTCTCAAACAATGAATGTTGGGGTGCTGGTAATCAACTTAATGGGCTCTATTTCTATGGTAGTTCCACTGTTAAGGTGTGCAATGCTCATTGTGATATTAATCTGTGGCACGCTAGATTAGGTCATCCTACTGAACCTGTGTTACATGTTTTAAAGGATAAATTACGTCTGGTAACTGATCACCCTGTGAAATTTGTCATAGAGCTTAACAACATAGGGAACCTTTCCCTTTAAATGATCACAAGTCTAAGATGTTAGGAGAATTGATTCATCTAGATGTGTGGGGTCCTTATAAAGTTCAAAGTAGAGATGGTTATAAATATTTTCTCAATGTTGTTAATGACTATACCAGGGCTGTTTGGGTGTATCTTATGAAACATAAAGATGAAGTATTTTATCATATTAAAGGTTTTTTTAACTTTCTTAAAACTCAGTTTGGTAAACATGTTAAAACCATTAGAAGTAATAATGGAACAAATTTTATTAATAAATAAATACATGAGTTTTGTTATAATCATGGTATTGTTCACCAAACTTCATGTATACATACACCTAAGCAGAATGGTATAGTTGAGAGAAAACATAGGCATCTTTTAAACGTTGCTAGGTCTTTACTTTTTCAAGGTAGTTTTCCTCATAATTTTTGGGCTGAATGTATTCTGACTGCTACTTATCTTATTAACAAGACTCCATCCTCTGTCTTAAATGGGAAGTCTCCTTATGAATGTGTGTTTGGTTTTGAACCTGTTTTGGGTTAACTTAAGGTTATAGGGTGTCTTTGTTTCAACACAATTTTAAACAACACTGATAAGTTTAAAAGTCATGCTGAAAAATGTGTACTTGTTGAGTATTCATATGAGAAAAAGGGGTATAAGCTATGGAGTCTTGATCATAGGTTGATGTTTTTTTCTAGGGATGTTAGATTCTATGAAACTATTTTTCCTTTAAAGGAAAACAGTCATTACCTGATCAAAATTCTTCTGAGCATGTTAATACCCTTAATTTCTTTGATTTGTGTGATTCAGTAAGTACAACTTTTCCTAATGTTGACCCAACCCCCTATGATGAAAATACTCAAACAAAATCTTCATCAGTGCATGAAACTGAGTAGTCTAGTTTTGATTCTGACAATGCTTCAGGTATGGCTGATAATCAACAACCAAGAAATGTTGAGTCAAAACTGGATGGGGCTGAGCATGATACTGAGATTGAAGAAATTAATAATCCTGAGGGAGATAATATGGAACATTAACACTATTCCTGGGAGATCTTCTAGAAATGTTAAATTTCCTACTAAACTTAATGATTTTGTTATTGATGGCAAGGTTAAGTATGGTCTTGAAAAGGTCATGAATTATGCTAATCTATCTTCTGAAATTGTTTGTTTTGCATTTGTTCTAAATAAAAGCTGTGAACCAA
Source organism: Helianthus tuberosus (assembly GCA_030545235.1). Lineage (NCBI taxonomy): Eukaryota > Viridiplantae > Streptophyta > Magnoliopsida > Asterales > Asteraceae > Helianthus > Helianthus tuberosus. The sequence goes on from CM060433.1 coordinate 132,079,646, forward strand.
AAAATATTTTGAAGCTAAAACTGATAAAAAATTGGTTGATGCCATGAATCTAGAACTAGAGGCTTTACATAGGAATAATACTTGGGAAGTTATTGATTTACCTCCTAATAGGAGAGCTAGAAGATGTAAACGGGTTTACAAAATAAAGTATAAGTCCAATGGGGAGATAGAGAGGTATAAGGCTAGGCTAGTGGCCAAAGGGTTGGGTCAAAATGAAGGTATTGATTTTTTTGACACTTTTTCACCTGTTGTGAAAATGGTCACTGTTAGATGTGTCTTATCTTTGGTTGTTCATTTTGATTGAGATATCTTTTAGCTTGATATTAATAATACTTTCTTGTATGGTGATCTTAATGAATAAGTTTACATGTGCTTACCTGATGGTTATGTTTCTTCTTGTGAATCTAAAGTAGGGCTGTTCACGAGCCGAGCCGAACCGAGCGGACCTTTGCTCGTGCTTGGCTCATTTACAAACCGAACCGAGCGGAGCGGCTCATTTAAAACCAAGCCTCAAATCAAACGAGCATTTTTCGAGCAATACACTACAAGAAAACTGGGTTTTTAGTTCGTGCAAAAGCGTCCTAAAATGCTATTTTATAGGACCTTTCATTTAATAGGACTAACGGTAAAAGCGTTTCATGTAAAGGGGTCGTAATAAGTCCCTGAACTAAAAAAAAGTCCTAACATCTCAAATAAGATTATAAAACCAATTTTATGGTCGTGTAATACGCCTTTGAACAACCAAAATAGTGTCCTAGTAAAAACATATTAGGACACTTTTACGATGTTCTAACATGTGCTTACATACTTTTAATGTTTTGATACACTTACAAGCGTCCTTAGAAATTAATTGATAGGACCCTTGTGATGTAACATTATAGCTAATTTAGTACTAAGAAAAAGGTCCTAATATACCAAATAAGATTATGAAACCAATTTTGTGGTCGCATAATATGTCTATAGACAACTTAAATAGCATCCTAAAAGGAACATATTAGGACACTTTTACAATGTTCTAATATGTGATTTGTTGGACCGTTCTTTGACCCAAAAAATCAATCCGAGTAGCTCATCTTCATGTATGAAGGAGGAATCAACATATATGAAGTCTACAACAGCTTGTCCTATTAATTTCCTTTACTTTTATTGCTTTTCTGATGAGATTTTAACAGAGTTTCGGCTCCAAGCACACACATACAACTATGAGATCCGCTCAAATGAACCCCCTATATATAGACTTGTCTGGTTCGCTTATACGACATGACATAAAAGCGATCCAGACTCTTGACACATAAGCGGACCAGAACTAAGACATATAAGCGGACCAGACACTACCCTATGAGCGAACCAGACTTATAAAATACATATTTTGACATCTTTGACTCTCTGTTGACCAATATTTACTTCAGACTTTTTGTAGACGCAGTCAACAGACATTCCGTGCATCAACAGACTCCCCCTTGGATGTTGACGTAGTCTTTTAGCATCTTCAGATCCGTAGTCTTCAGTCTTAGTCTTTTCTTCAACTCTGTCTTTTCATCATAAGCACTCTATCTTCACATTCCCATTGACTGTTGATCCAGACTCCCCCTTTCACAGACTCCCCCTCTCGATATGCTAGAATCTGAGATATCTGGTTCAAGCTTTGACAAATAGCTTCCGTTGGGAATAATGAAGTTCAAACCTGTTACTCAACCAACAAACATTACAAACTATCTTTTCAACATTAAATCACAAACTCAATCAGTTATAACAATCCACTCAAATATTCAGGTCCAAGTTAATGACCCTGATTACTTGATTAATCTACCAAGTCCAATTTAATGACCTTGGTTGATCTTTTGACAAAACAGACTGATTTAAAACAACAATTTCAAACAATTTCTGAAAATAACAAGTATCAAGTTAATGAACTTGTTTTTATCATATCAAACAATTCAAACTTCTTCAAAGTAAGCTCTCCTCATTCTTCAGCTCAGAATCTCCTGCATCTGCTTCAAACATCTAAGAATCCAACAATCAACTCTCTACTTTGGTTTGTCGGAAAATAAAGCAGAAATAAAATCTTTTTGGATTTTATCAAAGTGTTCTAAACTAAGAAATGAAATACAGAAAACTTAAATTGCAGAACTTAAACAAAGTAAACTATTTACAAACATATTTTGGTAAGCATGTCAGGGAATCATATCAGCTTTTCAGACAAATCACAAGTACCATTAAGCTACATTACATACATAGATTTAAACAATTTACCTCGATTGTCGATATACTGATCCATCTTAAATTCTCACACAAATTTCAACTTATTCAGGATACGATTTAGATGAATTAAGAACTTAGATCATTCATGTGTCCCACCTCTTGAATATACTCTCGTATCCAGAATCCCAATAATCAGTCTTACAGGTGAGAATACTACAATGATATCTGTATATAATTTAGGTATGCGAGGGCCGAGAGATCTCAGGTCGATACTTCCGTATACGCAGAGAGATATCAGCTTCGACTTTTCGGTGTGTCCCCTTTAGAGGATCTTTTTGCTTACAACAGCAGCATTTATCAATTTTATTGTTTCAGCATGCTGAGGGTTTAATGCTGTGTTTCAAGCATTGCAGCAAGTATTAGCCAGGGACTAGGTCAGAACTACTGTTCAGCAGAAGTCCCAGAATAATACCCCAGACATCATAGAGTATAAAGACCTAGTATATCAGATTAAGAGACCTTTCAAACGAGATTTCAGGGGTTACCTATATATCCAAGTAGTGTTCCCCACGAATTCACAAGTTTGAATTTAGGTTTATATCCCGAATAAATCTACTAAATGTGCGAAAACCTATCGACACATCATCAGTAAGATTGTTTAACTCTTTTATACTTTTCAAATCTTTAGCATACTGTAATCGTCTAGCTGATGTACTATCATTTTCCCTATATACACAAGCTCTTTTTCAAATTTTATCATGTTTTTGTATTTTTGCATTTTTTACTGTTTTTGTATTTTCTGAAAATAACTATGTACAAACATCTACTCCCCCTAAATACCAAAACAAGTAAAAATTCGACAAACCATTGCAGATTGTTTCTCGTCTTCATCCGCAACAGTACTTTCATCAACGCCAATTATGCCATCCAACACCGACAGAAGCTTCATACCATTCAGTTTTAACAAATATTTAAACCGATTTTTATCAAAAGCTTTGGTATGTAAATCAGCTTTCTGTTCGTCTGTGTGGATTTTCTCAATTCGTATCAACTTTTTCTCAAAGCAATCACGAATAAAGTGATGACGAATTTCTATGTGTTTAGTTTTAGCGTGATGAACTGGATTTTTAGTTATATTTATTGCGGCCTCATTATCAACAAAAAGAGGTGTGTTAAGAAACTGCAAACCGTAGTCGCGCATCTGTTGCTGTATCCACAAAATCTGAGAGCAACAACTGCTAGCAGAAACATACTCCGCTTCACATGTAGATAACGCCACAGACGTTTGTTTCTTACACTGCCAGGTAACCAATCTAGGACCAAAGAACTGGCATCCTGCAGTTGTTGATTTTGAATTGACTTTGCAGCATCCGAAATCCGAATCGGAATACCCTTCGAGCGTAAAATCACCTTTCCTAGGATACCACAACCCCAATGAAGGAGTTCCTTTCAGGTAGCGCAATATCCTCTTCACAATGATCATATGTGATGCTCTTGGGTTAGACTGAAATCTTGCTGCGAGGCACGTTGGGTACATAATATCAGGACGTGAAGCAGTTAGGTACATTAAAGAACCTATCATGGATCGATAAAAAGTTTCATCAGCCCTGTCTCCGGTGAGATCTGGGTGAATCCCATGATTTGTTGCAAGTGGGGTAGCAGCTGGAGTAGAACTTGACATCCCAAATTTCTCTAGAATATCATGAACATACTTTGACTGATGAATGAAAATTCCCTCAGGAAGTTGTTCAACTTGTAAACCCAGAAAGAATTTCATCTCCCCCGTTGATGACATTTCAAACTTCTGCTTCATCACTGATTCAAAATCTTTGCATAGATTTTCATTTGTCGACCCAAAGATTATATCGTCCACATAAATCTGAACTATCAGAAGATGACCATCAACGACTTTAGTGAAGAGAGTGGCATCCACTTTTCCACGTATGAACTGGTTGGCTAGTAGGTGTTGAGACAAAGTCTCATACCAGGCTCTCGGGGCCTGATGTAAACCATACAGCGCTTTGTCCAATAAGTAGACCTTGTTTTTGTGGATTGGATCGGTAAAGCCCGGCGGCTGACCGACATAAACCTCCTCTTTAACCTTCCCATAAAGAAACGCCGATTTAACATCCAACTGATAAACTTTGAAGTTCTTCCAAGACGCAAATGCTAGGAAAATTCTGATTGCCTCTAGTCGTGCTACAGGAGCATAGACTTCAGTAAAATCAATTCCCTCCTGTTGACTAAATCCCTGAACAACGAGTCGAGCTTTGTTCCTTACGACAACTCCTCTATCGTCCCTCTTACACTTGAACACCCACTTGGTGTTAATTTTCCTATGACCATCCGGCAAATCAACTAACTTCCACACTCCCAATTTCTCAAATTGACTAAGTTCCTCCTGCATTGCATTGACCCAAGAGTCTTCAGTAAGCGCCTCTTTGTAAGTTCTTGGCTCAACCTGCGAGATAAAACAACTTAATGAGAATTCAGTTTGCAAAGAAGCAACTTTTGTATAAAAACATGTAAGCCCTTTATCAATCTGATTTCGAGTGCGAACGCCTTTCTGCAATTCTCCTATGATCAACTCCTCTGGATGATATGAAAAAGTTCGCGGCATCACTTCACTTGGAACATCTACATTTCCCTCCAGATTAGTAACATTCTGCTCTGCATCTTGTTCACCAACTTGGTTTGTTTGACTTGAAAACTGAATTTGCTCCCCCTCAGAATCTGAATCTGAATCACCATGATCAAATACTAGCATGTTATCAGCTTCTAGATTATCATTCTGAGCCGACTGATTATCCTGAGCAACTTCATTCTGTTGGACATCATCATGTTCACCAGCATTACTCGGACCTGCTTCATCGTCATTTGAAGTTTCCCGTGGTCTTCTCGAATACTCAGCTGGGAATCTTAACTGCGACTCATATTCACGCAAAATATCCAACTCATCAAAGAAATCTTCATCATCCTCTGATTCTTCTCTCATGTCAAACGAATCCCAAAGTTTGTCATAATGATAACGCCATGAATCACCAGGATTCTGCGGCGGCATAGTATAACCTTGACATTCAACATTTGCAGCTTCAATAATCCGCTTCTCACTTGGAACGAAGACACGTCGCAATGGATTTGAATAACCAACAAATATACCCTCAATGCACTTCAGACCAAACTTCCCAAAAGGTTCTATAACCGTACAAGGTGACCCGAACGGTTCTAGATACTTCAAATTCGGTTTGCGATTATTGATTAGCTCAAAGCATGTTTTGTTGAACTTCTTGACAGTAAGAACCCTGTTGAGCGTATAGCATGCGGCGGAAACAGCTTCAGCCCAAAAATTTATCGGTAACTTTGAATCTGCGAGCATAGTTCTAGCCGTCTCGATTAGCGTCCGGTTTTTGCGTTCTGCGACTCCATTCTGCTGCGGAGTGTACGGAGCACTAAACTCATGCAAAATACCTCTTTCATCACAAAATTCTTCCATCTTGCTGTTCTTGAATTCAGTACCATTATCACTTCGAATTCTCTTGATACGCCGTTGGTACAAATTCTCAATCTTCCTGAACAGCCCCATCAAACTGTCAAATGTTTCATCTTTCGTCTTCAAGAAAGAAACCCACGAAAATCTGGAATAATCATCAGTAACGACCAAACAATAGGAATCTCCTGTAATACTTTTGACATTCACAGGACCAAACAAATCCATGTGAAGTCTTTCCAGAGGTCTTGAAACTGAATTGACTTGCTTTGTAGGGTGTGACTTCTTCTTCTGCTTGCCTTTGATGCAGCTAATGCACTCCCCTTCCAGATGAAAACCTTTGATATTAACACCCAATACCAAATCATTGTGCACCAAATGATTCATTTTTCTAAGATGTATATGCCCCATCTTTCGGTGCCACAATCTTGATTCTTTCTCAGTTTCTCTAGACACAAAACAATGTGCTTGACCAGTAGTTGTAGTTGCTACAGACATATCTAACACATATAAATCATTCACTCTAGGTGCCCTCATAATAATCCATTCTTCAGGAACAACAAAACCAGGTTTCAAGATCAAACATTCCTTATCAGTAAAGTGAGTAGTATACTGATTGTCACAAATCTGCGAGATACTAAGCAGATTGTTCTCCAGCTCAGTGATGTAGTTAACTCTCTCAAACGTCACAATCCCATTGGATAACGTTCCTTCACCAACAATTCTACCACCTTCATGACCTGCAAATCCCACATAACCACCATTGATATTCTTCACATCATACAGTAATGCAGTTTTTCCTGTCATATGTCGAGATGCGCCACTATCCATTATCCATCTTGAAATGGCTCTTGGAAGATCCTGCACATACCACAAGTTGATTTTAAAACATTTCTATAAAGATGCCGATTCATGCTTCGCGATCCAGGAAGCTCCGGCCATTCAAACTGCTTATTCGAACATGGTGTCCACCCAGGCCTCATCAGCCTTAGGTGTAACCTTGACTCTCGCAATTTGAATTTTGAAATTTTCAGCCTTCAAAGGTGGAAAATTTGCATCATAATCAACCGAAATTGATTCTTCAGCCTTTTTCACTTCAGAAGTTAAAATTTTCTTCTCTGTTTTAGGTTTCCAAATTTGTTCAGTTAATGCAACCCGTTTATAAAATTTGTCATTTTTAGTTACCACTTTCTTTACGGATTCATTTTTCTCTTTGATATTGTCATTTTTAACGTTTTGCTTCTCTATCACTTTCTTCTCAACATACATTGGTGCTTTACCCTTCACATCAACCTTCTTTTGTTGAACCTTCACAGCTTCAGTCCTAGGCTTCACATATGTACACATTCTTGCAATATGACCAACTTGGTCACATCTAAAACAAGTACGAGTATCAGCTACTCGACTCGTGCCTTCAGACTGAGCCTGCGAAGCTCTCTTCTCAAAGAACTCTTTATTTGATTTTGAAAAAATTTCATTTTCCTCATCAGAAAGTGAACTTGAACCATTTACAAACACCTTCTTTTCAGCAAACCTTCTGTTTTGAAAACTCCTTTTCTGATAACTCTTACCACCTCGATAACCACCCGACCAATTGTTTCGATTGTTATTATAAAAACGTGGTGGAACAATAGGCTTTTTGTAATAAGCTTTATCTTTCTCAAAATTCATTTGCCTTTTTGTTTGACTCAAACTGTTCACCTCTGACAACTCAACTTCAACTAACTTGAAAACATTTGTCAACTTTTTCACATTAACATTCTCAATGGAAAACTCAGAATCCGAATACAACTTATCAGATCCAGCCATCTTGTACATCACAAGACCCGGTTCATCACTTAAGTTGTTTTTGGACTTTGATTTCTGAATGTATTTGTCTAAGAAACACCCATCCTCCTCAGAAGTGTCACAATCCGGTTTAAGCACTTTGTCTACCACACTTTTCACCACATCACTTTGGACACCCTCGTCATTGGAAGATGTAAACGTGACATCAATGTTTTCAGGAAGTTTAACTTCACTTTCTTCCTCAATTTCCACCAAACTAGACTGCTTTTTCGTGTAGTTGTCTAAAATTGGCGGTGGAACTTTGTGAAAACCTACACCCGTTCCATCAGAAAACACATCCTCGCCATCTTTGTTTTTCCCTATAGGTTTAGGAACAATATGCTGCAAAACAAAGCTTGCTGATTTATAGCTGTTAAGCTTCAACTGGATTCGTTCATTCTCAATTTCAGCTTCTTGAACTTTAAGTTTCAGTTTAGCAATTTGATCCAGTTGTTCATTAATCGATTCTTCTTTTAATCTCAAAACAGCTCTTAGATGTTCATTTTCTTTAAATGTTTTACCATTACGATCATCACTATCTTTGACAATGTTTTTCAATTTCTCAAACTTTTCAGAAATCTGACGGTTTTCAAGAATTAACTTTTCATTTTCAGATTTTATTTTCTCACGTTCGGTTTTATCATTTTCAATTTGAGCCGTTAATTCTTTGATCCGTTCAGTTGAAGCTCTTACACTTTTGTCACGATCGAGAATCTGATCTTCAACATTTCTAACCTTTGTTGTCAGATTCTGAATTTTCTCATTGTTAAGATACGTGACAGTGCTACAAAAATTGCATTGTTTGGTGCAATTTTTGCAGTCAGCATTCCCATCAATCTTGTTACCTGACACATTTGTTGACACACTTTGACTGACCAACCCCTTTGACTCAGTAACAGAATTAGGATCTACCTCAAGTGCTTTTGCAGCTAGCACTTTGTCAGCCATCACTCCCAAGTTCTCAGCTGTCAACTCTTGCGTAGTATCAATTAAGCCTGTATCAACCTGCTTTTCTTTCTTCTCTTTCTCCTCTTTCTCCTTTCTCTCTTTCTCTTTCTCTTTTTCAATCATTTTCGACGTTGGTGTTCCCCACCACTTGTGCTGCCAATATTCATCTTCTTCTTTGTACTCCTTGATGATGGCTTCGATATCTAGCATTTTGTCATCAATCGCAATGTTGCCATACCTATCAAGATAGCACTCTCTATCTGGATCCCATCTGTTTGCTCTTCTAGCTTCCAGAAAGATACCAGAAAGTCTGATAATCTTGGTTTCAGCAACCATCTTCCGGTATTGATACTTCTGTTCCTCAGTACGATCATCTTTCCACTTAATGGGTTCATCATTGCTTTCCATGAATGCGTAACCCACCGCATCTTCTTCCGGTAGAACTTCCTTACTCCAATCATACCCCTCATCATCATAAATCACAGCAAGAGCTCTAGATTTCTCTCTGTTGTCTTCAACCTGCTTCAATCTAGGCGGCTCAGATTTATTCTGATGGTAGATTGCCTTTTTGTAATAATCATCTCGAAACGGATTCTCCGATTCATCAACATAAACGTTTCGACATTCTCTCTTGAAGTGACCCTTCTGCTTACATTTGAAACAAGTCACCTTCGATTTATCGAACCCCAGCTTGGTAGAAGCACCACCAATTGTTTTTCTTCCAGTAATTTCCATGAATCTTTGTGCACGACGAACAGCACTTGCCATAGCCCAACGAATATCGATCAGTTCCATTTCCTCCGGATCAATCTGATCGTAATCTTCTTTCGTCAGATTTGTATTGCCAATCTTCCCAGCTACCAATCCTTCATACGATTCCAACACCGATGCTAGAAAAATCATTTGTTGCTTGGCCGACTCCTCATCAAAATTCTGTGCATTCTTCAGATCTATCGCAATATTGCAAGAAAACTTTGCATCAGCATTTCCAGAAGATGAAGATCCACTGTGAAAACCACTGTGACTTCCATTGCTTTGACCACTTTGACTTTCTTTGCCAGCTGTCGACACATTTTCAGCAGAAAAAGCAGTTTTTGGAGAAGTAGCTTTCGGGATCAAACTTTTTGGATAGTACAGATCCAGATTTTGCTGATAAGATGAATTATTAACTTTAAACGTTTTCTTCAGCTCTAGCTCATGACTTTCCAGTCTTTCAATCAACACATCTGGAGTCAAATCTTCTGGAGCAATAGTGTTTTTCAACATCAGCGCGTAATATCTCCAATCCACTTCGTCTGGTAATGAATCAAACAGTTTATCAACAAGTTCTTCATCAGTATACATGATCTTGTGTCGAGCAAGCTCCAGTTTCAGATGACCGAACCTTTCAATCATTTTACACACCGATTCATTTTTAAGACAACCAAACATATCAAACTCTTTCCTAAGAAGTTTCTTTTTATTTTTTACAATCTCTTTGCTTCCAAGACACTTCTTTTCGAGTTTTTCCCATAAGTCTTTAGAATTTGAGTAATCTATCAGCGAAATGATGTCTTCACGCACCGATTGAAACAATAATGCCACACATTTTTGCTCAGCCACAAAATTTTCAATCTCTTCAGCTGATCTTAATGCTTCACCATTCTTCTTTCCTTGGGCAAAACCATTCTTCATACTTTTCCAGCTAGAAAAAGCAAATGCCATCAACCAATCTTCGAACTTTGTTGCCCACCTGCTATAATCTTCTATAGCCATCAGCTTAGGAGGTTTGTTAAATGTTCCAAATGCGCTTTCGGACTCCCAAGCTTCCTTCTTTCTTTCTTTCGGTGGACTTTTGTTTGCATTGCTTGAAGAAGTATCGTTGTTTCCTGAACTACCCGTGAATGCATACATATCGCTGAAGGGATTCATGAAAATATCATCCATTTTGATCGTACCTGCAAAATCAATCAACACTTAGAAAAATTTTCGAGATTTTTGAAAAACAGAACCACAAATGAGAACTAATCTGTGCACGTGACAGATAAACGAACTAAACAGTGTACTAATGAGCAAAACAGAAAGTGTCTGTTCGAGCGGACCAGAAAGTCTGTTCGAGCGGACCAGAAAGTCTGTTCGAGCGGACCAGACTTTGTCCGTATAAGCGAATCAGATGTTGTCCGTTCGAGCGAACCAGCAAATGTTCGTTCGAGCGAACCAGCAGAATTCGTATGAGCGATCCAGAGAATGATCGTTCGAGCGGACCACGTAATGTTCGTTCGAGCGGTTCAGAATATGATCATTTGAGCGAACCAGATCGTTCGTAACAGCGGACCAGAAAAACGAACCAAGAACTTGCGATGACCGTAAAAGCGAACCACAATTTTAACCAATTTTTATTCCGAATAACAATCTGATACTTTCAAGGATTGTACTACTCTTAATTCCGATCACAATGATATGATTTTTGTTCAATTCCGACCGCTAATTCGTTCCAGATCTAAGTTTGAAAATTCTGTCCGAAAACCGATCACGTTTTTGATGAAATTGAGTGATTTTTACGGTGTTTTAAAGTCTAAAACTGTTACTGATTGTTTAACAACAAGTTTCACTCAAAATACTCGAACTTCAAACCATTATGTCCGACAAAACTTGTTGAAATCGAAAAATAAAAGAGAAATATGAGTAGAAATGAGATAATAGAGCCGAATCAGCTGATGTAGTATGAGCTCCTCGTCCTGAAGCTCTGATACCACTTGTTGGACCGTTCTTTGACCCGAAAAATCAATCCGAGTAGCTCATCTTCATGTATGAAGGCGGAATCAACATATATGAAGTCTACAACAACTTGTCCTATTAATTTCCTTTACTTTTATTGCTTTTCTGATGAGATTTTAACAGAGTTTCGGCTCCAAGCACACACATACAACTATGAGATCCGCTCAAATGAACCCCCTATATATAGACTTGTCTGGTTCGCTTATACGACATGACATAAAAGCGATCCAGACTCTTGACACATAAGCGGACCAGAACTAAGACATATAAGCGGACCAGACACTACCCTATGAGCGAACCAGACTTATAAAATACATATTTTGACATCTTTGACTCTCTGTTGACCAATATTTACTTCAGACTTTTTGTAGACGCAGTCAACAGACATTCCGTGCATCAACATGATTACCTACTTTTAATTTTTTGATACAGTTACAAGCGTCCTTAAAAATTAATTTATAGGACCCTTATGATGTAACGTTATAGCTACTTTAATATCAAGAAAATGGTCCTAATATCACAAATAAGATTATAAAACCAATTTTATAAAAGACCATCAACATATAACATCCTAATAGTTATTTCAAATAAGCATGTTCATAACAAAAACACTAACCATAAATAAGTTATAACATTATCTAACATAAAGTCTTAACATTTAACAAAGAAATTAAAAGCAATTAAAGAATTAAGAAGCATAAAATCTTGAGTTATCATGCGTCCTCAATCCTCATGGACTACCTACAAATAAACCATCCATGTATTAGCATTAAGTTCCATGATATTAAAATTATTTGTATCACAAGTTTAACAAATACATACCGAGATGAATGAAAATGGCCATGCGATGGATGCACCAATACAATCTTGAATTGTAGAAAATAAACCGTATGGTCTTACCAAGTTTTCTTCTTTTTTATTGGTACTTGAACGTTTACCTCACACCATTCTGGTCCAATCTCTGTACCACCAACTAGATCATTTGGGTCCAAGCTCTGGACCCTTCCTCTTGCTACAGTCTCGGTAGAGTTTATAATACTTTTGAGGAAAACTTCATCTCCGACCTAGATTTTAGTTTTCAACAAATATTTATTAAACTCTAGTCATAATAGTGCAAAATAAACTAACTACTATCCGTATTTGATATTAGTACCTTTTTAGATATTTTTGTAGCAGCTTCTTGATAATCTTGCTCAACATCAACATAAGAACCAGGCATATACTCTACATCTATATCTTTCTCGCTGGTATCCATTGATTTCTTTTTCTTTTTCTATAGAATTTGCTAATTTGGGTTTCTTTAATATTATTTTCAATCATCAGAATGTAAATCAACTCTAAGAATACATGTATTGATAATATTGGAACTATTAATGACATTTGCTTTTTTATAGTATACGATCGATGTAAAACATCTGTCGATAGACTTTGTGTTTTGTGTCCGGTTAATATTTTGAGTAACACCGATAGGGCAGAATTCCAATAGTTCAAATAAATCAATTGTTATGTGCTTAAATTTACATAATTCCAACGGTCAACTCTGAGAAAACCCCTAATCAAAATCTCGTAAAACCCTCCATTTTCTCCATGAAAGAAAGAAGCAAGAATGGTGGTCTCAAACGAAAGCTATGACGAGCTCCGTAAGCGAAGGATGGAGGAGAACAAGAGAAGGATTGAAGAGCTTCATCTTCATCAGCTCACTCAAGTTCTTAAACCCGCTAAACCGTTTAGCTAAACGGGTCGAGTTTGGGTCAACCCGGTTGGGTTGATGGGTTGACCCGTTTAACCCATTTATATTATATTTTATTTTTTTACAATATATTTTATGTCAAAATTTTATTTGAGTGTGTATTTAATGCATTTTTATAATTTAAAAAGGAGAGATTGACATACAGTTTTATATTTAAAAAGCATTTTTATTATAAACATTTGTGTTTTTTTAATAAAATTTTAATCTTAATATAATAATTTGCGAAAAAAAATTTGAAAATTCGGGTTGTACGGGTCGTGTTCGGGTCAACCCGCTAATATTCGGGTCGTGTTCGAGTTCATAATATGTGACAAGATTTTCGGGTTCGGGTCAGGTTCGGGTTCATCTAAATTTTCGGGTTCGGGTCGGATTGAACCCGCCAACCCGCGAACCCAACCTGTTTAGCACCCCTAGGTGTAACTCCCATCATGGTGCAGTTATGGGCAACAATTATACCACTCTGATTCAGATTGGGCTAAGTGTTTAAACTCTCGTAAGTCTGTTACCGGATTTTGTATTTTTCTGGGTAATAATCTTGTTTCATGGAAAAGTAAAAAAGCACTCTACGGTTCCTAGATCTTCTGCTGTGTTGCAACATGTGATGTTATTTGGATCTCGAATCTTTTAAATGAGCTGAAAGTTGAAGTTAAACTTCTAGTTCAGCTAGTCTGTGATAACACGGCTACTATCTATATAGCAGCTAATCTGGTGTTCCACGAGCGTATGAAGCATTTTGAAATAGATCTTTTCTTTTTAAGAGAAAAGATTTCTTAGGGTTTTATTCAAACTATTATTTTAAAATCAGAGGACCAGGCAGCATATATTTTTACCAAAGGTCTATACATTGGTCCTCATGAAAAGGTTTGTCACGTTCTTAATATGTTTGATTGGATTAAATATTGAATTGTAGGGGGGTAATAAAAATACAATTCAATATTTCTATTTTTTATAAAATTTTTAATTAGTTTTTTTTTTTTTTTGCATGTTTGGACTGTTTATGTGTTGGGCTTGAGGTTTGCTGCTAATGGGCTCAAGTTATCAAGTATCAAAGCCAGGCTTCTACATGATGGGCTCAAGACATCCGGGCATAGTTGCCATACTCTCTTGTTATAAAAGATGCTTCTCGAGACTTGGGAGATCATAATCTCTGATCAGCTTCTCTCTCCTTTATTATAGCTCTCTGTCTTCTCTTTCAAAATCTAGAGTTTTTATCTTGTGAATCATTCTGATTCACCGATCTTGTGAGGCTCTTGTTTTTCATACTATACAAATCATTGTGTTGATGATCTGGTGAGACTTGTGAGTTTACTTTTGAGATTGTATTATTCTGGATATTGTTTTGGGAATAAAATCTTTGATCTGGGTACTGTCTTGTTCAAATCTTGTGCATACCTTGTATTTTTACAAGTAGTATTCAAGAACATAAAGATGCATGGCATAAATCAACCTCATCAAGTAATTATTATCATAATTAAAGCCCAGGTCCTTTGCAACCATGTCAAGTGTTGTTTCCTGTAACCTCCTTGTGTCCACCATCTCGTCTTACCACCATGTAGAGAACCAGTAAGTATACCCTTTGATTGTTGTCATTGTGTTTCTAGTATTGGTCTGCCCGTTGGAATTTTCAAATAATTATCAATAAACCAAGATACCAACTCTTCAAATCTATCACGAAATTGACGCTTATACTTTTCTACATATTGCACATCATCTAACAAATTCATGAATTCATGGCATTTCTCAAAGTTGTTAAATTCAAATGCTTGTATAATCATCTCATTCCAATCTGGTTCTTGGGAGGATATATCTAATGCCTCAGAGTATGGTTTCAAATAATCAGCCTTAAATTCATCATGTACACTATCTTTTGCATTTATTTCATCCTTCTCCCTCATGCCTATTTCTTCATCTGTCTCTTATCTTATGATTTTACCTTTGACGTGTTTATTAGGGGTAGGAAACATGGGTAGGAGACTAGGATCTAACACTTTCCACCATTAATTTTAATAACAAATCCCTGTAAGAATAATTGGTTCATGCCTAATGAGTTCCTATTTAATTCTGGTGTATAGAAAACACTAGATATATCAATGATTCCATCTTCTGTATTAACTGTAAGCTTTTCAAGTCTCCTTATAAAAACATGTTGATCAGTTCTGTTTAAACATAATGGAAAACATGAATAACATACCTTTGATTGCATCAGCACAGGCAGAGAATCCAGATGTAGACGCAGCAATAGAGTTTGACATGATTGTCAGCTTGATCTGGTTCCTCCTTAGGGTGTAAAGTGATGATGGTGATGAACCGAAAGCAGGGTTGATTTCGGTTGTGGAGAGAGAGGGACGAATTGTGATGTTATGTTATTAGGTTGTGTGTCTAACCCATAACCTCTCTAATAATCTCCTTATATATACACCCAAGAGGAAACCCAATTAGTTAATAAGGGTAATATGGTCCATCAACAATTACCAACTAATTATTAATAGGTTATTAATATATTTTGATCTATATTATATAAATGATAATGATGGCTACTAGATTAAATATAAATAAATAAATTTTTAATCTTACATTCTCCCACTTAGCTGAATAATCATTTATCATGAGTATTAGATAAGTCTGATCAGAAGTTAATACTCATTTTAGCCTTAAACAAGTACTATAGCAGAGAAATACAGCCGTTGAATCATTATGCGACTCAGGACCCCCATTTGTCATACTATAGCCTTAATTTAAAACCTAACAGTTATGATCAAAATAAGTAAGCCCTTTAACGTTTGATTTGTATTTATAGTTGTCTATATGTCATTACACCGGCAGAACATATGTAAGAGACATACAAAATCAAACTGATGAGGAAAATTGATTAATAGTTAGTCATTCATAGTACGATATGCAGTTGTACATGGTCGTCAATTAAAACCCGTCTCTTTTATGAGCACTCTTAATAAGACTTATGGGTAATAGACCTTTAGTTATAGGATCCTTAAGCATATCACGAATGCATTCGATACAAAGATTTAGTTTCCTCAATTCGTTCACAAACGAATAATTAATTGCGTATCAAAATTTAATGCAGCACCTCTCGAACTGTTACTGTTCAAGGACTCATGGTAGCTGACTTTATCACAACAAGTCTTCAATATATTAATTATATGGAGTTAATAAAGTCATGAGTCCACTGATAAATTTCCAACAACATTTAGTGACTATATTATGTCGTTATAACTTAGGTTGTTGATATCAGTCTATTATGACTCCTCCATGAGATAGGTTTTGTCTGCTGACATAAAGATATACCCAAAATTACATTTTGTCATCTTTGAATATTACAAAGTTAGAGTAATAAACCGGTTTTAATTCTCACTTCTTCTTTAAAAAATAGTCTCTCATTTCTTTTAAAGATATTGTAATACTCTATTAAATGCTTCACATTAATCTAGACATATCTAGTGTGTTGCAATGTGAGTAATATCTAAACGAGTATAGACTTAAACTTACATAAGGCTTCTAATTAATGAAGCGTAAGAAATAATCTCATTTATCCTATTATCCTCTAAAGGAGAGCAGTATTGTTTGTTACATATGTAAGGACCAATTTAATGTTAAACTTATGGAACAGAAGTAATGTCCCATTTGGTCTATCTCAATATGTTATGATATCTATTATGTAAGAGATATCTCTGAGATCTATTATATCAAAGTTTGTGTTAACAATGCTTTGACTTATGTAACATCTACTTGTCAAACGAATATCATCTATATAGACAAGTTTATCTTATTTGCTCCCACTCATCTTAAGGTAGGTACATTATTCCACTTGGTTGTTGATGAAAATAATTGCGTTAAGATTTCATCACATTATGATGTTTGCATTAAACCATACATGGATTTTATTGGCTTATAGACAAACTGTTCTTTAACCTTAAGTTTGGAACTTTCAGGTTGTTTTATGAACATGTAAATATGTCAGCCATTTGTTAGGGAAAATTGTTTTAATGTTCATCTAATGTAGCTCAAAACTATTATAAGCTACTAGAACAGTGATGATCCTAAAAGAAATCTTTTGTTAGATATGTAATAAAGATTCTTTAATAATTTATCTCTTCCTGAGTACAACCTTTGACAATCAATCATGCTTCTTTGTGTCTTAACGTTTATATCAGGATTTGGTTTAGTTATGAACACTCTTAGGTTATTCAATCAAATCCCAAACGTTATGCGAACACATAAAACAGTTTTACTAGAAAACAGTTTTATTCTATTTAGAAGATTAATTGACGCTAATGGCTTAATTAGGAGAGATAGGATCAATAAACTTTTCCAAAATCCATTTCAACTTCAGTTAGGGAGGTTATGTAATCATCAAAGTTAGTAGGCTTTTAAACTTAGATGACCTCCTGAGTTGATTATTGGGTTTGTTAGAAGTTTCAGTTTTATGAATTAGCTCTTGGTTAGGTTGCTATCATTTCCATTCTAAGTTTGTAAGAGTTGGTGCAGTATGGTGTACAAGAGGTGTAATCGGAGTTAAATTCGGAGTGAAATTTAATGACACTATTCCCCCCGCCTCTTGTATTCCTTGCAAGTCATGATAAGGACTTTGACTGCTCCCACTGACCTTAGAAAACTTTAGGAACTCAGCATGCTCAGGGTCAATATTTAACGACCAAACAAATTCTAAATAGAGAAAACATATTAATGAACATATTAATGACGTTAGTCATTGTAGTTTCTCTTGTTGAGGATTATGTTAGTTTAGATAAGAAATCTAAGTGTGCCCACAATTAAGCAACAATGAAACTTTTGTAAGAGTAGCTGTAGATTTTAAGGAGACAAGTTATGATAGAACAGTGTCAAGATGGAGCAGTGTCGTGTACAAGAGGTGTAAATTGAAGTAATATAAAGTTTTCACTCCCCACCTCTTGCAACTATTGCAAGTTATTATTAAGACACTTAATGCTCCCACTGATCATTAATATCTCTAGAATGCTACAAGAGAAGTTTCAATGAGCTACGTGACGTGGGAACCTATCATATATACGTTAGACTTTATTTGATTTCTTTAATGTCCAGATATCATAAGAAACTTTAGGGACATATTTAATAGAAATCTTATTAAGTACATATATATGAATAGATTTCTTCTAAGACCGTGAGCCATATGCGACAAAATTTAGATACAAGTTGATAGTCTTTAATTGATAAATGAATTATGTCTGAATATTCCGTTTGGAATAAGTTCCATGAATGTCAATGAATGACTTATGATGGACCCATACTTATTCCTTAAGCCAAGCCATATTTTAGGGCTTTAATGTCATGATTTAAAATCACTTAGAATGAGATTGGACAAAAAATCATCCTCATTAACCATGTCATGATTTCTCATGAATTTTTTATTATAATGGATGAAATTTATAAATCTCATTTTCCTTTTGTCAAATTCTCATTTGCATGACGACAAAAGTTGTGAAAGTGTAAGGTATCATCTAGTTTTATCTTAGTAATGTTTCAATCCAGATATTTAGAACAAATAAAATGAGAGTTTAAGGTAAGTGTGACTTTGTGTTCACTATGCAAACCTCACAACGTTCATAACTTTGCTTAAGTATGATACTATATTATGATTAATCTTCAGAATATATAAGGTATCGAAAAGCGTTGTTAGAAGACTGCTTATTATGGTTTTTATAGCCTTAACATTTAACTTTGTCACTAACTCTCATGTTAGTTATTTGTCGAGTTCTGGTAAGGAAACGTATGGAACTAGAGTCAACTAATCATGTGTTAATAGGAATATTATAATTAGTAGACTTAAATATCTTTAATAAGTGACTATCTAATTAATTCATCCAACTGTTCTTTAGAATAATGGATAGTCTCGTTGCTTATGTCTAGTCTAATGACATAATGATGCAGTGAGATTTTCCCTTGAAGAACCTTAGAGGTGGAATTAACACTTGTAATTTGTCTATGGACCTTAGAACAATCCTCTTTTAAGGTTTAAGTGGTTGTAAGGTGAGTAACAACTTAAATTTCCAGCTTCAAACATTTATTTCTTTGTACATATGTTGCTTATCAACACACTCATTATACTTTGGTATGTTTGAGTGTTATAGTTGATTTATAAGGCATCAAATTGTACAAGTGAAAATCTTAATATGTAATGTACTGGAAAATGTACTTATTTCCATGCGTAAGCCCTTAACTTTATGGGTCATGGTATTGTACATTATTATGTATTCACATATACCACTTAACTTTATAGTTTAGAATTTTAAAAGAAGGCATGCATCTTAGGAGTTCTAGTGATTATTCCATATATAAGAGATTAGCCTTAGGAAAGACTTTATCTGAAATAACTTTAGTGATAGCATTATGTTAGAGAGTTCTTGATTATCATAAGAGACATCACGTTCGATTTGTCCTAATCATCATGCTCTAATTTTCTTCTTTATAATCTTTATCAGAAGAGAGTAATAGGATTATCGTGTCTTAAGAAATAATCAAGGATTTAATTTAAGAGCTAATTCTAATAGAAACTTTAAATAAAGCAAACATTTTAGGTTTAGGAATTAGAGTGGATGAGATATATGTAGAAACAAATTATAGTGAGTAAAATTATGGGTACTAAGAATAAGACAGACGAAATGATCATAAAATTAATTAAGGATCATTATGTGAAGAGATTGTGATATGTCTATTACTAACATCAAAATAATAGACTTAGTAAAATTCTACTTAAACAAAAACAAATCAGCTTTGGCCAGAAGTGTAATCATTTAAGTATGTGTGCAAAGTAATTGTGACAAATCAGCTTTGGCCAGAAATGAGACAATCACTTTAGTTATGCACTTGTCAAGCATGCTAAACATAAATGAATTAAATCAGCTTTGGCCAGAATTAAGACATTTCACGTGTGTAATGCATACTTAACATAGCTTTTTATAATACTTGAACAATAAATAGATGTATTAAATCAGCTTTGGCCAGAAATGATACATCAGAAGCTCATTCAAGTTAAGCTAGTTTGGTTTTGTAAAACATTATTTGATCCTTATTAATTAACTAAGTATTAACAAAACCAAGTATTTAATAGCAAACCACCTGTTAGCGCGGATCGAACTTGTGCGATCAGTAATGCCTTGTGCGATCGGTAATGCCTTGTGCGATCGATAAGGCCCAAAACTTGTGCGATGTAAATAAAGCCCAAGTCTTGTGCGATCAGTAATGCCTTGTGCGATCGGTAATGCCTTGTGCGATCGATAAGGCCCAAAACTTGTGCGATGTAAATAAAGCCCAAGTCTTGTGCGATCAGTGAGGCCCAAAATTTGTGCGATCAGTGAGGCCCAAAACTTGTGCGATTAGTCAGGCCCAAGTTTTGTGCGATCAGCACTATCTTGTGCGATCCACAGGTCTTGTGCGATCCATAAGTTCTTGTGCGATTTCCCTTGTGTGATTGTCTTGTGTGATCAGATCATATCTGATCTGATCTTGTGCGACTAAAGGGACTTGTGCGACATGTTGATAATTTCGAATCCTCTCTTTAAGGCTGTTTATTGTGATAATTAACTAAAACTCGAAATTTAAGGGATTTTTGGGATAGTATTTCCTATTTTATTAATGATCTAAACTTATCAAATATTTCGAAAATAATAACTGAAAATCCTTTAACATTTTTTTCGAAATTTTAATAGATAAGATTAAGATCAAAATCATGAAAAACACCCACTAATCCAAATTATATTCCAAATCTTAGGGAATTTTCGAGTTTTATTAGAACATTATTATGAACCCTAAAAAAATAAAAACATAATTCTGGGTTCCGAAATCTAGATTTTAATAATTCTGTTATCAGATTTCGAATATTAGTTTTACCCATTATGATTTCGAATCAATATATTAACCAACTTCTTCCGAAAACAGTGATTTCGGCAACAAGGACTCGAAAACAGCCGAGAACTTTTAAGGCTTTAAAATTTCGTTTTCCAGATTTTTGATCCCAGAATAATGGATACAAAATCAGAACTGATTTATCAACATATGCTCTGATACCACATGTTGATCAGTTCTGTTTAAACATAATGGAAAACATGAATAACATACCTTTGATTGCATCAGCACAGGTAGAGAATCCAGATGTAGACACAGCAACAGAGTTTGACATGATTGTCAGGTTGATCTGGTTCCTCCTTAGGGTGTAAAGTGATGATGGTGATGAACCGAAAGTATGGTTGATTTCGGTTGTGGAGAGAGAGGGACGAATTGTGATGTTATGTTATTAGGTTGTGTGTCTAACCCATAACCTCTCTAATAATCTCCTTATATATACACCTAAGAGGAAACCCAATTAGTTAATAAGGTTAATATGGTCCATCAACAATTACCAACTAATTATTAATAGGTTATTAATATATTTTGATCTATATTATATAAATGATAATGATGGCTACTAGATTAAATATAAATAAATAAATATTTAATCTTACAAAACATACTCACTATCCCTCGTTCTTGTTTCAACCCCGCAAGAATTTCTAATATGTTTGAATAAAGATAAATTACCACTATAATGATGTTCAAACGCAGTATTTACTAACCATAAGATGGACCACAGTCAAGTGTCTATTCCCGTGTCTATCAATTCTTCAGAATAGTCATACCTTGCCCTTTGTTATGAGATTCTTGTATCAATTAATTATCGAATCAATTAAGTAGCTTCATCTTGTTCTTGAAGTTTGCACGAACCTAACAAATGCCCTAATTATCTGCATTAATAACAAAGTACTTGGTTCAAACGTTCCTTCCTTAATAACTTTTTCACTTTCTCATATGTGAAGTATTGGCATGACATTGTCACCTTTGTTGGATTGGTAACTTTAGATCGTTGAGTGGCTCTGATACCACTTTGTTTGCAACAACGGAAACACTTAATACAAGTGGTGATGATGATCAAGTATGATAAGAGAATCACTATCGAATAAGCAAAAAGGACCATCAAATATGTTTGTTATTGAATGTCTTGGTAGTTATTACATAATACATAAGATCATATGATGTTGACGGTTAACTTGGAGAGTTATCACCGGTTCAGATTTGGCGCCATTAAACGTGGTATTATCTTTTCCGGTTCAGATTTGGCTCCACTAGTAATGGAATTCCATCACTTACAAAATCCACTCAAGTTTCACCACGTCATCGAGTTTCATTCCATCACTAGTGATGGATTTTAGTGGAAATGACCATCACTAGTGATGGTTTTTTTTAAATATAAATTAACAATATGTCAATAAAATTATAAATTATAAATTTCATTTAAATAAATCCTAAATTACAAACTAAAAAAACTAAACATTGCAAATTAAAAAAAAAACCTAAATATCTACGGCATCTCCCAACCTCACTTTTCACATATCTCGCATTTGCATTAAAGTACGATCGACTTAAACGGTTCATCGAGATTGTTGTGGGGTTGTAAAATTCAAAAACAGTTTTTTGTTTTTTAAAATAAAAAATACAGTTTTATGTTTTATAAAATAAAAAAAAAACAGTTTACGGTTTATAAAAAATAAAAAAAAACAGTTTTTGGTTTTAAAAAAAGTACCAATTGAGTGAAGCAAGCGTTAAATTTACTTATTTTTCGGTTCAAATCTCCCCACTTCGAAATCATTTGATCCATGTTTCGTACAGTAGAACCGGGAAGTTTGGCAAAATGAGATATAACTCGTCTTCAAAACAAGTCTCTTTTTTGTTCATTCGAATGTTTTTTTTGTTTTTGTTTTCAGAGATGTGCAAGTATGCCTTGACCAAGGCGATCTCCTCCTCCTAGCTCCTCCAAGCTCTCTGAGCGGATGTTGGGACGATTTCAGCTTCTTGTTTGTCTTCTTCTTCTTCTACTTGAATCGGTTCACTATCGTCATGGTCATCAAGTTGTTGTTGTGCTTCGCAGTATGCACAAGCGAATTGGTGGATGAGATTGTTATCTTCTAGTGTGTCGACGTTGAAATGATGGGTTTGAAACGGTTGTGTTTGAAATTGTTGAGGTTGAAATGGTTGAATGAAAGGTTGGTTTTGATACGGTTTGGTTTGAAATGGTGGAAATTGTTGGGTTTGAAAGGGTTGGTTAGGAAACAATTAGGTTTGAAATGGTGGGTTTGGGTCGGGTTCGTCTTGGAACAGAAATCTCGCCGGCTCGCCAACATTAGCTCGAACCTTCGGTCGTACGGGTTTTTTCTTCGAACCCGAACCTCGTTTGCTTGAAACTTCCCTTATCGGTTGAATTGAATTTTTTTGAAGTTTGAAAGATTGTATTTTTTGTGTTGGAATGATTGTATTGTTTTGCTATTTTAAATTGAAAGATTGTATTTTTTGTGTTGGAATGATTGTATTGTTTGATATTTTAAATAATTGTATTGTGTGTATATATATATAGCAAAATAAAAACAAACGGTCAAATTTTTCACCAACGGTCATTTTCAACGTTCCAAAATTTGAAATTCAACGAGTGATGATGAGGACGCGTTATCTAATCCACGCGTGAACAAATGAGGTGGCGGCGGTGTTTCACTGTCTTCAACGCGTGAAGAAGAGTGACCACGGGGCGCCCCTGGTCCTCTAATAATTAAATTAACTTATGTAACGAGAATAACAATAACAATGATAATATTCACACACCAAGGCTGTCTATTTGCACACTTAGGGTTTATATACACTGCGTCTAGCTCTATACGCAGCGTATAAGTTGCATTGAATTCAGAGCCTGCCCAGCAATCATTGGCACAGACAACCAGAGTTTATATATGTTGCGTATAGAGCTATACGCAGTGTATATAACCCATGAGAATTTTGTTTGGTTATTTTGATGTAGTTGTGGTATAAATTCTCACCTGGTTCCAAGGTTAAATCGTTTAAAATATATAACCGTTAATGTTATACCATTAATTTTATATACCGTTAATATTTTGAAAAACATATATACGGTTCGAATATATTATATTGTTATCGTTTAAATTAAATTATTATACCACGTCTAATGCGGTTCGAATGCTATAAAGATTTAAATATCATACCGTTAATTACTTTTAAATACTTGTGTACAATTCGAATATATTATGACGTTTCCATACTATATCGTTAAAATTAAACCGTTAAATATTTTGAAATATCCGAGTACGGTTCGAATATATTATATCGTTTCAATATAATTCCGTTTAAATTAAATTATTATACCAAGTATCGGTGCGGTTCGAATATTATACCGTTGAAGATTTTTATACCGTTAATTTTATTAAATTACTAGGGTACGGTTCAAATATATTCTACCGTGTTTCCATATTATACCATTTAAATTAAAATATTATAGCAGTTTTATATTTTTATAACGTTAATTGTTTTGAAATACTCGAGTACAGTTTGAATATATTACACCGTTTCCATACTATACCGTTTAAATTAAAATACTATATTGTTTCAATACGACTGAATATGATATATTTGTCTAAGTTTAATATATACAACATAAGTTTATACATACATAAGGTTTGAAATATGTTACGTGGCTCCATGTTTTGAGCTGTCAGCTGCTCCACCAGCTTGTATTCGATTTCAGTAAATCTTCGTACAAACGCGTGGCCCAACAGACTCTGTGCAGGTTTGTGATTATGTTTCGAGTCCTCCACGACTAACCCACACGTGTCATTCGTCACATCCCGCACAACGAGTAATGAAAATAGGCAACCAATTTTTTTGCTGCCAGCTTTCCTAACTATTGCTTTACTACGGTGCTCATCACCACAGTCACACACAAGCCATACCATCCCCGTACTAGCACCAATATTCTTCGATCGAGTGGTCACAATAATATAACCATTCTTCTTTCCTGTTGCTTGTACCCAGTTCTTCAGATCAATTAGAGACATGAAACGCTAAAAAACAATTACGTTATTTAACAGTAATAATAACAATAATAATTTTTATAATTTTAACAACAACAATAATAATAATATTTTAACAACAACAACAACAACAACAACAATAATAATAATAATAATAATAATAATAATAATAATTTAACAATAATAATAACAATGATAATAATACTTATATTTTTAACCATAATAATAACAATGATAGTAGTAGTAGTCATGGTTGCAAAAGTCGCTAAGCGCTCCCTAGTCGGTCGACCGGGGAGTTGAGAGTACTCGGTCTACGCGGAGAGTACTCGGGGAGTACTCGGACATGTTAAATTATAAAGAAATTACTTTTTGGATATTAAATATATGTCAAATAACACAAATTTACTAACATTTATAACAAAATACATGAAAATGATATTCATTCTTTAATATGGTAGACATAGAAATTATGTTATATTATTATTTAAGTCAAACTAGGCCCGAGTTGGCCTACTAGATCCAATTATGGCCTAGTTTAACCGCATTTGACCGCCTCCGAGTAATTAGGCGGAGTCAAAGAAAGTCGCCTCGGCAGCCTGCCTTGTAGCGACTACTCGGGGAGTACTCGGCCTTGGAAACCTTCTTTTACAACCACGGTAGTAGTATTTTAACAATAATAATAATAATACTTATATTTTAAACAATAATAATAACAATGATAGTATTTTAACAATAATAATAACAATAATAATAATAATGATAATCATATTTTAACAATAATAATAACAATAATAATAATTTTAACCTGATTTTGAAACAGATTTTCCGGTAGAGGGGTGATAATCATCATACAGTGGTGTGTTCGGAGGCTCATCACCATATCCACCGTATCCTCCGTATCCACCGTAATCTGGATACGCCGGGTAATATGGTTCATCAATTGGCTCATCTCCGTATCCGCCGTATCCATCGCAATCCGTATACGATTGTTGTGACGGGTAATATGGTTCATCAGCAGGCTCATCTCTGTAGCCATCGTATCCATCCGGATTACCTTGTTGCACGTATGAAGATTCACACCCGTATCCGTAATCAGGACACACTTGATGCGCCAGGTAATATGGTTCATCAACAGGTGGAGTCAGAGACTCGTTCAAGTCAGGCAACTGAGCATCATTCAAGTCTGGAAACTGTATCTTTTGATCAACAGGGACGCCAGACACAACCTCCTCCTCCTCATTAGCATCATTCATTCCCCACGAGTCGTTAGAATACTTCTTATCGAAATAATTGTTGCGCCAAAATGATGACATTTCCACAATCGATCAAGAAATTATAACAGAAGAAATGAACTAGAATAATTGTTTTGTTTTGAATTCGTAGGCAAGGCAGATGATGTCTAAATAGGAATTTGAATTCACATTTATCAGCCGCGTATAGATCTATCGCGGCGTATACCTTTATTCACATTCCTATACAACATCGTATCAATGTCAAATATGTCAAGCATACGCTGCGTATAGCTCTATACGCACCGTATAGATGCCTCGTATATTTGTTGCGTATAGCTCCATATGTAGCGTATGTCAGACAGATTTGACAATGTACTAAGTTGTCATGTACCTGTCCAGTACATACGTTGCGTATGGCTCTATACGTAGCGTATATATGCATGATTTAACAGTGTACGAGGTTTGACTAAGTAGTCATGTATGAACCTTGTATTTACGTTGCGTATAGGTCTATACACAACGGATAAGGTACGCTGCGTATAGGTCTATACGCAGCGTAAGTAAAGGTAGGGTTTGGTGTGCAAATAGCTATGTTGGTGTGCAAATATGTAGACCCTGATAATAATAATAATAAAGTACTCCCTCCGTCCCATTAAAAGTGTCATATTTTGAATTTTCAAAGTCTTTATTTATAAACTTTGACCTTAAATAATTTTGTTTGTGTTAGATAATACTTGATGAAAGTTATATGATTTGAGTGTGTTTTACAAGTGTTTTTATCGGGTTAATTTTCATCAAGTTTTATATAACACAAAAAATATATAATTAAAGTCAAAGTTTATAAATAAAGACTTTGAAAATTTAAAATATGACATTTTTAATTTTTAATGGGTTAAATACTAATGTGGCCACACAGAGTGCAGATCTCCACGACCGGGGTTGTCCCTAGTGTGACCACGTGGATTGCGTGTAGATTCAAAATTTGTTTTGGGAGTTGGAAGTTATTTTTTTTTCAGTTTTCAATAGAATTCCCATGATCTTTTATTAGACCGCCCGTAGTGGGGCGTTTTTTTTTTTAAATTAAAAAAAAAACGCCTGATAACGCCCATACCCCCATTACGGTAGGCGTTTTGTGGCGTTTTGTCGAAAAAAATGGGTCCGGCGTTTTATTTAAAATGCTTGCACAATGTTTGACCAACCAATCAGAACTCAACAACGGCTAGTTGTTTTTTTTAACCTTTTACCTATATATATATATATATAAACTCATTCATTTTCAACAAAAACTGTCTCAAAAACTCTCTAAAAAAACACAACCATTTTATAAAAAACTTGATAGATTCTCCTAGTTCTTCATCCATGGTAAATTTTTACTACAACGAGTATTTTGCGGATGGCGATGGTTCCACCGATGAGGACGTTGAGCAAGAGGCGGTTACGAGTGCTTGTCAACTAGCGGTGAGATATGTCAAGCATTGTCGTCGCCCCCAAGCAGAAAAAAATAAAAGAGGTTATATTGAAGCCCAGGCGTCAATGGAAGAAAGAGTGAATAATGCGCGAGAGTTGCGTTACGAACCGTACCATTCCCAGTTAATGGTTGATTTGGTACACCACGCATGGTCTGTTCGGTATGTACCACCTGAGGGAGAGGAAGAAACGGAGGACGAGGAAGACGAAGTTGGCGAGGGTGAAGAAAGCGAAGACGAAAACTAGTGTTTTTTTTTTATTTAATCGGATTTTAATTTTTTTTATTTCTAGTATTGTATTTTTTTTTAATTTAATGAAGTATTTAAAGTTTAAAAAAAAATTGTGAAATGATTGCATGGGCGTTATTGGAATAATGCCCCACTACACCACTTTATGCTATAATGCCCCATACTGACTAGGATAACACGTGTCGAATAATGCCCCATGATAGAGTCATTATTTTGATTTACCACTACACATGGTCTTAGAAGTGGTAGTCTACTAGTCTACTTGTCAAGAAGAAATTTTAATAGTCTGCTTGTCAAGAAGAAATTATATTAAAATGATCATGACCTAATCATCCGTTCGTCATTCAACTCCTCTTTTCTAAAAGAAAAGATCTCATTGGTTTAGTTGAAATATTCTATTTGAATCGGCTCTATTCAATATGTAATTGATTGCTCTATAATCGTATAAATTCCAACCGTAAGCAGTCCAAACCGTGGATATCATTCACAACAATGGCTGCCACCAACGATCATAAGCAGCTGCATGTGGCGATGTTCCCATGGCTTGCTTTTGGTCACATCATCCCTTTCCTCGAACTCTCAAAATTTATAGCCCAAAAGGGTCACAAAGTCTCGTTTCTTTCGACCACTAGAAACATAGAACGTCTCCCCACCCTCCCTTCCCACCTCTCCCCACTCATAAATCTTGTTAAACTTACTCTTCCACATGTTCAAGAGCTGCCCCAGAATGCCGAGGCTACCATGGACCTCCGCACTGGTGAAACTCATGAACACCTGAAGAAAGCCTTTGACGGTCTACAGCCAGAGGTCACTCGGTTTCTTGAGGAAGAGTCACCAGACTGGATTATTTATGATTTTGCTCCCTACTGGCTGCCGTCTATCGCGGCTAGCCTTGGAATATCGAAAGCCTTCTTATCAATGCCAAACGCATGGTTCATCGCTTTTAGGGGACCGTCGCTGGACTTGATAAATAATACTGATGGTCGAACAACGGATGAGGATTTCATGACACCGCCCAAATGGGTTACCTTTCCGAGCAAACTATACTACCGGAAGCATGAGGCTAAATGGATGGTGGACAGGCTTTCTGTGAATGCTTCTGGTGTTTCAGATGCATATCGTTCGGGGATGGTTTTGAAGGGATCTGATTGTTTATTTATAAGACATAGCTATGAATTCGAACCCCAATGGCTAACCCTTTTGGAGGAGCTTCACCACATACCAGTGGTGCCCGTGGGATTAATGCCGCCCGAAACACCCACCAACGTCGGCGATGAGACGTGGGTGACAATTAAGAAGTGGCTCAATGGTCAACAAAAAGGTCATGTGGTGTATGTGGCACTAGGAAGTGAGGTTATGCTGAGCAAAAGCGAGCTGGCGGAGTTAGCTTTAGGCCTCGAGCTCTCTGGGTTGCCATTCTTTTGGGCTCTTAGAAAGCCGGTAGGTTCCACCGAGTTAAACTTGCCAGATGGGTTCTTGGAACGAACTAGTGACCGTGGGGTGGTATGGAAGAGTTGGGCACCTCAGTTAAAAATACTACGCCATGAGTCGGTGGGTGGTTTCTTGACTCACTGTGGTTGGAGTTCAATAGTGGAAGGGCTCATGTTCAGTCACCCTCTAATTATGCTACCGTTTGTGGTGGAACAAGGTTTGAATGCTCGAATACTAGTGGACAAACAGGTGGGAATCGAGATACCACGAAATGAGGAAGATGGCTCCTTCACCAAGGAGTCGGTGGCCAGGTCAGTGAGGTCAGTTGTAGTCGAGGATGAAGGGAAGATCTACAAGGCGAATGCGATGAAGTTGAGTCAAATATTCGGAGACACTGAGCTGGAACAAAACTATATTAACAATTTCATAGACTATTTGGAAAAGAAGAGGCGTGTGGTTAGTATGTGAGTTGTTAGGTTTGCTTACTTGATCAAATGTTATTTGAATAAATGAAGTATTTTGTTCTGCATGTATGAAATCAGTGTTTGATATGTTGAATCACCATGTGTTTTGTGGATCCATGTTTTTCTGAGTTAGAGTCCCCATACCTCATACCCTAAATTATAGGAAAAAACTTAAGTAAACGATATAGGTTCACTATTCATCCTTAAAATCACTGACTTTTAGTCGCATGTAATAAGTTTTTAAAAAACAAACAAATTATATGGATGAGCATAAGGATTCCAATCTTCCATTATAAGTTCTCTAAATAGATTAGTTGATACCTGCTCATCACTCAAACACATTTGTTAGAATATATTAATATTTATTTCTTGTAATATAACTATTTGCTATATTTATTGCTTGTAATATAACTATTTGCTACGGTAGATTATTAGACTATCTCCACTGCGTTCAAACCATGAACGTCTGAGATGATGTGGATTTCATCCATATTTACAGGTGCATTAAAGCCCATCCAAATTATAAGCAGATCACTCCGTCTGCAAGGGCTAGTAAATCTTGGTTCTTGTGCCATTAATTCATATATATTTATTTTACTCTTTGTCAACAAATTC
Source organism: Helianthus tuberosus (assembly GCA_030545235.1). Taxonomy (NCBI): domain Eukaryota; kingdom Viridiplantae; phylum Streptophyta; class Magnoliopsida; order Asterales; family Asteraceae; genus Helianthus; species Helianthus tuberosus. The sequence goes on from CM060433.1 coordinate 132,109,971, forward strand.
TCAATTAAATTATTCCAGCATCTTAGCCCTATAATATATTCACAACTTTATATATGGACTACATTTATTTGTTTTTTCAACTAATCCACTATATTCGATTGATCCAAAATTAAAAGAAAAAATGGGAGTAGTTTTTCAGTTTATTTTTAATATGTTTTTTCTTTAAATCTAGTTTATTTTTATGTAATGTAGTTTCTAGTTTTTATAATGTACTTTACCTTTTATTTTAGGCAATTTCAATATTATGTTTTTTTTTTTTTTTTTTTAAATAAAACCTTTTTTTTTTCATTTTTATTACTTTTATATATAAAATACTGGCCGAGTTACATCAATATCGCAGGTAAGCGAGCAACAAGCTGCGCCGCTACCCCTTTCTGAATAGCAAACCCTAGCCTATTAAAGACAAACCTCTGCCCCCTGTTGATGAGCAACTGCTGTCAACAACCTTTTGGACCCTAGTTAACAAACGGATAGCTTCTGGAGCTAGGGAGCCAAAGGTGTCAAAGGCGAAGGGGACAAATGCATGTTGGTTATCAAATCCTTATTCAAATCCTTACTTCTATTTATTTATTTTAAAGAAAAAAAAACAAGTGATGTGGAAATATAAGGATGTGTAAAAAGGATGTTTGTATGGTTGGAGAAGAAATTAAGAAGTTTTAAGGATTCTAAGGATTTTTAAGGATTTATAAGGATATGATGAGGCAGCTGACTAGGCAGCTAAGGGCGCCTAAGAACACACTTAGCATTGGAGATAGTCTTATATCTATTGTTTATAACCTAACATAATTTTATTGATGAAAGAATTTCGTATATCTATAGTTTGAAAAAAAAAAGTTTTATCACAACTATATCTTCCTAATAACATGAGAAAATAGCATTGAGATCTTTATTGGCGTTTGGAACATTTTTTTTTAAACTGTTAAAATTGCAGCCGAAGTAAATACATGCAAAGATTTTAAACTCTTCAAAAAATACCTAAAAAATCAAAAGCATGGGACTTAAATGATACACAAGTGTTTAAAATATAAGTGTTCGGATTCCAGTTCTATTCTTGAAAAACAAATTATTTTGGCTGACGTGTTTTATTAATTTATACATACACTATCATTATTAAAACAATACAAAATTGTTTAAAACAGCCGAGTAGGTAGAAGTCTTTTAAAATTGTTTATTGTCATTTAAAAAAGAGAAATTGTCACTACAAGAAAGCAGAGCTTTAGGGGCGACAATTGTCGCCCCTATTGATACAGAAAATCGCCTCTAAAGGTATTAGGGGCGACATGTCGCCGCTAAAATGTCGACCCTAATGCCTCGTCATTATTGACCTTTAGGGACGACAATTGTTGTCGATAATGATGTTGAATCTTTAGGGGTGACAATTGTCGCCCCTAAAAGTTCATTGCTGACGTCAGCATATGACCTCATGGTTATACATTTAGGGACGACTTTTGTTGCCTCTAAAAGTCCATTCCTGGAAAAACTAGATTTTTTTTTTATTTCTGGCTTTTTCCATTTTTTCAAATACCAAAACCTGCTGATCTTTTCCAGACATACCGAACAATTCTAACCCAAACATAAAACCAATATCAAATCAAAAATAAGCCATAATAACATCACGTTTCTTAGTCTAGTTAAGTTATAAGTCTAAAATAAAACATAATAAACATCAAGTTCCCTTTTTCATCATTCTTGATCCTCATCCAGTTGTCTTCATTGCCATTCTTTGAAGCCTTCTTCGAGTTCATGAATTTTGAGAGGCGTTCTAAAAAACTTTCGCTTTTAAACAAACCATCAAGGAAATCCTACAAAATAAGATATAGATTATAAGTTCAAACAAACTACATATGTCCAAGCACAACATTAACCAAATGGGTCATTAAACCGAGCCCACTATAACACTTAAGACATCCAACTTTTAACCTAATCGGTAAATAGATGATATTAAACGTTATATAATAGCTTTTGTTTATTTTATTTGAAGAATCTGAATAGTATTAATCATATATACAAATCAACTCTTGTAAAACTATATATATAAAAAAATTAAAGATAAAACAACAAAAAAGACCAATTTTGCCATCATATACCTGTGTGTCGAGCTTCGGTGTCCAACTCAATAATTTTTCCAAGGTTGATCTTCGACATGACCGGAAGAAGCTTCTGGATCATGTGAAGTTGTAAACTTATGTCAAACTCAGACATCTTTTCCCGATCGGGAACCGTCATCTCCGTTTCACGATCGCAGATAATCACACCCTCGTCAACATCATAAATAACTGGCTCCTGAATCATAAAAACGGATAGATGATCAGAATACAAGCGTACCAAAAGTGACGACAGGCACATATGGTTTTGAGTCAAACCTTCATTTTGACTTGTTTAGGTTTTGCTTTTATGCAGGCTCGACAAGAGCACTCCCCTTGGCACACGGGACACTCCCTCTTGACAGTTTTCTTACAATATAACCTAAATGTATTCAAACAACGGAAAATTAAGTTCGTAGAATTTGATTCGAAAAAGGTAATTTTATTTTCAACTTCATTTACTGCAAAATTTCCAATGGAGCATAATGCATACGTCTTCCGTTATATAATCAACATACGGAAATTAAGTAAGAATATGAATATATCCATAGAAATGCCAAAGGAATGTTAAAATGATAGGGTAAAACAGACCTTGTGTCGATGCATTCTTGACAAAAGAAATTCTTCTTGCAAGTTGAACACTTTACGAGAACACAAAAACTAGAAAATCCGCACCAATGGCACTTCTTGACTATCTTCGCTTTGATGTTCTTCGTCTTGACAATCTTTGTGACAACTCGAATTTTAGAACCTTTTGTTGTGTGCTTGAACGTTTAGCGACTAACCGATTTGATGATTTAATGAATACATGTGAACTTATATGACTATGTGTTATGTTATGTGTATGCTTTGTGTATGTATGCGGGTATGTATATGAACCGAGTGAACCGTAACATGTGGGCCGGTTGGGCCACACACACACCCCTTAGCCTATTTCGAAGCCCATTAGGGTGCACAAGTGAAACAAGTATATAATCCTCATGATACCCACACTTGTCATTTTGGACAACACTCATACTCTCCTCTACACACACACTCCTCATCCTCTCACTAAAACCCTAAGTCACAACATTGTCTCTCCTTCATTCTCGGATCCAATCGACAACCGTAAGAAGCTCTCGGATCGTCTCTCACACACACCGGTTGGAAGCTTCACTCACACCTTTGAACCCACACTTGAACCGGTTAGTGAATTTATGATGTTTGTTGTTGTTTAATAATGGTATGAATGATAGAACTTAACTAGTGTAGTGTATGCTTGATGATGTTTGTGAACCGGATGTGTATTGTGTTTTGAGTTGATAATGATGTATGATTTTCGGTTGATGATGATGATTTGATAACATGTTGCTTGTTAAGGTTCATACATGATAGATATATATCCTCCTTGAATAACCGATGTTAAGATTGTTGTTGTTCATCTATGATGTATATGCTTGATTTCTAGACAAAGTCATGATTAGAGTGGTTGCTAATGTTTCATGATAACTTAACATATGAATAAGTAGAAAAATGTTTGAATATGGTGCTATTATGTTCTCGGATTGAATATGTGAATGATAAGGATCATTGGTGCATTAAACTAAGTAGATTATGTTGACATAAATCGGTTTAATGAGCTTGTTTGTTCAAAAGATGAAAACCCTAAAGATGAACATGATGAACACATGAAGAACTTGTTGAATATCATATGAATATGTTGAATATTTGAAATCTGATATGTTTGATCCATTTTTAGTAATTTGCTAGACAAGAAACATGTTTAAGGATTTTGGTTGGATAGTACAAACTGTTACATGAAATCAGAATGTTAGTGGGTAGTACACTGTACCGAATCAGCTCCTGTCCAACCGAAACCATCAGTTGCGACTCGAAACCATGCACGATGAGTCGAAATCTCCCGGTTGCGACACAGATTGCGAGTCGCAAACACCTGGTTGCGACTCGAAACCACACATGATCAGCACACCAAATTGGTGACTCGGAACCACAGTTGCGAGTCCAGTTGCGACTCGTAACCAAAACAGCACGAACCGAAACCGTGGTTGCGAGTCCGGTTGCGACTCGAGCCCATGTGCATGTACACACTATTTGGGCTCTCACTGTTACGGGCCGAAGTGCTTGGGCCGGACTATTGGGCCTTGTTCGCTTGTATACTGAACTCATAAGTGTCTTTGTGAACCGTATGGTTATGAGTGTATGCCATAAATTATACCTGCATGCTACCTGCTATTATACGTGTATGCCATACGTGCACTACTTGAATACGAACCTGATTGTATGATACAACTATGATAGGACGTGAGTAGCCACAACATTGCTTGTTTGACTTTTCTGTGTTTCTACCGAGCAAACCAAGGTGAGTTCACACCCTCTACAAAGCATGGGATTCCCAGGGGTCGGGAATTGGGGTTAAGGAACTGGGTTCCTCGTCCTCCTTGGGTAGGACAGCAAAGGTTCAGGAATGTAATTCCTCGTCCTCACGGACAGATAACTCGTACTAGACCAAAACTCTATCACGAAGTCCCTCATCTTTGTATCGACTTAATCGCCGAGGCCAATGGCGAGCGGGTCATTAGTTAGATAGCGCTATTTAGGTTTGACAAACCTCACACCGTGCCGCAGAGGACGGGCGTGAACTAATGGACTACTGGCACGTCAATGATGATAGACATTGACAGTTCAGGGCACATAAACATGACTACAGTCAGCAGTCGATATGGTAACGAGTCTAGTAGATACATGGGGTAGCCCCCACGGCCGAAATGCCAGATAACTACACGGGGTAGCCCCCACGGTTGGATTGCCAGAGTAACCGGGAATAAACAAGTCACGTTTTTAACTATGGGGTAACCCCCACGGCAGGATGCCAGCTAAAGGAAACTGTTTTCGAAACAACTTAAAACGAACACCCAACCGTGAACTCACTCAACTTGTTGTTGACTCGTTACTACATGCTTTGCAGGTCCTTAGGTTCTTAGCTGGAGCTTGCATGGAGGAGGATCGTTGTGGGACATGGACGACTGTGTGCCATGTTAAACTATGAAACAATTAAACTTATGTTTTGATTTAAGACTTATGCTTCCGCTTGCAACTTAACTATGTTTTGTTTGAACACCAATTGTATTGGGTGGATTTTTATAACTACTTATATGCTTGTTCAATATGATTGGTGGCTGGATCCTGGTCAGTCACGCCTTCAAGCGGTGGTATTCCGCAGGTGGATTTTGGGGGTGTGACAGATTGGTATCAGAGCCATTGGTTATAGAGAACTTGGTTTTAATAAAGGGGAAAACGTTTTTGTTAAAACCAGACTATAACCTGTACAGTGCTCAACGGTCCACAACGATGCTTCACTCCACATGCAAGGCTCGACATTCTAGGTGATATGATCTGTGTATATATTGCCTACTTGCTAGTTACATAGTACATTGCTTATGGTATACTTGGTTAGTGTAACTACTGTTGCTTGAACACGTGCGTGCTTACTCTATCCTATCATTGTACTTTCGCGAAACCCCTCTCACTCACGTTCTTCTTGATATGAAGATCATGTCTGGACGCGTTAACCTGACACAAGCCCAGTTGACGGCTCTGATCAACGAACGAGTTGCCGCAGCACTTGCAGCTGCACACGCAGGAGGTATATCCTGCAGTCCGAACTCATTCTAGGATCTTTAGGATCCTACTCTCGTGAACCAACCTTTGTGTTAAACTCTGTCTTTTCTTTCGCCTACGATAGGTCAGCATGTTCAGCCACCCGTGTGCACTTTTAAGACTTTCATGGACTGCCGACCAACTACTTTTAGCGGCACTGAAGGAGCAGTAGGTCTCCTACACTGGTTTGAGAAGCTAGAATCTGTGTTCGAAATGTGTGAATGCCCTGAGGCGCGCAGAGTGAAGTATGCTACTGGTACTCTCGAGGGTTTAGCCCTCACATGGTGGAACGCTCAGGTTCAGATGCTGGGGTTGGTTGCTGCCAACGCCACCCCATGGGAGAATTTTAAGGAAATGATCAAAGAAGAATACTGCAGTCGTGATGAGATTCACAAGCTGGAAGTGGAGTTCTTCAACCTCAAGATGACGGGGTCGGAGATTGAAGCTTACGTGAAAAGGTCGAACGAACTGGCAATTCTGTGCCCTACTATGGTGGATCCTCCCATCAAACGCATCGAACTGTTTCTTCAGGGCTTAGTGCCAGAAATCCAAAGTCATGTGACTTCAGCGAACCTCGCCACCTACCAGCAAACCGTTCAGTTGGCTCACCGTCTCACGGATCAGGCGGTGGAGCAGAACAAGTTACCAAAACGCATAGGTGCTGCAACTACTTCTGGTACCTCTAGTGACAACAAACGGAAATGGGATGGAACTTCAAGTAAGGGTTCGACTTCTGTTCAGTCCCAGTCTCAGCAGAGAAAGACTGAGGACTACAAGAGCCCTAATCAGCAATCGTCTGGTGGTGGATACAAAGGAAATCATCCCAAATGCAATCGCTGCAGCCTGCACCACAGCGGGCCATGCACCAGGGGCAACTGTCATCGGTGCAACAAGCCCGGTCACGCTGCAAAGGATTGCAGGAGCTTATACCCCGCCAACCAGAATCGTCAGCAAGCTCAACAGAACCAGCGCCAGCAGCAGCAGCAAGGTGATAACAAAGGGTGCTTTCAGTGTGGAGCTGAGGGCCACTTCAAGAGAGATTGTCCCCAACTGAACAGGAACCAGAACAACAACAACAACAATAACAACAATCAGGGGAATGGTAACAATGGGAACAACAACAACAATGGCGCCAGGGGGCGGATGTTTGTGATCGGCCAAGGTGAAGCAAGGAATGACCCCAATGTTGTGGCGGGTAAGTTCCTTCTCGACGACTTTTATGTTTCAGTTTTATTTGATTCGGGCGCCGATACTAGCTACATGTCACTAGAAGTTAGCCGAATGCTTAAGCGTATTCCAACCCCTTTGAACAACAAGCACACCGTAGAGCTAGCAAATGGTAAGAGTTTAGAAGCCACACACGTAGTCAAGGGTTGTAAGGTTATTCTCGCTGACCAGACCTTCTCTATCGACCTCATTCCTATTGTCTTGGGTAGTTTCGACGTTGTCATTGGGATGGATTGGTTGTCCCAACACCGAGCGGAGATTCTTTGCAACGAGAAGGTTGTCCGTATTCCAGGTCCCGGTGGTGAACCTCTCATGATTCATGGCGACAAGATGAGTGCTGTTGAGAACGTCATTTCTCTCCTTAAGGCCCAAAAGTGCTTGCGAAAGGGCCACACTGCCATTTTGGCTCTCGTTACTGACACCTCAGAAAAAGAAAAGAAGCTAGAAGACTTTCCAGTTGTACCCGATTATCCAGAGGTATTTCCTGAGGAATTACCTGGTCTTCCGCCTCGTCGCCAAGTCGAGTTTCAGATCGAACTAGCTCCTGGAGCTGCGCCCATAGCCCGTGCACCTTATCGTTTAGCCCCATCAGAGTTGAAGGAACTCTCTACGCAACTACAAGAGCTCTTGGATAAGGGTTTTATTCGTCCTAGCTCATCGCCCTGGGGAGCTCCAGTGTTATTTGTAAAGAAGAAGGACGGTACTTTCAGAATGTGCATCGACTACCGGGAACTCAACAAGGTGACGGTGAAGAATCGTTATCCTCTACCGCGGATCGACGACTTGTTCGACCAGCTGCAAGGGTCGAGCTACTATTCGAAGATTGATTTGAGATCGGGTTATCACCAGCTGAGAGTCCGGGAGGAGGACGTCTCCAAAACAGCATTCAGGACCCGATACGGGCACTATGAGTTTTTGGTCATGCCTTTTGGGATGACAAATGCACCTGCGGTTTTCATGGACTTGATGAACCGAGTGTGCAAGCCTTACCTGGACAAGTTCGTTATAGTCTTCATCGACGACATCCTGATCTATTCTAAGAGTCGGGAGGAACACGAGCAACATCTGCGACTTATTCTGGAACTCCTTCGAACAGAACAGCTTTATGCAAAGTTCTCGAAATGCGACTTCTGGCTTCGAGAAGTCCATTTCCTAGGCCACGTGGTAAACAAGGATGGGATTCACGTTGATCCATCCAAGGTAGACTCGATAAAGAACTGGCCTGCACCTCGTACACCAAAGGAAATTCGCCAATTCTTGGGTTTGGCGGGATACTACCGGAGATTCATAAAGGATTTTTCTAAGATTGCACAGCCTCTCACCTCACTAACGCAGAAGGGCGTTGTTTATCGCTGGGGAAACGCACAGGAATCAGCATTTCAGCACCTAAAGGATAGACTTTGTAGCGCACCTATCCTTTCCTTGCCGGAAGGCACAGACGACTTTGTGGTTTACTGCGACGCATCAATTCAGGGTCTTGGTTGCGTGTTGATGCAACGAGACAAAGTTATAGCCTACGCCTCACGCCAACTCAAGGTTCATGAAAAGAACTACACTACGCACGATTTAGAGCTGGGAGCTGTTGTTTTTGCACTTAAGTTATGGCGGCACTACCTGTATGGTACCAAGTGCGCCATCTACACTGACCACAGGAGCCTCGAGCATATCTTCAAGCAGAAAGAACTAAATATGCGACAACGACGATGGGTTGAACTACTGAATGACTACGAGTTCTCGATCAGGTATCACCCGGGCAAAGCCAATGTGGTGGCTGACGCCCTTAGTCGAAAGGACACTGCGCCTAAGCGCGTGCGAGCTTTACAACTCACGATCCATTCTAACCTTCCCTCCCAGATACGAGCTGCTCAGATAGAAGCATTGAAACCAGAAAACGTCAGGGCAGAAGCCCTACGCGGATCGAGGCAACGATTAGAACAAAAGGAAGACGGTGCTTACTACGTAACGGGACGCATTTGGGTCCCACACTATGGCAACTTACTAGAACTTGTGATGGATGAAGCACACAAGTCTCGCTACTCAGTACACCCTGGATCAGATAAGATGTATCATGATATCAAAACTACGTATTGGTGGCCTAGCATGAAGGCCCACATAGCGACCTACGTCAGCAAGTGTTTGACTTGTGCAAGAGTCAAGTCTGAATACCAGAAACCATCAGGCCTACTCCAACAACCAGAGATACCTCAGTGGAAATGGGAGCAAATTTCCATGGATTTTGTTACTGGCCTACCTAGATCCCAGCGCGGGAACGATACTATTTGGGTGATCGTGGATCGACTCACAAAATCTGCACACTTCTTGGCTATCAAGGAGACGGATAAGTTCTCCACTCTTGCAGAAATTTACCTCAAGGAAGTTTTTTCGAGGCACGGGGTGCCCACCTCTATTATCTCGGATCGAGATGCACGTTTTACTTCAGAGCTGTGGCAAGCAATGCACAAATCCTTTGGCTCGCGACTAGATATGAGCACAGCGTATCACCCTCAGACGGACGGGCAGTCCGAGCGCACTATTCAAACCTTAGAAGACATGCTTCGTGCATGTGTAATCGACTTTGGCAACCGCTGGGAAAAGCATCTGCCACTTGTGGAATTCTCGTACAATAACAGCTACCACACCAGCATTGGAGCTGCTCCGTTTGAGGCATTGTACGGACGTAAATGCCGGTCTCCTCTTTGCTGGGCAGAGGTGGGAGATAGTCAGATCACTGGTCCAGAATATGTGGTAGATACAACCGAGCAGATCGCTCAGATCCGAAAACGCATGACGGCAGCCCGTGAACGTCAGAAAGTTTACGCCGACATGGGCAGGAAGCCACTTGAGCTCCAGGTTGGGGAGCGGGTACTACTCAAAGTTTCACCCTGGAAGGGTGTGGTTCGTTTTGGTAAACGCGGTAAACTTAACCCACGATACGTTGGACCTTTCGAAGTCATTGAGAAAATAGGCAGGGTGGCCTACAGATTAAACTTACCAGCGGAACTCGGTGCAGTTCACAACGTTTTTCACGTGTCGAATCTGAAGAAGTGTCCGTCAGATGAGACCCACGTAGTTCCTTTGAAGGAACTCACTATCGACGAGCAGTTACGATTCGTCGAGGAACCAGTCGAGATCACGGACCGGGATGTTAAGGTCCTCAAGAGCACTAGAATACCTCTCGTTCGAGTTCGTTGGAACTCACGTCGCGGCCCAGAGTTCACCTGGGAGCGCGAAGATCAGATGAAACAAAAGTATCCCCAACTGTTCGCAAACAGTACACCCACTACTGAGGCCGAAGCTACGGAATTTCGGGACGAAATTCCAGATCAACGGGGGGTGGATGTGACACCCCAGGAAAACCGGGAAAACCATACAACTTAACTAGCTTCCTCAGTGAGTGCCTACCAAATTTCGGGACGAAATTTCTTTCAACTTGGGGATGTTGTGACAACTCGAATTTTAGAACCTTTTGTTGTGTGCTTGAACGTTTAGCGACTAACCGATTTGATGATTTAATGAATACATGTGAACTTATATGACTATGTGTTATGTTATGTGTATGCTTTGTGTATGTATGCGGGTATGTATATGAACCGAGTGAACCGTAACATGTGGGCCGGTTGGGCCACACACACACCCCTTAGCCTATTTCGAAGCCCATTAGGGTGCACAAGTGAAACAAGTATATAATCCTCATGATACCCACACTTGTCATTTTGGACAACACTCATACTCTCCTCTACACACACACTCCTCATCCTCTCACTAAAACCCTAAGTCACAACATTGTCTCTCCTTCATTCTCGGATCCAATCGACAACCGTAAGAAGCTCTTGGATCGTCTCTCACACACACCGGTTGGAAGCTTCACTCACACCTTTGAACCCACACTTGAACCGGTTAGTGAATTTATGATGTTTGTTGTTGTTTAATAATGGTATGAATGATAGAACTTAACTAGTGTAGTGTATGCTTGATGATGTTTGTGAACCGGATGTGTATTGTGTTTTGAGTTGATAATGATGTATGATTTTCGGTTGATGATGATGATTTGATAACATGTTGCTTGTTAAGGTTCATACATGATAGATATATATCCTCCTTGAATAACCGATGTTAAGATTGTTGTTGTTCATCTATGATGTATATGCTTGATTTCTAGACAAAGTCATGATTAGAGTGGTTGCTAATGTTTCATGATAACTTAACATATGAATAAGTAGAAAAATGTTTGAATATGGTGCTATTATGTTCTCGGATTGAATATGTGAATGATAAGGATCATTGGTGCATTAAACTAAGTAGATTATGTTGACATAAATCGGTTTAATGAGCTTGTTTGTTCAAAAGATGAAAACCCTAAAGATGAACATGATGAACACATGAAGGACTTGTTGAATATCATATGAACATGTTGAATATTTGAAATCTGATATGTTTGATCCATTTTTAGTAATTTGCTAGACAAGAAACATGTTTAAGGATTTTGGTTGGATAGTACAAACTGTTACATGAAATCAGAATGTTAGTGGGTAGTACACTGTACCGAATCAGCTCCTGTCCAACCGAAACCATCAGTTGCGACTCGAAACCATGCACGATGAGTCGAAATCTCCCGGTTGCGACACAGATTGCGAGTCGCAAACACCTGGTTGCGACTCGAAACCACACATGATCAGCACACCAAATTGGTGACTCGGAACCACAGTTGCGAGTCCAGTTGCGACTCGTAACCAAAACAGCACGAACCGAAACCGTGGTTGCGAGTCCGGTTGCGACTCGAGCCCATGTGCATGTACACACTATTTGGGCTCTCACTGTTACGGGCCGAAGTGCTTGGGCCGGACTATTGGGCCTTGTTCGCTTGTATACTGAACTCATAAGTGTCTTTGTGAACCGTATGGTTATGAGTGTATGCCATAAATTATACCTGCATGCTACCTGCTATTATACGTGTATGCCATACGTGCACTACTTGAATACGAACCTGATTGTATGATACAACTATGATAGGACGTGAGTAGCCACAACATTGCTTGTTTGACTTTTCTGTGTTTCTACCGAGCAAACCAAGGTGAGTTCACACCCTCTACAAAGCATGGGATTCCCAGGGGTCGGGAATTGGGGTTAAGGAACTGGGTTCCTCGTCCTCCTTGGGTAGGACAGCAAAGGTTCAGGAATGTAATTCCTCGTCCTCACGGACAGATAACTCGTACTAGACCAAAACTCTATCACGAAGTCCCTCATCTTTGTATCGACTTAATCGCCGAGGCCAATGGCGAGCGGGTCATTAGTTAGATAGCGCTATTTAGGTTTGACAAACCTCACACCGTGCCGCAGAGGACGGGCGTGAACTAATGGACTACTGGCACGTCAATGATGATAGACATTGACAGTTCAGGGCACATAAACATGACTACAGTCAGCAGTCGATATGGTAACGAGTCTAGTAGATACATGGGGTAGCCCCCACGGCCGAAATGCCAGATAACTACACGGGGTAGCCCCCACGGCTGGATTGCCAGAGTAACCGGGAATAAACAAGTCACGTTTTTAACTATGGGGTAACCCCCACGGCAGGATGCCAGCTAAAGGAAACTGTTTTCGAAACAACTTAAAACGAACACCCAACCGTGAACTCACTCAACTTGTTGTTGACTCGTTACTACATGCTTTGCAGGTCCTTAGGTTCTTAGCTGGAGCTTGCATGGAGGAGGATCGTTGTGGGACATGGACGACTGTGTGCCATGTTAAACTATGAAACAATTAAACTTATGTTTTGATTTAAGACTTATGCTTCCGCTTGCAACTTAACTATGTTTTGTTTGAACACCAATTGTATTGGGTGGATTTTTATAACTACTTATATGCTTGTTCAATATGATTGGTGGCTGGATCCTGGTCAGTCACGCCTTCAAGCGGTGGTATTCCGCAGGTGGATTTTGGGGGTGTGACAATCTTCACTTTGGTGTTCTTCTTCTTTCCAGCAGAGTTTATGTTTCTTTAATAGCCGGAAAACTCTACATCCACAAATTGAAAAAAAAACATTAAATATGCTGAATTAAGAATTAATGCAAACAAAAAAAACCGCGTCATTAAGTACAAGCGATACTCTAACAACTTTTGCAAGGAAAAATAACATGCAACATAGCAATATACAAAATATAAAATAGAAAGACACCACACCACATAAATGATGAATATACATGAAAAAACATCGTTGTAAAGAATCAAATATATAACAATAAACATGGAAAGTTGCAGACTTGGTTAATAAAACATGCATAAGGAACAATATTACAATACAACACAAGCAATACAATAGACGGAAACAGAAGGTATTGACCCGTTTGACCCATCCTGAAACTCCACCCACATTGACATGCTACCCAACCACCCGACCCACCCCTAAAAATTTACCCGTTTTGACCAAATACCCTGAAACTTTAACCCTTTTGATCCGCCCTACATAATTGTTAGGTTTGACCCATTAAACCCACAACTGACCGGATCCTTTTGTCACCTTCATATATGACTAACAAAATAGGGCAAACACAAAAACAATTTACAATTTACAAAATTCTTCTCTACAACAGGTAAAAACACAAAATCAAAGCATTAAATAACATAGCATGATAACAAATTAATTCATAAAAATTAAAAACCTAAATGCATAAATCTACAACAAGTAAAAACACAAAATCAAAGCATTAAATAACATAGCATGATAACAAATTAATTCATAAAAATTAAAAACCTAAATGCCTAAATAACAATTTCAGATGTGAAAAACATCCTTCACAAATAAATATTTACAAAGTCATAATTCTTGTCTAGAACAAGCAATAACACAAAATTAATCAACGCATTAAATAATATAGCATGATAACAAATTAGTTCATAAAAATTAAAAACATATCAATTAAAACTTTGAATGCATAAAATGACAAAATTTGGGTATGAAAAAACAAACTTCACAAATGATAAATTCACAAAAAAAAAAAAAAACACAAAATCAAAGCATTAAACAATAAAACAAGACAACAAATTAGGTTATAAACTTTATAAAACTTTAAATGCATAACTAACATAATTTAGATCAGAAAAACAACCTTCACTACCGGAACCGGAAGCGGTTCACAATTCTTCGACCGGATCGGTCTTCTGAAATCCATACTCGCCGGAGCCCCAACTTTAATCGCCGGAGACTCCACTTTCCGTTGCAACTCCGACGAAGAACTCGCCGGAGCGATTTCCAATCTTCCCAACTTTAAATCAACTATGACGGTTTCTCGATTCTCCATATTAACCCTTTTAGCCCTCTTTCTGGGCACATCGGAAACAGAAACAGAGACATCATCTGATGTTTCCGTCATCTTCCTCTTGTTACGACGTCGTACCGGTGCCTCGGAAACGCCGCCGTCTGATTCTTCCTCCGGTCTGGGGATAATTGGGGTGCGCTTTGTTCTCTCGAACTTCAGGTGTTCCGGCACCGGATGCCGTTTCTGGCGGAATTGGGCTTGTTCGATGTGTACCGAACAGTACCCTCTACCTTCTACTACCGGCCGCTTGCACCGCCACCCTCTGTCGTCGGATCTTTTGCAAATTTGTTCGTTAGCTACTAATGGTGGCGTGGAAGGTCGGGTTTGGAGGGGAAAGGGGGAAATGTTGTGCGTGGCAGGTAGGGTTTGGAGGGGAAAGGGGGAAGTGTTGTTTGGAGGGGAAAGGAAAAGTGTTGTCTGATGGGGGAAACAAGCCCGCCAAAGGGTTTTATTTCACAATTAGGGGCGACTTGGGGAAAATTAACATCAGCCATAGGATTATTTACCTAATCGACGGCCAGAACTCGTTGCCAGAAGCTAAAGCACGGATTGGTCCTTTAGGGGTGACTTTTTATATGTCGCCCCTAAAGATGTCGCCCCTAGTGCCCCTTTTTCTTGTAGTGTGTTACAAAATCACTAAAAAAAAGTAGGCGATTCAAAACCACCAATCATAGAATGATATATGAGTAGAAACGACACCTTCATAACCTAAACGTTCTCAGAAAATCCGGCATCTTCATAACTTACACTTAGATAAGCGGCACCTCCATAACCAACACTCTGGTAAGTTGGAAACTCTATATCCGACAACTCCTACATACCCCACACTCCAATATTCTGGCACTCCAATATAGCTCACACATACTTCAATATTCTAGCACCTTCATAACCCACCCCCAGAGCCACCACCACTCTCATAATCCAACACTTTCATAGGCCACACTCATAAAAATCAATGCGTAATTTGACACATGAAAAAGTCAATGTCCGTTTTGCTAACATGTTTCATAAAATGCCTATTCTCACATTTCACCCAATAACTTCTTGAATACCTTTTTTTTTTTTTTTTTTTTTTTTGCGTTGACATACATTTCAATCATCCATGACTTGAAGCATCCACAACACCAAACTTCTGCAAACCTTTAACTTAGTCTTCACATCACATTTCAAACCTCGTAAAAAAACATTCACTTTTCTCACGACGCTACATTCTTTTTAAATGCCATATCATCAGTTACTTCAGGGACATCACCATGCATTTCATATTGAAGGATTTAAAGCCGGAGGAATATTTAGACCAATATCATCATTTTCTTGCATATCATTATCAATATTTGAACTAGGACCGATATCATCATTTTCTTGCATATCATTAGGTTCATTAGCAATATTTGAACTTGGATTGATATTATTATTTTCTTGGAATTTTTCATTAAAAAGATTGTTAATAAGAACTTGTTTAGAATACAGTTTCACCTTCCAAGTTCCAAGTACCTAATTTTAAAAAATCAAAATGTAAACTATATTCAATTGCAAATAAATCATAAACCCTAACTCCCTAACAAATTGCACATAAACCCTAAAGCAGTTGCACAAAAACCCTTATGGCCCTATCAATTCCATATAAAATTATAAACCATTAGTGTAAACCATAAACAATTTTAATTTGCACATAATCAACTAGAATTTAAAACTACAACTTGCACATAACCAATTGCACGTACCCTCTTCACAAAGTACAATGGAGATTGGAGATTTGAAAGCGTGAAATTGGATGAATACGGGACTTGGTAGGCGCAGAGGGCGGTTTTCGGCAATCAGCAATGGGAGGCGGAAAGCGGAGGTGGTTGGCGGCCTGAGGTCCTTGTTGACGTTGCGTGTTGGCCGTTGTTATTTGTTCCTATTCGGAAATCAAAGAGCCCACTACTCAAATCATTTAGACTTTTAACAAATCATGTCGGCTTTTAATTATGCAAGTTATTGAGTTTTAATTAGGGTCATGCTATTTCCACACGCAGGAAATTATTTTCACACCTCGAAGCGCCGCGCTATGGCCATAGCGGGGCGCTTCGGTCGACAAAAGGTGATTTGATCGTTTGACCGACATGAGTTGCAGAGACATAAAGGTGATACGAGGTCGCAGAGTCTCGTGAACCCTAAGCGCCGCGCTATGGCCAAAGCGCGGCGCTTCGACCCCAAATTTTCACTTTAAAAAGGCCTCACCTGCTCAGACACAACATTCAAGTTTTATGCGATATTGTTACTCTACTATATTGATTTTGGAACATTCAACATACGCGTGATTTTGTTGTTTGTCGATTTTCTTTGCTCTATTAGTTACATCTCTTGAAAAAACGATGTCGTGGTTAAACAACTATATTTTCGGTCAATATTCTGACGAGACAGTTGTTCCTGATTCTTACGAGGGGACCGCTATTTCTGACTCGTATGAGAAACCGGTCTCGTCCAACTTGAGGGAGGCAGAGGTTGTATCTGGCATTCGTTATCGTGATAACACGGTGACGCTGGATTTGAATACCCCTGTGGAGGACCCTTACGCACAACAAGGTTATTCGAATTTCGGTTACGGTGGCGAGTACAGCTTTGTACAGCAGGAGTGTGGTCCAAACGACAGTTACGGTTGTCAACAGAGCTTACAAGGTTATTCGAATTTCGGTTACGGTGGCGAGCACAACTTTGAACATCAAGTATATTCGGACCTCGGTGACGATGGTGAGCCGGGGGATGTGTCTGTTGACGAGGAAGGCTGTTACCCGGTTACGTTTTCGTTTGATACAACGCAGACCTTTTCGTCACGTAAAGAGTTGGTGCGTTGGGTACAAGACACGGCAAAAGACAACGGTTACCTCATTGTGACTAAGAGGTCGAATAAAAGAGGAGAGAATTACAAGATTTGGTTTCAATGTACTTTTGGTGGGGAGCATAAGAGTATAGCTACACAGAGGAAAACGGGTAGCAAGAAAATAGGCTGCCCGTTCGAGATGATCGGGTTTTCGGAATCATCCGGAAGTGTTTGGAGGATCGAGGTGACGAAGGCGAAGCATAACCACACTCCTATTGAAAACTTAGAGGGTCACGCGTATGCGAGAAGGCTTTCTTCGGAGGATAAAATACTGGTTAAGGAGCTGGCAGAGCAAGACATTCCCAACCAAAGTATCTGGCGAACGCTGACAAAAAACAATCCAGCTAGAAAGCTTATTCCGAAAGATATACACAACGCTGTTCAGAAGATCAACGCCGAAAAAAATGTCGGTAAGTCTCCGATGCAAAAACTTGAAAACATTCTTCTCGGAAAAAATTACACTTATTACATGCGCACAAATGAGATATCGAATGAAGTTGAAGATGTCTTCTTTGTTCACGAAAAATCATTCACTATGTGGTGTGCCTTCCCGCATGTGCTAATGATTGACGCCACCTACAAAACGAACATGTACAACCTGCCATTTGTTCAGGTCGTAGGCATGACGTCGACAAACAAATCGTTTACGGCTGCTTGTGCGGTAATTTCCGCTGAGAAGTCAGAGAACTGCCTATGGGTGTTGCAGAGGATCAAGTCTATGCTGGTAGGATGTATGGAACCGCGCGTGATTTTAACAGACAGGGATTTTGCGCTAATGAACGCGTGTGAACAAGTTTTTCCAAAAGCGCATAAGTATCTTTGTCGGTTCCATATTCAACAAAATATTAATAAGAACAGCAAGAAGAAATTCTCTGACAAGGATTGGAAAGAATTCGTACGTAGATTTTGGTTATTGTGCGAGTCTACGACCGAGGAAATATACAGGTATAACTTGGAAAACCTTGAAGCACAGCTGAAAGAAGATGACCATGAACGTAGGTATTTCTTACATAATTATGTTCAAATTTTATATAATAACAAAAACTGACTATTTACGTTTTTTTTTAATTTTAGAGGTTTTTGATTATTTGAAGAAATCCTGGTTGGATCCGTACCGTGAAAAGTTTGTATCATGCTGGATTAACAAAACTATCAACTTTCACCAAACTACGACCAACAGGGTTGAGGGCATGCATGCAACACTAAAAAGTCATTTTCCAAGTCATCGCAACACACTGGATAAACTTGTACTGTATGTTGATCATGTTGTTGATAGACAATACACCGAGATTAGTAGTAGCTTTGAAACAAGCCTCCGAAAAGTGATGACGCACCACAAGAATCAGCCCATGCTTGCATATATTCTCAGAAAGGTTTCAATATATGCGATTGAGCTTTTGAGTAGGGAACTAAAACGTAAGGAAGACGGGTTGAGAGCCTACGGTGCAAGCTGTGGTTGCCAACTTTTTACCAGCTGTGGTTTGCCATGTGCCTGTCGTTTGGAAAAGTTGGAAAATAAAGGTAATTAATATCTTTGACCTTTCTCGTTATGATTTTGCCACCTAATTTGTTTTCATCCACAGGTCAGCAACTCCGGATCACACACATAGACGTGTTCTGGAAGAAGCTTGACTTCAAGCCTGCAAAGAAAAACATAGAGGATATCGATGTAGACGCGGAATTTGAAAAATTGAAACAAAAGATCGATCCAACACCCCCTCAAGTGAAAAGGAGCTTCTTTGAAAAGTTTCAGCAAATCCTCAATCCAGGGAACAATAACAAAAAACCTCCTGCTGTTCTAAAGAAAACTCGTGGTCGCCCAACATTGAAAACGCAGGAAGAAAGAAAGGTTGAAGCCGCTAGAAAAAGCGTGTACATTCCGTCGGAAGAAACTTGGGTCGAGGCCTCAGATGATCTTCCCCGTCACAGCTCGTACATATCACCCGAAGATTCTAGAAGACAAAAGAATACCAAACCGATCAACCTACACCCTGATTTCCCGATGATCAAGCTCGGTCCTAAGACGGATATAGCGATCCGCAACTACGCATCTCAGATTCCCGAAGTGATCCATCCATACATCGTTAGAATAAAGGACGTGAAACCAGATGGTCATTGTGGGTTTCGATCGGTGGCTGTTGGGTTAGGAGTGAAACAAAATTCATATTTGATGATCCGGAAACAACTTATAAAGGAGTTACGTACGAACCAATCGCTTTGGAGGCAGGTTTTCGATCCGGAAAACATAGGACATTATGATGCGATGGTTAGACGGATCGATTTCAAGGGGGTGGGACGAGCAGATATCGAAAATTACATGACGATGCCTGACACGGGGTTTCTTATTGCCCAACGATACGGTGTGATTGTTCACACCTTCGACATGCGTGGGAGCGATACAATTTTCCCTCTGCTGGGCGGGCCAAACGAAGCTGAGGAACTTCACCAGGTGGTTGCGGTTGTGTTCGTCGACCATGGGCATTTCATACATGTAGAGCTTGGAGGTTGTTATCCAATGCCTCCCCCAAACCCACTCTGGACAGCGAACAGAACAGAGCGCGCAGCAGCCTGGCATACATTATACAGGGATCAGATCAACGCGTACAAAATGCTTACGTATCGTGCCCCTGACCTTAATGTAACCCCATATGTTCACGATGTAGGTTAAATGTGTTTAATAATAATCACGTTTGTGTTTGTTCAATATATGCGTTACATCACGTTAAGAACCGAATGTCACCGGCACGACCCAATCAGATTCAATACGCACTTGTACGACCCAAAATGACAATATACATCATAATACTACAATTAATGAAAAAATACGTCATGTTCATGTACGGTAGGCGGCTGATACACATAACACCTCTCACAGGAGTACTTGTGCTTTCAAACCAAAATGATACGATATAACGGAATAAGACATCACACGTAACCGATTTGATCCGGAACTTGCAGTATAGTCCATATATAATAAAAAATGATGTATAATGGAAAAAACGTAAAATTTAGACTATTATCGACGCGTTTGTGAATTAAAAACAATTTTAAAAAAATAAAAAAAGGCCCTAAACGCCCCGCTTTGACCTAAGCGCCCCGCTTTGACCTCAAAGCGCCGCGCTATGGCCATAGCGGGGCGCTTCGATCCCTCGTTTAAACCAAAGCGGGCCAGCTTCTCCCCCATTTCAAACATAAATACAAAAACACACACTAAGGTGCGATTTCACACATTCTGAGCCGGAGATCTTCATTTTCAAGCATTCAACCGCTAAAAGGTAAGATCGAACACCCTTAATCGTTTTCGTTTAATGTACATGTTGAAATATGTGTTGATTGGGGCGGGTATGGAACCAAAGCGCCGCGCCGAGGCCAAAGCGCGACGCTGTGGTTCATGTTTATTTTTTTTATATTATTTGTTTTTGTTTAATATTATTTGTTTAATATTATTTGTTTAATAATATTTGTTTAATATTATTTGTTTAATATTATTTGTTTAATATTATTTGTTTAATATTTAAATTGTTTAATAATATTATTTGTTTATTATTTTATATTTAATATTATTTGTTTATTGTTTAAATTGTTTAGTAATATTATTTGTTTATTATTTAAATTTAATATTATTTGTTTATTATTTAAATTGTTTAGTAATATTATATGTTTATTATTTTATATTTAATATTATCTTTTCAACGTGCAGGGATGGATTCCTCCGATGACGAGATTGAGCATATGGAGGCTGAGGGAGATGTGGGAGAGGAGGGAGAGCCGGCATGTCCGTACCTGCAGTTTCCGCAGGGGTCACGGGCGAGGGGGAGTTGCGCTAGGTTGCGCACCATAGAGATTGGGGCGCACGTAGGGATAGACTAGGGCCTGCTGGAGACCGTGGGAGAGGCCGCGCGGGCGCGTGATATAGTTGGACTAGATACTCCTTGGTCGCGCCTATTTGAGTTAGCGATGGAGGACTCGTACCCTGAGCTTACGGTCGAGTTTCTTTCCACGTTTACATACGCGCCGCATCCGGCGGATTACGTGGAGGACCCGGCTTTTCCAGTCCACGAGGTTACATTCCGTCTCGCCGGTCAGGAGTTTCAGATGACTGTGCGACAGTTTGCTGTCCATACAGGTTTGTACACAGAGCCCGAGCTTGATACTGATTTATATACGCAGGCGGTTACGGCGATGGACAGGCAGACGCTTATCAGTTTCTGGAGGGCCATTTCCAGGGTTCCCTTTGGGAAATCCTGGCAAGAGGCCACCACCATTAGAGACCCCTTGTACCGATACCTGTACCATGTTATCGCGGCAACTATCGTGCCGCGGGGTACCAGCAGGGAGAAGGTCAACCTCAGTGATCTTTTCTTTCTATACTGCCTACTGCGCCGCCAGCCCTGCGATCTAGCAGCCTGCCTGGCAGATTACTTTGCCACAGCATACCACCGGCAGCTCCGCGGGTACGTGCACACTGGCTCATACATCACCGCCATTGCACGCTCGCTAGGGCTCGTGCCCGAGCATGATCCGGAGCTGTCCGATCCGGTCCCGTCTACCAGGTTGGGCCGCGCGTCAGTATCTTCCATGCAGATCACCCGTACCTTTGATGTTGGTCTGAGGTTTAAGGGAGGTGACGGGCTGATTTGGCATCCGGAGGTGGTGCCGGAGGTCATCCCGGTTGTTATTGAGGTGAGGCCTGGAGTGTTAGCCCCTCCTGATGTTCAGGTGGCCGCTCGGCAGGCTCAGCTACAGGCTCTGGGACTCGATCAGTTCCCGGGCCAGCCTCATTTTATTTCTGTACATTTTATTTAACGTGTTCGTTTAATTTAACAAAATAAACTAGGTTAACAGTTTATAAAGACGCACTTATATTAAAAACGTAATTATAAAACAACTATGAATTATATGTAACTAATATTTTATAATAATAATAAAACTCAAATACAATTTTTTCCTCCAAAAAAACACTACCAAACTAACCCAAATCCCACCTATTTCAAAAAAAAAAAAAAAACAACACAAACTCCTGCCAACGCTTTTTGTCTTTTTGCACACTCAAAGCGCCCCGCTTTGGCCATAGCGGGGCGTTTTGACCAAGGTCAACAGACAAGAACTGACTTGAAGAAGGGGATTGAAAAGACGAATTGAAGAAAGGCGATTCATTGAAACTTCTCCTATTTAATTGACCATTCAATTGCCATCACAGAAATTAATCTCATTCAATAGGATTCAATTGCAACAGAGAGTTGACGACCATACATTTTCAATGTGAATGTGAAGGAATTTGAAATCCCTATATTGCCCTTAAAACGTCTTAAAATTTTGAAGAATTGTCAAATATTACCCTTTTAAAACAGCTTGTACTCTCTTGTACATAATGCTTCAAAATTTATACGTGTGTAAAATGACCAAAATAGTAGAAAACCCAGTTTCTTTAATAAAGTAGTATAGATATGTTGAGAATTGTTTTATATTTGTACCTTTTATTATATAAAATAGCTAAAATACAGTTAGATATCAATATGTTTACAAATTAATTTTTAAAAAGTTGGTAATATGATTTTATTTTGTCTATACGCACATGTGGAAATACATTGTATCATTATAGGATATACGGTAAAGATCCTGTATAAATAGTCTTATGGTAAAAAACGTACGAAAGACGTGAAAAGGTAAAAAATGTTATAATATTTTTGTAATTATTTTACTCGTAATTACTGTACATGATCAAAATTACCCTAAAAGATCATTTGTAAAGTAATTATGATACTCTACAGAACTACCCTACAAGATCAAAATTACCCTACAAAATCATTTGTAGACTAATTATGATACTCTAGAAAATTACCCTACAAGATCAAAATTACCATACATGATCATTTGTAGAGTAATTATGATACTTTACAAAATTACCTTACAAGATTAAAATTACTCATCTGTAACGTAATTTTGATAATTACTCTATATGTAAATAATTACAAAAATGTCACCGCATTTTTTTTAACTTTTCATGCAATTTGTAAGTTTTATATCATAAGGCTACTTGTATTTGATCTTTTTTCATAGGATATAAACTGTATCGTTATCTGCATATGTTCATAATAGTTTAGCCATGATACCACAAAACCTTTATGATTGATTATTCATGTTTTTTAAATAGTGGATGGAAAGTAGTTACCATTACATGTAGAATCTTTTCTTATGATACACCATTGGTGACTAATATCTTGGTTGGTTGATTAAAAATGAAAAAAAAAATCCATTT
Source organism: Helianthus tuberosus (assembly GCA_030545235.1). Classification (NCBI taxonomy): domain Eukaryota; kingdom Viridiplantae; phylum Streptophyta; class Magnoliopsida; order Asterales; family Asteraceae; genus Helianthus; species Helianthus tuberosus. Next base: position 132,133,380 of record CM060433.1, read on the forward strand.
CAGTTGATGACCAAGTTGTGCTCTCAACCTTGGTCGATGATTTTTTTATTATTTTAAAAATGCCACATGTTGGCTAATGATTGTTCTTTTATAATTATGTTTTTCATTTTTATTTTATAACAATTGATTCTAGCTAAAACATGATTTTCTTTAATAATTTTTTAATATTTAATTATTAAAAAAATCTGAAAACACAATGTTATTTAACTTCATTTTTTTGTGAACATATCGATATAAATTTTATCAAAAACCGCGTTCCCTAAAAAAATATTTTTTTAATTAATTTTTTTTTATAAAAAATGCTTATATCTTTGTTTTCCACATGTACTGATCTTACTGGTTTGTTAGATTTTTTCGATAACTTTATTATCTAAAAAAATCTAACATTATCTGATTAAATAAAAGATAAAATATTAAAATTCATGATTTTTCCCTATAAATATTACATACGATTAACTTATTTTCATACTCCTTTGATTTCATATAATACTCATGGATCCTCCTTATTCAAACTTCTATTTGAATCTCGGAGATTCTGAAGATTATTCAAATACTCAATACTATCAAAACCCTTCGTTTTTTTCAAATTCAAGTCAAGTTCCTATCACTGAAAATCTTCGAACCTCACAAAACACAGAAAAACAACCAAGAGGTACTAAATGGGATGTTGCTGAAGATGTCGCTTTGATGTCAGCTTGGTGTTTGGCTAGCGAAAATAGCGTTAATGGTAAAACCAAAGAAAACAATCATTGTGGACAAAAATAAAAGAAATATACGATGCAACTCAAAAAGAAAATCCAGAAAAGATTGGTATGAGAAATTTGGAGCAAATGAGAGGTCGTTATAAACAACTTAACGAAAGTGTCCAAAAGTAGGTTGGTGTGTATCAGGAAGCATGTCGTCAAACAAGAAGTGGCATGAGCCAAAATGATATTGAGAGTCTTGCACATAAGCTTTATGGGAATGAGGCTGGAAATAAGTTCAATGACTTTGTTGTTTTAGTGAGACTATGTGTAAACACGAGAAGTGGAGTTTACAAATGCATCATGACACAACACGTCCATTTTCTAAAGTGGGTAATGAAGAAAGTGGTGGTAGTTCTAAAAGATCAACGAATATCGAAGAAGGAGGCTATTCCCCCCAGAAACACCAACTAGTGGTGGTTCAACAAGTCAGCGTCCAATAGGCAGGGATGCTGCTAAAAGAAAAGGAAAAAGTAAGTTTGATCCTAATATACTTGCAGAAGAAATTCATACATTCAAGCAAACTAGAGACATTGAAGTTGATATCATGAGAAAGAAATACGAGTTGGAGCAGCAAAAGGAACAAAAAAAAGAGGAAAGAGAGCGAAATAAAATCGAGTTGGTGCAACAAAAGATACTCAAAAAGGAAGAAATAAAGCAAAGGAAAATGAAACTTACAAATCTTAACACATTGTTAACACATTTCATGTTTTCTAATGTTGAAATACTATGGAAACTGAATCTAGTTTGTTGTGTGCTTTGTTTTAGTTTGGTGTGAGTTTTATTTTATGTTTCTTTTATGCATTTGTAAGATATTCAGTTATGATGTGTGTTATAAGTTGGATGCTAGGATTTTATCTTATTGGATCTAGGATTTATTTTCCGTATGCTTTTATGCATTTGTAATATATTCAATTTTCTCTACTTTAAATTATTAGGAAGTAATCAGTTATCTTCTTTATCCATTTGTTAACACCGTATTGGATGCTAGGATTTTATCTGGATAATAAAATCTAACATTATCTCTAGTTTATATTTTAAGAATTTAATCAATTATCTTCTTTATCCATTTGTCAACACCGTATTGGATGTTAGTATTTATTCTGGATAATAAATTATCTTCATTTTTTGTATAAATAAAGTGTACTAATGAATCACATTCTCATCCAACCATAAAATTTCTACTCTTTATGAAAAATGTCATATACTGAAAACTCTGAGAGTTCCGATTCATCAAATGAGAGCAATGAATGGGAAGAAAGAGTGTTTCAATCAAATCGAGCATTTGATAACATGTTGGTTGAATTACTCATAAACATGCCTGATACGATCATTAGAGATCATCCTCCTACAGTAAGAAGAAGGTATTGTGATCGTGAACGTGAACAGGGTGAGGCACGCTTGATGAAAGATTACTTTGTTGAGAACCCAACATTTGATGAAGTAACATTTCGACGTAGATTCCGAATGCGGAAACCACTATTCCTACGCATAGTGGATGTTGTTACAGCTAATGATATATATTTTCAACAGAGACGTGATGCCACAGGCAGGCAAGGTCTTTCATCATTGCAAAAATGTACAGCAGTTAGGCGTGTACTAGCGTATGGGACATCAGCAGATGCACATGATTAATATTTAAGAATAAGTAAAACTGTAACAAGGGATGCTCTTATGAAGTTCGTAGAAGGTGTTATTTCGTGTTTTAGTCAACAGTACCTTAGAAAGCCCAATGATAATGATTTAGCAAGATTATCCATGTTGGGGAAGAACGTGGATTCCTTGGAATGATTGGCAGCATTGATTGTATGCATTGGGAATGGAAAAATTGTCCCAATGCTTGGGTTGGGCAATATGTAGGTAGAAGCGGCAAACCAACAATCATTTTAGAAGCCGTTGCATCATATGACTTATGGATATGGCATGCATTCTTCGGAACACCAGGTTCGTGCAATGATATTAACGTCCTTCAACGATCTCCTGTTTTTGATGACGTATCGTCAGGTCGGGCACTAAATGTTAGTTATGTCGTGAATGGTAAGAAATATAAAAGGACGTATTATCTCACCGATGGCATATATCCTTCATGGGCTGCCTTTTTCAAGTCCATAACCTGTCCACAACCTCGAAAACACAAATTATTCGCTCAACATCAAGAGGCTGTTAGAAAAGATATTGAACGAGCATTTGGAGTTCTACAAGCTCGTTTTGCATTTCTTCAAAAACCATGTCTTGTGTGGGACAAGGAGCTGACAGGGAAAATTATGATTGCATGTATAATTATTCATAATATGATCGTTGAGGATGAACGAGTTACGAGACGCATACCTTAACTATTATGATCCATCTGATTTTTAAGTGACAGGCCCACAAACTTGAGGCAAGCAACATCTACTGAAGGCGATGAACTACCATTTCAAATCACTATCCAATGAATTGCGTCTCTATCAAGTTATATGACCAATAGGGCACAACTTCGTAATAGAAAAGCTTATAATGCTCTAAAAAACGATCGGATTGAGCATATATGGAATAGATTTGCAGTTGACGAATAATTATGTAGTTTGTATTTTATGTACCTATAGTTTTACATTTAATGTGATCGTTGTAACTTGTTTGTCATTTTCATTAACTATGTTTGATGAATGTATGTGTTTTTTTTTATTAAAAGATTTCTTATATTGTTGTTATTTATTTTGCTTTTAAAACAAATCAGTTTCAAATGAAAATATTAATTGTAATTATTTTAACACATTTATGGATAAATAATAAGCATAAAAATATATATTTAATAAAAGAATTTTAAAGGTTGGGTTGTGAATGTGAGTAGAAGGTTGAGGTAGGTTGGGTTGCGTAGGTGGAAAACAGAGAAAATAGTTTTTTATTAAAAAGTTGGGTTGGAGAAGGTTGTGAATGGAGATAGCCTTATTATTTTTTTCCAAACTGATGAAAATAAATGGTTCAGATTTGTTTGTCTCGTAGCATAAAGTTTTATTAATTGTTCGTAAAAGCGCACACTGTCGCAACCCCCGATCCCTTATCTGTCCCGGGAACGGGCGGACGCGAACTCAGAAGTTTGGTGGTATCAGTTGGTTAATTTGGCAGCGGAAATTACAACAGGACCGTAGTTAGAAAATGTTTATCAGAGTAAAACCACCTTCTTTGATATTAATAATCACATGGGATAAACCCTATTTTATTGAATTTAAAACATCGTCTTTTAGGTAACTTTTATAGCCACATTTTTCCCAAGCCTTCAGTGTTCTCCAGCTGGCTTTTACTAATTGGCTGTCACATTGTGTTACCTGAAACACGTTTTAAAAACATTTGTCAGTGGGAAATACTGGTGAGTGAATCCCAGTTTAATCAAGAAACATTTTATCAATTAAAACAGTATTGAGAGCGATCACATTGTTTATTTCTACACTCATTCAGTACTGTCAATCCTGACTGGTGGGTCATATTACATATTGGCTAACTCGTTGTCCAATGGTAACGTACTGTCGTCCCGACTTACTACTCACAGTGTAGTAAATTTTGTATACAAAACCCCAATATACCGGCAGTAATTGAAGAACTACAAAGACTCAATCACCGCTTAATCACATTGTAAAACATTTAAGGTTTTGTAAAATATTACAAAAAGGTTAACAAAAATTGGATAAACTCACATTGCTATCTTAGACTTCGCGTAAGGGTTTCCTGGGATTAATCTATAATTTATTCAAATGTACATAGGTTAGTATAACAACCCTTTGAAAATATTAATGATACCCTCCCCGAGACGGTATTCCAACAACTACGTCGGGCAGAACCACAACAGTTGTTACGGAACCCTAAATCAATCGGGCAACGTATCTATTAAGAAACTGGGGTTACAATACTTACAACGGACAAGAACCTCGCTAATTAGGGGGTACAATACCAGCTTTATAAAGCCTATAATTCAGAAATTGAGATTGTGAAATGAAAACGGGACGAACTGACTGAAGATCCGATGGCTCCTTTATATAGTGCTGAATTCTGGTTCTCACGCGGCCCGCGTAACACATAAGCGGGGCTTACGCGGCCCGCCTCAAAGCTGGGTCAACGCGTAGCTCGTCCGGATCACTGCCTAGCTTTGCCACGATGATTACACGTGTCATCACCGGGCTGCGCCACTATTTTGATCTCACGCGGCCCGCGTAAGTGTTAAGGTTAGCTTACGCGGCCTGCCTTAACTTAAGAAATCAAACGAAGTCAGTTTTAATCCTTGATACCGCCCGCGTAAGGTTGGGGTAGGTCCTATGCGGCCCGCCTCAACTTAATAATTTAATTTTAAAATTTATTTTTAATGCTATAATGTATTTCGGGCTCGTTTTCACATACGGGGTGTATTTAAAGACATATTGGGACAATTTAAAATATACTAGGGTGCCGGAAAAATTATGAGGGTGTTGGTTTTATTGAGGGTTGTTACATCCTCCCCACCTTGTTTTAGAGCTCATCCTCGAGATCTACTGGAACAAGTGCGTATATTTCTTTTGCATTTCTGATTCAAGCTCCCATGTATACTCAGGTCCTCTTTTGGAGTCCCATTTTACTTTGACCAGAACTAATCTCTTATGTTTGAGATTCTTGACTTTCTTGTCTTCAATTTGTAGAGGCCTTTCTACAAACTTAAGTTGTTCATTTACCTCTATATCCTTAAGATGTACTATTAGCGATTCATCAGCTAAGCATTTCTTGAGATTAGATACATGAAACACATCATGTATTTCTGCCATTTCCTCTGGCAGTTGTAGCTGATAGGCTACAGGTCCTATTCTTCTAATAATCTCAAAAGGTCCAATATACCTGGGACTTAGCTTTCCCCTTTTGATGAATCTTACTACTCCTTTCCAAGGAGACACCTTTAATAATACTTTATCTCCTACTTGAAATTCCAATGGCTTGCGTCGGTTATCAGCATAGCTCTTTTGTCGATCACGTGCTACTTTCAATCGTTCCTTGACTTGAATAATCTTGTCGGTTGTTTCTTGCACTATCTCAGGTCCAGATAGTTGCTTTTCCCCAATTTCTGCCCAACAGACTGGGGTTCGGCACTTTCGTCCATAAAGTGCTTCAAATGGTGCAGCATTGATACTTGTGTGATAGCTATTATTATATGAAAATTCTATTAAAGGTAAGTGATCGTCCCTATTACCTCCGAAATCAATTACACAAGCTCTAAGCATGTCTTCCATTATCTGAATCGTCCTTTCACTTTGTCCATCCGTTTGAGGATGATAAGCTGTGCTTAGTTTTAACTTGGTTCCCATGGCTTTTTGGAAACTTGACCAAAAATGAGAGGTAAAACGGCTATCTCTATCAGAAACAATTGATAAAGGTATTCCATGTAAAGAAACAATTTCATTTACATATATTTTAGCTAGCTGTTCCATGCTGAAAGTTTCTTTCATTGGTAGGAAATGAGCTGACTTGGTTAGCCTATCTACAATCACCCAGATTGTATCATTTCCTTTCTTTGTTTTGGGTAATTTGGTAACAAAATCCATTGTTATCAATTCTCATTTCCACACTGGCATTTCTAACTGTTGTAGAAATCCTGAGGGTTTCTGGTGTTCAGCTTTGACTTGAGAACAGGTTAAACATTTAGAAACATAGGCTGCCATGTCCTTCTTCGTTCCTATCCACCAGAAATTTTTCCTTAAATCCTGATACATTTTATCATTTCCTGGATGCATCGTATATTTAGACTTATGGGCTTCTTCTAATATACGATGACATAGGTTTCCTAATTTAGGTATCCACATTCTCTTTGTATGGAATCTCCAAATTCCATCTGTTCCTTGTTCTAATTCTTTTAACATACCTTTTAACTTTTCAATATCATCCTTGATTACGGATTCTTGTGCTTCTCTTATCTGATCATTTAAATCTACTTGTAGATTTAATTTAAGAGAACGTATCCTTTTTGGCTTTTCATGATACTTTCGGCTTAAAGCATCTGCCACTACATTTGCTTTTCCTTCATGATACTGGATATCACAATCATAATCACTAAGCATCTCCATCCAGCGCCTTTGTCTCATATTCAACTCCATTTGTTTGAAAATATACCTTAAACTCTTATGATCAGTGAATATGGTAAACTTACTACCGTAAAGGTAATGTCTCCAAATCTTAAGAGCAAAAATTATAGCTCCTAATTCTAAATTATGGGTTGAATAATTCTCTTCATGATTCTTAAGTTGTCTAGATGCATAGGCTATAACCTTTTGTCGTTGCATCAATACACATCCATAACCTAATTTGGAAACATCACAATAGACTACAAAGTCTTCAGTTCCTTCTGGTAATGCTAGTATGGGTGTATGGGTTAATCTTTGCTTAAGGATTCTAAAGGCTTCTTCTTGTTTTAATCCCCATTAAACTTAACAGATTTAAAGGTTAGCTTAGTTAAAGGAATGACTATTCTAGAAAAATCTTGAATAAATCTTCTATAATAACCGGCCAATCCTAAGAAACTTCTAACCTCGGTTGGTGATTCAGGGGTTTTCCATTTAGTAATCGCCTCGATTTTTGTTGGATCCACATGAATTCCTTCATGATTGACTAGGTGTCCGAGAAATTGTACCTGTTCTAACCAAAATTCGCACTTGGAAAATTTTGCGTAAAGCTTTTCCTTTCTTAATAAATTTAGAAGTGCGTGCAAATGCTTTGCATGATCCTCTTTATTATTAGAGTAAATGAGAATATCATCTATAAAAACAATTATGAATTTATCCAAATATGGCTTACATATTCGGTTCATCATGTCCATAAATGCAGCTGGGGCATTGGTTAAACCAAATGGCATGGCAGTAAATTCATAATGGCCATACCTTGTTCTGAATGCGGTTTTAGGAATATCCTCTTCCTGTACCTTTAATTGATGATATCCCGATCTTAATTCGATTTTAGAGAAAAATCGAGCTCCTTCTAGTTGATCAAACAGATCATCGATTCTCGGTAATGGGTACCGATTCTTAATCGTGACCTTGTTTAATTCACGGTAGTCAATGCACATACGCATCGATCCGTCTTTCTTTTTAACAAACAGTATCGGCGCTCCCCATGGTGACGAACTTGGTTGTATAAATCATTTCTCTAACAATTCGTCCAATTGTTTCTTCAGTTCTTGCATTTCTGCAGGTGCCAAACGGTAAGGTGCTTTGGCAATCGGTGCTGTTCCTGGTATTAAATGGATTCTGAATTCAACTTCTCTATCTGGAGGTTGCCCTGGCAATTCTTCTGGAAATACATCTGAAAACTGAGATACTACTGGAATATCTTTTAAATCCTTTCCTTTAGTGTTAGTGATTATAGAAATCAAATACACTATAGAACTTTTTCTTATATAACTTGCACTTTTCATCACAGAGATGAATTTTGTGGATCTAGATGATTTATCTCCTTTAATTGTGATCGTTTTACCTTTTGGTGAATTTACTTGAATTGACTTTTGATCACATAAAATACTGGCTTTATCGGCTATTAACCAATCCATTCCTAAAACAACATCGAATCCTACCAGATTCATGGGACAAAGATTTGCAATAAATTTCTGATTTAAAATTTCTATTCTTGCTCCCTGCAAGATTTCAGAAATCCTAACGGTTTCTCTATTAGCTGTCTCTACTAAGCATTCTTGTGGTAGTTTGGTTAATGACTGATTTAGAAATTTGCAAAATGATGTATTAATAAAACTTTGGTTTGCACCAGAGTCAAATAATACTTTAGCAAAGACATCATTAACTAAAAACGTACCAGCTAGGACATCTGGAATCATATTGGCTTCCTCTGCATTCAGAACAAATGCTCTAGCATTTTTAGTATTCTTGTTGTTTGTAGCTGGAGCTAATTTCGGGCAATTAGGCTTGATATAACCTTGTTCTCCACAGTTGTAACATATTCTGTTGTTAGCTTTCTTCATGCAGTCTTCTTCCTTGTGTCTCGATATTTTGCAAAAGTTATAGTATATGGAGCATCTTCCTGAATGCTTTCTTTTGCAATTCTTACAGCAAGGTGTAGAGGTAGAACCTATATTTTTCCCACGATTAAAATTTCCAGAACGAAATTCTTGTGTGAGCTTCTAGGTTAGGTTCCTCCTTTGATCCTCTTCTCGGGTACGGACTAATTCATCTGTCAAGGTATTCGCTAGTTCTACAGCTTCTTCTATGGTTTGAGGTCTAGCTGCCTTGATTATGTGTCTTATCTCTCCCATTAATCCCCAGATATAACGAGAGATTAACACTGGTTCTGGTGAAGCAAGAGTTGGCACTTTTCTAGCATATTCGAAGAATAATTTAGTGTATCCCTTACTATCCACACCAGTCATCCTAAGGTTTAGGAATTTGTTTGCTATCTGTTCCTTCTCATTGGGTGGGCAGAATTTCATTTCTACCTTGTCCTTAAATTCCTCCCATTCCATATTGTAAATTCTATCACTTCCTCTTGATTGGAGGATAGTGTTCCACCATTCTAGTGCTGAATTCTTAAATAGATTAGAAGCAAACATTATCTTATCTTCTTCAGCACACTTGCTTATTCTTAAGACTGCCTCAGTCTTCTCTATACAGTGTAGGTTGCAATGGCCCCTTCGTTGCCCGAGAATTCCATTGGTTTACAAGACCAGAATTCTTTATAAGAACAACCGTAAGACACGGTTCTTCTTCTTTTGGGAATGGGCAATTGAAGTACAGGTCCATTGTTCACACTGTTTTCGGGTTCGATTGGTCGCTTACTGCTATGCTTACTTTTATTATTCGCTTCTTGAATCGTTTGAATAATAAATGGCATTGCATCTATGATTCCTTGTGCCACTATATGTTGAACGGCACTATTATCTATTTGGTTTCCATTGTTATTGATGCTTGGATTCTCATTCACCACGTTAATGTTACTCTGGGTATCATTATTCAGATTTCCTTGATTTCCTTCGTCGGCCATCTGGATTTTAAACATTTACCAATCATTAATAGGATAATTAAGTAGTTTAAGTAACAACCACATAATACACATATTGGTAAAAAACGTCGTGCATTGCGACTTTACTCTTTTTGCTATAGTAGGCATCAAATACACACTAAAACAAAAATTAAAAATTACAATACTACTATGCCTCGTTAACCACAGAGTGGTCTATACTATGATAGATTTATTATTATTATTATTATTACACATATTTTATTTATTTTATTATTGTTACCAACTTCACCATCTCCTTCAGGGATATGGATTTCCCCTGAAATCCATCTGGCGCTCATCGTATTTCCATACGAGTTACTCTCCTACATACCTCATCCTCTCGCTACTTTCTATGATTTCCTCGCCAAAATTTCGAAGTTCTTGCAAATTCTTTGCACTCATTGGGGGTGCAGGTACTGGTAGTGGCTCTGGGTACTGAGGTACTGGATTTTCCTGAGGGTATGGATTTTCCAAAATCTCCCTAATGTATTCATCATTGTCAAAATAGGGATCTAAAGGGTCCAAACCTGGATACGCTGCTAAGTTCGGCAAGGTTTCTTCGTTTAAGTGATAGCGTGGCACATAATCCCTAAGATCATCAAACCATGGATCATAATTTGGATCTAGAGGATTAGGGGCTGGTATCCTAGGTATCTCCTCAGGGTTAAAATCATGCATTTCTACCTCCATTGGTTGATTGGGAATCAAAGGTAAGGGTTGTGGGGCTACTAGTTGTTCCAGACTTGGGTCAACAACAGTTGTAGCTAGGATATGGAAATTGGCTAGGCTTTTATTAAGCATATCCTATGTATGGGCATCTGACTTTCGCTTAGCGGCTGCTAAAACTCTTTGTTGTTGCAACTTTCGCATTCTTTTTCTACGTGCAAATGCTTCCTTACTGAACCATCCTCTTTTCTTATGAGGGAATGGCTCTTCTGACTGAGCTTTAAAGGCAAACATCCCGTCTTCCTGATCAACAGAATACCCAGAAAGGGCAGGCTGTGAAGAGGTACCTTCACTCCTAGGTGAATCAGACAACTGACGACACATGTCTGAGGGTCCTTGATCACTCATACTGTAAACTAACAAATGGTCAAATAACACATAACAAATAAATACAGTTATGCACGTATTTCCGTAATTTATTTCCTAACATAAAATTTAGAATTTAAGTGTCAGCAAAACACTTCTTTGGCTTAGACTAGTGGCTAGGCTCTGATACCACCTTCTGTCACAACCCCCGATCCCTTATCTGTCCCGGGAACGGGCGGATGCGAACTCAGAATTTTGGTGGTATCAGTTGGTTAATTTGGCAGCGGAAATTACATCAGGACCGTAGTTAGGAAATGTTTATCAGAGTAAAACCACCTTCTTTGATATTAATAATCACATGGGTAAAACCCAAGTTTCTTATTACAATACATTTATAGGGATAAACCCTATTTAATTGAATTTAAAACATCGTCTTTTAGGTAACTTTTATAGCCACATTTTTCCCAAGCCTTCAGTGCTCTCCAGCTAGCTTTTTACTAATTGGCTATCACATTGTGTTACCTGAAACGCGTTTTAAAAACATTTGTCAGTGGGAAATACCGGTGAGTGAATCCCAGTTTAATCAAGAAACATTTTATCAATTAAAACAGTATTGAGAGAGATCACATTGTTTATTTCTACACAATTACTCATTCAGTACTGTAAATCCTGACTGGTGGGTCATATTACACATTGGCTAACTCGTTGTCCAATGGTAACGTACTGTCGTCCCGACTTACTACTCACAGTGTAGTAAATTTTGTATACAAAACCCCAACATACCGGCAGTAATTGAACAACTACAAAGACTCAATCACCGCTTAATCACATTGTAAAACATTTAAGGTTTTGTAAAATATTACAAAAAGTGGATAAACTCACATTGCTGTCTTAGACTTCGCGTAAGGGTTTCCTGGGATTAATCTATAATTTATACAAATGTACATAGGTTAGTATAATAACCCTTTGAAAATATTAATGATACCCTCCCCGAGACGGTATTCCAACAACTACGTCGGGCAGAACCACGACAGTTGTTACGGAACCCTAAATCAACCAGGCAGCGTATCTATTAAGAAACTGGGTTATAATACTTACAACGGAGCAGAACCTCGCTAATTAGGGGTATAATACCAGCTTTATAAAGCCTATAATTCAGAAATTGTGATTGAGAAATGAAAACGGGATGAACTGACCGAAGATCCGATGGCTCCTTTATATAGTGCTGAATTCTGGTTCTCACGCGGCCCGCGTAACACATAAGCGGGGCTTACGCGGCCCGCGTCAAAGCTGGGTCAACAGGTAGCTCGTCCGGATCACTGCCTAGCTTTGCCACGATGATGACACGTGTCATCACCGGGCTGCGCCACTATTTTGATCTCACGTGGCCCGCGTAAGTGTTAAGGTTAGCTTACGCGGCCCGCCTTAACTTAAGAAATCAAACGAAGTCAGATTTAATCCTTGATACCGCCCGCGTAAGGTTGGGGTGGGTCCTATGCGGCTCGCCTCAACTTAATAATTTAATTTTAAATTTTATTTTTATTGCTATAATGTATTTCGGGCTCGGTTTTCACGTACGGGGTGGGGTGTATTTAAAGACATATTGGGACAATTTAAAATATACTAGGGTGTCGGAAAAATTATGAGGGTGTTGGTTTTATTGAGGGTTGTTACACAGACACAGGGGCGGACCCACATAGAGAGGGCCGGGGTCCTCGGAACCCATTGTTTTTTTTTAAATTAGTAGATTCGGTATATTAAATTTCATAAGGACCTCATAAATACAATTAGGTGGACACCATAAAAAGAAAAGGAAAGCTGATGCAGTGGAAAATCCCCCTCTTTACCAACAAAAGGTCATTGGTTCAAACCTTGTATAGCTCATTTTTCCTATTTTTTTTAAATTCTAATTCAAACCTCACTCTGACCCGACCCGAACGAGGACCAACTTGAAAATTTTAACGTTTTGTTATGAAAATTTTGAACACTGGAAAAATAAACCCATTAGAAAAAAATCTTGGGTCTGCCACTGCACACACATTATTCCTCAAAAGCACATACGTAAACATGGAGGATCATTCATAACTAGTGATATAACTAGTAATATGTTGAGAATCATTTTACCGTTATACCATTTAAAATATAAATTATATAAAATATAATAGATATTGTTATGAAACTAGCCAAATAGATCATTTATAAACAATAGAGAGAAAGCTATGATATTTATTGAATGACATGTTTTACATTGAGATACAATAGGGGTATATATATGATTACAAAAATTAGAGAAGAAGCTAATCTATTTTTTGGTGTTGATAACCATAATAATAATATATTTACAACACTCCCCCTTGGTTATCAACTTGATACGCTTGGAGATGTTGTCTCGTTAAAAACCCTGCCAGGAAAACCCAATGGGACAAAACCTTAGCGAAGGGAAAAAGAGTGCAGCGCTTATCTTCTCCCCTGATACTTCTGAATCATGTATATTGCCTCATTAAAAGCCTTACTAAGAAAACCCATTGGGATAAATTTAGTGAAGAGAAGGAGAGTGTAACTTGTGTAAAACTCCCCCTCATTATGATATGTATCATTTAAGTAACAGGTGTCAATCTTCTATGAAAGTTGTTGAAAACTTTTGAGATAAGTAATTTTTCGTTTGATCTCTTGGTGTACAATCCTTCAATGAACGTTGATGTATGATCTTCATGTGAAACTTTAATTGCCACCTCTTGTAAGCAAATACCATAATCCATGAATGTGTTTTGTTATAATCCCTGCATTTACAAAACTAACCAAACTTGTTGATGGGTTAGTAAAATATAAACCCATATCTTTCGTACCTTAAGGGTATAGAAAATATATGTTTTACCCATTACATTATCTCCTCACTGTACACGAGTTATATCTTGCCAATGAATTTAATGATATATTATCGTGTATAATGAGTAAGATATATTAATATTGTATTGAACTATGGTACTTCAGGACTAAGGATCTTTGCTTCTTTGATAGAAGATGATAAAATTCATTTTTTCTGTATCAAATATTTGGACATCATTAAATGTACTTACACCATAAGCTTTGTCCATATGAAAATGTCCACCATTTTCTAGATGTATTATGATTAATGGATAATAATATAAACGTGTGTTCTACATATTGAGCCATAAATTTGCAATACCATATTTCATTTGCAAATTCGTGCTTTAGTTGAGCACATTTTTTTCTCTTCATGAGATTCAATGACATCATCAACATATATTGTAATACTTGTAAAACTCACATTGTTCTTTTAATGAAAACAAATGGACCAACTTCACCATTTGTATTTCTCGTTTCTGAGCTCACCAGTGAGTTGATTATACCACATTCGATTCGACTATTTTAGTCTATACGTATTTTGTCAACTTCATATAGTATGTTCTTCAGGTTTTGATATTAATGCTTTTAGCATTATCAATCCATGAAGGAAGTTTTTTCATCTTATCCAAATATGCATGTGTGCTCACTCTTCAAGAGTTTTGCTACATAAACTTGCTCATTTAATATATAGATTTCTATATCATATGCAAAAATGGCATAAACACTTGCTTTTATCTCCAAAATTTATATTGTACCATGCGTATACACTATTTATCGAGATATCACAATCATTGGGTACACATTTTCTAAGTATGTTTATTAGTGCACAAGAATTACATCATTAAGATGTTTCAATTAACCATTAGGGAACTCAATTGCTTTAGGAAATTCTTCAAGAGTTCAATCGTATTAAAAAATGAATCTGTATACAACAATCATATTGTTCTCCTGAACTTAACTTACATGATTTTGATCATTCAAATCCTTTAGGGACCTTCATGTACATTTTTTGTATCAAAAGATACATAACATTCATAAGACGCATATCAATTCTCTCTCTATATTACCAGACGAATAAAATATTGGAACGTCATTACATCCACCACTAGAGAATGTGTCTCTTTATAATCAATCATGGGTTTTGCGAAAATCCTTATGCCACCAATTTTTCCTTATCTCATTTGATTTTATTTTCACATGATTCGCATAAAAGACCCATTTGTACCCAACATACTTTACAAATTTAGTTGTATGGAATGTTGGTTCGAAAACTTTCCATTTCACTAGAGAATTCAATTCTGCCTTATTTGCGTGTTTTCATTTTTTAACCAACCATTTATATGTATTAATTCATAGGCAGGTCTTAAATTTTGATCCTCGCCATTTAACCATTTCAAGCGCTATATTATACATAAAAGTATAACGACGTCGATTTTAATTTTGATTCCATACATTTCTAGACATGATACAAATTATTGAGATCTCTTTGTTTTCAGGTACCTGGGGTTCTTCTTGAACCATCATGTCTAATGTCTCTTTAGGAGACCTCTTACTACACCTCGACCTGACCAACTTCATAACTTGCTCCCTTTCATGAGGAATTTTTGTCCTTGGAATCGGCTAGTCTACCACGCTTCAGGCATGCCATAGACTTATCACCAATACGTGGTTTGTCCTTTAGGGACAATAATATTAATTTGGAGCCTTAGCAGTTGGCATATGTGACTTAGCTAGTCATTATTTTCAGGTTAGTGAATGCGTCTGGTAATTGATATGCTAATCTTTGTGAATTAATTATCCTTTGAACTTCTGGTTCACATTGTTTAGTACAAGGATCAATGACAATTCATTCTAACTCATTTCTATTTCCATCTGCCTTTTATCTCTCCCCCTGATGTTGAGAATGTTAATTCATTGAGATGGATATCAATTAATCGACCAATAAATAAGTCTCTCGTTAATGGATCTATTCATCAACATATATTCTCATCCACGCTCCAAGTCTCATCTTTGTGCGTCGTGGTGGATCAATTTCAGTATATATCGCACAACTAAATTCTTTAATGGGATATTTTTGGTTTCTGACCAAAAACCAACTATATGGGGATAAAGTATTATAACTTTTTGGCTTGATGTGAATTAATGTTTCATGTAAAATAACATGTTCATAACATATGAACTTCTACTCTCATGATCATTGGATTTGCAACCAATCATAGATATTCGGTGATTATCTCAATAGAAACACATATTCCAATTATCATCAATAACTGGGGAATCACCATCAAAACCAAAATAAATATGCCAATCTAGAATAATATGCTTGCTATCACATTAGCTAAGCCATAATCACACAAACTTCAGGTTGTGGATTTGATAACCATTTAGACGATGCATCGATTTAAAACACTAAATGGTATCATTTTGGCATATTCATATCCTTTAATCGTTTTTGGAATGTTAGGGATTCACACCCTAACATAGTTGGTAATCCACTTCATTTGAGAGCAAACATTCCATGCACTTATCAGGAAGAATATTCAGGTTCTTCTATAAATTTCACATCATTATTGACTCAGTGTGGTCTAACCGGTCATGCCAATTAATCAAATAATCATGATCCATAAAATTCTGCTTTATGATCAATATCTATTATTACTTATGCAAACTCAACACATAAGATGTAAGAGAACTATATATTATCATTTCAAACATTCATGTTATATCACTTCGTATCCTTTTTTCACATTTTATCCGCATGTAAGTACCCCCTAATTTGCCACTTCTAGTGGTCAATCTCATTATCATTACAATTATCATGGTTGATCTCGTTATCATAATATTCTCTCCATGATCGTTACCTTTACACAATTCAATATAAAATCGCATTCACTTCAGAGAAATGTAGTTGAACCGAAACAAGCTTTAGAGCTTTTATTCATTACTCGGTTACACAAATGTATGTAGGATCAGCTTTTGACTCCCGAACGATTGCGTATGACACGTGTGACGTGCGGAATCCGTACACGTGCGTGGACCGAACAAAAGAACGTATAATATCTATGATTCGATTGAATGATCTGAAAAGTTACAAGTCACGTGAATCACCTTTTGTCTTTCTCTCTCTACTTTCTTTCTCTAGCTCCAAAGCTCTCCAAGATAGCAAAATGGCAAAAGTTCTAAACTCTAACCCTATGGGTTCTATTTATAGGCCAAGGTAATAAGGAAAGTTTCCTTATTTACAATAATGCCACCTTGCCTTTTTCTATCTAAATATTACAATATTAGGCTATGTATCATTCCATTTCAGCTACGAATCGTATTGATGGAGGCGATAGACATAAATGCACCAACATACTCCCCCTTGGATATTGCCGCAGTCAATCTCGTAGCATCTTGTCTTTCTCTCTCTCTCTAAGTCTTCTTAAAGCTTTATCTTCTTCAGCAACATACACTCCCTCTTGCTCGAACAGACTCCCCGTGGATCTGTCTTCAGCTTCAGCTACTCCCCCTTTCGTTAAGACTCTTCCTTCAGGCTCCCCCTTTCTGTAAGCTTCCGTGCTTTCGGGATCGACACCTGGCTTTCCGGTTACAAGCTCCCCCTTGCGTCGAGCTCGTCTTCAGACTCCCCCTTAGACTTGGCTATTTGGATCGTAATCTGGAACTTTTATCTGCAAATCTTAAACATTTACAAGTGAAAACGTTTTGAGCATCCAGTAATGATGACCTCGCTCTTAAAAAACTTTTTTAATCAAGAACCTGGCTCTAACATATAATAATATGAATATATCCAGGATTAACTTGACTCCCCTTCCCCTATCAACAAACTTCATAGATTTGGCAGTATTAAGAATCCAAAACCGTAACTTGGCTCTTTATAACAAATTATCACAATTTAAACATCCAAAATCCTTCACGATTTATCATCCAAGTCCAAATTAATGACCTTGGAGATATCACAAACTGTTTTTGAATTTTGATTTCAAAACTACAATTTTCAAATTAATGAACTTGTTTATTTTTAGAAACATGTTCAGCATACTCAGATTTTGAAACTCAGCTCTCGGACATCGGTTGTCGAAAATAAAGTAGAATCAAAATCTTTTTGTATTTTTCTGAATCATAAAGCAGTAAAGAAATTTTTACAAACATATTTACAGATAATATTTTTGTTTAACTTCGTGTCATAGGATCATATCAGTTTATAACAAACCATTAGTACCGTTGAGCTTTAAACACTTTAAGTTCTAAACAATTCACCTAGATTGTCAGTATATGTAGGATCGTTTTCACGACCAAACGAGTCGTTCAGAAGAGTTTTTGCTCAATACGAAAGGCGGAAACAGACGTATCAAGTTGATTCAGCTTGCAATTCACTTTAAACTGTCTTTAGATTGATATAACGATGTTTTACAGCGAGTAGATACTTCGGCAACACTTCGGCTCTGAAACCGGAAAGATACAAATGAAGATCACATGGCAAGTATTTATAGGGCTGCCTATTTCGTACGAAATAGTTCATGCGAAAACAGTTTCACACGAAATGACTATTTCGTGCGAAATACCAAGTTGATTTCGTACGAAATGACAGTTTATCATTTCGTGCGAAATACCCCTATAACACAAATTTCTCATATTCCGTGCCCTGATCTATACATTCTAGTACAAGACTCGATACAAGACGAAGTTGACAGACATATGTACTAACAGACTCCCCCTTGGATGTTGACGAAGTCTTCAGTGTCGAGTCTTCGAAATCTTCAGTCTTTATCAGTCTTTTCGTCCTCTCCAAAGTATCTAACAATGTAAAGCATCCTCAATCCTCTCTCTTCTTTCTATCAACTAATCTTCCCCTTGGATGTTGATCTGTCATCTTCACAGTCATTGAATCCGAATCTTGATCAGATCTCTTGATTCCTTAAGTTCATCAGCATCAGCAACTAGCATGAACTTCAGTTCTAGAATCAGAACTTGGCTCTCTTAGAATCAGGATTGTAACCTGGCTTACATTCTGCTCAAAATAAGAAACCTGACTAACCTGCACACATCTCTACCTCACAATAAATTTCACAAATTTAAAATTTGAAATTTAACAAATTTATATACCATTTGCAGGAAATAAACAATCAAAAAATGATTTTACAATGTTAATCTGTGATGAACCACTTGTATAAATACCATTTTTCTTTTTCAAACAATTTTTCATTTCAAACTTCTCAAACAAACTCTCCCAAACCTTTTGTTCATCATGTTTAGCACTTAGAATTTTGAAAATCAGCTCTCTAACATCAGTTGTCTAAAATCTTTTTGAATTTTTCAAAATTTATGCTAAAATACACTGAAAATCTTTTTGGATTTTTTAAACTTGAAATAAAAGAATTGCAGTAAAGGAAATATTTACAGACAATATTTTTATGAGTTTGTGTAAGAGGATCATATCAGTTTATGAGACCAATCACTAGCACCATTGAGCTTTAAACACTTTAAGTTCTAAACGATTCACTTAGATTGTCAGTATACTGATCCACTTAAATTTTCACACAAAGTTCAACTGTTTCGAGATACGAGATTAATGTTTTAGAGACTTAAACTTATTCGTGTGTCCCACCTCAGAATATACTCCCTTATCCAGATCCCAATATTCAGTCTTACAGGTGAGTATACCTAGATGATATCTGTAAAGGGTTAAAATGCGAGGGCCATGAGAGCTCAGGCTATTGCTTCTGCAAAATCAGAGAGATGATGGCTTCGACTTTAGGTGTGTTCCCTTTAGAGAATCTTTTCTTCAACAGCACATGATTAGCATTTTGCAATGTTTCATCATTTTTTTATGCTGAGGGTGATATTTCAAGCAAGCGAAAAGTATTATACGGGGACTAGGCCATTGCTTCCGCAAAATCAGAAGTCCCGGGATAATACCCCAGATATCACTGAGTATAAAGACCTAGTATCTCAGAAAGAGGGACCTTTCAAACAAGATTTCGAGGGTTACCCTTATATCCGTGAGATGTTCCCCACGAGATAAGTAAGTTTGAAATTTAGGTTTATATCTCGACACAATCTACTAAATTTAGGCATATCATCAGTGAGACCGTTTATCACTTTTTAACTTTCCAATTCTTTAGCGTGCTGTGATAGTCCACTGATGTACTATCATTTCCTCTTTTCACAACAAAACTCATTTTTTAATTTTATCATGTTTTTTAACTTTTTCAAATGTTTTTGAATTTTCTGAAATTTCTTACTCCCCCTAAAATTCAAAACCATTTAAAAGAGAATTTGGAAACAAACTGTACAAATAAAGTGACAACTGTTGTGAATTGTTTCAAATCGCCATCCACTTGGCATAAACAATCAGAACTTCCCCTGACAACAAACTATTTTCCCATTATGATTTCAAAACACTTAAGTTTGTTTTAATCAAATGGTTTTTCCGGAAAATTAGTTTTGTTGAAAACATAAAATCACTTGTAGGTTAGGGGATCAATTCATCATCTTGTTCTTTCATCTTCAACCTTTTGAAAAATATAACAGTTTTAAGTTCAAACACCAAATACCACTTGTAGGAAATCAAGTACAACTTAATGTCCCTGATTCACCACTTGTATGTTTTCACCAACACACAAAGTTCAAGAAAGATGCCGATACCTGCTCCACACTTACCAACCTGGAAGCTCCGGCAAGTCATACTTTTCACATATGAAAAACAGACATCCAAGCCTGACCAAACTTGGATGTGACCTCTTCAACTTCACTCGGGGTGTAAGTTGCTTTCTTTGATTCATAAAAATCTTTAACCCCTTTAACCTTTCCATCGATCATCTTTCCAAAAATCTTTTTCACATTTCCATTAAAAACCTTTTCAACATCAAATTCTTTCTTTTCAGAATAGAATTGATTTGAAATATCAACCTTACCAACTTTTTGTTTAAAATTTTCAGCCCTCAATGGTGGAAAATTGACATCATCCATTGGCGGAACTGATGTTTCTAATTTTTGAACAACTTGTGGCTCCTCTGACTTTGTGGAATCAGATTCATCGCCAGATTTCACATCAGATTTCTTAACAACCCACTTCTGGTTGTCAAGATTCATTCTTCTTTTGTAAAACTTTTTCGAACATTCACCAACTTCATATGTTGAGTTCTTAAACACTTTGAACTTTTCAGTTGGTGGTTCGGTTTTATCAACAATCTTTTCTTTGAGTTTAGAAACAACTTCATGTTTTGTATTGGTTGCCTTTGGACAATTCCAGGCGATGTGACCAACTTCTTGACATCTATAACAGGTTCTTGTCTCTTTTCTCTGATGAACTCTATTCTTCTCAAACTTTTGTTTTTATGCAAAGAACTCTTTGTTCGATTGCTTCCAGAATGAGCTCTTTTCTTCTTCCTCCGAACTTGCTCCTGAAACAAATACAGTTTTTGTTTTATAATTTTTCTCATTTTTATGATTTTTCGGTGGAATAAAACCTAAGCCTTTCTTTTTGAAATTACTGTTATGGTTTGGTTTCTTTTGATAACCCAAACCAGAACTCTTGAGGTGTAAGGTCTTGGTTTTTTAAAAAGATCTAAATCTTTTATTTTAGAAATATTAATTTCTGTTAATTTGAAAACCTTTTTGATAATTTCCGTTTTAACTCCTCTTATTGGAAATTCCTCATCAGAATATATTTTGTCTGAATCATTCAAAATATATGCCACTTTGATTGGTTCGTCATTCGAATTAGATTTTGATAACAAGAATTCTTTATTGTAAACCCTTTTAACCGACGATTTTTGTAACACCTCAAAAATTCACGTCCTATAATGTATTGACACGTGTCATAAGCTTGAACGTGTGAAAGTATACTCTAGAGGGACTAAAGTTGACAAACGTGGAAAGTAAGTGAATATAAGGGTTTAAAATGTTATCAAGGGATAAATATAATTTACAGTAACCCTACATGATGCTCATACCCTTACACGAATAAATCATGGATCATGCGAAGCTAATTGGGAATGAAAGTGAGAGATTACAAACTACGGGGGTTAAATGTGTCAACATGTTTAAGTTATACCTCTGAGTGACCTTTTGACAACCCGAAGCTTTGTAACTGTTAATTATGCTCACTAGAATGCACGATATAAATTTCATAAAGTTTCGTTATTGTATGAGAAAGTTATGATCAAATTCGTGTACGAGGGGTTAAAGCGCCAACGTTGAAAGTTTGGACCTTTCGCGTGACAATAAAGTTAACCGGGGACTAAACAAAGAGGGTAAATGTCCTAAAGCCCTTATATGTCAATTTGAAGGGTTCGAAGTGCAAGAAAGTAAGTTAATTGACCTTTCGTGAAACCAAGAGCCAAGGATGCAAACTGAAAAGGGGATTTTTAAGCCTGAGGACAAGCTTACGGACCTCAACACTGGGGACCTTACGGTCCGTAAGCAGTGCCCAGCGACCAGAAAACTTGCTGTTTGCTGTTATGCGCGTGTAACTGCCCTTTAAATGATTTTCCTCATATCCCTTGGCCCCTAAACAACCCCTAAACCTCTAGGACACCTGTGGGAAGGTTGTGGTCTGCTGTAGACTTATTTGTCAAAACATTGTGGAGCCTTGATCACTATATAAAGCCCCTCATGTGCAACAACTTTGATCACACCTTCATCTGCAATTGTGGAGCATTTCTGGAGCTTAGGAACAGATCCAAAACCTCCCTACTCGTGCATAGGACCCTTGTAAGTACCCTTGACCTTCCTCGATTAAGTTTTGCTTAGTTTATAGCTTAAAAGTCAAACCGTCGTAATTACGGTTTGACTTGACGATTAATCGCTATCGGTCCAACGATTAGTCAATGTTAAAGTAGATATAAGTAGGTAATTATGTGGGTAATAAACCCTCAAAAGGGTTCCCCCTGATTCCCACTCTAACTAGGTCTAATGTCGGGTCAAACTTGTTAAGAAAAAGTCAACAGGATCCTTAAATTCTAATTTACGCATAATTAGCAATGTAGAACATATACAACCTGTTTGATCATTAATATAACTTGGTAATTAGTGTAAGGACATGTCTTAACATGTTCAACCCGACAATTTCCTGTTTAGACCCGGTTCGGAACCAAAAGTCGCAAAGCTTTGACTTTTGCATTGACTTCAGTTCTGACCCGTTTTGGTATGAATTAGAAATACCTTAGAGCTTCATTTGGACCAGGTTACATGCTAGTATAACCCTCTGTGATTATACACCATGGTTCATTAGTTAACCGATTAATACGCATGATTCCGTTAATTGCTCCTATGTTGACCATTATGCCCTTTTCACCTTAAAATGTGATTTTTGAAAATGTAAAAGAGTAGAAACCTTAATTACTGATATATAGACTTGTACCCAAAGTTTGACATCAGTTTGAGGTGTAGGTTAAGAGTTATGCTCGTTAGCGTAAAATGAAAGCTTTATGTTAATTAAACGGCGTAATTAGCGTATAGCCTAGTTAAGCCTACTTTTTGTTATCAAACTTATTACCCACTAATGTAATATATTATTTTGGGATTTTTGAAGATTTTTAATTAATTTTAGGCTGAGCATAACTCATAGTCGTAGGCTTAATCCGGTAATTGTTGGTTTTGCCCTTACGGGCTATAAAATGAGTTTTACACATCTAAATGACTCCAAACCTTTTGCTACTGATCTTAAATGATAAATAAATTATTTTAAGCCTTTTGGAATAATAAAAATATCAGCTTTATGTATCGAACCCGTAAATGGCTTCTAATCGCCTTATTAAGCGTTTTTAACGCATAGTATGTACTAAAATTATTTTAAACATACAAGGGTTGATACCTACTGATATTTGAGGAAAATTATAATATTTTAATAGTAAGCAAAGGTTGATAAACTCAGACTTCAGTTTTGAGCTTTTCGGCTTATGTGAAATTACCAAAATGCCCCTTCGGTGCATAGTTTGGTTATAATTGATAAATTTCACATATATACTTTACCCTACTGTTATAACTTAGTAAACTAAGTATTTTGTCTGATTATATCAGACCTGTAACTCAGGATACTACTTAAACTCTTTTATCACCTTATAAATGACCAAACTACCCCTACGGGGCATAGTTTGTGTTTAAATTCATTTCAGGCAAAATAAATGATATCTTAATGATGTCACAACATATTTGGAGCATATTAATTTAGGAAACCTGTAAATGGCTCTCATTATTACCCGTTACGCTTATTACGCGTGCAGTTCGGTTTATGTAACTAGTTTACATAAATTAGCCGAAACGGGTCAAACCTTATCGGTTTTATCTCAAAATCCAGAATGTGTATGAAATACCCATATTATACAAGTCTCCAAACTTGTTGGGTCTAAATCACATTCTATTCCGGTCTTCGCCTAATCGTGCGTTTGAACCGTATATTTCTTTATGACTAACCGGTCTAAGCTTAGGCTTAATTAAAGACCCGTTAGCATTCTAATTGGTTATTTATACCATCATTCCAGACTAGAGCCTTCCGGTAAATTGTACCTACGCTTACTTAAGTGAATACGGCTGAGTTATTATAATTCTTGCTATTTAAGACAGGAGCTAGCTCAGGTAAATACTCTTAACTTATTTTCCCTATACGGGCTTGGGATACGGCACTATAAAAGTACCGCTTGGTCAGGTGTATGTAGTCATTTAAATCGGATTGTGATTGATGCATTTACATAACCTGTTTAATATGTATTATTTGGTGTATGGCTTTTGGGGGTTAATGACCATGTCCCGGATATCCTTGGCATCATTTTACGAAATGGCCACGACCTAAGCACGGGGTGTAGGCATACACCTGACAGATGCATTATGTAAAAACTGGTAATCCACTCCGAGGTATCATCCTTGTGGGCACTATACCGGAACTGGTAATCCACTTAGAGGATGATAGCCTGTGGGCATTATACCTGTGGCGTGTCAGTTAATCTGTCCGACTCTTCTAACCGGCCCTAATGGACGACAAATGAGTAAAACTGTATACAAGATTATATATAAATAATTTTCCCAACTATAAAAGATTAATTTTGCCTCTGTGCATTTTAATCAAAGTGTCAAAATATTTTGTGCCTGGTGCATCTAAATCAATTTTCTTAAACTCTTTTCAAATGAGTCAGTTGAGTGTATTTACCAGTGAAAACTGATGTATTTTCAAAAGTCTAAGTGACAGGTACAAGTACGTAAAAGGCTGGAAGCTGCTCAGGACGTTAAATAGGAATCTTGCAAGTTCTAGGCGTCTAAAGTCTGTTGAACAATATTTATATTTTAAGATCCGCCTGTGGATCCTTTACTTTCCATTGTAATACTTGATATTACTTTCTATTCGGATTGTAATATATTTATCTTTTGCTTCCGCTGTGCATTTATATATTGTGTTGTTTGACTATGATAATATCAACTACGTCACGATACTCCCCACCGGGCCCACCGGTGACACGTGGAAATTCGGGGTGTGACAATTTTGGACTGTCAACTGATGATGAACTCGAACTTTTGGACTCCGACTTTGACTCTGACTCCTCATCCTTATCCAACACCTGATCGACCACTTTCTTTATTAACTCAGACTCAAGATCAGTGTCAGACAATGTGAACGTGACGTCAATGTTTTCTGGTAAATCATCAGTTGTTTCAGACTTTAACTTTATATTGATAGCCTTTTTGACTTGCTCCTCATTAGGTTTTCTGGGAGAATAACCTTCCTAGATCGGAGGCGGACACTTGTTATAATTTACACTTTGTTTCTTACCAGTATCCTTATCTTCAGGCTTCTTGTCTTGAAATGCTTCAAAACCTGCAACAATTGGATAAATTCGATCAATCAAATAATCATAACTAGAATAACTTTGCAGTAAACGTCTGATTCTTTCATTCTCTATCTTTTCAGTTTCCAACTCTTGCTTCAGCTTTGCACATTCCTCAATGTAATGATTAATAGCTTTTTGTTTTGTCATCATCACTGCATTCATCATTGTTAACGCATCTTCCCTTTCTGAATTCGCCTTTTGCAGACTGTTCACTATTATGTTCAAGACATCATACGACTCTTTCACGTATTTAACATCAAACAACAATTTTTCTTTCATCTTATTAAGTTCACTAAGCTTCTCATCTTTTTCTTCGCAATGTTTGCAAACTTCCAAACACTTTAGACAAGGTTTGGTGACTTCAACAATCTTTTCAACTTCGATCACTTTTTCAACTTCAATTATCTTCTTAGTTTCAACCACCTGCTCAGCTTCAACCATCTTCTCAAAAACTTTAACTTCTTCACACTGTTCAGACTTCTCTTTTTGAACAACACTTTCACATTTCACCTTTTTCTGTTCTTTTGTTGCTTGTCTCTCCTTCAGCTTCTTCAATCTATCTGCAAAATAAAATTCAAAACTTTCAGGAGATAATACAGATTTTCCAATATTTATTTGAGTTTCTTCTTCATCATCACTGCTATCAGATGATGATTGATCAAAAACTGTTGTCTTTTCTGAACTATCATCTGAAGAAATAAACACTTCATCTTGATTCTTTTCAATATCAGCAAAACCTTTCATCCAATCTTTCATCAAATCTGGTTCTTGAACTATCTGTGCAATTAATGCAGCTATTTTTGAATCAGGTGGAATATATTTGTCCCAACTAAAACCTTCTGCCACTTTTTCATCATCTTGATCAATTATGCCAAAATAAGCTTTCTTATTTGCTTCTTCGATCATTTTAGCATGTGCAGTTTGTGGTTCTTTTTGTTGATATGGCTGATGAGCAACTTGTTGATATATGGCTTTCCGATAATAATCATTATTTCCAAACGGATTCTGTGCTCCACTTGCTTCTCGATTTTTACATTCCCTCTTGAAATGTCCTTTCTCCCTGCATCGAAAACAAGTAACTTTAGATTTATCAAAACCCAAAGTAGAAACATTAGCATCCCTGAAATCATCTCTTCCTGTAATCATCTTAAATTTTTCAGCCCTCCACTAAACACTAGCTAAACACCACTTGATATCCATAAGCTCCATTTCCTCAGCATCGATCTGATCGTAATCCTCTTTTGTCAACATAGGATTTCTGATCTTTTCTGCAACCAATCCCTCATATGATTCCAACACTGTAGCAAGTAATGACATGTGGCTTTTAGCAATCTCTTCAGAGAAATTTTGACCGTTCTGAAGATGCAATGCGATGTTGCAGTGTAAAATTTGACCATTAATGTTGTTTGAACTTTGGAACTGATGACTAGAAGTTGACTTTGGATTAACACTCGGATATGAAGAAAATCCACTGCTACTATTTTGACTTTGATTCACTGATCCAGATGAGTTTTCTGTACTAAAAGCAGTTTGGACTTTCAGACTTGCTTCAACATCCTGAACACTTCCTTTGAAGTACATCTTAACATCTTGTTGTGTACTTGGATTGCTCATTCTAGCAATCTTTTGTTGTTCAAGATCTTGACCCTCAATCTTTTCAATGAACTGGGAAATTGTCAAGCCATCATATTCTCCAGTATTCTTGAATATCATCAAAAATGTACCCCATTCTTTTTGAGGTAAAACATCAGCCAATTTGTCGACCCATTCTTCTCGTTCTTTAGTTATCTCTAACAAAGACATTGAACGAACTAAGTGATAATATCTTTCAATCAGTTTCTTGGTATTTTCACCCGACAAACTTGTAAACAGATCAAATTCTTTCTTTAACAATGATTTCTTATTCTGGATCATCTTCTCACTTCCCTCAAATTTAACTCGAAGTGCTTCCCAAATTGAATGTGAAGTATTATCATGTTGAAGTAATATGAAGATGTCTTCTTTAATAGCTTGCTGGAGTAAACTGATCATCATCTTTTCTGCTTTATACATGTCTCTTTCTTTGTCCGAAAATTCAGAAATAGTTTTGATAACTCACATATCAGTACGAGGTTTAACATACTTTTTCTCAATACACTCCCAAGACCTCAAATGAATTGCTTGAACCCAATTTTCGAACCGGTCTTTCCAACTATAATATTCTTCAATTCCCATAAGTTTCGGGGGTTTTTGTGAAGTTCGTGTTTCATTTTCCATGTTAATATTCTGAGTAATGGTAGCCGGAGTAGTCGGGGCAGTAGCAAATGCGTTATAAAATTCCTCTTCCATGATTCGGAAACAAGTTTTCACAAAAACAGACAGTTTCAAACGAAATAACAACTCAAGCGAAATACACTTTGGTGCGAAATGACCTTTACAAACGAAATGACCTGCAAAACAACTTCAAACGAAACGAGTTCACATGAAATAAAGATTTTCACACGAAATGACTGGTTTCGTGTGAAATAGTCAAACGAAATACCAATTTGGTGCTAAATGAAGTGATTTCGTGCGAAATAACTGGTTTCGTATGAAATACCAGAACTTTCAAACGAAATGAGAACGCTGTTTCGTGCGAAATGACGACCTATTCCGTGCGAAATACTGCCGACGTCATCATGTCGATCAGATTTTTGTCCAATTGATCAATTTATAAGTTGATTTTAGATCTGAAACTTTCAAGGCTTTGTTAAAACACTGTTTCGCATATAATGTGAGAAATTCAAACTATTTTAACCGTCAAAACTTGTTAATTTTGAAAAAGAAGATGTAGAAATCAGAATTTTGAGCTGAATCAGTAAGAACTCCTCCTCCTGAGCTCTGATACCAATTGTAGGATCGTTTTCACGACCAAACGAGTCGTTCAGAAGAGTTTTTGCTCAATACGAAAGGCGGAAACAGACGTATCAAGTTGATTCAGCTTGCAATTCACTTTAAACTGTCTTTAGATTGATATAACAACGTTTTACAGCGAGTAGACACTTTGGCAGCACTTCGGCTCTGAAACCGGAAAGTTACAAATGAAGATCACAAGCAAGTATTTATAGGGATGCCTATTTCGTACGAAATAGTTCATGCGAAAATAGTTTCACACGAAATGACTATTTCGTGCGAAATACCCCTACAACACAAATTTCTCATATTTCGTGCCCTGATCTATACAATCTAGTACAAGACTCGATACAAGACGAAGTCGACAGACATATGTACTAACAGTATACTGATCCTCTTAAATTTTCACACGAAGTTCAATTGATTCGAGATACGGATTTAGTGTTTTAAGGACTTAACTTACAGGTGAATAAACCAATTTGATATATGTTCTCTGGGTTAGTGCGAGACCTTGAGAGCTCAGGTATGAACTTCCGTTCAATCAAAGAGATGAAGGCTCGACTTTAGGTGTGTTCCCCTTGGGAATCTTCTTTACAACTGCATTTAATTCATATCTTTCGATATTTTTCAATTTTTATGCAGAGGGTAAGCTTTTACAGCGTGTAAAGTATTATACGAGGTCTAGGCCATTGCTTCCGCAATATCAGAAGACCAGGTATCATACCCCAGATATCAAACAGTATAAAGACCTAGTATCTCAGAATCAGTCAATCTCTCAAACAAGATTTCGGGGGTTACCCATAAATCCGAGAGATGTTCCTCACGAGATAAGTAAGTATTTGATATTTAGGTTTATATCTCGAATGCAATCTACTAAGCGTGTAAAAACCTACTGGCATATCATCAGTGAGACCGTTTATCACATTTGACTTTCCATTTCTTTAGCATACTATGATTGTCTACTGATGTACTATCATTTCCTCTTTTTACACAAAACTCATTTTTGTATTTTATCATGTTTTTGGCTTTTTCAAAATTTCTAATGTTTTTGGATTTTCTGACAACGCTATACTCCCCCTAAAATTCAAAACATTTAAAGAAATTTTGATAACCGATGTAGATAGCTTTGTCTCGCCATCCATTTTCTGCTTCTCATACTCTGTTTTGCAGAAAATATACCCCCATGATTTACAACACATTGATATTCGCTAGTTTGAAAACCATTTTTCAATTTTGTGAAATTAATCATGTTTGTTCAGCCATGAGGGTTTTGGCGTATACACGTAACATATTTTTAATTTTTCAATTTTTGACAAAAATAAAAACATATTTTTGGTTTTTTTTATTTTTCAATTGAAATATGGTTTATTTATGTACAGAATTGAACAAACTCCCTGTTTCAGTTGCAGGGTTCAGCAGCCTTCTCCTCTCATGCCAGGCTGCTTCCTCCGTTGATTTGACTTTCATCCTCTTTCTGAAGCACCTGCACATTCAAATAACTCAATTACTTGAACAATTTAGCCCAGGTCTATTTGACCTTAGGAATTTCAACACAATATGCTTCATTTAATTTCGGAAAATTTTGTCGTTTGGAACAAACAACTTTTCATCTTTTACTTCATCCTTTTTTATTGAATCAATTTTCTGTTCAGAAATAGTTTGTGTCTTAACCACCCAGCTTTGACCTTTTGAAGCACTTCTTTTATAAAAATGAGATTCATTTTGAATGTTTTGATTTTGAACAACAATTTTTGGTCTCCAAAACTGGTTTGGTTTTGTTGCATCAACAGTTGTTTTCCAACTTTGTGTTGTTCGAAGTCTGGGTGTCACTGGTTTCCATGTTTGTTGTGAGTCAGCCTTTGACATTTTCGGCTTCCAAGTTTGCTTTGAGTCAAACTTGGTTGACTTATGATTCACAACATCAGACTTCTTTTTTGTTTCAACACCAACAGGTTTTGGATTTGGACACTTGCGTGCAAGATGTCCTGTTTGATCACATTTGAAACATGTTCTCTTTGAAACATCTTTCACCTATTGTTGTTGCTTTTTCTTTTGAGCATAGAACTCTTCATTAGACTGTCGTCTAAATTGGAGTTCTTTCTCTTCTTCGGAACTTGTTCCGTGAACAAAGTTTGTCTTTTTCTGATAATTTGGCGTTTCATTTCTTTTCCAATTCTGTTTCCTTTTGTAACCCAACCCAGCCTTCATGTTTTTTTCTTTTTGAAACCAGGTTTGTTATAAAAAGTTTTGTGACTCTTTCCAGCGAACTTTTAAATCTCATATTTTTCTATTTCAATCATTTTGAACACTTTGTCAATCTTTTCTGAAATCACATTCTGAATCGGGACTTCAAGATCTGAGAATAATTTGTCCGATCCAATCATGGTATAAACTAATCCTTTTGAATCATCATTCGCATTTTTCTCGGATTTTTAGTTTTTCAGATAACCTTCATGAAAACTACCTTCATTTTCATCCTGTGATTCAGATTTACCTATTTCAATCGACTCTTCTTTCAAAACACTTTCAACGACCTTACCTACCACCTCTTAATCTCTAGAATCATCAGATTTGGAATAGGTTACGTCAATATAATCTGGTAATTGATCAACCATGTTGAAAGCTTTTTCCACCTTCTCGTTATCATAGAATGTGAATTTTTCCTCAAACGGGGGTGGAACCTGATGATACTCTGATCCAATCCCTTTCTTGTTTTGCTCAGAATCTTTACCATCCGGTTTTAGATTGAAAATGCGTTCAAGAACATATGATGAAGCGTAATAACTATGTAACTTGTTGTTATGTTGTTCTAAATCAGCTATTTTACGCTTTAGCTTAGCAACATCTTCAATGTAAGAATTTACAACTTGTTGCTTAATTTCATACTGTCGCTTAAGCGTATCAGATGTTTCAGAACAATGTTTCAATCTTGATTGAACAAGTTTCATTTGACTCTTCACGTCTTCATATGATTCTTTTGTGATATGATATGCAAGTTTTATCGAATCATACTCTTTCTTCATTTCTGGAAACGAATTTTCTTTTTGCAAACACTCTTCTGTCATTTTTGAAATCTTTTCTTTCAAATTTTCATTTTCTTTTTCTAAACTCTTACATTTTTGTGTTAGCTTTTCGTCATTATCTTTCAAAACCTTTTCGTTTTCTAACATTTCTTTGCATTTTTCTTTGAAAACTTTTTCAATTTTAGTAAATTCAATGTCTCTTGTTCTGAATTTTTCATCTTTTCAGTACAAGCACTGCATGTTTCCATGCATTTCTTGCACCGTTCAACAGTTTTATTTAATACTTCAGAATCAGTTTTTACCTTAGTGATGTGCACCTCGGCTTTCTCTTCCGTCTGTGTCTGATCAGCTTCTCTCTTCTTTTGTTCCTCACCAACACCAGCACTATCATGCACTTCAACCAATCTTTCCTGCTTCTCATCATCTTCTTCTTTCTTCTTCGGATCATCTTCATTTTGCTGTTCTTCAGTAACAGCTTCTTCGACAACTTCTTCTTCCTTTTCACCTTCACTCTTCTGCTCCTCAGCAACCTTCTTCAAATCATCCACCAAACTTTCAATATTCTTCTTCATTCTTTCGTCATCCCTCTATTTCAGACTTGCTGTCATTACATCTCTGATGATTTTATCCAGCTTTTCTCATAATGTTTATCTTTCGCAACATTTGAATAGTACTCGCCGGATAGACGAATTACTGCAAGAACGTCGTCAAACACCACTTCCTTTCGATGGACAACTGGTTCACCTTTGCTGTTGACATAACATTCTTGTTTCTTGTCATACCTTCCATAATTCTTCGCTTCTTCATATTCTTTCTCCATCTCTTCAATTCGATACCCAACAATACATCTTTCTCTGTATGTCTTCTCTTTCAGAATCTCTTCCTTTGTTTTCTTTTTCATGACAGCAACAAATGCACTAGGTTTAATTGTTGATTCAGTTCTGCCATGTGCTGTGAACGTGTAACTGATAGCATCCTCTTCAGGAAGTACTTTACTCCAGTCATACCCTTCATCATCTTGAATCACAACATATGCTTTTGACTTCTCTTTCTCGGAATTATCTTCAATTTTTTTCAACCTCGGTGATTCCTCTATGTTCTTGTGATAGATCGCCTTTTGATAGTAATCTTCTTTAAACGGATTAGCTGTTTCTTTAACAGCAGAGTTTCTGCATTCTCTTTTGAAATGACCCTTTTGCTTGCATTTGTAGCAGGTCACTTTTGATTTGTCGAATCCCAGCTTTGTTGATGGTCCACAAATTGATTGTCTGCCAGTAATATCCATGAACCGCTGAGCTCTTCGAATGCAGCTTGCCAAACACCATCTCAGATCAATGAGTTCCATCTCCTCTGGATCTATCTGGTCGTAATCTTCCTTTGTCAGTTCAGAATTTCCAATTTTTCCAGCTACCAGATCTTCGTATGATTCCGGAATTGATCCCAGAAAACTCATTTGTTGTTTGGCAGTGTTGATGTTAATTGTTAGAGAATTCTTTAGCTTTAAAGCGATGTTGCAGAGAATCTCATCAGGTTCTTCAGAGTTTGATGTTGTTGACGATGAATGATATCCTGGATTGTAGCTTGAGGAGCTTTTCTGTGAGTCTTTCATCTTTTCAACACTATATGCAGTCTTTGACGATTCACTGACTGTCACCGAAGGTACACCGCCTTTATAGTAAAGACCAACATTCTGGTGATGCGAAGAAATGCTCATCTTGCTTTGCTTTTGCAGCTCAAGCTCATGACTTTCTATCTTTTCAATCAAAACATCAAGAGTAATTGTATCAAACAACACATCGTTTTTCAAGATAAACACAAAGTTTTCCACTGATCAGCTCGTGGTAACGCTTCAATGATTTTATCAATGATTTCTTCACGTGTTTTAACAATTTCAAACCTATCAAGTTTAATTTTAAGGTGACAAAATCTTTCAATCATTTGTCGTACAGATTCACCTTTGAGACCATCAAACAAATCAAATTCTTTTTTAAGTAAAGCTATTTTGTTCTTTTTGATTTGTTTACCACCCTCAGCTTTAACCCGTAATGCTTCCCATACTGATTTAGATGAACCATCATGATTAAGCAATGCAAAAATGTCATATCTAATCGACTGTTGGATTAGAGCAATCATTCTTTATTCATATGAGAAGTTCTTTTTGTCATCAACGGATAAGCTTTTGAGTGGAATTTCTCCGTTTTTATCATCGACTGGTCTACTGTATCTGAATTCCATGCAAAACCAGCTTTCGTGCGCATAAGCTTTGGCCCAGTTGATGAATCGTTCTTTCCACCATGTGTAATCTTCAATACTGTCGAGCTTTGGTGGTTTCGAATGGGTTCCGTAAAAATTATCATGATTAATATTTTCAGTCATTGCTTTCGATAAGCTTTTCGGTGTAACAGTCGATGTTTCGGAAGATTCGGGCGTGAACGCCTTGTAAAACGTATTGTAGAACTCTTCAACCATGACGGTTAATTCTTTGATTTTCTTCTCCGTGTAACGCACCTTGAATTTGCTTCTTGTTTATCACCTTTAATCACCTGCAAACGAATACAAACAAATGACCAGTTTAAAACAAATTCACACTCTGATCGGATGTTTATCCGGTCAAACGGGGTCAACGGAAAGTCAAACGGATGACTTTCGATCAAAGAACTTTAAACAGGATGGATGTCTTGGATCGGATGTAAATCCGATTGAACAGGGTCAATCAACAAGTCAAATGTCAATTTATACTATCTCTTTCGATCGGATGTCAATCCGTTCGAAGTGCCGTTCGATGATTATACTTACCCTACAATTGCACAAGTCTTACTGGGCCTATTGAAATTTATTGGATCGACATTTCATGCAACACATGCAAACTGATGAATGTTATTATAAATGGCCGATAAAGACTTTTTGTATTAAAAAATTATTGGACCACAAAAACTAATGGCAAAGTAATCATTAAAGTGAGCCGACAATACAATTTTTGAATTCTCAATTCTTATTAAGCCGCCGAACACAACTGACAACCATTTCAGATCACATGTAATGAAGTTAATGTGCCGTTCAAATTAAAGGTCACATGTGCAACTTAATCTGATTGGACCAATGAAATGTTATTGAATGCAGTGGATCAGACTGAGATCCGTTCGGAGGGGGTCAAATAAAGTCAACTAACACCTTATAAAACTTGTCCGATCGGTTGTAAGTTTGAACGAATGGCCGTTCGATGATTGGACCTCTTAAATAGCATCAAGTAAATGAATTATCAATTATCAAAGCAACCAACAGTGGTCGGCAACCATTTATATAAGATGATATACCAATGGACCGAGTATTGCAAATGAAATGAATTTAGATAATGGCCAACTTCACAATTAATGCTCTTAAAGGTAATTGGGTTGCATACTGTTGTTCACGTGATGTTAAGCTCACAGATGAATTCAGGGCCGGCCCAAGGGTAAGCCAAATGAGGCTTGGGCCTTGGGCCACATTATCTATAGGGCCTCCATTTAAAAAAAATAAATAAATTATATTATATGTAATTTCTGGAAAACCGCTGGTCGTATAGGGGATTAGGGCGGCAGGGCAGCGACTGCGTCTCATCATCTTCTTTCAACAATTCAACGGGTATGGCATCCCTGGGAAGACAAACAGCCGCCTGCGTCTCATCATCTCCTTTCAACGGTAATTTTTATTTCTTTATATGTCGCCACTGATTCTGATTCATCTTCTTAAGTCCTAATTTACAAACTGAACTCACTGTCGCTCATCTTCTTTCATCAGCGCTGCTCATCAGTCATCATCGATTACAGTTCTTACAAAATCAAGATTGCATCTTTGCTCAGTGGCTGCATCTTCGCTGAATCGCTCAGTGCTGAAGGTAAAGCCCTAATTTTCTAGTTTGTGATATTAGCCCTAAATCCTAATTTCCTAGTTGCCTAATTGAAGTTTTTGATATTAGCCCTAATTTCCTAGTTGCCTAATTTTCTGTTTGTTAGTGAGTTCTGTGAATTTTTATAGATTTATAATGTCTAATAAATATCGAAAACATGAATCCGGCCATTCTATATTAAAACATGATACTAGTATAGATATTGATGGCTTAGATTTATTTGAAGAATTAAAAGTTCTAAGACATATGATAGATTTAGAATGTGACACCCCTATAAACATATTAAACTATATTAATGACTTTAAATCTTTTCGAAATGCTTATATTGCTTATAGAATTATGTTAACTATCCCGGTAACTGTTGCGTCGGCCGAAAGAAGCTTTTCTAAATTAAAATTCTTAAAAAATTATTTAAGATCTACAATGTCACAAGAAAGATTGAATGGATTAGCTACTTTGTCAATTGAAAACGATTTGTTAGAAGAAACTGATTATGAAGATTTTATTAAAAAGTTTGCATCTATTAAAGCTAGAAAAGTAAACTTAATCTAAACATATCTTTACACATACAACAAATATATAAGAATGCAAAAAAAAAAAAAAAAAAATTTAACTCCGCCAACAATAAACATTATAGTTTATTTTGCCGGTCCCAAGCCCGGGTAAAGGAGGAGGGTTTTTCGCAATTTTTTTTTTTTTGGGCGGGAAAAGGCCACAAACTTTTTCTTCGCCTTAGGCCACCAAAATGGTTGAGCCGGCCCTGGATGAATTCCAACAAAATCAAACCATGTTATTAGATTTCTATTGGGCCGAGTTCTTGACTGCACAATTATTATACACACATGGGCCAATGATATTGAACAGATGACTTATAAGAAATGAAATGAAACAAATTGGTTTTGGATCGGATGGTCATCCGATCGGTGACCATCATCTTGAACAGCAACTAACTTTAACATATTCGGACCAGAAAAATCACGATTTCTCTCAAACTGTTTGGAATTTTGATCTAAAAATTTGTAGGATTATAAAACTATGATTTTCGCACACAATATCCAAAAATCAGCCAATTTTATCCGTAAAAACCTCGTTAATTTTGCGTTTTTCTGTCAAAAACGTGAAGAAAATGAGTAGAGTAAGAAATTTTCACAAATCTGATATATTTTTGACTCTGAATCTGATGATTCCTTGTGCGATTTTGTGTGTTTGATCCGTGCAATTGAGCTCCTGCTCTGATACCACTTGTAGGATCGATTTTTGACTCCCGAACGATTGCGTATGACACGTGTGACGTGCGGAATCCATACACGTGCGTGGACCGAACACAAGAACGTATAATATCTGTGATTCGATTGAATGATCTGAAAAGTTACAAGTCACGTGAATCACCTTTTGCCTTTCTCTCTCTACTTTCTCTCTCTAGCTCCAAAGGTCTCCATGTCACACGCTGGCTTTTGCGGAAGCGTGGTTTATTTGGTGTGACTTCTTAATACCATAACAACAATCATAACAATGCTATATGATAAAAAAAATACGAGATGTACATCCATTAATTTAAGTGAGAAAATATCACAACATCATTGTTTAGAAACATCGACACTTGAAATAAGTTACAAACCATAACTTGTTTAAAACGTTTTCATAAGATACCAAAAGACTTTAGATAAGACGAGGTTTAGAGATATGTAACCCGTCCAGGAATAGGTTACACCTCTCAAACTCCACAACTCTGGATGACATCTTTTATTCAACGCAGCTAGACACATGCATACCCTGCCAGATCCGCTAGTTCCCTGAAATACATTTAGTTTGAAAAATCAACAAAAAGTTGAGCGAGTTTATGTGTAAGTCTGTGTGTATAAACCTTTAAAATATGTCTTGTGTGTATAAATGTCCCTGGGATGTAGCAATTAAGGAAAAAGAAATCACCAATGGGTTGCAAAGCCAATGGTTTGTGTGAAAATGGTGCAGGAAGTACTCAAACCTAGCAAATTTGTAGCTAGCTTCCGGCTGGAAGACATAGTCACCTCTTTGGGCCGCCCCGGCCTCATGGGTGTGGGCTCGCTACACCCAAATAGATCTATCACTCATGTCCCTGGGTCTTACGACGAGGATTAATGGCCTTAAGTCTTGTGCCTACCCTTCACAGTCTAGTAGTAAACCATCCTTAAGCTAACCATACCATGTATAAAAATGTCTGTAATAGTTGTAACATGTATTCCACCCCCGAAGTATAAAACTGAAAACAATTAAGAGAAAAGGGGGACATGAACTCACCTTGATTGCGAGTAAGTCCAAACAAGTATGCAAATGTGAGAGTTCTTGGAAATAAGATTCCACGTCACTCTAATTGATTTAACATGCAACAATATGGAATATGTATCAACCATAATGTTTAATTGGATAATTGGAAATCCTAAATCTATGGGATTCGGTAGTGTTTTGTTTAAAAGAATTAATATGATAATTACATAACTAATTATCAAAATAATTATATTAAATCTGAATAATTAAAAATAACATTTTTAATTATTAAACTTGAATATCACTGATTTAAATTAATTATTATGGCATTGGAATCATTTTAAATAAATAAAATGAATTAAAATGGTTAAAGTAACAATAAATAAGTTTAAAAAAAATGTTGCAGACCCCTGGGTTCGAACCCGAGTCTGTACTGAAGGCAAGAACACACACAACCACTGGGCTAGGCCTGGTGGTTTGTGTTTAAGTTTAGTTTATATAAAATAAATACAGAGATGAAAACTAGTCATCTTCCCCAATTAGAGCCAACAGAAAAAGTCAAACATCGAAATTCTACGGGAAACCTATGTTGTATCGAAATTAACTTTAAGGGATCATTATATAAGCAAAATCGAATGAATTGATCAAATAAAAACTAACCGGTATCGACTGAAACTGGTTAATAGCTAATTCTGGTGAGTTTGAACTTCGGTGAATGTTTCCGATTCGGGTTACGTCGAAAATCGAAGTGTTGGTGGATTGTGAAGGGTGTAAGAGATTAGTGGTGATCTAAGGAACTTATATACTGGTTCAATTCGATCTCAGATCCAACATTTCATAGTGGAATCGATCCACTTTTAATTGTTTATAAAAAGTTCGAATTTACAGAAGTTTGGCACGAAAATGTGTCGAATAAGTGCTCAATTGGTTGGCAATGGGGTTGGGGACTCGTGGGTAATGATTAAAGTGAAAAAGTTTCCATTTTGGTCGGATTTGGTGAGTTTTGGTCGAAATCCGCGACCTGCAAATCTGTATTTATATATTCAGATCTGTTTTAATTAGTATATAAATATAATACAATCTAAGTTATAACACATCCCAACTGGTAGACCAGTTGGTTTGTGCGCGTGCTTTGTTTGCGGGGAGGCGCGGGTTCGAGTCCCGTCCTTGTCCGGTTCGATGGAATTAAAACCTTTTTAAATTTCTCAATTTAATTAATAATTCTGATAACTGTATAAAAGAATTAAAAACTATAATCTATCAGCTCCTATTAGGAGGATAAACTGGTTAAGGCGTTGCGGTTGTACACGAGAGACGCGAGTTCGATCCCCGGCAAGGGCCGGTCCGATACAGAAGGACCCCCTTTTGACCGGTTTTTGCAATATTTATACTTTGGCCCCTCAAGTTTCATTTTTTTTTACAAAATAGTCCCTAAACTTTCGAAAAGTTGCAATAACAGTCCCTATACTTTCATATAAAATACATAATTGGTCCCTGAAGTTTCTAAAATTTACACAAATGGTCCCTGTACTGTTCAGTTAAGTATGCTAACTGAGTTAATGTTTAAAGAAGGAAATCTTTATAAAAGGACTAACACAGTTAGGGTTTTCAGTTTATATAAGTTTAAAAATAATAGTTTTGGTCCCTACTTCCCTACACTCCATACTAGTGTAGTACCTTGACTCTGGTTCATATTGGTCTCAACATATTGTTTGTCTATGTGCTGGCATTGTCAGCATGTTTCTGAGTTATCCGTTCACTGTGCTAACTGTGTTTTATGCATCAAGTTTATCACAAAAGTTTGTGTGTAATAAATGGAGTGACAGTATGAATGTGATGCATATGTATGTATGATGCAGAACTCATAAAGCAGTTTAATTCGTCAGTTGTAATTCTAGCACAGTCATTAAGCACAAAGTTAATATTAATTAATTGTACGGATACCTGTAATTGTGAGCGTTGTCAAATTCTCCCCATGTTAAGAAAATTTCGTCCCGAAATTTTAGTTCTGCTACTAGATGCAGGGGTCTTGGGGAATAAATGTGGGTATTTTTCTTTCATACGGTCCTCACGCTCCCACGTGAATTCCGGGCCGTGTCGTGCATTCCATCGAACTTTAACGAGTTTGACACTACTCTTGCGCGTCTTGTTAATCTTCCAATCAGTAACCTCAACGGGTTCTTCAGTAAAGTGGAGTGTGTCATCAATATGAACTTCGTCGGCAGGAATGACTACTGTCTCTTGAGTTGGACTCTTTTTCAAATTAGATACATGAAATGTATCATGTACGCCATTTAGTTCAGCAGGTAAATCCAACTTGTATGCTACCAGACCAATCCTTTTCAGGATTTTAAATGGACCAATGTATCTGGGATTCAACTTCCCACGCTTCCCAAAGCGTGCTACACCCTTCTAGGGTGAACCTTCAACAAAACCATATCTCCCACCTCAAATTCCAGAGATTTCATTCTTCGGTCCGCATAACACTTTTGTCGATCACGAGCCGCTTTAATGCGCTCTCGGATCTGTAAAATCTTGTCTATTGTTTCCTAGACCAATTCCGGGCCAACAAGCTGTCTATCACCCGCGTTAGCCCAGCATAATGGTGATCGACACTTGCATCCATAGAGAGCTTCGAACGGTGCGGTCTGAATGCTTGTATGATAACTGTTATTGTATGAGAATTCAACCAATGGTAGGTGAGTGTCCCAACTTCCACCTAAATCCATTACGCAGGCTCGAAACATGTCTTCTAATGTTTGAATCGTTCGTTCGCTCTGTCCGTCTGTATGCGGATGAAAGGCAGTACTTAGATTCAACTGAGATCCAAAAGTTTCTTGGAAGGATTGCCAAATCCTTGATACGAATCTTCCGTCTCTAACAGAGATAATTGAGAGAGGCACTCCATGCCGTGCAACAATCTCTCTCAAGTATATCTCAGCAAGCTTACTCGTTTTATCTTTCTCCTTGATTGGCAAAAAGTGTGCAGATTTCGTTAAACGGTCTACTATTACCCAAATCGTATCATGGCCCTTGGGCGTCCTTGGCAATTTCGTTATGAAGTCCATAGAAATCTGTTCCCATTTCCATTGGGGTATTTCAGGTTGTTGCAAGAGACCTGAAGGCCTCTGGTATTCAACCTTCACTTTGGCGCAAATTAAACATCTGCCAACATATACCGCAACATCGCCTTTCATTCTTGGCCACCAATAGAAATCCTTAAGATCTTGGTAAATCTTATCTGCTCCTGGATGAATCGAGTACCGAGATTTGTGAGCTTCGTCAAAAATAACATTTCTCAGACCACCAAACAAGGGAACCCAAATTCGTTTCATGAAGCACAAAGTCCCTTCCCCATTTGGTACCAACTGTTTATCCATCCCACGGAGATACTCATTCTCAATATTCTTTTCCTTGAGTGCTTCTCTCTGCGCGGCACGAATGCGCAATGAGAGGTCCGTTTGTATTCCAAAGCCCTAACCCTTATGGGCTTGATCCTTTCCTTCCGACTTAGAGCATCAACAACCACATTCGCCTTCCCTGGGTGATACTTGATTTCACAGTCATAATCATTTAACAGCTCTACCCAGCGTCTTTGCCTCATGTTAAGCTCTTTCTGATCGAATATGTGTTGCAGGCTCTTGTGATCAGTGTAGATGGTGCATCGCGTGCCATATAAATAATGTCGCCATATCTTCAAAGCAGACACCACCGCGCCTAATTCCAAATCATGCGTGGTGTAATTTTTCTCGTGGATATTCAATTGGCGAGAAGCATATGCTATAACCTTCTGACGCTGCATTAGCACACATCCCAAACCTTGACGTGAAGCATCGCAATATACCACGAAGTCGTCAGTGCCTTCGGGTAGGGATAAGATCGGCGCGTCACAAAGGTTGTTTTTCAACAGTTGAAAGGCCTCTTCTTGCTTGTCTCCCCAATCAAACTTCTTATCTTTCTGGGTGAGAGAGGTCAAAGGTTGAGCGATTTTTGAGAAATCCTCAATGAACCTACGATAATAACCAGCCAAACCTAGGAACTGTCGAATTTCGGTTGGCGTCTTCGGAGTCTCCCAGTTTTTGATAGCCTCGATCTTTGTGGGATCCACATGAATTCCATTTCCGTTAACTACATGACCAAGAAACTGGACTTTGTGTAACCAGAACTCGCACTTCGAGAACTTTGCATACAACTTCTCCTTTTTAAGAAGCTCTAGAATAGCTCTTAAATGTTGCTCATGCTCTTCTTTCGTCTTCGGTGTAGTTATCCTTATACATGATATCTGGCTGTATTTTAAGTAAATTCATGTAAGGTCAATTACTGTATTACCATGTGAGTATACATGCGAAATTATTACATGCAAAAAGTATTGATCATGCCAAAACGTTGAACATGCGAAATACTTACATGTGCATGCGAAATTGTTAAACATGCGAAATGCGTACATGTGCATGCGAAATTGTTGAACATGCGATTTTTTGTTGGGTATACCATGCAAAAATGTTTACAAAAACATGCAAATGCTAAATCATATTGGCCGAAAATCAGAAACATGCCAACATTGTACTATACAAGAAGAGTCTGTACGGTGATGATTTTCTATCCATCTTCTTCTCTTCTTGGTTGAGCACATCTACAAATGCATTTATTCCGTTTGATGCTACATATTGATTTCTATAGAAGCTTTTGAAGACAGCTTTGTATGTTTGAACCCCAGTTTTTTATTGGTAAAATAATGAGCTGCCAGGCTAACATTATATAATTAACTTTTTTAAGCATATATATATATATATACATGTTTTTAGTTGATGTAATTGTTTACTTACCCCATTCCCCTAAGTGTAGCAAATGTGTATCTAATCACACTCAACTCACGATCTAGGAGTGCTTCATGCATATTAACCACTCTGTTGTAGAAAGGGGAACAAAATGCATCTCCAAGGTCTGCATACCTTTTCTTATTTCTCATTTTTGCGAGTTCTATTGTTTTATAAAGGAGATGATTTAACCCCTTTGGTTCCACCTTTTTTTGTTCTCCACGCCCCTTTTCCCCGCTTTTTGTTTTGCAGGTGGTTGTTTTTCAGCTGGATTTGAGATATGTTTCCCCTTAGCCGGGTTACTTCCCTTGTGTACTACCATGATAGGTTGTTCTGTAGATGGAGCCAGGCTCAAAAGTGATTCAACTGATTGCAATTCTTCAGCCGTCACCGAAGGGTATATCACGTCTCTTTCTTTTTCACTTTCGATACCCGAATCCTTTTCTTGTGGTTCCTGCTGTGTAGTCTCTGCTAAATTAACTACTTCCACTTCGGTTTTAGATTTATGCTCATTGTTGGGCCCAAAATCTTCAAGCGTGTTTCGAATTGTTTTAGTAAAAAATGTTAAAAGTTTACCCTTTTTATTTAATAAATTTTTGTACCTGTGGAAGTATGTTTCTTTGGAATTTGTTGTGTAGATTCGGCTAAATTCACTACTTCCATCGCAGTTTCACCTCTTTCTGCATGTGAGTTTAAGTTAAAAAAAATATAAGCTTTTGTTCCTTTTTTTATTTTGTAATACCGGCTGATGATCTCTATGTACCCAGAAGATGAAACGTGCCCGATATGTCGTAAAGCTTGTATGGATAAATACGGAGAGCACGCAGTGCATTGTAAAGAGCTCCCTGGGTTTAAATATCGGCATGACTGGGTGCGAGATGTTTTGTGGGACATCCTGAGAAGAGCTGGGATTTCGGCTAAGAAAGAGGCTCCTGTGAATTTCCTTACGGACCCTATGGAAGGGAGATCTACTCTACGACCAGCGGATCTGCTTGTCTTTGGTTGGGCTAAGGGGAAACATGCTTGTGTTGACCTCACGGGGGTTTCCCCTCTGGTTGGTTTAAGGGAAAACGGGTTTGTAGCTGGACAAGCAGCAAGAAAGGCAGAATCGAAGAAAGTTGATAAGCACGCTAAAGCTTGTGCAGAGAACCA
This sequence comes from Helianthus tuberosus, assembly GCA_030545235.1. Classification (NCBI taxonomy): domain Eukaryota; kingdom Viridiplantae; phylum Streptophyta; class Magnoliopsida; order Asterales; family Asteraceae; genus Helianthus; species Helianthus tuberosus. The sequence goes on from CM060433.1 coordinate 132,176,832, forward strand.
GCATGTTTTTGTCCCTTTTGCCTTTGACATATTTGGCTCCCTAGCGCCAGAAGCTATCCAATTCCTGACTAGAGTCCAACGGGTCATCCACAACAATTGCTCAGCATCAGGGGGACGAGGTTTTGTGTTTGGCAGATTAGGGTTTGCAATTCAGAAAGGGTTGGCGGCGCAGCTTGTTGCCCGTCTACCCTTTGTTTTGATGTAACTTGGCAAGTATGAATGAAATTTCGTTTAAAAAATAAATAAATAAAAAAAATAAAATAAAAGTGTTTACCATGCACTAGTGAGGCATAAACGTATACACCGGTTCCACAGTTTGCAGTTTTGCAATACAGGTGTCTGTAACTCCCCCATCATCTGTCTCTGTTACTCCTCCATCATCTGGCTGCAGTAGTCCTACACACAATTTTTTTAATTTTAATAAGCTAGAATCAAAATCGCATGTTATATATGACATCGCATGTGTATATGAAATCACATGTTTACCTTCTGATTCCATGTGTCTCACACTGTCCATAACCTTGGCTATGACTTCTTAAACTTCTGCATTCCCTCTACATTCTTCATTTGTGTTATCTTCTTGATCAACATCACAAGCTGCAGATTCAGGCTCTCGAACCGAATCAGGCGGCACACAAACTGGTGTAATTCGAAGCGTGTCTTCCCACTACTTACACACTTGCATAATTTCCGGATCCCAAAAACACTTTGTTTTTTTATCCGAAACCAATTTGTTCGTTTTTGAACAATTTGAACAAGTGCATTTTATTTTTTTATATTGCTCGTCATTCGTTTCAACAGATTCTATAATATTTTTGGTACACTAATCCGCTGAGAATATCATCAATGTTTGTATGTAAAAATAAATGAAATCAATATTGATGGGCATACCCGTTTATTGATGTTCGAAGCCTCTCGTTGTTGTTGCTGCTCGGAACCGTAGATTACAGTAGGAGAAAGTTGAACAAGAGTGTTGCAATAGTCCATCATTTTCTGTGTCTGTGTTCCAACTCCCATCACAAGGTTCAATTACGAAGTTTCTGGCATGTCAATGCTGAAATCAAGCATATCATCCACAAGGGTCCTCTTCGTCTTCTATTGCAGGCGCAGTTCTTTTTCTGTAGCGTTTTGTGGCGTCAACAGGTGGTATTGTATACTCCTCTGTTGAACGACCCGGCTCTTGCTCTGGTTCAAAATCATTTTCATTTTCATTATCCGTCAGAGATCCGTTATTGGAAATATGTTCTTCAACTTTATCAATCAGCTCATATGTGATATAATGAATAACCGACATCTCGACGACTTGCTCGAATAGCAGATGCCTCTTGTTGTACTCGTGTGTGTATAAAAGCTGTTTAAATATAAAAAGAGGTAATTTTTACTTAGAATACGTATTTTTTTTAATTTTTTCCTATCTTGTTAACAAATATAGTAAAACATACCGTAAGAAAGGCGATAGGTCCAACGTACTATATGTTTATGTTTTTCCACCCCTTTCTAGTCTGACGTAATGTCTCTAGTAGATATGAGCACCAATCTAGATGCAGTATATCTTCAACAACATCTACTCCCAACAAACATCTATCATTTGAAGTTGTAGCTTTTGTAATCTCCACAAAAAAATGTCATCCAGTATACTAGGAAATTGATTTTAAGCAAGCTTCCTCCCTCTCTTTGATTGTTAATTGCTGATGCAAGCAAGCCATGAGTAATCCTCTCGTTGTCTGCCCATTGACCGATGAACTGATCTATAATACTATCCCCACTTTTGGGTTCTTTACTCTTTTCAAAATTTTCAACTTTTTTAACTCTTCTTTTATCAACAACTATAACAACTAGCTTAGATCCTTTAGGTATTCCAAAGACCTCATAAACTGAATCCGAAGTAATTTTGATTTGATGATTACATATGTTAAGCTCATCGAACTCCTCATCAAAGTTTCTAACTAGCCAAAATCCAAAATGTGTCGAAATATGGTTAAAATTCATATATAGAATAGACCGAAAGCCCATACTTTTCACGTCAGCAACTTGTGCTTTTGAAAAATTTCTTACAGTTTCCGTGTATGGTGTAGGTTGACATCTCAACAACAATGCTTCGTTGTGATCTTCAAAGAAGGCCTAGGTTGTGTTCTAGTTGGTTCATGTTGGGTCGTTTTTTTCCTTTTCGAATTTTTGGAAGGAAATTTTTTTTTTTTTTTTGTATTTTAGATTTCTTAGCCTGTTGTTGATAATCATCACCATCATCATTTTGTGAAGTAGAACGTTTTTTCCTTTTCTCACCCTCTTTCAGTTTCTTCTTTTTTAATACAGGCTCAACGAAGTCATCATCATCATCAGTATTTTCTTCTACAACCCTTTTTTTCTTGTTGTTGTTCACTTTCCTCAGTGTGGACATAGGCATCTCAAAGTCATCATCATCATCAATGTCTATAAAATCACATGTTACTCAAAAAAGACTTCGCATATTATAAGAAGCACACTAATATTTACACATGTATTTCGCATGCTATAAGAAAACACCCTAATAGTTTCACATGTATTTCACATGTTTTGTAAAACCATGTTTTCAAAGCACATATATATGATATGTACAATCAGAATTCGCATATTAGAATAATCCAAACATAATTCTTACATCTATTTCGCATATTATAAGAATCATAACCAAGACATAACCTAATAGTTTCACATAGATTTCACATATAGTGTAAAACCCTGTTTTCAGAACACAGATATATGCAACGTATAATCAGAATTCGCATATTACAATAATCCAAACATAATTTTTACATCTATTTCGCATATTATAAGAATTATAACCAAGAAATAACCTACTCAAAACCCCCTAATCATACCAAATCGCATGTATCACACTAAACCATTATCAAAACCCCCTAATAATATAAAAAATCGCATGTATCAAACAAAACCCTTACCAAACACAACTAATAATACAAAATTGCATGTATCGTACAAAACCCTGATAAAACTCATTATCAAATCGCATGTATAATCAATAACCTGGATTCATCTTCTTCGATTATGGTCGATCGTTGTTAGTCTTGCCCCGTTTCTCCTTTACAATTCCCAAATCAGTAGTCCTCATTAACGTTCGATGAAATCGTACCGGAAGAGTCGAACGGAGGTTGGGGAAGAAGAATGTAAGGTTTTTGATTTTGATTTAGGGTATTATTTTGAAGTATCTTCGATGATTTACAGGGATTATGATTTCGCAATGACGATTTTAACCTTTGCGGTATGATTTATATATATTAATTTGATTAATTTAATTATATAAATTAGTTACACCCGTGTTTAAATGATGGAAGATTGTACGGCTGTGGGCATCGCGTACATATTGTACGATAAAGGCCATTGTACAATAACCGACCTCTATATATATATATACATACATACATACATACATACATACATACATACATACATACATACATACATACATACATACATACATACATACATACATATCTATTATATATAATAAACAAAAAAAATTTGGGACACTTGGCACAATATTAGGGCTTCTTAGATGTGGTTTTGACGAGAAACTGAATGGGTCATTTTTTTGTTACTGGGTTATGCGGGATCCGGATTTTGACCCGACTATATATTCCTTCTAAAATCCAAAATCCTTAATTCCTTTCATTCAACAACACTAACAGAGCTCCTTTTCTCTATCGTCCCTCTCAAAACCCTAGCGCCGCAGACACATCTTCTTCAAAAAAATCGACATCAAACACCGATTTCACATCTTCAAATACGATTTTTCTCAACTTCAATTGTTCATCATCCATTTAAGGTACAATACGTCACTTGCAACCCTAATACTTGCTTTCGGTTCGTTTTTGGCATCGATTTTGACCTAATTTGTTGCCTTCTGTTCAGTTTTGCAGGATCTAACCTTCAATGATCTCGGTGATGATTTTTAGGAGGTCGATCAAAAATGTCGTGTTGCCAGATACGGAATTTTTGATACCGGTGATCCTGGAGATGATTATAAGGAGGTTTCTGTTGTAGCCAATTGTAAGTGAAATTTTTGTCATTGTATTGATCCATTTGTGTGTGATAGTTTGATTTTGTTCTGGGAAGTTGAATTTGAGTTTGACTGTTGAGGTTTGAATACATTTTAGTTGATTATAATATATTTTTTAGGGATCTTACTTTTTTTAGGTTTTGGGAGAAATACAGATCATATGTAATCTAAACTACATTCTAAGTTGATTCCAGTTTCATATACTTCCTAAACATCTCATTAAATGGCTTGATTTTAACTATTTTTTAATTAACTGCACATATTTTTGTAATGTTCGTCTCCATCTCCAAATGTGGTGCACATATTTATGCAAGTCTTGACTTCATAAACAGAATAAGTTTATGTTCTAATTTGTTGGAAATATCTATCAAATACTAATTTTAATATATCATGAATCACAAATTACCAGCAGTTCCTATGTTTATCTAATAGCTATATGTTTTTTGTATTTCATTCATTTTATATGCTTAAATTTGCAAGATCAAGTTATTGACCCAATTAAAAATGTGAGTTAAGTCAAAATGGATTGGTCAAATTGGGCATGAGTCAAAGGTTTCATAGAGTCTTATTACCTTTCATATAGAAGAAAAAAAAGTCATTTAATGCTTAATATTGCAAGTCTAGAACTCTATTTTCTCATTCAAGCAAACTCAATTACATGTGTAAGTAACCATACACTAAAAGAAGGGAAAACAAGAAGAATTCAAGAACTAGAGGTAATTGATTGTTCTTAAACCTTGTGGTTACGGTTCCTACTTGAAATTTGGGTTTTGGTGGAAACAATTTAAATTTGGGTTAAGACATAAATTTGAGTTATTTAGAATTTAAATCGTGAAATGTAAAGGTTTTTCTATGTTATAACTTACAAGTTGTTAGAAATAGGATTAACAAGTGGCCAAGACCCTCTCTTTAAAGATCTCTGACTCACAAAAGCTATTTTCTATAAAAGATCTTTTATCAATTACATTATTAAAAGATGAATAAGAAAATGTTAATGCTAATATAAATCAAAATGTTACATCAGAAAAAGATCTTTGTTTTAAGCAATTACTAACCAATTACTAATTTTTTTGTATTTCATGGATCCGGGTATACTCCCCTCATAAATACAATTATTTTTTTTCTTCAGGTGAAGGTGTACATGGACGATGGGTGGCGTTTGGATTTGAGTCAGACTTGCTTTATTTCATACTCACCACCAGATTTCTACATAAAGGTTAGCACTGTACAAACGTTTTGCGTTTTATCACAAACATCGAGCTAGTTAATCATGTTATACATTATTAAAGTTCAGAAAGTACTGACTAAGCCCTATTTAAGGATAAAGGGTTAGCTTACTTGGCCCCTATCTAAGGATCTATGATATTAAACAAACATCAAACTGGTGACTATCCTCTGTCTCGTGGTATAACCACTTCTTTCTACGCAAGAGTTCAATCACGCGTATGCGTATCTGAACCAAAGAAGCTAGGGGCCACTGATGGTGAAAGTCTAAACCTGCTAGAACCGCCTTTATTTGTAGGAGTGCTATAGGAAATTAGATAAAGATACGAGTGGTTCCACTACAAAAAAAAAAAAAAGCTTTTCTTTTTTATTATATTTATTGTGCATCATTACATCTTTATGTTCATCGATTCACATCACAGGTGGAATATAGATCCATTTTGAGCTCCAGCAAGGAGACAGTTCTCTTATGAGGTGAACAAAGTACACAATTATTATTAAATGGAAGCCTAATTTCTATTCCTGAAATAATTAATTGTATGTAGGTTATGTTCACCGGTAAGAAAGAAGACATTGTCATGGGTAAGACCTTTAAAAGACCAGCAAGATTAGATTAGACTCTTTTTATCATAGGCCTTTTATGCATCATATATGATAGAAGCAGAAACGTTTTCATTAAAGAAGTTACAACGAGCCATTTATTGATGCATAAATGGAAAACTATTGACCGGCGTGCTTAGATCAAAACAGGTGAGCATTATTTTTATTTGTATCCAGATTATGTACTCAACAAACAAATATATGGATTTTTTTGGGTATTATTTTTATCTCTTTTGGTTGTTATAAGAATTTAAAAAAGCTTTCGGTGACTTATAATATTAAAAGTGGGTTCAATAGTTTCGGGTCAAAGAGTGTCATTTTAGAAAAAAAAAAAAAAACTACATAATGTTTTTATATTCACATGAGTATTTTTTTTCAGATTCACTTGGAATTCAATGAAAAAAAGAAAACATTACAGGAATTGATGACTGTGTCCAGGTCCTCTTTGAGGTGGAAAATTGGCACGGTTGGACGAGTTAGATAAGGGGTCAAATGGGTATACCCGCCTTTTTATACTTTAATTTTCCTTAAGTAAATGATGGTCTTTTTTATCTTTTAATTATGAATATCTACTTTTACATTGTTGCCACGTGTATGTGTGTTTGTAGGATGTGGCCAAATTGGTTAACTACATGCTTGAATGGTAAAGCGGTTTGGGATTGGCAATGGAAGCGCATGCCCACATTGGAAAATGAGAAGATGGAATCTCATCAGCTTATGAATATGTTAATCCAACAGCAAATAAAGGACAAAGAAGATAGGTTGTTATGGGATGGAGGTGGAGGCACAACAGAGTTCTCATATGGTTTTGTCCGGTTGATGCAAAAGTATTCATCTCCTTTGTTGAATTGGTATCCTAATCTCTTTTCGACATAACAGTAGATGCATAAATCTGGTTATATATAGCTTTACTTGGTTTTGTGTTTTTTGTTCTCTAAGGCTTGTGGATGTTTCTTGCAGTCAGCAGTAACTTGGAAACGATGGGTTCATGGACGAGTGAAATTGAGCAAAGAAAAGTTGCTAAGGTTGGAGACTAATCATCGAAAAAAATCATGTTATCAAGTTATTAGTTATTTACCGTTAACAGTAATATATCACTTTGTTTGTATTTATTTTATTTATAAACTTATAATTAATGTAAATCAAATTTTCCTACCCGGGAAGTTCCTGGGTGATAACCTAGTGTATATATATATATATATATAGGGTTAGGTTAACGTACAAGAGCCCTTATCCTACATTACGTACGCGATCATCTCAGCTGTCAGATCTTCATCTCACTTTGAAATCACATGTTGGTTTTTTAACATGCGATTTCATCAAAATTACCACATGCAAAATCGTTACAAAAAACCAACATGCGATTTCATCAAAATTATCACATGCGAAATTGTTACAAACAACCAACATGCGATTTCATCAAAATTATCACATGCGATTTAATCCATGCTATTTTATAACATGCGATTTCACATCGCGTACGTAGCGTACGTTAAGCCATTTTTTACAATACACTTTATATATATATAGGTAAAGTGTAGGATACAAATCCCCTAATCGTACATTATGTACGCGATGCCCACAGCCATACACGTGTCCTGATTCAATTTAATTAGATAAGGGTATATCAGGCATTCTGTTCAAACATCTGAGGGCTAATCAGGGAATTCCGTCAACAAGGAAGCAGATTATGAGTTTGTTTCATAACCGTCCATCTAATTATTGTTCGTATCAATTTTATTTGTAGGTTTTTTTGTAGGTCCCCTTGATGTATGGATCTTTCACAGAATTCTCAATCTAATCAAGAGTACGGAATCCTCTTGATCAGAATATAACAGAATACGTGTAAGAACAGAAATCACTTTCAAACCGGGTTTCTATTGATTATCGATTACAAGAATTACAATCAATCAAACCCTAACCAACTCTCCAAATTCGTCCAAGACCTAGTCTCTCACGAAATTCTCACACACAAAATGTTTTGGCTGATCAACCTAAACCCTAAAGCCTAACCTTGTTTATATAACACAAGGTTTGCAACTTGGGCTAGAGTTTCCTACATGGGCAAGCCCAATTCGTCCACCCTTGACCCAACTGGGTTTTATTTAGCCCAAACTCTACTATTTCACTAATACAAAGCTAAACCCGCTAACTGTTTATCGTTTAACTAATTACAAGATATCCAAAGACCAAATCTAAGCTGTTGTCACAAACATGCACCAACAAACTCCCCCTTGACAATAGCTTCATAAAATAACTTTGTCTTCAGTCTTCTTGCAATCTTCATGTAGTCTTGCACTGTCTTTGGTCTTTGGATAGCTTCAGCTTCAATAGCTTCTGTCAGCAACAGAGACTCCCCCTAAGCTGATGCATCCAATCACCAATTCTTCAAAAACTTTAGCGTTTGAGTAAACTCCAGTTCAGCATTTGCACAGCAATCTTCAAACTCTTCAACTTTGTCTGCAATGTAGAAAGGAGGTTCTACCATGCATCCAATCAAACTCTCATCTTTTCATCACAGCAACTTCTCAGCAACATACTGCTTCAATCTGTATACTAAAAAACAAACATCTCGAGAAACCATAAGAATTTTTCAACACAGTTGAATAAATTGTTATTATTCAAGAGATCGTTAAACTGTATCACAGATTAAGCATTTTCAACTTATCACCAATACGCAAAACTTTTTGATCACACCCTATAACCCGCATGACTTAAAATTTTGAACTCATTTTCTAACACCGTCTCCCCCTATCAGTAACAATTCCTCCAAGAATAACAGTTTTCCGTACGTTAAGAATTTTAACAGAAAAAGACACTAGTTTTGGATTTTTATATTTTTGAAAGCAAGTAAATAACAAAAACAATAAACACTCTATTTTTGTGAGAATTACTGGTAAGAAGATCATATCAACAAAATCAAACTGTTTCACACTATTAGATAATTCTTTATTTAATTTTTCGTGAAAAGCAGTCCAAGACGATTACCAGTATGTTTGTCCACTTAAACAAAATGTATGAACATTTCAAGTACCATTACCGTATGATACGTTAAGGTAATATTATTACTGATATACTAGTGTGTCCCACTTCAGGTTATACCCCCGCGATCAAGGTATGCACAAAGATTCATTGTAGTAGGTGAGGATACTGAATTCATCCGTTTTGTTTTTCAACGTTTAGATAATTGGTGAACAGGTCAGTACTTCAGTACAGCAAAGAGACCAAAATATCTAACGAGGGCTATGACAAATACCATTTTTGGTACGATTTATGCATTTTGCACATTTTGAATGACTCTCTATGAGAGCTTCTTCATTTTCAGGGTTTTGGCATTTTTAGCTCTTTTAAGATATCCTGGTTGTGCCTAGGTCAGCATGTATCTGGATGCAGCAGAAGGACAACCCTGATATCCCCAGATGAAATAACAGTATAAAGACCCAAAACCTTAGATTTTGGCAATCTATCAACGCAAGATTTAAGGTCATTAAACCATACACCACTGATGTGTTCCCCACTCATACACAGTTTATTTATGTTTATATCACATTGGTAAGTTGATTATTTCATGCTTTTTGCCTACTGGTACATCATATGATGAAGCTGTTATCACACTTAAGCAATTTAATTCATTTTCAGTGTGACAGTCTAACTTGCTGATGTACTATCATTTCTTCTTTTTCACACAGTGATAACTCATTTTTTATTTTCTATTTTTTATGTTTTTGATTTTTTAATGTTTTTGTATTTTTTATTTTTAAGAAAGCAATAAACTATTTACAAAATTCTTATGAAAAACCAGTTATTCAGGATTCCTCATCCTGTTGAATTCGACTAAATGTTCAAAGCGAGCCCTGTCAAAAGCTTTAGTATAAAGATCTGCCAGGTTATCTAGTGTGTCGACTCGATGTAATTCAATTAGTCTCTTTTCAGCACAATCCCGTATAAAATGATGACGTATGTCAATATGTTTTGTGCGATTGTGTTTCACGGGATTATTTGTTATAGAAATTGTGGCATTATTGTCTATCATAATAGGAGTACGAGTGAAATCCAAACCGTAATCGTGCATCTGCTGTTGTATCAGGAGAACCTGAGAGCAGCAGATACCCGCATCAATATATTCAGCTTCACACATAGAGGTAGACACACAATATTGCTTCTTGCATTGCCAAGAGACAATCCTGCCTCCTAAGAACTGACAACCACCTGTTGTAGACTTCCTGTTTGACTTGCATCCCCCAAAGTCTGAGTCAGTGTAAGCAACAAAATTCATATCAATATCAGCTGGAAACCACAACCCAAGTTTAGGTTTCCCCTTCAAGTAACGAAGAATAGGCTTCACTTCTTTCGTGTGTGACTCTTTTGGATTTGCCTGATATCTGGCACACAAGCATACGGCAAACATGATGTCGGGTCTTGAAGCAGTCAAGTACATTAGAGAACCAATCATTGCCCTGTATTGTGTTGGATCAACGTCTTCAGTACTTTCATGATCTGGGCCAAGATTATGATTTTCGCAAATGGGTGTGTTGAAAGTAGAGCAATCATTCATTTTGAACCGACTCAAAATGTCATACACATACTTTGTTTGATGAATAAACATCCCATCCTCCTTCTGTTCAACTTGTAATCACAGAAAGTAAGACAGCTCACCCATAGCGCTCATTTCGAACTTGCTCTTCATCACCTGCTCGAACTCTTTACACATGTTTTCATCAGATGACCCAAAGATGATGTCATCCACGTACACCTGTACTTGCAGAAAATCTTCCTTCTTCCTCTTGATGAACAGTGTACTGTCAATCTGACCTCTTTCAAAACCATTCTTGATCAGATGTGTAGACAGTGTCTCGTACCACGCCCTAGGAGCTTGATGTAACCCATGCAAAGCCTTATCAAGTTTGTACACTCGATCTGGATAGTCTAGATCAACGAACCCATTTGGTTGTGAGACATACACCACTTCTTGGACTTTCCTGTAAAGAAATGCACTCTTCACGTCTAGTTGGTAAACTTTGAAGCCCTTGAATGATGCGAAAGCTAGAAACAAACGAATTGCCTCCAACCTTGCCACTGGTGCAAACACTTCATTGTAATCAATCCCTTCCTGCTGATTGAAACCTTTAACCACCAATCGAGCCTTGTTTCGTGTTACAATCCCTCTTTCATCTTTCTTGCACCTAAATACCCATTTAGTGCCAATCTCTCTCTCACCTTTAGGAAGGTCAACTAACTCCCAAACCTTCAACTTTGCAAACTGGGCCAATTCTTCTTGCATAGCTTCAACCCATGAATTGTCTTTAAGAGCCATGTGTATGTTTTTAGGCTCCTCTTGGGAAATAAAGCAACTATACAAGCACTCGTTCACAATCCCAGTCTTCTCAATCGAAACAAATAACCCAGAATTCGCTGCTATGCTTCTTCTTGCTGAACACCTGCAGTAGGATCCCCAAGTATCATGTCAACTGGATGATCTCTATTTGCTCGTGTAGTAGCAACAACATCGACTTCTAGATTGTCACCCAGGTTTGATCCAACCTCCCCTTGAATGTTCTGATCTGTAAATGGATTAATGAAATCCTCCCCCTGAATGGGTTCAGAGTCACTATCACTTGATTCAGGATCAGCAGCACCTTTGGAAGTTTCCGAAGCATCTGTCATATCAACATTCGATCTAGGCATGAATTCGCCTTCATCATCTTCACTAATTATTGTCTGAATCAGCTGAGAATCATCTGCATTTGGAAACTCAGGAATATTAAATGATTTAAAAACACTATCATAATCATATAATATAGCAGGACCACTCGTTGATTGTTGAGGTTTGTAGGTAGTAATTTCTACATTAAAAACAACCTCAATTTACCAGTTTTCAGATTAAAAACTCTTTTATTCGGTGTGCCAGGCACATAGCCTAGAAAGTAGCCATCGTCAGCCACCTCACCGAATTTTTGTTTATCTTTATTTCGCACAATGGTGCAGGGTAATCCAAATGGTTCAAAGCCTTCTAAGTTTGGTTTCTTGTTAAACATCAATTCATGACAAGTTTTATTAAAACGTTTAACAGTCAAAACTTTGTTTAGGACGTAGCAAGCTGTATTCACAGCTTCTCCCCAGAAAAGAACTGGTAGCTTTGAATCTGAAAGCATAGTCCTAGTGGCTTCAATCAACGTCCTGTTTTTCCTCTCAGCAACTCCATTTTGTTGCGGTGTATAAGGAGCAGAATATTGATGTTCAATTCCCTTTCGAAGATAGTAGAGATCCAGAATTCGATTCTTGAACTCCGTGCCATTATCACTCCTTATCCTCTTGATCCTTGCATCATGGACGTTTTCCAATTTCGTAAAAAGATCTATCAGCATTTCCGTCGTCTCATCTTTTGTACCTAAAAAGAAAACCCATGAATATCGTGAGTAATCATCAGTAACAACAAGACAATAGTACTTTCCACCTATGCTCCTAACATTCACTGGACCGAATAAATCCATGTGAAGTAACTCATAAGGGGCATCTATGGAATTTACTGTTTTAGACTTATGAGGTTTCTTGTGTTGTTTTCCCTTTTGACATGGAAGACATTTATCTTCAACGTGAAACCTCTGCATTGGAACCCCTTTCACTAGCTCATTTTTAACAAGGTAATTCATTTTTCGATAGTGAATATGGGCCATGCGTTTGTGCCACAACATCGATTCAGCTTCAGATGCTTTTGATAGTAAACACGCCACCACATCAGTTGGATCCTTAGCACCCATGTCCATGACATAAGTGTCATTTCTCCTTGGCGCTAACATCACTATCCGATCGTCCGGAATCTTCAAACCTGGTTTCAACACTAATGCTTCATTCTTGGTAAAATGGACCGAGTGACCCTTGTCGCAAACTTGTGACACGCTCATCAGATTGTGTTTAAGCTGCTCCACATAGTTCACTTTGTCCAGTGTGATCTTCCCATTGGTCACCTTTCCTCGTCATGTAATTCTACCACCTTTAGCACCCGCAAAATTCACATGTCCACCATAAATTCTTCAAATTCAGTCAACAATCTCGCATCCCCCGTCATGTGCCTGGACCAGCCACTATCAACATACCATAAGTTGATAATCCTCCTTAGCAGCTGCTGCACACACCAACCAAGAAATTAGTTAGATTGGGGGACCCAAGCCTTAATGGTCTTGGGTTTTCCAAATTCACCAACCACTGGAACATCCATCCAATATCCATTACTCCTAACTGGAGTCTTGGATCTCAGACCTGTTGATGGAATTTGAGTTTGATTTCCACTAGGTCTTTGGTCCTGAGGGTTCCTATATGTGTTTGGACTATTTGACCTTTGGAAATATTGATTTTGGTACATTGAATTTTGATTCCCAGAAGCATTATTGTTGTAATTTCTAAAGCCATTGTTATAAAAAGTTCGACCACCATCATTTTGGTATCGATTTTGATATTGACCTTGACTCCTAAAATTATTTGTATTTCATGTTCGTTCGTTTATTAAACGAACGAACATAAACGAACTTCCCGCCGAACGGTTCACGAACTGTTCACTGAACGTTCAGTTCGTTTACAGCCCTACTTAGCACCCATGTCCATGACATAAGTGTCATTTCTCCTTGGCGCTAACATCACTATCCGATCGTCCGGAATCTTCAAACCTGGTTTCAACACTAATGCTTCATTCTTGGTAAAATGGACCGAGTGACCCTTGTCGCAGACTTGTGACATGCTCATCAGATTGTGTTTAAGCTGCTCCACATAGTTCACTTTGTCCAGTGTGATCTTCCCATTGGTCACCTTTCCTCGTCATGTAATTCTACCACCTTTAGCACCCGCAAAATTCACATGTCCACCATCAAATTCTTCAAATTCAGTCAACAATCTCGCATCCCCCGTCATGTGCCTGGACCAGCCACTATCAACATACCATAAGTTGATAATCCTCCTTAGCAGCTGCTGCACACACCAACCAAGAAATTAGTTAGATTGGGGGACCAAGCCTTAATGGTCTTGGGTCTTCCAAATTCACCAACCACTCGAACATCCATCCAACATCCATTACTCCTAACTGGAGTCTTGGATCTCAGACCTGTTGATGGAATTTGAGTTTGATTTCCACTAGGTCTTTGGTCCTGAGGGTTCCTATATGTGTTTGGACTATTTGACCTTTGGAAATATTGATTTTGGTACATTGAATTTTGATTCCCAGAAGCATTATTGTTGTAATTTCTAAAGCCATTGTTATAAAAAGTTCGACCACCATCATTTTGGTATCGATTTTGATATTGACCTTGACTCCTAAAATTATTTGTATTATTATTGTTCATTCTTGGTGAACTGCTTCTAGGTCTCTCATATCTGCCTGGTGGAGATTTAGGCTGAAATCTTGGTTGATTTCTTTGAAAACGAGGAACTTGTGGAGTTCCTTTTTCAGCCTTATCTACATCAACAGCAACATTCTCTGGTTGCTTAGGAGCAGATTTCTTTGGAGAATTTGCAACTTTCTCCTCATTATCACCTTTCTTCTCAGGTGATGTCCCTCTCTGTCTCTCACTAATTTGTGCTTCACTCTTTTTGTTAGGACAGCAGCTAGCAACATGTCCCTTGGTGTGACATTTGAAGCACGATCTCTTTTTCGAAGACTTCTTCTCAGAAGCCTTTGAACTTGATTTGGGTTTTGATGATGATGCCTTAGAAGGATTTGGTTTAGTTTGCTTAGTTTCAGAATTTTCTTTGTTCTTATTTTTAGCAAACTCTACATTAGATTCGTTTTCAATAACAGCTGTTTCATTTTTCATGTCACTTCCTTGATCAAAATTAATCTGTTTAACAAAATTTGGATTGTTATTCTTAGGATGTGAAGTTTTCTTTTTCAAAACAGGTGTGTTGTTATTATCCTTCTGAGCATCAGCACTCTCAAACACATTTCCTTGGCTTGATGTGGAACTACTTGGTGATGTTGACACAAAATCCATGAGGTCATCTTCATCAGGCAAGAAAGAATAGTCATGACTAACAGGAGGTGGAACTTCATTGAAACCATGGAATCCCACACTGGTTTTGTCATTACTTTTCTTCAAGCCACCCATCATATGTTTCATAACAAAAGTAGAGTCCCTGAATTGACCTAATTTCTTTTCAAGTTCAACAATTTTGAGTTGTGCATCTGACAACTCTTTGTATTTTTTCAGAAATCTCTTTTGTTTTCTCAGCCATCATTTCATGAGCTAGGTCTATGACTTGAATTTTTTCGTTTAATTTGCAAGTTAATGCTTCAATTTTACTTTCATAACCTTTTATTTTCTTCAAGTATGAAGATTCGTTTCTTTTAGCATAAAAGTTAGATTCTTTAATGTTAGACATCTCGCCCACCAGACTTTGGTTTTGTGTTGACAACCTGTCTACCTCACCCTGTAGTTCACGACATTTTAAACACACAGAATTTGACTTTACCTCTCCTGTTTGTTTATCAAGGTTGGCCATTAGAGCCGCAAGCTGAGCTTCCATTCTTTTATATTTAGCTTCCTTTTCTTCAGCTTCCTTTTCATGGTCAGACTTTTGCTTTTCCTCTTCAGCATCTGTTGTCTGATCACTATTCTTTTCTTCAGCTTTACTCTCTATTTTCACCTCAGCCTCACTTTTCTTCTCAACTTCAGCATCATCCACTGTAGCTTCACCATCATCATCTGGCGTTATCTCTGCCATGAATGCTTGAGTGACATTGTCATCATTTTCCAAGTAAACACTCCAGTCATATGAACCTTCTCTTGTTGTAGAGATCAGCGCTCTCGAGTTAGAGTTGTTTGATGCATTCCTATTGTTTGAATTCTGACTCGAAGTCTCCTGCTTTTGTTTTTGACATTCCTTAGCAAAATGCCCATAACTTTGACAGTTGAAGCATCTCACTTTGGTCTTATCGAAACCAACAGTCTTTCCTATAAACTTCCTTCCTATTCGGTTCATAAATCTCTTCACTCGTCTAGTAATCATGGCCATTTGCCATTGCAAATCCATATCTTCAAGATCATCAGGGTCAATCTGATCGTAACCTTCATCTAGAGTGGCAGGATCAGAAATCTTCCCCTGAATGTAATTCTCATAAGAAGCAACAAACGAAGCAAGTAGAGCAAGATGCTCTTTAGCAGACTTCACACTCATTGGCATCGACTTAACACCACTGTTCTGCTTAGAACCTGATGTTCTCTTGGCTCCTGATGATCCTCCTGAAGCAGCTACAAAACACACATCACCAAATTCATTCACTGTGACCTGCTCATTCTCACACGAAAGAAAAGCAGTAGCAGAGTCGCTAGAAGCGTTCTGAGATGAAGAAGATGTAAGCCCATTGTAAATCGCTGGATCTTGAACCTGATCATATCCATTGTCTTTCTTCTTCATACTGAGCTCATAAGCTCTCAGCTTGCCAACTACTTCTTCAAGCTCTTTTGTCTCATAATCTGCTTCTCCCTTGATCATGAGAGTGTCAATATCCCACTTGGTAGGTAAGGCATCGAGCAGCTTGTCATTCTTCTCTACGTCAGAATAATAATCTGTTTTGGTCAAAAATTACCGAAGCAATTAAGTGATCAAATTAGTTAAGTGAGGTAGTGTGCTAGAAATATGTGTGAAAAATGTGTTAATCAAATTATTTGCAAAAACAATTTCAGGATACGGCTCAGGATATAGAGTTGTATCTATGATCAAACAATGAGCAAAAAAGTAAAGGTCGACACGTGATGTACGAGGAAAGCCCTTGATCAATCTAGATCGCCAACATAAAACCTCGGGAGCTGACAATCGCAGCTGCCTTGTTCTTCTATTGCTTCAAATATCAGGATACAGTGCAGGATGTGATGCGGATCAACTAGGTGTTACAATGTAATTCGAGTACAAGTGTTTGTGTATAGTGTTTGCTAGAAGCTAGAGAGCAAAAGTGTGCGAAAGAGTGTGTGTAAAAGTTGCGTGCCTTAATCTGATCCGCCCCATCTATTTATAGTAAAAGAAATGTAACAAACTACCCTAATAAACCGGGATCCGGCGGATATTCCCCACTTGAACGTTGTAGACCTGGTCTTTCGGGTTCAACGTCTCTCATATAACAGATTTGCCCGAGTCTTAAGGAGAAGAAGTCCATCTGACCGTTAGTAACCCACAGCCTCTAACCTGCACGTGGTCAATTTAGTTAACACCAGGATATTACCAATATCCCAATCAAGTATCCTGATCACAAGTAAACAATCAAAAGCAGGATATTAGTCAGGATATATAAGCTCAGAAAATGGCCCATAACAATTGTCCCCAAATATATATGTTGGTATACCAATCCAACGGATATATTTTAAAAATTCTATCTCGTAAATCAAGGCAATTAAATCGAGACGACGGTCAAGATTACACCATAACTTCCAACGCGCTTTTAACTCGATGGAGATCTACAATGCTCCTATATCTTCTCTCTTCTTGTTTGGAAAGCAGATATCTCCAACGGAGTCTCCAGGTAATTCCCTACTTCTTATTCATTTCCTGTCAATCTCTTTTCCTTTACTTGCAATGGCTGCCAGAACTTATTCTCAAACCGGTGAATCATCTGATACCTTCATTCAGCAGAATCTTCTTAAAAATCCCGAGAAGGATGTCTGTGCTGATTGGGTCTGCTTCCCGGCATACGCTTTCTCGCTAGGTCTTCGGTACCCTTTTCCCGAATTTGTGATGCAATTCTTCCGGACTACCGGTATCTCCTTTGCCCAAACCATGCCCATGGTCTGGAGGGTATTAATCGTACTCAACCAAATTAAAAATCTTCACTGTAGCGACCTTTGTATCGAAGATATGCCAATCGCTTATCGCCTCCGATCCCACGGTTCTAGCCGGTTTTTGCTTTTTTCGACTTCCAACAAACCCCTTATTCTTAAAGCCACCAAAAACGAAGACGGATGGCAACACAAGTTCTTCTTCGTCAAACGAGACTCCATTGATGAGGGTGCTAGCCTTCCGGTGGAGTGGTTAACCACCGGTAGGATCATGAATGTTCCCACGTACCTTTAGACTTTTATCTTTTGCTAATATCCTCTTATTTGATCCTTTTGTAGTGAATTTTAAGGAAGTAGCTCCCCCTACTGCGGAATCAGAAAAAAGAATCAAAACTGTTTACCAATTACCTGCAAGTGACAGGAGTTTTACCACACATATCCCGAGTTCCAGTCAATACTCATCATCTGAAATGTCTGGTAAGGATTACTTTTGAAATAATTAATTAGCGCAATATAATATAATGAAGGGTAATAAAGATGTAAGACTTTTTCTCTTTACACAGCACCAGCAAAGATCCCTGAAGTCTTTGACCTCGACGAGCTGGACAGTTATTCCGATCAGGTCCAGATCAAGAAGGAACCTAGTCCCAAGGCCACGGCCTCATCCAAGGCTAGCAGTTCCAAGGCCATCGTCATTCCCAAACCTTCGCCAGCTACCAAGCCTCGGAGTTCAAGCTCTCGCAAAAGGAAAGAGCCCGATTCCCCCGTCATCTCTGATACATTCCCCTATGAGAATCACGGGTTCATCGAAGCAAGCGGATTTATGACTTCTTTTCTCAACCAGGTTAGTATCCTTGAGCCATATCCTGCAGCTTATACCACTTATAAGTATTTATTAAAACCAATACATGTCCTCTTATTTTTGCAGGGTCTTGAACGTCTGGTTCATCTATATCAAGAATCCTGTGGGCTCAACAAGACGCTTGAATCCAAGTTGAAGAAAGCCGAGGTTACCATCTCTGATCAGGGCATGATTGCAGCCGCCAAATCTCGGCACTACGAGGAGAAGTTCAAGGCTATGACCCAAGAACACCAGACTGCTCTCAACAAAGCTACTCTCCAGGCCCAAGCCGATCTTGATGCTGCCCATGCTCAACATGAACGGGATATGGTCAGCTACCGGGAAAGCCTTAAAAGTTCTGTCGTCACTTCCCTCCTCCAGGCCAGGCTAAAGATGGCCCATGAAGCCAAAACACTGGGCTTCGAATGCCCTTCTTGGGACATCAGTGCCTGGGAAACAAAGCTAAGGAGTCTCGGCGGCACTTCTACTAAACCTGCAGCTGGAGGATCTTCAAAAGCAATCGAAAAACCAACTGGTGCTGAGAGGGATGCTGAGGCTGATCCCGAGACGAATGCTGCTGAAAATACCATGAACGAAGAAGGCGCTGCCTCCTAAAACTTATTTTCTTTAAATTTGACAGTTATGCTTATGTTTGAACAATTTTATTTCTTGTCCTATGAACAGTTTTTATTTCTGTATTAAAACAACTTGATAGCCGAAGGTGGATGGGTCCTAGGTTTTAGGATGAAACCTTCGGTTATCAACTGGTATTGCTTATTTCAAATAATTTCATCTTTCAATTGGCTTGCTATTGCTCTCATATCCTGATCAATATACTCAGTGATATATTATGAAAACTTTTTCAAATAGAATTTCTAAAAATTCAATTAATTTCAGACAAAACTTCTAAAGAATAAAAGATAGCCCATTTTCTAAAACCTGTTTTGATAACACTTGTTTGATCAGAGTTTTATTTTCAATCAAGTATCACTTCCTAAATATTTCAATCAAATATCCTGAAACATATCCCAAAATCACATTCTGGAGACATATCCTAAAGATATGTCGTTTTCAGGATATTTCGAGTCTTAATCAGAGTTAAACAATTCATTTAAGGTTCACAAAGGAAAGATCATACCAGGAAGTGAGTGTAAGCCTAGTATCAAACACCAACCCCTTTTGCAACATCTCCCACTAAGATGTCCCCAGTCCGAGACACTTAGCTTAATTTTGGTCTTTTGAGCTTCACGCAATTGCTTTAGAAGGAATGTCCCATGTGCATGAAGTCCTCAAACACTCAGAAAATTTTTGAACACTGGTTCCAATTGTATAGACAATTTTTTTGTGTTACAGGGGTAAAACCCAAAATATACTGGAGATAAATCCTTTGTATCCTGGGGAAAATCCCAAATTTTCGTGCGCTACAGGCGGGAGTGTATAAACTCCAAGACTTAGAAAGGTGAAAACCTTTAAATCTTAGAGAGTATGAAAATACCCTTTCGTGAGAGAGGGTGATCAATCCTCATATACCTTAACGATTTAGGATATAGCCAATAGTAACGAAATTGTCAGCCACTTTTACATGAACTGGTCCCGCCACCTTGAACTATTCCCGAATAACTTGCGCTCTAGGCGGGGTGTTTAAACCCAATTCGAAAGAAAGGTGAATACCTTTAAACCTGTGAAGGGATCAGGATCCCTTAGACGTGAGAGAGGGGGCCAATCCTCTAATCTTCTGAAGTATCCTGAGTGTATATCCTGGTGCTACATCCCGAAGCATATACTGCAAAACAATCATAAGCTAAGGTGGGTGTTAGCCTGGCTAGCACCCCTCCGATGCTTAAGTCAGTAATGGGTTCAAAATAGTAAATAATATCAAAATTTAATAAAAGAGACAGAATTCATACCACCCTGGGTCAGAATTTAAATGCCATACTCACTTAAAATAGAGCTTTAGATGTATAGCATTCCAGGATCTAGGTAGCATATCCCCCTCCATATTCTTGAGTCGGTATGCTCCTTTTCCTGATTCTGATTCAACCTCATAGGGTCCTTCCCATTTCGGAGCCAACTTTCCATCAGCAGGATTTGTAGTATTCTGAAAAGCTTTTCTTAATACCCAATCTCCAACCTGAAATCTTCTAGTCTTTATATTCTTGTTATATGCTTTAGATATCCTCTGTTGATATGCTGCCATCCTTAGCCTTGCAGCGTCTCTTGTCTCATCAATAGTATCCAGTTCCTGGCATAGGACTTCAGGATTCTGCTCAGCATCCCTGAGATTGGATCTCGCTGTAGGTATCACCATTTATGTCGGGATCACCGCTTCTGCTCCAAACACCAAGGAAAACGGGGTTTGGCCAGTTGCACTCTTCACCGTTGTCCTATCAGCCCACAGAACAAAGGGTAATTCTTCTGCCCATCTTCCTTTCTTAGCCCCTAGTCTCTTTTTCAAGTTGTTGAAAATTATCTTGTTCGAGGATTCTGCTTGTCCATTCGCTTGAGGATGTACCGGGGTAGACGTGATCATTTTGGTTCCCCAACTCTTGCAAAAGTCAGTAGTTCTTTTACTTATAAATTGAGATCCATTGTCACAAATTATCTCAGCTGGTACTCCAAACCTAGTCAAGATATTCCTTTTTATGAAGGATACCACTTCTTGATCTCTAACTTGAACAAATGCTTCTACTTCAACCCACTAGGAGAAATAATCCGTCATTGCCAACATGAAAACCTTTCCTCCTGAAGCCTTTGGAAGCTTTCCCACTATATCCATACCCCATTTCCTGAACGGCCAAGGGGAAACAATAGGATACAGCGGTTCAGCAGGCTGATGTAATATGTTACTATGTCTTTGACATGCGTCACATCTTCGAGCATATTCTGTGGCATCTTTCCTCATCGTCGGCCAATAATATCTTGTCCTTAATACTTTTGAGAATAACGACCTGCCCCCAGTATGGTTACCACAATCCCCTTCGTGTATATCCTGAAGTACTTCTTTAGTTTCGGGATCCTCCAAGCACCTCAGATATGGTCCTGCTAGAGATTTCTTATACAAAACATCATTTATAATAGTGAATCGTGATACCTTCATTCTAAAGGCTTTAGGATTCTCATTCTTTGGGATGTGTCCTTCCTTGAGATATCTCATGATTGGAGCCGTCCAGGACTTAGGATCCTCCTCGAGATACTCATCATCAGGATCCTGAATACTTATTACTTCCTTATCCTGAGGATTCGTCGCAGGATATAGGATATGTAATATTGGTATTCGTGTTCCTTCCGGTATCCTGACCGATGATCCCAGATTTTCCAAGGCATCAGCTTCAGCATTTTCCTCTCTTGGTACCTGTTCAAGTGTAAAAATATCGAAATATCCTACTAATTTTTTGAGAATTTCGAGATACTCGATTAACTTCTCTCCTTTAACTGCATAGGTTCCATTAAAATGATTAGTGATTAACAAAGAATCAACATATACTTGCAAATTCTTGATAGTCATATTTTTAGCCAACTCTAGTCCTGCAATCAAAGCTTCATATTCTGCCTCATTATTAGTAGCAGGAAATTCACACCTAATAGCCTGGGGTAATATGTCCCCCTATGGCGATTTTAGTAGTATACCTAGGCCTACACCTCTTATGTTAGATGCACCATCAGTATACAATGACCAGCATTCTAAGTTTTCTCCTAGCTGCTGTACTTCTAAGTCTACTTCATTTTGAATGTCACTACTGAAATCAGCCACAAAGTCAGCTAAAGCCTGAGACTTTATGGCATTTCTAGGCTCATATACTAAGTCATAAGCACTTAATTTTACTGACCACTTAGCCATCCTACCCGACATCTCGGGTTTCCTAAGCACGTTTTTAACAGGATAATTGGTTTTAACATGAATCCTATGTGTCTTAAAATAATGTCTAAGTTTCGTTGATGCCATAACTAGGGCTAATATCAATTTTTCTAGATGAGAATATCTAGTTTCAGCATCTAATAAACTTTTACTAACATAATAGACAGGATATTGCTGACCTTCATGGTCCTTTATAAGAACGACACTTACAACATTCCCTGATACAGCGAGGTATAGGGATAGTGGTTCACCATTTTCAGGCTTCATCAATAGTGGTGCAGTTGAGAGATATCGCTTCAAATCCTGCAAGGCTGCTTTATGCTTTGCTCTCCATTCGAACTTCTTATTCTTCTTGAGGATATCATAAAATTCCTTGCATTTTTTCGAAGATCTTGAAATAAATCTGTTCAATGCTGCTACTCAGCCTGTTAATCGTTGAACATCCTTCATATTCGAAGGTGATTTTATATCCAGGATAGCTTTGATCTGCTCCGGGCTTGCCTCTATGCCTCTTTTGGTCACCATATATCCTAGAAACTTTCCTGCCCCCACTCCGAAATGGCACTTAGCGAGATTCAGTTTCATGTTATACTGATCCAGGATATCAAATGCTCCCTTAATGTCCTGGAGGTGATCCTCAGCCTTTTTAGATTTCACCACCATATCGTCAATATATACCTCCATGGTGTCCCCCAGCTTGTCTTTAAACATCATGTTTACCAACCTCTGGTATGTTGCACCTGCATTTTTCAAACCAAAGGGCATAACAGTATAACAATAAATACCTATGGGTGTCATGAAAGCAGTATCCCCCTGATCAGAGGGTTCCATTTGGATTTGCTAAAATTCCATTTGGAGGTTAACATCTCGTGGCCGGCGGTAGCATCTACCATCGAATCAATATGAGGTAGAGGAAATGGGTCTTTTGGACATGCTTTGTTTAAGTCTGTGTAATCTACACAAACTCTCCATTTCCCATTTTTCTTTTGTACCATGACTACATTCGCAAGCCATTTAGGAAACTTCACTTCTCTAATCATCTTGCTCCTTAGCAGCCTTTCAACTTCCTCTTGGATGATCACATTTCGCTCCGGAGCAAATTTTCTTCTCTTTTGTTGGACCGGCTTGAATGACCTGTCAATACCAAGCTTATGTGTTATAATATCCTTGGATATACCTGTCATGTCCTCGTGCTTCCATGCGAATGTTGACATCCTGCATTTCAAAAAATTAATCAATTGATTTTCAATATCCTGAGGGATATTGGTTCCTACGAGCACCGAGATATCCGGATTATCCTAATCCAGGATAACTTTCTTTACATCCTGCTCCGAAGCCTCCATGATATCCTGGGCCCACATCTTTAATTGCTATGCCGCATTAGGCTTGGTTGATGATTTCATTGAGGATGAGTAGCATTCCTTCACCTCCTGCTGATCACTATCAACCTTGACAACCCCCCAAGGGGTAGGGATCTTGATGCACTGATGATAAGTCGATGGCACAGCCTTCATATCATGGATCCATGGCCTGCCTAGTATGATGTTATAGCAGGATAGGGAGTCCATCACACAGAAACGTTGTATCGAGTTGACCCCTTCAACATATACTGGCAACTTTATCTCCCCTACGGTATTCCTAGCTTCTCCACTGAAACCAACGAGCACAGTGGACTTCGAAGTAATGTCCATCGGAGATACATTCATCCTCTTCAACGTTTCCAACTGAATTATGTTGACAGAGCTACCATTGTCCACTAATATCCTGCGTACAAAATGGTTAGCAACATATAATGTAATTACAAGGGCATCATGGTGAGGATCCTGCACAGTATCCCTGTCATCACTGTCGAAAGTGATCACTTTATCAGTTGTAAGGGTAGTCATCCTGGCTGGTTTGTCTCCCCTTTCAGTCTTAGCCTCCTTTGCATGTCTCTTGGCCACAGAATAGGAAGTCCCACAACTGTCGGATCCTCCTGAAATAAAGTTAATTATTTTGGCATCTGCTGGGGGTGATGATGCTCATTCAGGATCCTTCTCAGGATCCTGCCCTTTACTCTTCTTTCTTCCCAGCAAATCCTTCAGATACCCCTTGCTCAATAGGTAGCTTATTTCTTTCCTTAGAGCAATGCAATCCTCGGTCATATGTCCGAAATCCTCATGGAAGGCACACCATTTGGATTTATCCTTCCAATCAGCTTTTTGTTGATTCTTTTGAGGCCACCTAGCTTTGTCTCCTAAACCCTGCATAGCATACATTAACTCAGGTATGTTAACAGAAAAGCAATATTCAGATAATTCAGGATATTCTTCAGGATCCTCGTCTTCAACAGCATTCACTTTCTTGTTGTCATTTCTGCCATATGGCTTAGAGCGATATGGTTTATACGAGGATTCTGATTTCCTGTTGGTTGATTCATAGGTTGAGGTAGAATTCATCCCCTCTTGCATCTTTCTGTCATCTTCCAAGCGAATATATCTCAAGGCCCTGTCACGAGCTTCGTCGAGATTCCTGCAGGGATTCATTACAAGTGTTATGGGTGAAATTCTGAACCCCTATATCCTGGAAAATATCTTGGTTATGTAGTATCTGTTTACATCCGGGATGCTGGTTCAGGATATTGGTAATATCCTGAAAGGTATTCTCAGGATTACTAATGGATTATGTGCAGGAACGTGGGTTGGAAGCTGGCAACGTTCATAAGACTCATTCCGCGGAAGACTCGGTCCAAGTCGTTCAAATGAAGACGTTGAAGCCGTATTACTCGGTCAATAACGTTCATAATGGAATATTCGAAGTACCCCATATTTGTAGGGATTATTGTTTGTAATTCATTACTATAAATAAGTGGGTATACCAGATCAAATAGGACATCACAATCACACTCGCTACACTCTAACACTTGCTCTCGAGCAATTCTTACTTTCATACAAAGGCATTGTAACACTTAGCGATCTGGTCTATATCCTGCACTGTATCCTGAAGTTTAAAGCAATAAGAAGAACAAGGCAGCTGTGATTGTCAGCTCCCGAGGTTTTATGCCGGCGATCTAGATTGATCAAGGGCTTTCCTCGTACATCTCGTGTCATTTCCTTTATTTTTTGCTCATTGTTTGCTCATTGTTTGATCGCAGATACAGCTCAATATCCTGAGCCGTATCCTGAATACTGATTTCCTAAATAACTCAACAAGCATATTTTCTATAACTTTCTAGCACACTACCTCACATTACTAATTTGATCACTTAATTGCTTAGGTAATTTTTGACCAAAACAATTTGGCGCCCACCGTGGGGCAAGTGGTGCTCTCTTTACTAAAAATTTTTGTCAAATCGCTAATCGGTTTTCTATTTTCAAAACTTTTTGCCACATTGTCCATAATGGCCTCAAGATCAAACATGAGTTCCTCTACTGTGTCTGCTATGACTTCTGCTACTACCGGTCCGGTGCTTCCACCACCTCCTCCAAGGATGTCAGCCTCTACACGACCTCAGGATATTATCCCTACTCGCAGTGTTCAGGAATCTGCTCCCGTTTTAGCTTCTAACGATGAAATTTTAACCTTATTTGGAAGTGTGCAGGAACAAATGAGGCAGCAACAGGAAAAAAACCAAATGCTTTTAAGGGAAATACAACTCCTGAAGTCTGGCTTGAGCAGATCTGCTGAGGATATTGTCACTCCATTACACCCCAGAACGTTGAACTTCAGTTCAGCTGTGTATACTGAGGATAACAGGGGGAATATTGTGCCCAGTCTTCCTCAGAATCATACTCCTGAAATACCCTCCTCGGTCAGGATGTCGACCATAAGGAGCTCAGGATATGCTTCAGGATATGGGCAAAATCCTCCAACGGGTAACGTGTCAAATAATAATAATACTCATACTACTAACAATAGTGGATCTTTGCAGGATACAGGTGTGACATCAGCGCTTACTAGGGAACTTCAGAAGTTGAAGGACATGATATTAAGTGTACCCGGGGTGGTCCAGCCGATCCCGGAAGTGTCTCAAGACAGCCACAAGATATCTCGTTTTGCATATCCTATCTGTGATGCTGAGATCCCAAAGAGATTCCAAACCCCCAACATGAAGCTTTACGACGGAACAACGGATCCTGAGGAGCATATTGCTCAGTATAGGGAAAGAATGGAGATTAACCCTATCCCTCCGGATCTCAAGGAAGCATGCTTGTGCAAGGGTTTTGGTTCAACCTTGACTGGATCAGCCTTGAAATGGCTCTTGAATGTTCCTCCACATTCGATTACATCTTTTGCTCACTTAGTAAATTTATTTAATAGTCAGTTTTCTTGTAGCAGAAGCTTTGAAAAATTAACAAGTGATCTCTACAGGATAACACAGGGGCCTCAGGAATCCCTTAGGGATTATGTGAACAAGTTCAGCCGGGAATCACTAGACATTCCTCATCTTGATGTTGCAACAGCTGTGCAAGCTTTCAAGATGGGGCTGCAAAAAGATTCTCAATTTTATCAAGACCTTGTAATGAACCCATGCAGGAACTTGGATGAAGCTCGGAACAGGGCCCTAAGATACATTCGGTTGGAGGATGACAGAAAGATGCAAGAAAGGATGAACTCATCCAACACTTATGAGTCAACTAACAGGAAGTCAGAATCCTCATTCAAGTCATATCGGCCTAAGCCATATGGCAGAAATGAAAACAAGAGAGTGAATGCTGTCGAAGATGAGGATCCTGAAGAGTATCCTGAATTATCTGAATATTGCTTTTCTGTTAACATTCCTGAATTGATGTATGCCATGCAGGGTCTAGGGGACAAGGCAAGATGGCCTCGAAAGAATCAACAAAAAGCAGATTGGAAAGACAAATCAAAATGGTGTGCTTTCCACGAAGATTTCGGACATATGACTGAGGATTGCATCGCTCTAAGGAAAGAAATAAGCTATCTTCTAAGCAAGGGATATTTGAAAGATCTCTTAGGGAGAAAGAAGAATAAGGGTCAGGATACTGAGAAGGATCCTGAGCGAGTAGCATCACCTCCCGCGGATGCCAAGATAATCAACTTCATTTCGGGAGGATCCGACATTTGTGGGACTTCGTATTCGGCAGCAAAGAGACATGCAAAAGAAGCTAAGGCCAAAAGGGGAGACAAACCTGTCAGGATGACTACACTTACAACTGACAAAGTGATCACATTTGATGCTGATGACAGGGATACTGTCCAGGATCCTCACCATGACGCTCTGGTAATAACGTTATATGTGGCTAACCATTTTGTACGCAGGATATTGGTTGATAATGGCAGCTCCGTCAACATAATCCAACTAGAGACGCTTAAAAGAATGAATGTATCTCCAATGGATATCACTTCAAAGTCTACCGTGCTTGTTGGGTTCAGTGGAGAGGCTAGAAACACAGTGGGAGAGATAAAGTTGCCAGTGTACGTTGAAGGAGTCAACTCGATACAACGTTTCTGTGTGATGGACTCTCTGTCCTGCTATAACATTATACTGGGAAGACCGTGGATTCACGATATGAAGGCCGTGCCATCAACATATCACCAATGCATCAAGATACCTACCCCTTGGGGATTTGTTAAAGTTGATAGTGATCAGCAGGAAGCGAAAGAGTGCTACTCATCCTCGATGAAATCCTCAATCAAACCTAGTGCAGCATAGCAATTAAAGACGCGGGCCCAGGATATCGTGGAGGATCCGGAGCAGGATGTGAAGAAAATTATCCTAGACCAGGATAATCCCGATATTTCGGTGCTCGTGGGAACCAATATCCCTCAGGATATTGAAGAGCAATTAATTAACTTTTTAAAATGCAGGATGTCAACGTTTGCATGGAAGCATGAGGATATGACAGGCATATCCAAAGATATTATCACTCACAAGCTTGGAATTGATAAATCATTCAAGCCTGTGCAACAGAAAAGAAGGAAGTTTGCTCCTGAGCGGAATACGATTATTCAAGAGGAAGTTGAGAGATTATTGAAGTCCAGGATGATCAGAGAGGTTAAGTTTCCAAGGTGGCTAGCAAACGTGGTTGTGGTACAGAAGAAAAACGGGAAATGGAGAGTCTGTGTAGATTACACAGACTTGAACAAAGCTTGTCCTAAAGACCCATTTCCTCTTCCCCACATTGATGCAATGGTAGATGCCACTGCCAGGCATGAAATGCTGACTTTCATGGACGCATCCTCAGGATTTCAACAGATCCAAATGGAGCCTTCTGACCAGGAGGATACTTCCTTCATGACACCAACAGGTATTTATTGTTATACAGCTATGCCTTTTGGTTTGAAAAATGCAGGTGCAACATACCAAAGATTGGTAAACATGATGTTCAAAGACAAACTGGGGGACACCATGGAGGTGTACATCGACGATATGGTGGTAAAGTCAAAGAAAGCTCAGGATCACCTCCAGGATATTAAAGGAGCGTTTGATATCCTGGATCAATATAACATGAAGCTGAATCCTGCTAAGTGCCATTTTGGAGTAGGAGCAGGAAAATTCCTAGGATATATGGTGACCAAAAGAGGAATAGAAGCAAGCCCGGAGCAGATTAAAGCCATCTTGGATATTAAATCACCCTCAAATATGAAGGATGTTCAACGATTAACAGGGCGAGTGGCAGCATTGAATAGATTTATCTCAAGATCTTCAGAAAAATGTAAAGATTTTTATGATATCCTGAAGAAGAACAAAAAATTCGAGTGGGGTGAGAAGCATGAAGCAGCCCTACAGGATTTGAAACGATATCTCTCAACCGCACCTCTATTGATGAAACCTGAAAATGGTAAACCACTATCCCTGTACCTTGCTGTATCAGGGAATGCTGTAAGTGCCGTTCTCATAAAAGACCATGAAGGTCAGCAATATCCTGTTTATTATGTTAGTAAAAGTTTATTAGATGCTGAAACTAGGTACTCTCATTTAGAAAAATTAATACTAGCATTAGTTATGGCATCAACAAAACTTAGACACTACTTTGAGACACATAGGATACACGTTAAAACAAATTATCCTGTCAAAAATGTACTTAGGAAACCGGAAATGTCGGGTAGAATGGCTAAGTGGTCAGTAAAGTTAAGTGCCTATGATTTAGTATATGAACCTAGGAATGCCATAAAGTCTCAGGCTTTAGCTGACTTTGTGGCTGATTTTAGTAGTGACATTCAGGATGAGGTAGACCTAGAAGTTCAACAACTAGGAGAATCCTCAGGATCCTGGACATTATATACTGATGGTGCATCTAATATAAGAGGAGTAGGATTAGGAATACTACTAAAATCGCCACAGGGGGACATATTACCCCAGGCTATTAGGTGTGAATTTCCTGCTACCAATAATGAAGCAGAATATGAGGCTTTAATCGCAGGATTAGAGTTGGCTAAGAGTATGAGTATCAAAAATTTACAAGTATATGTTGATTCTTTGTTAATTACTAACCATTTTAATGGGTCCTGTGCAGTTAAGGGTGAGAAATTAATAGAATATCTTGATATTCTCAAAAAATTAGCAGGATATTTCGATGTTTTTACACTTGAACAGGTACCAAGGGAGGATAATGCTGAAGCGGATGCCTTAGCAAATTTGGGATCATCAATCAGGATACCTGAAGGAACCCAAATACCAATATTACATGTCTTATATCCTGCAACGAATCCTCAGGATAAAGAAGTATCGGGTATTCGGGATCCTGAAGTGGAATATCCTGAGCAGGATCCTAAATCCTGGACGGCTCCAATTGTGAGATATCTCAAAGAAGGACACATCCCCGGAAATGAAAATCCTAAGGCATTTAGGATGAAGGTATCACGATTCACTATTATAAATAACGTTTTATACAAGAAATCTCTTGCAGGACCGTATTTAAGATGCTTGGAGGATCCTGAAGCCAAGGAAGTACTTCAGGATATACATGAAGGGGATTGTGGTAATCACGCCGGGGGCAGATCATTGTTCTCGAAAGTATTAAGGACAGGATATTATTGGCCGACGATGAGGAAAGATGCTGCAGAATATGCTCGAAGATGTGATGCATGTCAAAGACATAGTAACATACTACATCAACCAGCTGAACCATTATATCCTGTAGTTTCCCCTTGGCCATTCATGAAGTGGGGGATGGATATAGTAGGAAAGTTACCAAAAGCTCCGGGAGGAAAAGTCTTTATGTTAGCTATGACATATTATTTCTCCAAGTGGGTTGAGGCTGAAGCATTTGTCCAAGTTAGAGACCAAGAAGTAGTATCCTTCATAAAGAGGAATATCCTGACTAGGTTTGGAGTACCAGCTGAGATCATTTGTGATAATGGGTCCCAGTTTATAAGCAAAAGGACTACTGACTTTTGCAACAGTTGGGGAATCAAAATGATCACATCTACTCCAGTACATCCTCAAGCGAATGGACAAGCTGAATCTTCAAACAAGATAATAGTCAATAACTTAAAGAAGAGACTTGGGGCCAAAAAAGGAAGATGGGCGGAAGAGTTACCCTTTGTTTTGTGGGCTGATAGGACAACGGTAAAGAATGCAACCGGCCAAACCCCGTTTTCCTTGGTATTTGGAGCGGAGGCGATGATTCCAACAGAAATGACGATACCTACTGCAAGATCTATGCTGCAGGATCCTGAACAGAATCCTGAAGTCTTATGTCAGGATTTGGATACTACAGACGAAAAAAGAGATGCAGCAAGGCTAAGGATAGCAGCATATCAACAAAGAATATCCAGAGCATATAATAAGAACATAAGGACTAGAAGATTTCGAGTTGGTGATTGGGTGCTAAGAAAGGCTTTTCAAAATACCACTAATCCTGCCGATGGCAAGCTAGCTCCGAAATGGGAAGGACCTTATAAAGTCGAGTCAGAAGCAGGGAAAGGAGCATATCGACTCAGGAATGTGGAAGGGGATATGCTACCAAGATCCTGGAATGCAATACATTTGAAGCTCTATTTCAAGTAAGAGTAGAATTTCTTTTCTATCTCGGAATGGTATGTATTCTATTTTTAAATATATTTTTGTTTATTGTCTTGAACCCAATACTGACTTAAGCATCGGAGGGGTGTTAGCCAAGCTAACACCCACCTTAGTTTACAATTGTTTTGCAGGATATGTTTCAGGATATAGCTCCAGGATATATGCTCAGGATAAGTCGAAAGATTAGAGGATTGGCCCCCTCTCTCACGTTTAAGGGATCCTGGTCCCTTCAAAGGTTTAAAGGTATTCACCTTTCTTTCGAATTGGGTTTAAACACCTCGCCTGGAGCGCAAGTTATCTAGGTATAGTTCAAGGTAGCGGGACCAGTTCATGTAAAAGTGGCTGACAATTTCGTTACTGTTGGCTATATCCTGGATCCTAAAGGTATATGAGGATTGATCACCCTCTCTCACGAAAGAGTATTTTCATACTCTCAAAGGTTTAAAGGTTTTCACCTTTCTAAGGATTGGAGTTTATACACTCTCGCCTGTAGCGCATGAAATTTAGGGTTTATCCCCAGATATCAGGGTTTATCCCCAGGGTATTAAGGGTTTATCCCAAGTATGCTAAAGATTCATTTCAGGATATCAGGGGTTTTGCCCCAGGGTATGCGGAATTTACTTAAGACAAGGTATAAATGCATTTGCGTTTCTGTGTCAAACACAGGGGACATACATTATACTGTTCAAAGAATGGATCCAAGTTCACAAGTATGCACTGGGGACAAAACTTATAATGGAGGATTAAAATTGGTTCTGTAAGAATCTCTGGTATGATCTCTCCTTTTTTGGACAATTTGTAGGTTATATTTTAATATCCTTATCAAGATATCTTTCAGGATACATCTATAATATATATTCCTAAAAGTGTACAAACCAAACAATTTTTACAACTACGATTTTCATAGCAATGACAACAGTAATAAGGTCAAAAGAGAAGTTATATTATTAACATACCAAAAGATGTGCTCTTAGTTTCACCTCAAAACAAGGCCCATCCACTAAGAGCACTAATAGTTCATTACCATATTTACCCAACAGTTGAAGGCTTCATCTCAAACCGAGACCCATCCACCTTCAACTGTTGTATTGTTCAAAAAAAAAAAACATGCAGGAAATGTAAATTGTTCAGGTGCGGAAAAGTAAAGTGCAGAAAAGTAAATTGTTTATGGGACTACAAACCAACATTCAAATTCAAAAAGGTGGGCTCTGGCCTTGGCACGTATATCCGTCATCGCCCACCTAGATGCCCTCACACAACGGCATCTCCTCCAACCTTCTCAGACTTCTCCGCTCCAGCATCTTGACCAGCATCCTGCGCAGCATCCTGACCTATGTCCATCCCAGCATCAGTCCCAGCATCCTTCTTGTCTCCAGCTTGGACCACCACCTCTGCTGACTTGGAAGACTCACCGGCTTCAGTAGGAAATGGCACAGCTTTGCCTCCGAGCTCCTTTAACTTGGCCACCCAGGATTCAACTGGCCAAGATGGACAAACAAGGCCCGTCTCCTTGGCCTCGTAGGCCATCTTGATGCGTGCTTGTAGCAGGGAGACGATAGCAGAAGCCTTGATTCCCTCTCGGAAGTTGATCAAGGCCTGATCATGATCCATTTGAACGGTGGCAAGTTTGACCTCAGCGTCTTGGGTGACCTTCTTCAGCAAGCTTTCGTAGTGCCGGCTCTTCGCTTCAGCAATGGCACCTTGATCAGCAACGGTGCTTTCGAGCTGTTTGATCCTGGCTTCATGAAGTGCCACAGTACCACAAGCGTCATTATACAAGTGGAGCAAATGCTGGAGGCCCTGCACATCAATTACAGGTATAAAGTTAGAATGTATGTTGACCAAGATATCCTACCAGGATATCCTGTTAGGATATACGTGCAGGATATATGTGCAGGATATACATGAAGGATATGCGTCAGGATATTACCTTGTTAAGGAAGGATGTCATTGGCTCTAAGGAATCGGAGAAGCTGAGTTCGTCATAGGAGAACCCTTCTGAGCCCGGAGCACTGACTTCAAGACCCTTCCTCTTTTTCGCTGTGGAAGCACGGGTTCTTGGATTGGCCTTGGGAGCCGGGAGTGGTTTGGAGCTAGTAGCAGCAGGAGTCTCCTTCTTGACTGTGGCTGGAGTTGGATAGCTGTTGTTTTGGTCAAAAAATCAGATGAGGATATTGCAACCAAACTCTAGATTACGGGGTATGATGCTTAAAATGTGTAACAATGATGAGGATCACTTTAGTGAAAAATTGCACAAACAACACAAGGGTTTATACGGGGAAAAAGCCCTTGATCAAGAGTTGATCTCCGGCACAAAAAACCCCGGGTGATGGAAACTACCGATCACCAAGCTCAAATAAATGAATTAATGTTTACAACTTCGGATAGTAACGAGCTAGGTACAAGGATCACTACGGTGAAATGTGTAGAAAGTATATGAAATTGCTAAGTGTTTGAACGAGAGCTTGTATGAGCGTTTGTACGAGTGTGTGTAACTGCAAAAATGACTAAGTGTTTTCTACTAGCTCGTTACTCCCTTTTAAAATAGAAATAACCACCTAAACTAACTATCCGACTTTCGTGCCAAGCCTCCACGTTCTCCACAACATCTATTTTTGGTCAAGCACGTGCAGAATAGCTTAGGAATATTCTCCAGGAATGTCGCCAAGACCTGGTCAAGCTCGTCATACCTGCGAGATAGTATAATACATAAGTAAACAATCGTCAGTACGAGGATCCTTAAAGTGATCCATGATCCTGATCCTGAAGCTCTTCTGAGGATCACCACCTGTCACAGATGTAAGGATCACTAGTTAGGATAACGAATAAGGATCACTAATTGTTAGAAAATCCTCCCCTAACAATTGCCCCCAAAATATAAGGAGTGAAATTGTAAAATTAGCGAGTTATGTTTTCTTGATCTTATCCGCAACAAACTAACGGATATATAGCCGTTAAAATAGAACTAGCCGTTGCGATGATGATGTCACGGAAGTGACAATCCTGCAGAATCATAATTATAAATAGAGATATAGATAGGATCATTATGCATTCGAATTCGAAAGAAACTCCCTTTAAATTCTCAGTCGACGATCAATCAGGTATTTCTTCCTCCTCTTTCTCTGTTTTTCTTTCTTTATCTCCATCACTTCGAAAATGTTGCTCCGAAGTTCCCCGGCCAAGGATCATAAAAAGGATAGCCCTTTGAAGAGTCAGAAGATCATCAAGGACTCAGTGAACGAGAGGTGTTGCTTTAACGACGCACAAATAGATAACATCCGTCACCGTTTTCCGGCGAATGTCCTTTTCAAACCTTTCGATCCAACTGCCCTGAGCGACTATGTTTCAGAAACATGGGTTGCCTTTCCAGTTACTCCATTTGCTATAGGGTACACCTATCCTTTCCCGGAATTCACACAATCCTTCTTTTCCCTTACCGGCATATCTTACATTCAAGCCATGCCGATGATTTAGAGGGTTTTATACACCCTAGAGAGGATCATCGAGCAGGAAGGCGTTGATTTAGGAATGTCAGAACTGGCGGAACTGTATGATCTTACTACCTTTGGATCCCACCGTTATTTGTTCAAACGAAAACCCAGTGCAGATCATCCTCTTCTCAAAGTCACCAAAAACGACAAAGATTGGAAACGTCGCTTCTTCTTTGTAAGAAGGGATACTATTTCAGATGGAGAGCATTTACCAAGAACATGGTCCACCCATGGTAGGCCGGAGGATCCTGAGAAGGATCACCAGATGGTCATGTTTTTGTGATAGGATCACTAACCCCTACTTTGTTTTGTGTCATGCAGCCATCTCTGTTTCACATCTCATCACAACACCCGCAACCAGGGAAAGACTTGCTGCTTTCTGGGGACTCGACCCTGAAACTAGAACTTTTAAGACAATAACCCAAGACTCACAGGAGGTATCCTCAGGCTCTGTCACAATGTCAAGTAAGTATCCTTGTTTAAAGTTTAAATAAATAGTTAAATGTATATTAAGAAAAGATACTTATCTTGTTTTGGTTGTGTAGGTGCTGGAAAATCTACCAAAGCTGCTTCAAGGTTCAGTGTCACCGATCTCACCACTGTCAAATCCTCCAAAAGAAAGGTTCCTACTAGCCCCACAGCTTCAATCCCCAAGGCACCCCTCAAAGGAAAGGGAATCAAGAGGAGAAAGGCCTCCGAGGCTGAGGATTTGCAGGGTCTGCCTCTAATTCGCCACCAATTCCTTGAATACTTTAATGATGTAAGGATCACTGTCTCTGCTTGTATATCCTGTTGACATACCCTGATGATTTGAAGATCACTTAACCCTGACCTTAACCTTTTCTTTTGCAGAAATTTGCTGAGATTGAGGATTATGTGGGCCACGTTGAGGATCAAGATAAAAAGATTGCCGATCTCCAGCAGGTTGCTGTGCTCAAGGATCTTGCACTCGCTGATCTTCAGAAGGAACTCCAGGATACCAAACAGAAAATGGCTAAGGTGCTGGTTAATTTTGACTATGAAAGGCAGGAGATCACAGATGATGCCAAAGTCTCTGCCGCCATAGCAATGTACAAAACCAAGCTTCAAATGGCCCTGGAGGCTCAGGATCCTGCCTTTGACAAAAGTAGCTGGGAAATTGAAGAATGGAGGGCAAGGCTGGCTGAATTGGGTGATGAAGAGGAGGCTGGAGAGATCTTGACAATCGAGGCTGGAAGCAAGGATGAAGCTGGTGAGGCAAGTGGAGCTGGAGGTGACAATGCAGCGAAGGCTTAGGCTGCATGATTGGGCGATGATGGAAACTTCTAGACATAGCCGGAGCCCAATTTTTTAGTTTGGTGGTAGTTTTTTGTGGTTGTGATGTTTAAAACAATGATGGTCTGTACTGAACAATAGGTGTTAGGATTAAGGATCATGTATGATCCTTTGAACAATAGGTAGGATTGCAATTGGTGGAGGGATCCTCTGTTTGGGGGATGAAGCCATTGTGATCCTGCCGCCTTTATATTCCTGCACTATCTTTGAACTCATTATCATGGACACCCTTTACCTACCCCAGCGGACGGGCCACGTTTTGCTGGTAGATGCTCGGGTAGGTAATTTTGACAACCTTTAAAGGGTTAGCCTTATGTTAATAAATAAAAACTTAACCTTTTGTCGCTTATCTTGTGTTGTTATACTTTTTAATATCTTCCTTTCCAACTGTTGTAATGTTCATTCTGTTTATAATTATCAAGCCTTGAAAATTATTCAAAAAGCTTAGGATATGATCAGGATCACATATCCCATAACCGATAAGTTCTAAAAAGTGATACAATTTAAAAATCATAAGTTCAGTTGTCAAGTATAGGGGTTATTTAAAAGAATAATAAATAAGATCAAAAGAGTTAAGGATCATACCTGAGGATCCAAGTTAGAATCCTAACCATTATAAGGATAACTATAAAATAAACCTTAGAGTGAAGTAAGGATCAAGGATCCTTAGCTGCCTATCTTCAAGGACCTGAAATAGAGCATAACTTGGGACTAAGCCAATATAAGAAAAGAGTTAGCAACTGGGGGCAAGCCCAAGGATAACTGGGGACAAGCCCAAGGATAACTGGGGACAAGCCCAAGGATCGTATGCAAACTGGAGTATGGCCCTAACTGGCGACTATCCAAACTTAGTGACATGAAGATGCCAAAACCTTTGCTAACGTGAAAACGTTAGAAACCTTAGCTAACGTGAAAACGTTAGAAACCTTAGCTAACGTGAAAACGTTAGAAACCTTATGAACGGATGTATGGTACGTCTACCATTATACGTAGGATCCTAAGCATAGCCAGAACAATGGGATTATCAGCCCCTAGAACGAGTACTGATCCCAAAGCCTTGAACTACACCAGGATCATCGTGCGCTACAGGCGGAATCTGGGGACAAGCCCGAATAACTGGGGTTAAACCCAAAAGACGGATCGCTTCTGTGGATAACCAACGTTATGCTAAGGATACCTGAACTTTCAAAACTTAAACTCACGTGAGAGATGGATAAAGGATACATGATCCTTATCCTTATAAGAGAAAATAATGAAATGAAATAGCTCAAGTTTAGGATATTACCTAAGTAAGGATCACCGATACTTTGAGGATCCTTTAAGGATATCCCTATTGTGAGGATCATCTATGCCATGAGGATCCTACTCACATGAAATATTTCTTCAAATGGACAGCATTCCAAGCTCTTGGTAGCAAATCACCTTCCATGGTTAGCAATCTATATGCCCCCTTTCCTGCTTCAGCTTCAATCAAATAAGGGCCTTCCCATTTTGGAGCCAACTTTCCATCCGCAGGATTGGTGGTATTCTGAAATGCTTTCCTTAATACCATATCTCCAACTTGAAACCTTCTGATCCTGACATTTTTGTTGTAAGCACCAGCCATTCTTTGTTGATAACTGGCCATCCTTATCCTGGCCATATCCCTGATTTCTTCAATAGTATCCAGGTCTTGAGCCAAGTTTTCATCATTTTCCTCAGGATCACGGGTACTTGTTCTTGCAGTTGGAACCACCATTTCTGTTGGGATCACTGATTCTGCCCCAAATACCAAAGAGAATGGTGTCTGACCAGTAGCATTCTTGGGGGTTGTCCTATCAGCCCAAAGCACATAGGGTAGTTCTTCTGCCCATTTCCCTTTCTTGGATCCAAGCTTTTTCTTTAAATTGTTGATGATGATCTTGTTGGATGATTCTGCCTGACCATTAGCTTGTGGGTGGACTGGTGTTGACGTTATCATCCTAATCCCCCAGCTGTCACAAAAGTTAGTGGTTCTGCCCCCAATAAATTGGGAACCATTATCACATATAATCTCAGAAGGAATTCCAAATCTAGTTATAATATTTCTTTTAATGAAGGATATAACTTCCTTTTCTCTGACTTGGGCAAAAGCTTCGGCCTCTATCCACTTGGAGAAGTAATCAGTCATAGCAAGCATGAATACTTTTCCACCAGGTGCCTTAGGGAGCTTACCAACTATATCCATACCCCATCTCATAAATGGCCAAGAGGAGGATATAGGATGTAACAATTCAGCTGGTTGATGAAGGATATTGCTGTGTCTCTGACAAGGATCACATCTTTTAGCATACTCCACAGCATCTCTTTTCATGGTTGGCCAGTAGTACCCTGTCCTCGGGATCCTTGAGAATAATGCCCTGCCCCCAGTGTGGTTTCCACAATCTCCTTCATGGAAGTCTTTTAAAACTTCTTGGACTTCAGGATCCTCAATGCATCTCAAGTATGGTCCTGCAAGAGATCGTCTATACAACATACTATTTATAATTGTAAATTGAGATACCTTAGATTTGAAAGTCCTAGGGTTTTCTCCTGTAGGAATCTCTCCATGTTGTAAGTATCTCATAATTGGTGAGATCCATGATCTTGATCCTGAATGAGATTGAGTATCCTCACTAGGGATAACCGCAGAATCATTTCCTATCTCCATAGCCACGTGATCCTCAATAGCCGGGATCAGGATATGTATAATAGGGATCTTGATATCCTCCGGGATCTTCAAGGAAGATCCTAAGTTAGCCAATGCATCAGCCTCTGTATTTTCTTCCCTTGGTACCTGTGTCAAACTGAAGGAAACAAAGGAGAGTGCCAAATTTTTTACTATCTCTAAATATTTGGTTAGTTTTTCACCTTTAACAGCGTAGGATCCATTAAAGTGGTTTGTAATTAACAATGAATCTACATGTACCTCAAGATACCTGATCCCCATACGCTTTGCAATTTGCAAACCAGCAATTAAGGCTTCATATTCAGCCTCATTATTAGTGGTTTGGAACTCACAAGCTATAGAGTGGGGTATTATGTCCCCCTGTGGCGATTTTAGTAGTATTCCAAGCCCTGTGCCTTTGACATTTGAGGATCCATCAGTGTGGAGTATCCAAGGATCTTTGGTCTCCTCTAGCTGCTGGACTTCTAACTCAGCTTCTTCTTGTAAATCACTACTGAAATCAGCCACAAAGTAAGCTAATGCTTGGGATTTGATGGCTGTCCTAGGCTCATATCTTATATCATACGCACTCAGCTTCACTGCCCACTTAGCCATCCTTCCTGACATCTCTGGTTTCCTGAGGACATTCTTAATTGGAAAATTAGTTTTAACGATAATAATATGAGTCTCAAAATAGTGTCTTAGCTTAGTAGATGCCATTATTAATGCAAGAATAAGTTTTTCAAGGTGTGAATACCTGGATTCGGCATCAAGTAAACTTTTACTTACATAATAGACAGGATGTTGTGTACCTTCATGATCCTTAACAAGGACCGCACTTACTGCTTTTGAGGATACTGCAAGATACAAGGATAGCACATCGCCTTTTTCTGGCTTCATCAAGGCTGGGGCTGAGGATAGGTAATCTTTGAGGGCTCTTAAAGCATTTTCATGCTTCTCAGTCCACTCAAATTTCTTGTTCTTCCTTAGGATAATGGCATTCCTTTCCGGTGCAAACTTTCTTCTCCTTTGATGGATTGGTCTGAAGGATCTGTCGATGCCGAGTTTGTGAGTGATAACATCTTTGGATATACCAGTCATGTCTTCGTGTTTCCATGCAAAGGTGGTCTTTCTCCTTTTGAGGAAGGATACGAGGTCTTCTTTCATTTCGCTAAGGATCCCTGATCCGATATAGATTTTGGATTCAGGATCATCAGGATCCATGAGGATTTCTACCACATCCTGCTCTCTTGCCTCCAAGACATCCCTTGGAGGATACTTTGATTGCTATTGCTCCCTTGACTTCGAGGCTGGTTTCATCGATGAAGTGTAGCAATTCTTAGCCTCCTGCTGATCACTATCAATCTTCACTATTCCGCAAGGACTAGGGAGCTTCACACATTGATGGTAAGTGGATGGGACTGCTTTCATATCGTGTATCCAGGGCCTGCCAAGGATAACATTACAACAAGATAAATAGTCAATAACACAAAATTTTTGATAAGAATGTAGGCCTTCAATGTATATTGGGAGTTTAATGTCCCCCAGGGTATTCTTAGTTTCTCCACTAAATCCCACGAGCACAGAGCATATTGGTATGATCTCTGATTCAGGAATACCCATCTTCTTTAGGACATCAAGCTGGATAATATTTACTGAACTTCCTCCGTCTATAAGGATCCTGCGGACAAAATGGTTAGATATGAAAAGAGTAATAACTAAACCATCGTGATGAGGATCCTGGATATCAACACGATCCTCTTCATCAAAGGTTATGACTTTCCCTTCCAAGACACTTGATGTTCGAACAGGTCTTTCTCCGTTATCCATTTTAGTTTCCTTTGCATGCCTTTTAGCTGCTGAGAAGGATGTGCCACAAATGTCTGATCCTTCAGAAATGAAGTTTATCACTTGTGCATCCGCTGGAGGGGCTGGAGCCTTTTCAGGGATCCTTTCAGGATCCTGAGTTCTTGACTTTTTTCTTCCCAACAATTCTTTTAGATGCCCCTTGCTCAACAAGTATCCAATTTCCTTTCTTAGTGCAATGCACTCTTCTGTGAGGTGCCCAAAATCTTCATGGTATGCACACCACTTTGATTTATCCTTAGTTGCAGCTGGCCTATCATTTTTCCTGGGCCATCTAGCTTTATCACCTAGACTCTGCATCGCAAGGATTAGTTCATTATTATCACCACTAAAACAATATTCAGAAATTGGAGGATAATCCTCATCATCCTCCTCTTGATCAATAGAATGCACGTTCTGGTTATCAGATCTATTGTAGGATCTGAACTTGTTGTTCCTGAATGAGGATCCTTGCTTATCCTGCTTTGAGGATCCTGCTAACCTCTCCTGGATCCTCTTGTCGTCCTCTAGCCGGATGTACCTAAGGGTCCGGGTTCTTACCTCATCTAGGTTCCTGCATGGTGTCATAACAAGATCATCATAAAATAACGAATCCCTAAGCAACCCCATTTTAAAGGCCTCAACAGCCGTGGCTATATCTAAGTTGGGAATGTCTAAGGATTCTTTACTGAATTTGGTAATGTAATCCCTTAATGGTTCATTATGACCCTGGGTTATCCTATATAAATCACTAGTTAATCGTTCAAATTTTCTACTACAGGAAAACTGATTATTAAACAAGTTAACTAGGTTAGCAAATGAGGTAATAGAATAGGGAGGAAGACTTAGCAGCCATTTGAGAGCTGATCCAGTAAGAGTGGATCCGAATCCTTTGCACAGGCATGCTTCCTTTAACCTTTCTGGGATTGGATTAATCTCCATCCTCTCCCTGTATTGTGCTATGTGTTCTTCAGGATCTGTTGAGCCATCATACAGTTTCATTGTAGGCACATGGAACCTCTTGGGTATCTCAGCATCACAGATTGGTGGTGCAAAACGAGATATCTTATGGCTCCCATCTGCAATCTCTGGGATAGGTTTGACTACTCCCGGGACACTTGATATCATATCCTTTAGCTTTTGCAATTCTCTAGCCATGGCATGATTGATACCTGGATCCTGCATAAGACCTTGGTTAGTAGTATAAGAATTGTTAAAAGTGTTACCTCCCATTGGATTCAAGTTAGGAAGAATGGATGTTAATCCATATTGTTGAGGCTCTGGAATGATCGAGGGACCAGCAGAAGCATTAGTCTGCATTGGAATAAAATCTCCCTGATGGACATCTGAACTTCCTGTTTGCACACTCCTTAAGGATCCTGGCATCTGGAAGGGTCCCTGGAACTGGGATGATCCTGGAATGAAGGAGGATCCCTGAACCTGGGATGATCCTGGAACGAAGGAGGATCCTTGAACCTGGGATGATCCTGGAACGAAGGAGGATCCTTGAACCTGGGATGATCCTGGAACGAAGGAGGATCCTTGGACCTGGGATGATCCTGGAACGAAGGAGGATCCTTGGACCTGGGATGATCCTGGAACGAAGGAGGATCCTTGAACCTGGGATGATCCTGGAACGAAGGAGGATCCTTGAACCTGGGATGATCCTGGAACGAAGGAGGATCCTTGAAAATGCTGCATCCCTGAATATCCTCCTGAATTCGTGAGGGATCCCATATGCTGAGGATAGGATCCCGCTGGCTGGAAATATGAACCTGATGCCTGGGTTGTTGTTGTTGTTCCGTAGTGCACTCCTTTTGGTCCACCCACATATTGAATGTCTGGAGCCGCTGATGGCTGAGAAGTAATCACTGGAGTATCGAAATTCAAGGATTTCGGCACCAGTGGGGAATGATCCTCTGCCGATCTCTTTTGTTTCTTGATGTCTCCGATTTCTCTAAGGATTTTTTCATTGGTCTTGTCCTGCTGCTGGATATGGTCCGTCATCTGCAAAATCAGAGTAAACAAGTCACTAGTAGTAGGAGTGTAAGAAGCAGAAGAAGTTGGAGGTTTTGAGAAAATGGGAGTTGGTTTCTTCGCAGCATTCTCAGTATTCTTCTGGGATCCAGAAGGTGGTGGAGGCAAAGGAGGGACGCCTTGTGAAGAAGTGAATGAGGGCATCAAGTTTGAAGCACTCTTCGCTGAAGAAGCCATTTGCTTGGTTGTAATGAACCGGAATGAGCACAGAAATGCGTATTCTTCTAAGGACAAAGCACCAACAGCCCCACGGTGGGCGCCACACTGTTTTGGTCAAAAAATCAGATGAGGATATTGCAACCAAACTCTAGATTACGGGGTATGATGCTTAAAATGTGTAACAATGATGAGGATCACTTTAGTGAAAAATTGCACAGACAACACAAGGGTTTATACGGGGAAAAAGCCCTTGATCAAGAGTTGATCTCCGGCACAAAAAACCCCGGGTGATGGAAACTACCGATCACCAAGCTCAAATAAATGAATTAATGTTTACAACTTCGGATAGTAACGAGCTAGGTACAAGGATCACTACGGTGAAATGTGTAGAAAGTATATGAAATTGCTAAGTGTTTGAACGAGAGCTTGTATGAGCGTTTGTACGAGTGTGTGTAACTGCAAAAATGACTAAGTGTTTTCTACTAGCTCGTTACTCCCTTTTAAAATAGAAATAACCACCTAAACTAACTATCCGACTTTCGTGCCAAGCCTCCACGTTCTCCACAACGTCTATTTTTGGTCAAGCACGTGCAGAATAGCTTAGGAATATTCTCCAGGAATGTCGCCAAGACCTGGTCAAGCTCGTCATACCTGCGAGATAGTATAATACATAAGTAAACAATCGTTAGTACGAGGATCCTTAAAGTGATCCATGATCCTGATCCTGAAGCTCTTCTGAGGATCACCACCTGTCACAGATGTAAGGATCACTAGTTAGGATAACGAATAAGGATCACTAATTGTTAGAAAATCCTCCCCTAACAGCTGTCAAGTTCCTCAAGGTCTAGATAGACTGGGACTTTGCTGGAATCTGCACACAGGGAGTAAATTTCTAAATCTCTCCTAAGAATAGCAAATAAAAAACATATGTGTGCAGGATATCTTGCAGGATTCTTACCAGACATGTTTGCGCTTGAAAGAGGGCTTGGAGTTGGTGGAGACGGATTAAAACTTCTCTCTGTTTCTGAAAGCAGTCTGATAGCGTCTATCCTTTTTTGAGAATCAGCAAGGGGAGGTGCGATCTTTCTGAAATCAGCTGCATACAAAAACAGGAGAAATAAAATTCATTAGCTGAGGATATGAGACAGGATAAGAGACAGGATCATTCTTAAACCCTAAGTCCTACCCTTTCTTAACCATCTCATCGGATAATCCGTTC
Organism: Helianthus tuberosus; assembly: GCA_030545235.1. Lineage (NCBI taxonomy): Eukaryota > Viridiplantae > Streptophyta > Magnoliopsida > Asterales > Asteraceae > Helianthus > Helianthus tuberosus. Next base: position 132,220,864 of record CM060433.1, read on the forward strand.
CACCAGGGATTGAATCCCTTTTCACAAAGAAAAACTTGGATTGCCAACCATCCTCGTTCTTGGTGGCACGAAGTATCAATGGATCACCGGAAGTAGAGTAAAATAGGAATCTAGATGAGCCATGGCATCTAAGCTTGTAGGCTAAAGGGAGATCATGGACAGAAAGGTCAGGTATGTGGTTTCTTTTGATTTGGTCAAGAACAGACAAAACACGCCAGAGCATTGGCATGGTTTGGCTGAAAGAAATTTTTGTGATATTGAAAAACTCGGTAATGAAGTCCGGGAAGGGGAATCGTAGCCCTAAGGCAAAGGGGAAAGCATTGAAACAAATCCACTCGTTGGAAACCATATCTGACCGGATTTCTCTATCAAAGGGTCGGAATATGGTTCCTTCCGGAAAGATACCGGAGGATTTCAAAGCCGACAGATGAGCACTGTCAAAGGTGCATGTTTCATTCTCCGGTTCTTGGAGAAGATTCTGTTGGATGAATGTGGGAGCTGAGTCGCCTGAACTGGACCTCGTTTGCCTGGGCATTTGGTCGCCTGAATTCTCGCCGGAGAAAGATAAAAGATGAATATGAAGATGAGGGAGAGAATATTACCTTTTTCTTGTCGATTGTGGTTAAAAAAGAAGATGAGGATGAGAAGATATAGGGCATGATGAGTAAATATAGGCCGGGTGGTTGAAAGCTGTCACGTCAATGGTCTTATCTCTTAATTACCTCGGCCACCGTGAAAAATGTAACCGTTAGTGCAGGATATCAAACGGTAACATTTTTGGGGACAATTGTTATGGGTGAAATTCTGAACCCCTATATCCTGGAAAATATCTTGGTTATGTAGTATCTGTTTACATCCGGGATGCTGGTTCAGGATATTGGTAATATCCTGAAAGGTATTCTCAGGATTACTAATGGATTATGTGCAGGAACGTGGGTTGGAAGCTGGCAACGTTCATAAGACTCATTCCGCGGAAGACTCGGTCCAAGTCGTTCAAATGAAGACGTTGAAGCCGTATTACTCGGTCAATAACGTTCATAATGGAATATTCGAAGTACCCCATATTTGTAGGGATTATTGTTTGTAATTCATTACTATAAATAGGTGGGTATACCAGATCAAATAGGACATCACAATCACACTCGCTACACTCTAACACTTGCTCTCGAGCAATTCTTACTTTCATACAAAGGCATTGTAACACTTAGCGATCTGGTCTATATCCTGCACTGTATCCTGAAGTTTAAAGCAATAAGAAGAACAAGGCAGCTGCAATTGTCAGCTCCCGAGGTTTTATGCCGGCGATCTAGATTGATCAAGGGCTTTCCTCGTACATCTCGTGTCATTTCCTTTATTTTTTGCTCATTGTTTGCTCATTGTTTGATCACAGATACAGCTCAATATCCTGAGTCGTATCCTGAATACTGATTTCCTAAATAACTCAACAAGCATATTTTCTATACACTTTCTAGCACACTACCTCACATTACTAATTTGATCACTTAATTGCTTAGGTAATTTTTGACCAAAACAACAAGATCCTGATAAAACTGGGAATCCTTTTGTAACCCCATCTTAAAAGCCTGCACAGCTGTTGCAACATCAAGATGTGGGATATCCAAGGATTCCCGACTAAACTTGTTAACATAATCCCTCAAGGATTCCTGAGGTCCTTGAGTTATCCTGTAAAGATCACTGGTTAGTTTCTCAAAACTCCGGCTGCAAGAAAACTGACTATTAAATAAATTAACCAAATGTGCAAACGAAGTAATTGAGTGAGGAGGAACATTTAACAGCCATTTTAAGGCTAATCCTGTCAGGGTAGATCCGAAACCCTTGCACAAGCATGCTTCCTTGAGCTCCGGAGGGATAGGGTTAATCTCCATCCTTTCCCTATACTGGGCAACATGCTCTTCAGGATCCGTAGTCCCATCATACAGTTTCATGTTGGGGGTTTGAAATCTCTTTGGGATTTCCGCATCACATATAGGATATGCAAAGCGGGATATCCTGTGGTTGTCTTGGGATACTTCCGGAATTGGCTGGACCACTCCAGGTACACTGGATATCATGCCCTTCAATTTCTGAAGCTCCCTAGTAAATGTTGATGTCATACCTGCATCTTTCAAAGACTCATTGTTGTTAGTAGCAAGAATATTATTATTTGACACGTTACCGGTCTGAGGATTCTGGCCATATCCCGAAGCATATCCTGAGCTCCTCACAATTGACATCCTGATCGAGGAGGGTATCTCAGGAGTATGATTCTGAGAATGGCTTGGCATGATATTCCCTCGGTTATCTTCAGTGTAAACTGCAAAACTGAAGTTCAAAGCTCTAGGCTGCAAAGGAGTGACAGTTTCTTCAGCATGTCTACTTGGGCCGGATTTCAAGAGTTGTATCTCTCTCATCAGCATCCGATTAGTTACCTGCTGCTGCCTCATCTGTTCCTGTACACTACCAAACAAATTCAGAATTTCATCATTAGAAGCCAAAACAGGAGCAGATCCCTGGGTGCTGGGAGCGGGAATAACATCCCAAGCCACATGACTTTCAGTTCCGTGTGAAGAAGTTTGCATTCGTGGAGGAGGAGGTGGAAGCACCGAACCAATTATTGCAGAGGTTGTAGCAGACATGGTGGAAGAGCTCATGTTTGATCTCGAGGCCATTGAAAACAATGTAGCAAAAAGTTTTGACAATAGAAAACCGAGTAATTATTTTACTAAAGTTTTTAGCAAAAATAGCACCACTTGCCCCACGGTGGGCGCCAAATTGTTTTGGTCAAAAATTACCAAAGCAATTAAGTGATCAAATTAGTTAAGTGAGGTAGTGTGCTAGAAATATGTGTGAAAAATGTGTTAATCAAATTATTTGCAAAAACAGTTTCAGGATACGGCTCAGGATATAGCGTTGTATCTATGATCAAACAATGAGCAAAAAAGTAAAGGTCGACACGTGATGTACGAGGAAATCCCTTGATCAATCTAGATCGCCGGCATAAAACCTCGGGAGCTGACAATCGCAGCTGCCTTGTTCTTCTATTGCTTCAAATATCAGGATACAGTGCAGGATGTGATGCGGATCAACTAGGTGTTACAATGTAATTCGAGTACAAGTGTTTGTGTATAGTGTTTGCTAGAAGCTAGAGAGCAAAAGTGTGCGAAAGAGTGTGTGTAAAAGTTGCGTACCTTAATCTGATCCGCCCCATCTATTTATAGTAAAAGAAAGGTAACAAACTACCCTAATAAACCGGGATCCGGCGGATATTCCCCACTTGAACGTTGTAGACCTGGTATTTCGGGTTCAACGTCTCTCATATAACAAATTTGCCCGAGTCTTAAGGAGAAGAAGTCCATCTGACCGTTAGTAACCCACAACCTCTAACCTGCACGTGGTCAATTTAGTTAACACAAGGATATCGCCCAGGATGTTACCAATATCCCAATCCAGTATCCTGATCACAAGTAAACAATCAAAAGCAGGATATTAGTCAGGATATATAAGCTCAGAAAATGGCCCATAACACAATGGATCTCATAATTCTCCATTTCTGACATCAGATGGTAGTAACGAGTGATGATGTCCTCAAGTGACTCATGTTTCATGTACTTGAAAACAGCAAACTGCTTCTTCAGAAGATCAACTTTGTTTTTCTTGACATCTGCATTTCCTGCATATCTTTTCTCGAATGCATCCCACATATCCTTTGAGTTTGTGTACTTCTTGAAAGTATGCTTGATGCTATCAGGTAAGGACATCTTTATTACAGCCAAGGCTCTCTTTTCAGCCTCATACATCTTTTTATCAGCATCTTCCATGTTTACATAGGCAGTTCTACATGGTCTACCCTCAAAGTCATGTGTTGGGTTTGTGTACCCATCTTCGATACATATCCACATGTGAGTGTCATGATATTCAATGAATGATTGAAAACGATCCTTCCATGTCAAGTAATTTTCCACCTTCACCATCTTAGGTGGTTTGTTGGTAGTGCCAACCTCATGCTCCATTTTCAATAGCTCATTCAAAGTAGACATGTTCGACATTTTAAACGTTGCAGACTGATAAAACCGTACAAAATATCTCCGAAAACAGTGGTTACCAAATTACACCGTTAGAATTGTCTCGAAAAGATGAATCCAATGATATCTAATGTCGAAAACCGAATTCGGGGTTTTCCAGAATCTTTTTTTTCCTAAAAATATGAGGAAATCAACGGTGCAGACGGTTCTGTCAAAGGAGCTACGGATCAATTTCTATTTGCAAAACAGTCAAATTTTATCGACGCTTGCCAACTGAAATTCCACCCTGTTAAATTCGCTGGTCTCAGTTAATTTCGCTGGGCCAGTAATTAGTTTCGCTGGCCTGTTGTTTGTTCAATTTCGCTGATTAAGTTCACTGGTCAAATTCGCTGTCAAGTTCGCTTCTTAATTTCGCTATTACGACGACCAGTAAAGTCGTCGAAAACCATAATAATTTCGTTGTGGAAAGTTACCCGGTTACCAAAGTCGCATTTGGATTTAACGTCGCCGGTAATTTCGCAGGTCAGTTAATTTCGCAGGTCCAGACTGCGAAATTAATCAAATTCGCCAGTAAATTTGGAAATTAAATTTGTTTGAAATTTTGAAGATTTTATCCCTTCACCAACACAAATATGCAAAATCAAACAACCTAATCAGCTCAAAATTTTCGAAAAATATGAAGAACTATTCGAAGAAACACGAAGAACACGAAGAACAGTCTTCGAATTTTCAAGTCTGTCAAACAAAAACTTTTCCAGAATCAACAAAATCTTTCCAGAAATCCTGCAAAACAGCAATCAAACAAAACAGAAGATCAAAACAGGCAAAAAATTTCGAAAATTTTTATTAAAACAGCCAAAAATTTCGAAACCCTAATTGCAAAAATTTCAAAAATCTCCCTGTTTCTGCCAATCACAATTCTGAACCAAGCCTTTAAGAGCCTAATGCTCTGATACCAATTATAGGTCCCCTTGATGTATGGATCTTTCACAGAATTGTCAATCTAATCAAGAGTGCGGAATCCTCTTAATTAGAATATAGCAGAATACGTGTAAGAACAGAAATCACTTTCAAACCGGGTTTCTATTGATTATCGATTACAAGAATTACAATCAATCAAACCCTAACCAACTCTCCAAATTCGTCCAAGACCTAGTCTCTCACGAAATTCTCACACACAAAATGTTTTGGCTGATCAACCTAAACCCTAAAGCCTAACCTTATTTATATAACACAAGGTTTGTAACTTGGGCTAGAGTTTCCTACATGGGCAAGCCCAATTCGTCCACCCTTGACCCAACTGGGTTTTATTTAGCCCAAACTATATTATTTCACTAATACAAAGCTAAACCCGCTAACTGTTTATCGTTTAACTAATTACAAGATATCCAAAGACCAAATCTAAGCTGTTGTCACAAACATGAACCAACATTTTTGATTGATTCCTGTACCGAACACAGATTGGCGATTCCGAAAATGCTTGATTCGTCATTTAGGATGTTTGTTTTGGGTTTTTCATCATAGGGTTACGGTTGAGGTTTGGGTTTTATTTGATTTGAAGGTATTTTCATTTTATTTAGATTGTAACGAGGTTGAAGATAAGATGTTTCTGGTTTTATTTGTTGTATCCCATGTGTTGTTTTAAATATCGCATGTTGTGTTTTTAACATATCTCAGGTATTTAAGATTGCATCATATAAATAATTTTGCATGTTTTAAGTTGGACATTTTGCACACAATGAAGTTTAATATTTAATTTCGCATATTTAAGTTGGACATTTCGCAGACTAGAAAGTATTTAACATATTTAGCTCTATATTTCGCACGCTTTAAAAGTAATTTTATGTATTTTTGCACAGTGTGTTTTATAATTCAGTTCAATAATTCATATCAATAATTTTCGGTGCTTTTTTTCTTTTATTATAAAGTTTATCTTTTTATCACCATTTCAAACATCCTAATAAAAATGTCAGACCTACCAACACCCTCTTCTGAATCAAGTATCAAGCAGTCTTTGAGAAAAAGGATTCAGGAACAAATTCAAGAGGATCGATAATGTCAAGAGATGTTGGAAACCAACATTTCTCGTGTAACAGAAAACATGAAGAGAAGACAAGAAATTATGAACTTGCTATCTCAGATGTAAGTGAGTAGTCTTCAAGAAATTGTTGTTATGTTCATGGTTGATCTGGGTGAGAGGGATGAGAATCATTTGAAAGAGTTGGCGGATGCAATAACTATCTTAAGATGCTCGATGAAGATGAAAATGGAGTTTCTTTCATCTTTTGAATGAACATTGTTTATTTTAGTGCTTTATTTTAATAAAACATTCAAGTTTTACATGTTTCATTAAATTCGCATGTTGTGTTATGGAATGGATTTTTGATTTCGCATGTTTATATTCCCCTTTATGCATATTTTAAGCAATTCAATGTCAAACATGCGATTTTATACATAATATATGCGAAATTAAAAACATTAATGTATTATCTAACAAGTCTAAATATTCAACAGAAATCCAACATCAAACAAGTTTACTAGTCCTTTCCAATAAATGCTCTTAGCCTATCTGGGATTATTTTCTCCAAATCTTTCATATACTTTGCTTTGTCTGGCCTTTTATCGAAAGCATTTGCCAATTTAATTACTTGTTCACGATGCACATTGTGGTCGGATAGAATGATTTTACTTAGATATATGTGCCTCAGGAGATGAAGTTATGAATTATGTCTGTTGTTTACTTCATCTTCTTTCACAAACCCAGTCACCCATGGTGTTTTCTCTCCTTTGTATGTTTCCATGTGACGCATCGTAAACACTCCACAGTCTACGCCGTTATTCTCCATCCTCCAATCCATCACTTTTCTTTCTATCTCTGATGTTTCAAGTTGTTTTATAGCGGGTGTTGGTTTTAAATCCCTTTGTTGGTATAAAACCAATACCCTTCTCTGTAACATAGCAACATTGTGTCAGTAGTTTTTATATAAAATATATCATGTATATGAAGAAGTTTTTGTATTACCAGTGTTTCTGGAAGCCCCTTGTATCTATCCTTAAACTCTTGTTCAGCGGTTGAATTGTCGATCAGCTCAATTTTTCCGGTTTTCAAGTGGAAGAACAAGACATAGAAGTGGTCACCTTGAAGTACCGGAATTAACACCAAGTCAACCGAATCAAGTTTTTTTACCTCATATTTTAGTATGATATCTTCAAAATTTGAGGCGAATACGTTTACACGTTTGTTGTCTGTGTATTTCTCCTCGTTGTACATGATATCCGGCTGTATGTTATGTAATTAGAATCAAAGTTTAGTAATGTATTAAAAGGTATTTAAACATGCGAAATTAGTACATGCAAAATAATGTGTGAAATTTTTCACATGCGAATTGTATGTATACTGTATGCGAAATTACAATAGTTTGCAAAATGTTGTTTTTCATTTTCTGTTTTAATTTCAAATATAATTAGTATGCGAAATCATTGATTATTCATTTTCTGTTTTAATTTCAAATGCCAATATGTTTAGAAAATCATACCATCATTGTGCTAAACAAGTAGAGTCTGTAAGGTGATGATTTTCTATCCCTCTTCTTCTCTTCAACGTTTAGAACATCCACAAATGCATCTATTTCGTTTGATGCTACGTACTGACCCCTGTAGAAGCTTTCAAAGATACCTTTGACCGTGTGAACCCCATTTTTTGATCAGTAAAGTTCATCCCTGCAAGGCAAAAATTAAATAATTAATTTTTGAGTGTATATATTTAGATGTTTGTTAATTGATATAACCATTTTACTTACTCTATGTTTGCAAATGTAGCAAATGTATATCGGATCACACTCAATTCTTGATTCAAGAGTGCTTCATGCATGTTTACCACTCTGTTACAGTAAGGGGAACAAAATGCGTCTCCAAGTTCTGCACATCTTTTCTCAGCTTGAATTTTGGCTGCTTCTATTGTCTTATAAAGGAGTTCATTTAACCCCTTTGGTAGAACTTATTTTGGAACTTGATTTGGTTTTGAGTTTTTTCTCCCCCTCCCTGCTTTTTTTTTTCCTTTTTTTCTTCCATGCTGGGTCCCAGGCTCAAAAGCAACTCAACTGATTGTAATTCCTCAGCCGTTACCTGAGGGCATTCAACTTCTGGTTCCTTTTGAACTTCTATATACCTGAATCGGTTTGTTGAGAGTCCTCCTGTGTAGTTTCTCCTAAAGAAACTGCTTCCACTTCTGGCTCCTTTTCTTTAACTTTTTCTTGAATTTGTTGTGTAGATTTGGCTAAGTTCACTGTTTCTTCCATACCAGTTTCGTTTTCACCACCTTTTGCAGGCCAGAGTAAGTTAAGAAATATAATATTTTGTTCTTTTTAATTTTTTTCTAATATAAAGTGTTTTTTTTACCTTTGACAGGTGGTTTGTAAGCGTATACACCCGTTTCGACAGTTTGAATGTTTGCAATAACGGTGTCTGTCACTCCTCCATCATCTTTATTTGTCAATCCTTCATCATCTGGCTGCAGTACCCCTATAGATGCAAATTATTGAATTTTAATACATTAGAATCAAAATCGCATGGTATACATGACATTGCATACGAAATCAAATGTGAAGTGTATGTATGAAATCGCATGTGTTTTTTTAAGGTATCGCATGTGTATAGGAATTGGTGATTTTTTACATAAATTCACATGTGTTAATTTGAAATCGCATGTTTTACCTTCTGATGCCATTTGTACCAAAACATTGGATATTACTTGTTGAGCTTCTTCATTCTGTCTACTTTCTTCTATTGTAGTAACTTCATGATGAACTTCAGAAGCTGCATTTTCAGGCTGTTGATGAACATGAGATGGTGCAGTTTCATGCTCTTGAACCGAATTAGGCGGCACACAAATGGGATTATTCCGAAGCGTCTCATCCCAGTGCTTACAGGCCTCCATAATCTCCGGATCCCCAAAACACTTAGTTTTTGCTTCTGAAACTAAGTTGTTCATCCCTTGAACATCTTGAACCATTTTAATGTATTTTCTTTTACATTGGCTTTCATTTTTTTCAACAGGTTCTGTAATATTTTTCGAGTTAAGATACTATCAATCCATATGTTAAATATAAATGGATTAAGTGAAATTAATATTTTTTTGTGCTTACCTTTTTGTTGACGTTTGAAGCCTCTCGTTCTCATTGCTGAGCTGAATCGTAGAATACCGATTGTGAAAGTGGAGCAGGAGTGTTGCAATAGTCCTTCATTTTCTGTGACTGTGTCCTAACTCCCATCACAAGGTTCAACTGAGACATTTCATGGATTTCAAAACTGAAATCCATCATATCATCAATGTTCTCGTTATCATTAGGGTCTTCCTCGGGTTCTACATTTTCTACTGCTCGTGCAGTCCTTCTTTTGTAGCTTATTGTGGTGTCAACGGGTGGTGGTAGTGTATACTCCTCCGTTGAACGACCCTCTTCTTTTTCATTTTCACTCTCATTTGCTGTCCACACAGGTCCGTCATCCGAAATATGCTCTTCGACTTTATCAATCTCCGTAGATGTGATATAACGAATAACCGGTATTTCCATGACTTTCTCAAACAGCTTAAGCCTCTTGTTGTACTCATGCGTGTATAGAAGCTGTATAAATCGCAAGATCAAACAAAATTATTTTTAAAATCGCATGTATCATTTAATTATATAACAAAACAAACTAGTATTTTAAATATGTTATCAAATGTAGTAATGCATACCGTAAGAAAGGCAACATGTCCCACGAACTGTATTTTATAGTTCTTCTAGCCCGCTCGTGTACGACGCAAAGTGTCAAGTAGATATGAGCACCAATCTAGATTTTGTATGTCCTCAACAACCTCTACACCAAGCAAACATCTATCATTTGCAATTGTTGCCTTTGTAATCTCCGCAAAGAACGTCATCCAGTACACTAGAAAATTTAATCTAAACAGGCTCCCCCCATCTCTTTGATCATCCATTGCAGTTGCAATTAAGCCATGGGTAATTCTCGTGTTTTCCCCCCATTGGCTGATAAATGTATCCCTGACAGCATTTCCCAGTTCTTTACTCTTTTCAATTTTCTCCGCCTTTTTAACTTTTCTCTTATCGACTATTATTTCAACTTGCTTCGGCCCCTTTGGTATTCCAAATACCTCATAAACTGTGTCCGATGTAATTTTTATTTGGTGTCTACCTACGTTTAGTCTATCGAACATCTCGTCAAAGTTTCTTGCTAGCCAATATGCCAAACGTGTTGAAATATGGTTGATATTCAAGTGTAGAATAGCTCCAAATCCCATATTCTTCACCACATCAATCTGTTTTTTTTTTTAAATTTCACAGTATCCATATACGAGTTAGGTTGACATCTTAACAGTATTGCTTCGTTGCTGTATTGGAAGAAAGCTCTAGTTTCTGTTCTAGGTGGTTCCACCTTTTTAGAAGGTTTTTTTGTTTGTATCTTAGATTTCCTGGCATCTTTCTTCTTTTTCGGTAGTGGCTTAACAAAGTCATCCTCCTCAGAACTTTCTTCAACAATCCTTCTTTTTCTATTTTTGTTAACTTTTTTCAATGTTGATTTTGGGTCTTCAAAGTCATCATCAGAATCTATTTCTACAAAATCGTATGCTATCAGTCAAAAACCTTTATAAAATCGCATTTATCAGTTAATCATGTACCCAAACTCATTAAGTTGATAAAATCGCATGAATGCATTATCAATTCGCATGTGTTAGTTAAGCATTACCAAAACTAGCCAATCATATAAATCGCATGCTTTAAACAACAAAAATTTATAAAATCGCATGTGTAATTTAATCATACCCCAACACTAACTAATCATATAAAATCGCATGGAGGTTTTTATCAATTCGCATGCTCAAGCTAACCTAAGACAAAAACCTTCAACAAACAAAAGTTAACATATAAAATCGTATTTGTCATACAAAACCCTCACAAAACCCTATATAATATCGCACATATATCAGCTTATCATTAACAAACCTACATAATCATACAAAACCTAATAAATAACCATACTAGTCATAAAGCCTAACAAAATCGTAGTTATGAACAATATGTAATCTTATAAAACTATAGGTTTCAGACCAAAACCTTACTAAACAAACAAAATCGCAGATGTCATTCAAAGTCCCTGTAAATATCATCATAAAATCGCAAATGTCTATCGATACCTGGATTCATCTTCTTCGCCTGTGGTCTGTCGTTGTTGGCTTTGCTTCGTTTATCAAAACTCATGAATCTTAGTTGAATCGCAACTGTGAGTAGTAGGGAACTTGGGGGAAGGAGAATGCAATGTTGATTTTGGTTTACGGTATGATTGTGAGTTATTGTTTGCTGATTATCAGGGGTTTTGATTTCGCAATGGACGATTTTAACCTTGGCGGTTTCATTTATTTATTTTAATTTGATTAATTTAATAGTTAAACACGCGGTTTAAATGAGATGAATTAACGGTTGTGGTTATAGCGTACATAATGTACGATTAGGGGATTTGTATGATAACCGGCCTATATATATATAGGGAGGAGATCATGCGAGAACCACCCTTATTGCGAGAACCGCGAGAACCACCCTTATTTTTTGGTTGTGTTCACATTGGTTCTCGCGGTTCTCGCAATAAGAGGTGGTTCTCGCATGATCTTCTCCCTATATATATATATATATATATGGGAATGCTATAGAGAAAACCCACTTCAGTTGTGTAAACTCAAGAAACCTTTGTAAAAAACCTATCTAAGACTATGGGGTATGGGGCAGGGGTTTGGGCGTGGGTTGGAGGGAAACGCCCAAGTCACCACCCCGGGTGGGCTTGGGTATGGGTGTGGCCCCTAGGGCGGGAGTTTGAAGCCGGGCGTGGGGCGGGTCTAGCAAGCTGACATGACGGGCTCTCAATGGCCAAACCAAACTAGTCGTTGGGCTAGCCGTTGGCCAACGGCTATGTTAAAAAAAATTATTTTTTCACTATATATATCACACTTCAATTCCTATTTTTACCACATTCAACCACAATACACTCCACATCTTCTATAATCATCTTCAACTCTCCTTCTACAAAACGAAAAAATGCATCCTCATAATCGTGGTTATGACCCGAACAACCCGTTTGCATTCCAAGAATATAATCCTAGCCCACCACCCAATCGTCCGATGCCTCGTCCATTTTTAATACACTCCCCTATGCCCGATATGGCGAGTTATGCATCGTATATCGGGAATCGTGTGTTTACCAACTTCCCACACACCGACGATTCTGTACCTAGCCCGTTTCAACAAACGCCCATCAACCTTTCACAAACCTTCATCAACCTTTCCCAAACCGAAACCGTCCCCGAAACTCAACCACCCAACGATGGTCCTTCCGCCTCAATAGTTCCCAAAAAGAGAAGTCATAAGAAAAAAACCGAGGCGAAGAAAGCACTTGAAACCGTCAAACGAAAACAACAAAAATGGGTCGTTAATGAAGAACTTGCATTGGCGAGTATTTTTTATATAACTTTGTAATATATTAAATTTTGTTTTTATTAAAATAGGAAATTCTCAACATCGAACCCATTTGTGGGAAGCGGTTAGTAAAGCATTCCATGAATAAATGGGAAGGGAGGCTTATCGTGAAAACGATAGCTTATCCTCGAAGTGGAGCGAGATAAGCGGCCAACTTACAAAATTTAGTAGTTTTTTAAATAAAGCAAAGCAAAACCCAAAAAGTGGTCAAACCGAAGCCAACATTGTGACAAATGCATTGGTTACATTCAAAACAAATGTGGGGAGCGACTTCCGTTTCATGCATTGTTGGGAGATTTGTAAGTTCCATCCAAAGTGGGCGAATATCCCCAGTGGTAGCGAAACGAACACGTCTTCCAAAAGGTCAAGGGCCTCGTCCCAAGCCCAATCTGATGCACAAGATCAAGAGTTTGAGGATCTTTTGGATGATTCGCCAAACCGGCCTAAATATGGAAGAGATGCCGCAAAAAGACGCGCTAAAAAATCAAGATCGGGTACGGCATCTCCTTCAGCTGGGAGTTCGTGCTCGCGTAGGGGAATATACAGCGATCAGTTGGATGACATTGCATGCAAGTTAGATACATTCAACGTATTCCAACAACAAATGGCCGAACTTCGAAAGAGCAAAGATGCTAGAGATGCCCTGAAACAAAAACATGATGATTTGAAATTTGTATCCCAGCCCATTGATCACCTAGAGGGTGACGAGTTGCAACTAATCTTGGAGATGAGAGAAGAGATAAAGAACAAATATAAGCGTTAGTAATTTTTTATGTAATTTTCTTTATTTAAAAATATTAAAAAAATTAAATTTGTTATTTTAAAAAATATTCAAATAGCGGTTTGGGCTGGCCACGCCCCAAACCCCCGCCCCACCATACCCTCTTCAATGTGGGTCAGCCCAGCGAAGCCCCCCCAAGACACGTGTCAACCCATGCCCCAAACCCCCGCCCCACCATACCCCACGGTCTAAACTCAAGAAACCTTTCTAAAAAAAATAGGAAATGTAATATACATATATTTGAACATTTTTAAAAAAGAAACACAAAAAAACAACGAGTAGTTTTTTTTTAAATGTTACAAATTTCATGTTATATAATATATATTTCCAAAAAATATGTAACATTCAAATTTTTCACATTTTTTTCAAAAAAAAACTAGTAGGCTTTTTTTCATTTTTTTCCATAAAAATGTTCGTGTACATTTATATTACATTCCGTGTTTTTTTTTAATAAAAATATTACATAGGGTTTATTTAGGTTTTCTCAACTCACATACGTTTTCGATTTATATTTCTCATATCTATATATATGTGTGTCTATTTACCCTTTCGGTAATTTTCATCAAAGTTTAAGATTACCAAAAATCTTATTTGGAATGGCAAGCTTTTTCCGATTTTCTTCCCTTTTTACCCCTTTTAACCAGCAGATCAGTTGTGAAATTGAATGTCAACATTGAAACCGCGATCATACTAATTATCTTTCTTTTCTTCCTTCCCCAAAGGCAGTGAGTATTTACTTCAACGCTGGTTCGATTTGTTAATAACAAAAGGAAACTCAATCATCAAGGTCAATCATCACAATCGGTTTCACTCCCATATAACCTGTCATGAACTCAAAGGAGAAACACGTACAACCAGAGGCAGAAGAACCTAGTCGATTGCCTTGTCCGTGTTGTCATAATCGCTTTCAATCATGGCCATAAATCCAAACACACCTTAATACTGATCGAATCGATACTTTGATTTATGTTAAAGACCGACTACAGCAATGGCATCGCATTTCGAACGGTCAGAGAAAGATCCATTTTTTTCTACTGCCCAAGAAGTCTAGGATTCCACCGGCAGGTATTTTTCGAAGAAGGTTTATTTAATTGCTACTGAACCATTTAAAAATACAAAATAAAAATAGAGTTGTAAGGATACTGCTGAGGTTAGATTAGCATGTTCTTGTGCTCTGCAGCTGTGGTGAAATTTGTAGGATTTTTTTGTAAAAGATAGCAAATGCAGGTCATTAGAGATCAAACATCCCTTTTTTTATATATTTTGTAAAATCCCATCAGCTTTTTTTGTAGGATTTTTTTGCTATGTTCATGTTCTTGTGCTCGGCAGCTAGACGTAAGTTTCAAGTTTCAAGAAGCTTGTTCAGGTAATCATGGTTTTTATTAAGTATTATGTTACGCTTACCAAGTGTTTGATAAAATGTGCATCATCGTTACTTATTCTATTTTTTTATTTTTTTATTTTTTTTGTGATGGAGCAGTGTCAACGGATTATAAAAAGATATCTTTTGATCATGGGTTGTATAATTCTCAGTATAATTCTCATCAGTGACGAAGCTTGAGATTTCTGACCGGGCGGTTAAAAACATATATACCTAAAAAAATTATAAAACCGGGGGGTCGCCCCCCCCCCCCCCCCCCCCCCCCCCCCCACAAAGCTGCGCCCCTGCCTCTCATGCGTGTACTTCATTAATGTGTCCGTAGCTTTCATATGTTGATTTCTTATATTAAATTTGGTTTTTATTAGGGCTTTGATAACTACAAAAGTGATCAATATACATCAGCAAGGTTACTCATGCAGTTTGAGTTCATCTAAAAAGATTCAGTATATTCATCCGGTTTTGCGGTCTGCAAGCTAAAATTCAGGTAAGTGTTTTGGATTGATGTAGAACTCAACCGAATGTGGTGAGATTTGTTTAGTTATTGTAGATTTTGTTGTTTTGGATGTAAAATGGAATTGCTGGGATAATTAAGCATCAATGAATCATTAAAATTATTATTATTTTATTATCATTGTTATTTATGTTATTCTTGTAGGATTTACACAATTTTGAATCAGCTTTGAGAACCAAAGCAAAGTTAGAAAAGCAGAACAACATCATGGAAAGAGCAGTACGTGTTGCTTTTCTCCATAACTGAATAGATGGCATAGGCGTGTGCATGCGCACGCACAGTTAATTACTCATTAATTTGGTGGTTTCTTTCATTGGGTAAACCGATTGCAGAGAAAGAGAAGCGCAAGCGACTTGCACAAAAGGAACAAGCTTAGAGAAATGTAACAGTACGTCCTAAGTTAAGCAGAATTTACTTACCAGTTTTTGATCCTTTATTTTTTTAATGTTTTTGTATCCAGTGTATTTTCAGTGTTTAGCAGAGAATGTTGATGTTGTGATCAAATATGTATCTACAAGGTTCCATCTGAATCGAACATTTCATGTACAAGGTTCCATCTCAATCCGTGTCATCGGTCCATTGATCACTTGTTGACCGTTGGATGAAGACCTGATCCAATGATCAGGGAAATATCCCAGTTTAGTTGCCGCTAAAGGGTTTTAAGCGGGTTAAACCCCTTATCCATTCCCTTTCCCTCCATTCTACCCTGCACCATCTCCACCAGCCCTAATATGGTTCCAAGGGGTTTCTGGTGTCTGTGAGCCGACCAAGTTGTGCTCCTTCCACCCCACTCAAAACGCTAAAGATTCTGGCCGCCTCCACTGAAATCCAACCACCTCCGGTAATGTCCACTGAAATCCAACCACATCCGGCGACATACATGGTTAGGGTTCTTTATATTGTTGTTTATTTTAGTTATATAGTTATATTTCTTGATTTTTTATAGTGTTTGTAGGTCACCTCCACTAAAATGCAACCACTTCCGGTCATCTCTGCTGAAATCCGGTCACCTCTACTAGAAATCCGGCCATCTCCACTGAAATCCGGTCATCTCTGGTTACGTTCTTTTCAATCTCTCTTTTAATTTCTTAATTTTGTGTAGTATAGTATGTATTAGCATGTATGTTTGTAGGTAGGCCTGGCAATCCTGACCCAATTGTATGAATTTGGGTTGAAATGGACTCTGTGTAAAAATATATGGATTGTTTTGGGTTAGTCATAATTCTTAGGCGGTTAGGATGGGCAAGTTACAAAGTATGGATAAAACTTTATGAGTATGGATGGGGAATTTTTTTGCAAGATCTAGTAAATATGTTTGTGTCTTGTATATATAGAAAATACACACCTATTCCTTTTACTGAAACAATGTGAAGAAATAAAGGGTCAAATAGTAATTCATGATGAATACAAATATGATTTAAAATTATGACATTTTAGATGTTAAGTAGTTTTATAACGTATTAGTGACTTAAAACGATTTACAATTTTGGATTGTGACATTTATGTAGTTTACGCTTATGTAGATTATGCTTATGTAGTTTATGTTTGGTTAGTTTATGTGGCTCGTGAAACAGAAATGGACAGGTTTTAATATGAAAAAAACTGGAAAAAATGAAAAAACCAGAAAAATCCAAAAAAAAAAAGTTTTAGTGGCAACCCTCATCATCGCTATTGATTACCAGGCTTTAGCGACGATTTTTGTCGCCGCTTAAGCTGAATTTTCTTGTAGTGTATCCATTAGGGTCTGTTTATTTGGAATCTAACCATTAAGTTTTGGATAGCTAACAACTCTCTTCATTGTAGCCAAATCACCATAGTTGCAAGTTTTTACATATATACTTTTATACAGTCTTAAAAGAATTGGCAAATAATACAGTTCATCCGAGTCATGGCATCAAATGAAAGCACATTTTCTTAAAGGTTTATAAAACTTTTCTTTTGCATCTTATACATTTTTCTAACTATCACATATGGTGATCTAATACAATCTATACATATGGTGATCTGTATTTGGTTTAAGCCGAGTCTTTGATTTTTTGTTTAAGCCGAGTCCTTGATTTTTGGTTTAAGTTTAGGTCGTCGACGAAAATCAAAAGTTTGCATTGTCTTTGGTTTAAACAGGTTCGGTGGGCGCCAATGATGAAACAATGGTTAACCAGGCGGGGTTAACTCACTGATCTCGTCAAGAGGGTTAATCCCTTCTTTCCGAGGATCGTTGGCTGGATCGTCTGGTGGTGGGTTTCCTGCACAAGGAAACAAACCGTGACTCGTAACAAGGAGGATGGGGTGGGGGGTGCTCCTTGTTACCACTCTCCGGCGTGAGAATCAGTAATTTGCTTGGGAAGCAAAGTATGATAGTAGTAGTATTGAGAGAGTTGGGAAGTGATACCTCAAACCTGGTTTGGGGTGAGTATTTATAGCCGAGGAGTGAAGGAGGGTAGTTGAGTAGCTAGTCTGACATCGCACAGCTATTTGCAGGTGTGTCAGACCTGTCGGATGCTGTGGTGATGCCACGTCCGGCTGTGGTGTCAGACTGTTGTTCATACGTGGGCTAGTAGGCGACTGTTCCCAGTGCCACTTGCACTGTGGTGTCAGACCCACTTGCCTTGTAGGCAGGATGCGGTGCCAAGCCGCATCGCTGCTTGCGGTCATTGATGTTGTTCCCGCATTGGTTGTTCCATCCATGATTTGCGCGGGATGCGGTGTTGTGCCGCATCGCCTGTTGAGTGACTGTTACTGTTGTCCAGATCCCTTGTCGTGACGAAAATGTTCATAGGATGCGGTGCGAGGCCGCATCGCTATGCGTAACATTAGTTTCCGTCCTTAAGGTAAGTCTTCTCATCAATGGACAGATTGGACCGCAGTGTTCGCGTGTGTCTACGCGGACACTGGAGAGTTAATTGTTGTTGGGGGTTTTTAACGAGGGTAATGGTCATTCGCGGTCGTGCTGACGCGATATTTGGGACCATACCCCTTCAAGCCGAGTCTTTGATTTTTATGTTGAAAATTTATAGTTGATGTCATTGTCAAGTTGTGGTGCATCCATTGTACGATCTATCACAAGATGCTTATCAAACTAACAAAAACAAGTGCAACATTATAAATTGTTGTCGCCGCAAGATCGTGCGCGCTTTCTGTGGAATGGAAACCTCTACGGCTATTTTTCATTGAAAGAAAAATGTTAAAAACCCGGTATGGGTTGTGGTCGTAATAGGCATTTTTAAATTTGATGTCAAACAAAACACGTGTTGCAACGCGCTGGCATTCCCACTAGTATATATATATATATATATATATATATAGTAGATGTACTTGTCAATAGATTCATAACTTTTAGAACACAACTAATCTCTATTTGAACCCCTTTACTCGTAGTAGTACATCTTGGATTTGTCAATTATGTTATGGCCAAAGTCCAGCTCATGACGACCTTGTTAAATTGGGAGAAGTTGTAGGTATTATTGCAGGTCAATCAACTGAAGAACCGGGTACTCAATTAACATTAAGAACTTTTCATACTGGTGGAGTATTCATAGGGGGTACTGCAGAACATATGCGAGCCCCTTTTAATGGAAAAATAAATTCAATGAGGATTTGGTTCATCCTACACGTACACATCATGGACATCTTGCTTTTCTATGTTCTAGAGACTTATATGTAACTATTAAGAATAAAAATATTATACACAATATGTGCATAATTCCCAAAAGTTTTCTTTTTGTTCACAACGATCAATATGTAGATTAGAACAAGTCATTGCTGAGATTTGCGCGTGAACATCAACTTTGAATTTGAAAGAGAAGGTTCGAAAACATATTTATTTTGACTCAGAGGGCGAAATGCACTCGAATACCGATACGTATCATGCATCAAAATTTACATATGGTAATATTTATCTCTTACCAAAAACAAGTCATTTATGGATATTATTAGGGGTTCCCTGGAGATCTAGTCTAGGCCCTGCTCGATCCACAAGGATCAAGATCAAATGAACGCTTATTCTCTTTCTGTTAAGCGAAGATATATTTCTAACCCCTCAGTAACCAAGTGAGACACAATTTTTTAGTTCGTTTTGGTTCAACACATAGTCCCATATAAAAAAAAACGGGTGGTATTAAATTTAGGAAGAGTTTTCCCGACAGATCTCTTATAGGAAAGTGATAATCTACAACATAGCATATAGTATAATAAGGACCAAATATGAAATATAATATAATATGTTTCTTCGAAACATTCATGATGTTTATATATTATTACTGATAATAAGAGGTAACTAGTGTTTATAAGCATCGAGCATTGCGCAAATACAAAGTTGGTTACTATCTAGTAAAATTACCCCGCATGTTGTGCGGTTCACAAGTCTTTGGAGTTTGCACAGGTAAGTATTTCTGCTAAGCCCATAGATATTGATTTTTTAGCATAATTCGTGGTGTATGTTTCAAAACCACATTTTACAAAAGATGTCTGCACTCTATCCTAAATAAACAATATGACTACAAAAGACTTACCACTTGATATGTTAGCTACATTTTACTAAAATAATTGAAGCCCTCATTGTATATTTAGCTATACATTTTAATAACCATTACGGTGTTGCTTGAAACATAGGTTGATTATTGGTGCTGCTTTCAAACAAAAGTTGAACGAACTGGTTCTGATTGTCAAGGAGTATGACTAAAATCAAAATTTGGTTGATTCAAACTTAAAATCTTTCAAGTTTCAATGCACACTTCAAAGAGCATTCCTCTAAATTTAGAAAGAGTAGGACAATTTTTTTTTAATTTACAGGAAAGAAGTAAAATTAAATTTCAAACCAGTACAACATTGTATTGAATAGAAACATAATTCACATTAGGAACTGCTGACAATGGTTCTAGTTACCTAATAATGAGCGTCGACAATGCTTGCCCAAAAAAAAACCGTTCAACGAAGTGAAAAGGTAGTGCATATTACCTGAGTGGAAAAAATACCAAATAAATAAGAGAAAATTACGAATTTGGCCAAGAATAGTGTTGACTTACGAAATTGGCCACCTCATGCGTCCTTGGAGAGGCGCATCACGGATTCAAATGCGTGGGATGCGTCTGAAGTCCACGGGATGCGTCTTTGAAAATAATTCACTGACTGATGCGTCTGAAAGTACACGGGATGCGTCTGAAAGTGCACGGGATGCGTCTTGAAAACTTGAAGCGTCTGAAAGTGCACGGGATGCGTCCTTGGAGCGAGGCATCATGCACGGGATGCGTCGGGCAAGTTTCCGCCATTGTTTCCGGCGATTTGCAGGTTTCCGCCATTTTTTCCGGCGAGTTGCAGGTTTTCGCCATTATTTTCCGGCATTTGTTGTGTTTGAGGCTACCACCCTTTAAAATTTAAATTTAAATTTAAATTTTGTTATCTTAAACCAATTGGGTTTCTTGAAATGAAAGGTTTCAGATTTAAAGGTTTCAGATTTTATGAAAGGTTAATTTCAAGAAAAACGCAACAGATACATGTTAGAATATTGTGTTTTAAAGTTACCGTTTCAAGAAAATATCAACAACCCACTTGTCAAGAACCTTTAAAGAACTTAACCCACTAGAAAAATTGAAACTCACCGGAGAAGGTTTCAACAAACCCTTCAAAGATTTCACCTTTTTATCATTTTTCACACAAACCCAGAGACAAAAACCTGCCGGAGGGGTCTACAGACGCATGGGCTCAAGTGCAGATGCATGGGACTCCCAATGCAGACTTTTGCAGACAAGAAACCCAAAAAGGCTGCAAGCCTGTGCCACTTGTCCATTTTCTATTGGTAGACGCATCAAATACGTGAGGAGTCTGTATATGGACGCTTTAGGTGGCTATTTTCGTAATTGGTGTCAGTCAATGGCTATTTTCGTAAATAGCTCATTAAGAGAAAATAGTAATACTATGATTAGCCGAGGTGAGGCTAGTAGGGTTAATAATAGATCCTCTTAAAATATATAATTAGATATATATAGATAATAGAGTTAAATGCTTGGTTGGTCCCTGTGTTTTGCAAAAATTTCAAACTTATTCCTAGTGGTTTACTAATTACACGCGTGGTCCCAAAAGTTGTCAAAAATGAACTCGGTTGGTCCCCTGACCTAACCTCTGTTAATTTCTCAGTTAACTATATGTGAAATGACTATATTACCCTTGAACAATTAAAAGAAATAAAAAAATATATAAAGAGACTCATCTTCTTCAACCTCTCCAGATCCCCATCTCCAGATCCTCCAATCCCCATCTCCAGATTAAACCCATAAATAAGACCATCCTTGTTGCATCATCAAGTCGCAACCTTCTGCCTACCTCTTTGATCATGTAATTTCTCCGGGTTGCTTGCAGATTCGTGACGGTGTATTTTTGGGTCTGCTACATCATCTTGACCCACTGAGTTTATTGGTCTCACTAAAGATCTCCATCCACCATCTTTATGTATCGTCTTCACCAAAAGATCATCCAGGTAACAGCAGTCACCTTCACCTATCTTGCAACCCGCTCCACCTTCTTTCTCATTCCTTGTGCTCTTTATCGTCCTATATCTCGATCTAGCCTCTAGGATGTATTAATCGGAGGGTAGGTGATTGTATTGCTGCTGAACCACCACAACCGGCATCCGTTCTCCGTGACACCTCTCTATATCTCAAATCTCCCTTAACACTCGAACCATTGTGGCTCTGATACCAACATGTTGGAGTTACTAGGATCAACAAAACAAAAAAGGCTTTACAAAAGTAGACGAAAAGAAATTAAAAAAAAAAACACAAGATGAAAACTGACAGAAAGCAAATAACAACTTCACTTCCTTTAAGCTTGACAATGAGACCATCCTTGTTGCATCAGAAGGTAGCATTCCGTTTCTTGACAATGAGGGTAAGTTCATCAATGGTGGCCATAGTTGATGCCTCCCATTTTCGAGTGTACGGAAATAACAATAATATGGTCCTTGAGGTTTTACAGATTGTGGTTGAAGAAGATGAGTTTCTTTATATATTGTCAGAATGAGAAACTGGAGATGGGGATCGGAGGATCTGGAGAGGTTGAAGAAGATGAGTCTCTTTATATATATATATATATATATATATATATATATATATATATATATATATATAGGACAATGCTAGACAGAAAACCCTATTTAGGTAGAAAACTCTGGAAACCCAAATCTCCCCCCATTTTTAGCCAACCTCCCGACATTTTTTTTTTTTTTTTGAAAAAAATAACACATGTAATATACATGTTTTAGAGTGTTTTGGGCCAAAAAAAAAAAAAAACCAAAAAGCCCCGAAGGGATTTTTTTTTTAAAAATAAACAAATTTCAGTGCCTAACATGTGTTAGGCACAAAAGACATAAATTGCTGAAATTTTTTTTTTAAATTATCCCTTCGGCGCTTTTTTGATTTTTTGGCCCAAAACTCTTAAAAACATGTATATAACATGTGTTATTTTTTTCAAAAAAAAAAAATGTCGGGAGGTTGGGTTTTCTAGGGTTTTTTATATAGATAGGGTTTTCTATATAGCCCTACCCTATATATATATATGTATATAGGGGATAGTTGAAATGAAAAACACTTTTATTGTGAAAACACAAAAACTAACTAAAAAAAGCCTAGAAAACACACCAATTTTTTTTTTCAATTTTTTATAAAGAATCGCAGGTTTCTGTATATAAAAAAAACTTTAAAATTTTTTTTTTTGCATTACACATGTGTAATACTACACATGTCTATGTGTTCTACACATGTGCACTACAAAAAATAATTTTTTTTTTGAAATTTTTTTTATATACTAAAAGTAGCGAAAATTATTATGCAAAAAAAAAAATTGGTATGTTTTTTTAGCTTTTTTAATTCGTTTTCGAGTTTTCACAATAACTATTGGTTTTCATTTGAACATTCCCTATATATATATATATATATATATATATATATATATATATATATATATATATATATATATATATATAGGGAGGAGCTCATACGAGAACCACCCTTATTGTGAGAACCGCGAGAACCAATGTGAACACAACCTAAAAGAGCTAAAAAATCTTTAAAAAAAAACCTAACCCCCACCCCCCCCCCCAAAAAAAAAAAAAACTAAACCCCCCACCCCCAAGCTAAATGCTAAAAACTAAAACCTAAAAAAAACCTAACCCCCCACCCCCAAAAAAAAAAAACCTAACCCCCCCCCCCCCACCCCACCCTAAGCTAAAATGCTAAAAACTAAACCCCCAAAAAACCTAAAAAAATCTAAAAAAAATAAAAAAAAAATCTAAATTTTTTTTTAAATATTTTTTATGTTAAAATCGCTACTTTTAGAAGCCAAAAAAAATTTTTTTTTTTTTTGCTTCGAAAAGTAGCGATTTTTTTATAAAAAATATTAAAAAAAAAAATTTGTGTGATTTTTAGCTATTTTTAGGCATTTTTGGTTGTGTTCACATTGGTTCTCGCGGTTCTCGCAATAAGAGATGGTTCTCGCATGATCTTCTCCCTATATATATATATATATATATATATATATATATATTTTAATTGTTCAAGTGTAACATAGTTATTTGACACATAGTTAACTGAGAAATTTAACAGAGGTTAGGTCAGAGGACCAACCGAGTTCATTTTTGACAACTTTTGAGACCACACGTGTAATTAGTAAACCAATAGGATTAAGTTTTAATTTTTTTACAAACCACAGTAACCAACCAAACATTTAACTCTAGATAATAACAAGGTAATCTGATAAACGTCAATTGAAAAGAAAAGTGAAAAACATCAGCCATAAGTTTAAATGATAGATAATACCAAGATAATCTGATAAACGTCAATTGAAAAGAAAAGTGAAAACATCAGCCATACGTTTAAATGAAGGGTAAATTACACTTTTCGTCCTTAATGTTTGTACCGGATTGCAATGAATGCCCTTTAACTTCAATAATTACAGTTACAGTCCTTTTTTAATAACCATTACAATGTACGTCCTTTAGCACTAACCATGTTAAAAATTTTAGTTAAGTATAGTATGTGCTTTGCACATGAGGGTAATTTGGTAATTTTACCCATTTATATAAAATATTTAATAGGTAAAAAATATAAAATTAAAAAATATATAGAGTTACTGTCACCTACTTCTCTCTCTCTCTCTCTCTCTCTCTCTCTCTCAACCTTTCTCCACCACCACCACCCCAATAATAACCGGCCACCACCACCATTTCAAGCCACCACTTTCTCTTCTCCATCTCAATTTCTTTATCTTCTCCATAACAACCGACCACCACATTTGGCCACCTGAAACACCTAAACCCACCTCCCAACTGAAAAAGCACATGAAACCCACCACCATTTCCGGCCACCACTTCAGATATAACTCTAGATCTGAAAAGCGTATGTGGATCTGACAACGTAAGTCAATCGGAACTCTAGATTTGAACCAGACGCACCTGAAAACCATCACCATTTCCGGCCACCACTTCAGAAATAACCGGCCACCACCACGTCGCTGATGATTGGGGTTATCCTTTGTAAGGTTCGCTGGAGTTGCCCCAGTTCAGGTTTGAAATTGGCTGTTTTTATTGCTACAGGTACAACCGATGCACTAAGTTTGGTAATTGATTCTGAAAGAATGAGGTCTCCAAGAAGATCCATTGTGATCTACAGATCCAAACAAATTGGATACCGGTTTGAAATTAATAGAAAAAAAAAAAGCTAAGAATTGGATGGATGGTTTCATAAGTCAATGCATTTGGATGAATTTGGTGGGTGTTTAACAAAGTCCATCGTGGTCTTGATTTGTTGTTTCGATTAAATTATTATTTTTTCGTTTATGTTTTTTTATCTAATTGCAGACCAAATCACCTTTTAATTATACAAATAGTCATCGGATAGGTTAAAAGACCAAATTACCCTCATGCGCAAAGCACATGCCATTCTTAACTAAATTTTTTAACATGCTTAGTGCTAAAGGACGTACATTGTAATGGTTATTACAAAAAAGGACTGTGACTGTAATTATTGAAGTTAAAGGACATCCATTGCAATCTGGTACAAACATAAAGGACGAAAAGTGTAATTTACCCAAAGATAAATGACAAAACTTGTAATTTTTCCGTTATTTGACTATATTGTAACTTGACAGTTGTGGTTATGGTGGTTACTGGAGATGAAGATGGAGACTCATGGGTTTTGTGGGTTTTTTTAAATATATATTAATAGATGATATAAAAGGACTAAAATACCCTTATATGCAATGCATGTGAGGGGTGTTATCCAGAAAAACAAACGACGTTTGTGTTAAAGGTTGAACCTGTAGCAAAATATGAAAATAAACGTTGATTTTTGCCGATTTCATAGTGAAAGGTACGAAGTGCAGTTTGTATATAAGATAAATGTTGATTTTTGCAATTTATTCTATAATATATTAGTGGCTGCTGTTACGTTGTTACTTCTCTCACAAATAATTCGGTTTAAAAAGATCTGGCTTTAAATTATAGATCGACTCGTTTTTTCCATTTTTATACTTACCCTTGATTCCTTTAATCATTATCTCCACTAAATATAGAGTTTTTACGATCCCAATAAAATTTGTCTTTTAGATTATATTCCAAGTTGTTGAGTTACGTTCTCATTTTGGGTGCTTGAATAGTAGTGGTATGAATATTAGTTGCGGTACGTCTTTGAATGACATTAGTTTTTAGTCTTCTTCTAACAGCAAGATTCAAACATGCTTCCAAATTTAGCATTGAGTGGAAAAGATTTTTCTAACGAAAATATCACATTCGTAGTAAATGATAAATATCTATTAAAATGATTATTATTATTTTTATTGAGTGGAAAAGATTTTTCTAACGAAAATATCACATTCATAGACAATGATAAATATCTATTAAAATATTATTATTATCTCTAAAATTATAAATAAAAATAACTAACACGTGTCTGTTTTTCAACCTAAAAGCTAAACACGTGGCTTCAATTTTCTTGATAATACACCTTGATTGTTGCCAAGTGGCTCTTTTCTTTATACATGTTTGATTTTCTATTTCCTAATTTCAATTTTCAATCATTTTTAAAAGCAAAACTTCCCCTTCTCAGTTTTTGTTTTCAATGTTAAAGCATTGTTCTTGATCGCTTCAATCATGTTTTGTTTTTATAAATCTTTTCTTTCCATTCGTTAGTTTTGAAACCTTAATTTGCACTTTGACCAATCGACGCCACCCACAAGGTAAATATGTGCTTCAAGTAATCAATGTTATCACAAGTGGCACAGCTTGACCAAAAGTTCTGAGGGGACGGAAAGTCATGGGACATAATTTATATATTGTATAATTATTTAGGCAAAATAATTGGGGGAACAATCATATATAATTTTAAAATTTTCGGACGAAAATATGAAATTTTACACATCTAAGTAGGGCTGTAAATGAACCAAACGAACACGAACAAGATATTGTTCGTGTTCGTTTGTTAATAAATATATGTGTTCGCAAACTATTTACGAACACTTATCTAACGAGATTTTATGTTCGTGTTCGTTTGTTAAGGAAATGAACTTGTTCGTGTTCGTTTGTGTTTGTTAATTTTAGACAACGGACAAAAACAAACGTTGACGAACACAAATGAACACAAATAATGTTCATGAACACAAAAAGAAACAGACAAACACAAAAATCGTTCATAAACAGAATATATAATACATTGACACTTATTAGATATTTAATTTGTTGGAATTTTGAAGTATTTAAATAAATACAAAAAATAAAAACATTAATGAACTATCGAACACAAACGGTTCACAAACTGTTCGCCGAACGTTTGGTTCGTTTGCAGCCCTACATCTAACCGAAACATTAGGGGTGAGGGGGCGGGTGC
This sequence comes from Helianthus tuberosus, assembly GCA_030545235.1. Classification (NCBI taxonomy): domain Eukaryota; kingdom Viridiplantae; phylum Streptophyta; class Magnoliopsida; order Asterales; family Asteraceae; genus Helianthus; species Helianthus tuberosus. The sequence continues at coordinate 132,247,948 of CM060433.1, forward strand.
ACCCCCCACTTTACACTAAGCTACGCCTCTGGTTATCATTGTCATGAGTTTCGTTTGATTTCTAATGCTCAACTGGTTATTTTCTTCGATGGAGGAAACGGCGGAGGATTCTTTAGTGGAGGCGGCGGTCGATTTGGTGGTGGCTGTAACGGCAATGGTGCCGTTTTTAATAAGTTAAAATGGGCTGAATCCTCGCCTTCTCCATCGAATCCGATGAAGACTTTATTAGAAAAAGATTGTATTGATTGTTGTGTGTCTTACAAAGAAGCAAAAAAGGACTATTTATATGCATACACAATGACTCAAACAAGGAAACACACTAAAGGATTGTAGCTGGAATCCAGGCTGTCGATGATTGTCAAGGCTAAGATTGGGAGATGATGATTGATCTGATCCTAGAATAATGCCTTCACAATCCTTTCCTTTTTAACACTCCCCCTCAAGTTGAGTAGTGGGATCACCAATGCTCAACTTGCTTAGACATTTGCTGAATATTCTTTCATTTACTGCCTTCGTTAGGATATCTGCTAGTTGATCTTCAGACCGCACAAATGGTAATTCAAGAATTCCAGTTTCAAGTTTCTCTTTAATGAAGTGTCGATCTACTTCTATATGCTTCGTACGATCGTGTTGAACTGGATTTTCTGAGATCTGAATAGCTGCTTTATTATCACACATGATTTTGCTTGGTTCTGCTGGAGGAAACCCGACTTCAGTAAGGAGCTTTCGTATCCATAGTATTTCTGTCAAGCCTCGTGCTATCCCTCGAAACTCAGCTTCTGCACTAGATAAAGCAACAACCTTTTGCTTCTTACTCCTCCAGGTAACTAAATTTCCTCCTACTAAGGTGAAATATCCTGATGTTGATCTTCGGTCCCCTTTATCTCCTGCCCAATCTGCGTCAGTGTACCCTTGAATCTTTAGATGTCCGTTTGCTTTAAAGAGGACTCCATGACTAATTGTTCCTTTGAGATATTTTATGACTCTCCATACTGCTTCCATGTGTGATACTTGAGGCCGATGCATGAACTGACTAACAACACTCACTGCATATGCTATGTCTGGTCTTGTGTGTGAAAGGTATATCAACTTCCCTACCAGTCGTTGATACCTCTCTTTGTTAGCTGGTTTTGCTCCTTCCTCCATCTGAAGTTTATGATTCACCACCATTGGTGTGTCCGCAGGTTTACAATCGATCATCCCTGTCTCAGCTAGTAAGTCCAGGATGTATTTTTTCTGACAAATAAAGATTCCTTGTTTGGACCTAAGTACTTCAATGCCAAGGAAGTACTTAAGTCTTCCCAAGTCTTTCATTTCGAATTCCTGGAACAGGTTCTCTTTTAATCTTGTCATCTCTTCCTTGTCGTTACCTGTAATGATCATGTCATCAACATAAATAATTAGACACGTTACAAGTTTTCCTCTTTTTTTAAGGAACAGAGTATGGTCCGAGTTGCTCTGTCTGAATCCGTATCCCTTCATCACAAGTGTAAACCTGCCAAACCAAGCTCGAGGAGATTGCTTTAGCCCGTAGAGAGATTTTTTCAAACGACATACTTCTCCTTCCTTGAAACCTGTCGCAAAACCGGGAGGAGCTTCCATATATACTTCTTCTTTTAACTCCCCATGCAAAAAAGCGTTCTTTACGTCAAATTGATGAAGTGGCCAATTTTCATTTGCAGCTATTGAGAAGAGAACTCTTATGTTGTCAATCTTGGCTACTGGTGAGAAGGTTTCTGAGTAGTCAATTCCATATGTTTGAGTGTACCCTTTAGCTACCAGTCGGGCCTTATACCTTTCAATGGTTCCGTCAGACTTATGCTTTACTGTGAAGACCCAGCGACATCCTACGGGTTTCTTTCCTGGCGGAAGGGTACTCTTTTCCCATGTGTCATTTTTTATCAAGGCTTCCATCTCTGTTTCCATTGCTCCTCTCCAGTTCTTGGATTTTAAGGCTTGTTCAACATTGGTTGGGGTATGTTCAGAATATATTGAGGAAGCAAACGCCTTAGCTTCATGAGACAGGCTCCCCCTGACTATGTTGGCTACCGGATAATTTGAGTTTCGAGATTCCTTTTCTGGAGAATATCGCTTGGGAGGAACTCCCCTATTTGCCCTTGGTGGCAACACATACCGTTCTGGTGCTTCCCTTGGTTCAATGTTCTCTGCTGTTGTCACTGGTTCTATGTGTTCACCATCACTATGATTAGGGGAGGCAGGAGAACTTCGTTCAGCTTGCTCCTGTTCTGTGTGCTCACATTCATAATGATTAGGGGAAACATCATAATTTTCAGGAATCTCATTGTTACTTATCTCGGGCATCAGGTTGGAGAGATTTTCTTCAGTGACACTGTGCTCAGTTGGTTGTGTGTTTGTGTCAGGCGGTGATTCTCCTTTGGTACTGTGATCTCCTCTGGTTATGACTTCCTCAGAAGATGGGAATCGAGTCAGCCAACCCAGTGTGTCTATGTGTTCGTTCTCCCCCTGACCATTGGGTTGGGTGTTATAGAAGTATTCTGTTTCAAGAAAGTCAAGGTTCATAGTAGTGTGTGTGTGACGTGTTTTTGGGTTGTAACAACGATAACCTTTTTGATTAACTCCATAACCCACAAACACACATTTCTCGGCACACGGGTCAAGTTTTGTTCGATTGGTTTTGGGTATGTGAACAAAGGCTGAGCAGCCAAAAATTCGTGGTTCAAGAGTAAGAGAAGAGGGGATCTCGGCAAATTTTTCTAGGGCTTGTATAGGGGTTTTTAGTTCAAGAATTTTTGTAGGAAGTTGATTTATAAGGTATACAGAAGAAGCAACTGCTTCGGGCAAGAAGAATTTAGGGACTTTGGATTCGATTAGGAAGGCCCGAGTCATCTCAAGAATTATACGGTTTTTGCGTTCAGCGACTCCATTTTGTTCAGGAGTATGTGGACAGGTGGTTTGGTGAATTATCCCCTTGGTTTGGCAAAACTGTTTTATGGATGCATTAACGAATTCCCCCCCATTGTCGGACCGAAGAATTTGAATTTCTTTTTGAAATTGAGTGTGAATCATAGTATGGAATATAGTAAATTTTTCAAAAACTTCAGACTTGTGTTTCAAGAAATAGACCCACGTCATACGGGTACAATCATCTATGAATAGTAAGAAATAACGAAAGCCTTGTCCCCCCGTAATAGGGGACGGACCCCATACATCAGAATGAATTAATGAGAAAGGTACATTAACTCTTGTATTATTTGGTTTGAAAGGTTGGCGATGGCTTTTAGCAAGAAAACAAGTTTCACAATTTATTTTATCACGAGGAGAAAAAAGTTTAGGGAATAAAAGATGTAGATACCCAGAAGATGGATGTCCGAGACGCCTATGCCATAACCATGCTTCTCGGTTTGTAGTTCCATGAGCCAGCATCACAGTACCTTGTTGAGCCACCTCATCCACATAGTACAACCCATGATGCTCAGTGCCACGTCCAATAATCGTCCCCGTCCTGATATCCTGTAAGATACAAAAAGTGGGATGCATTAGCACTACGCAATTTAGTTCTTTTGTCACATGACTGATTGATAATAATTTATGTGACAATGATGGAACATAAAGGCAATTTGAGAGTTTTAACGTTGGAGAGATTTCAATTGTTCCCCCTCTTTCTGCACGCATAACCTCTCCGTTCGCAGTTTGAATATGAGTTTTCCGTGGTTTGGATATTGACACCAAATCAGCAACTTCGTATGTCATGGTGTCTGTTGCCCCACAATCAAAAATCCAAGATTTATTTTTTCCATTGCTTGCCTCTCCCATTTCCTTTTTACTTTTCTTTTTTTTTTTCACTTGTTCCCGACCTTTTCGTTTCCCTCTTTAATAACCAATTTTTTTTTTTTTTAAACAAAACCAGCCCCTTTTCTCTTCTCAATCTCTACCAACTACAAACCCTAATATCAAGAATCAGCCACTCTCATACAAACCCTTAACTTCAGTCGCCACCTTTACTCTTTCTCTCACTCTCTAAATCTCAAATCAACAGACCTCTCTCTCTATTCAAACACAGGCAACATTACAAACCCCAAGGACGAATCTGAGAATCTGAGAGCAAACCCTCCCCCTTCCTTTTTTTTCACGGTTGCAGCGGAGTGAAATCACCCGCTGTTTTTTTCGGTTCAGATGACGATGATGGTTGCAGCGGAGTTTTGCGGTGGTGAGACGGTGAGGGCTGGTCGCTCCGGTGGTTCGTCGGGTGACGCACGGGGCCTGGCGCGACTCAGATCTTGTGACGGTCTGCAGTGGAGTGGGTATTGGTGGTTACAGGGTGGTTGCAGCGGATTTTTACGGTGGTGAGAAGGTTTTGTTTTGGTGACCGGCGGTGACGGCAGGAAGAAGATGAAGACCGAGTTTTTCTGAAGCCTTTGAACAGGTAGGTTTTGATTTTGAGAGTTTGATTTTGGTTTTTGGGTTTTTTTCTGTTTTGGTTGGATTTGCTGGGATAGATTGTAGATGATGAGCAAAGTGTTTTAAGGATCAGAAACACCGCTCTGATACCATGAAGACTTTATTAGAAAAAGATTGTATTGATTGTTGTGTGTCTTACAAAGAAGCAAAAAAGGACTATTTATATGCATACACAATGACTCAAACAAGGAAACACACTAAAGGATTGTAGCTGGAATCCAGGCTGTCGATGATTGTCAAGGCTAAGATTGGGAGATGATGATTGATCTGATCCTAGAATAATGCCTTCACAATCCTTTCCTTTTTAACATCCGACATTTGAGTTCGTTTATGAGGACTAAGGAGCTTACATGGTTTGCATTCAAGCGAGTGGTAAAGATAGTAGTCGACTAACATATTAATTCCGGAGAGAGAAGATGAGGTTCAAGTCGCTATATGTTACAAAATCGGTAATTCACAACACATGTGATCCAAAGTCTCATCTTACATTATTATAGTTATATATAGTTATATAGTAGTTGTCTTGAATATTTTATAATTCAACTATTGTGTATAATTTGTTAGGTTGATGTTCATTTTCATGTTTTGTGGTACTGATTGGTTGTATGTCATTGTATAAAACTTGCAAGAATTTGATCGAATAGGTTATTTTTGTGCAATTAGATTTGGCCTAATTCCAAACTGTTAATGATGTTTTGGCCTAGTTCCAAACTGTTAATGATGTTGACTTAATTTGATCAAATAGGTTATTTCTGTGAAATTAGTTTTGGCCTAATTCCAAACTGTTAATGATGTTTTGGCCTAATTCCATACTGTTAATGATGCTGACTTGATTTATTACTATGGTAAGATTATACAGTATATCCTTGTGTGTTGTGTTACTATTGCAAACATGTTTAAACTATAATTTGTCATAGATTATTTTTATAAAAATTACAACACCTATAAAAAATACAACAATTGATCCTAAACTAACTATATTAGAGAGTTAATATTCACACACCACTCATCTCTATCTTTCTCTATACATACAGAGATATATATAGAAAGAGATATAATGAAAAATGGTGTGTGAATAAGATGTAGAGATGTGTGAATAGTGAGGGCCTTAAATTAACCTTTTTTTTAACGGTCAACGAATCCTCCAAATAAGTTGCTGGCGAATTTCAATTATATTTATTAATTATAATCATTTTGATTATTTAGCTCGTGTAATACACGGGTGTGTAAGATATTGTGAACATCTTCTTTTTTTTACTTGACATTGTACTATTTATTCAACCCGTACCCGTGTAATACACGGGTAACTAACCTAGTTATTATAATAAAGTATGACGTGAATTGATTCCAGACAAATCCCACTTGTCCAGTTTAAGGTTCAATATTAAAACAAAACGGGAACTTTGGCATGGATCTTTTAAGAGCTTTTAGTAGCTTCTAGCTTTAAGTTTTTAAGGAAAAACTCATACTCAATAAAAAACATTGTTTGGTTAAAGGAGCTTGAAGTTTTTAGGTTAGGAGCTTGAAGCTTTTGGTTGAACGCTCATACTAGTAGCGTTTAGAAAGTGCTACAAACTTTTAGGGAAAAACGATTATTTTAACCTCTAAAAGATAATAAACTTATTAACACGCAATCTTCTTAAATTTTTAGTTATGTCCATTTTGGTCATTTTATTAAAAGCTACAACTACTCTGTCGAACACTAAGGGTATGTTTGGCAAAAGTAGCTGGTGGCTGCTAGCTGGTAGCTGGTGGCTGGAAGCTGGTAGCTGTAGCTGGTAGTTAGTAGCTGTAGGTTTTTAGATATATTTGGTGTTTGGTAGAGTAGCTGGAGCTTTTAATAAAATGTATAAAATGACCAAAATGGACATAACTAAAAATTTAGAAAGTTGATGCATTAAAAAGTTTCCTATTTTTAGAGGTTAAAATAGTCATTTTTTCCCTAAAAGCTTGTAGCTCCTTCTAAACGCTACTAGTAGTAGCGTTCAACCAAAAGCTTCAAGCTCCTAACCTAAAAGCTTAAAGCTCTTTCAACCAAACAAGACTTTTTATTGAGTAGGAGATTTTTCTTAAAAGTTTAAAGCTAGAAGCTTCTAAAAGCTCCATGCCAAACATACCCTAAATATATCTAAAAAGCTACAGCTACTAGCTAACAGCTACAACAGCCACCACCAGCCACTTTTGCCAGAGGTACCCTTAATATCTCATTGATTTAGTCAATACCGGATGTATTGCTCGAATTATATAAATAAATCGAAAACCAAAGGCAGGCCGAACCGCTATTATCGATCATACACAGCGATGGCTACCACCGAGGACGACCATAAGCAGCTTCATGTGGCGATGCTCCCATGGCTTGCTTTTGGTCACATCATCCCTTTCCTCGAACTCTCAAAATTTATAGCCCAAAAGGGTCACAAAGTCTCGTTTCTTTCGACCACTAGAAACATCCAACGTCTCCCCACCCTCCCTTCCCACCTCTCCCCACTCATAAAACTTGTTAAACTCACTCTTCCACATGTTCAAGAGCTTCCCCAGAATGCCGAGGCCACCATGGACCTGCGCACAGGTGACACTCATGATCACCTCAAGAGAGCTTTTGACGGTCTTCAACCGGAGGTCACTCGGTTTCTTGAGGAAGAGTCTCCAGACTGGATTATTTATGATTTTGCTCCCTACTGGTTGCCGTCCGTAGCAGCTGGCCTTGGGATATCGCGAGCCTTCTTCTCCATTTTCAACGCATGGTTCGTCGCTTTTCTGGGAGCGTCGCCCGAGGGCTTGATTAACAGTTCTGATACGGCTGAGGATTTCTTGACACTGCGGAAGTGGATTCCCTTTCCAAGCAAACTATGCTTAAGGAAACATGAGGCTATTTCGTTTGTGGGCCACTATTCTTGGAATGGTTTAGGGATTTCAGATGCATATCGTGTGGGGATGGTTTTGAAGGGATCTGATTGTATGTTTATTAGACATAGCTATGAATTCGAACCCCAATGGCTTACCCTTTTAGAGAAGCTACATCAACTACCGGTGGTTCCTGTGGGATTAGTGCCACCTGAAACACCAACCAACATTGGAAGTGAGAAAGACGAGACGTGGGTGCCAATCAAGAAGTGGCTCGATGGTCAACAAAAAGGTCATGTAGTGTACGTGGCATTAGGAAGTGAGGTTATGGTGAGTAAAACTGAGATGGCTGAGTTAGCTTTGGGTCTCGAGCTCTCCGGGTTGCCATTCTTTTGGGCTCTCAGAAAACCGGTAGGTTCCACAGAGTTAAACTTGCCAGATGGATTCTTGGAACGAACTCGTGACCGTGGTGTGGTGTGGACAAGTTGGGTACCTCAGTTACAAATACTGAACCATGAGTCAGTGGGTGGCTTCTTGACTCATTGTGGTTGGGGTTCAATTGTGGAAGGGTTAATGTCCGGTCACCCTCTTATAATGCTACCGTTTTTGGTGGACCAAGGTCTGAATGCTCGAATACTGGTGGACAAACAGGTGGGAATCGAGGTACCAAGAAATGAGGACGATGGCTCCTTCACCAAGGAGTCGGTGGCCAGATCAGTGAGGTCAGTTGTAGTCGACGATGAAGGGAAGATCTGCAAGGCGAATGCGTTGGAGCTGAGTCAAATATTCGGGGACACTAAGCTGGAAATAACATATATAAACCATTTCATAGACTATTTGGAAAAAAAGAGGAGTGTGGTTGCTATCAATGATGAAACTTAAAGCATACGGAGTAGAGTACGTGAGTTGTTGGGTTTGTTTAGATTATCAACTGTTGTATGGACTAGTTCAAGTATTTTGATTTTCATGTACGAATAACCAGTTTGTTATGTTAAATCACGGTGTGTTTTGTGAATTTTATGTGCTCTTTTCAGTTATATATCTTTCTGTCTTTAGATCAGATCATATGTAATGATAAAATGACAATGAAAGTGTATCATATGTATTTTATTAGGTCATCCGTAGTCATAAAGCCCCTTGTGGGGCGTTATGCGACACGTGTCATGCCACGTTATACGGGGGCTTTATAGAGCGTTATATCACTAGAGCCCATAGTCATAATGCCTCTACCCATCATTACCTAATTATTAATTTTCAATTTTATTAATTAATTATAAACAACCTTGCTTTTTTTGTGATTGGTCAAAATTTTGAAAAGAACCTCCATAACGCCGCGAAATGCATGGCGCCTCACCCTTTTTTTTGCCCCATAACGCCGCCCGTCGCGGTGTGCGGGGCACTATGGGGCGTTATGGCCCAAAAAAACCCACTCTTCGCGCCCCAGTACAGGTAGACTTAGTTAGATATTTCTCTGTCATATGTAATGATGAAGTGATACTATGATAGTAAAATTAAGTGGAATCGACAACATGCTTTTTTCACTCGAACTCGAACTAACTAAACATACATAGGTAACATGCTATAAATTAAAATCAGGGCCGGCTCAACCGTTTAGGAAGCCCAAAGCAAAATAAAAATTTAAGGTCCTATAAGCTCTCTAAAGATCATACTATGAATTAATAATTTCAAGATTTTGTAACCCATTTAGATATAGAACATTCGTATTTAACAAAATATTTTTTAACAAAAAATATTAAGATTCTTGTTTAATGAAATCAAAGATGGAGTGCGTTTGATTTTAACCATGAAAAAAAAATAGAGTTAATTACATCTTAGTCCCTGTGGTTTATGAAAAATAACAAGGTCAGGTACTAATAGTTTAAAATCACATTATGAAGTTCTAACTTTTCATTTTGTAACAACATAGGGTATTAACACTGACTTTTGTTAACTTTTCTGTCAAATTTGATTGAAATTACTTAAATACCCTTTTACAACTACAAGGGGCATTTATGTAGTTAACTGTATTTAAACTCAAGGGACCCTTTATGTAAATTTAAAAAGTTCAGTTTCCGAAGGTAAAGTCCAGTGGACCATATTAGGAGACGACGGTGATGCTGGATAGGATTCCGGCGACAACGACGATGATACGGCTTTAGTCGACGGCAACGGACGAAGGCGTTAGTGTTTTCGATGATCGATGGTGTTGAAGGGGAAGATCGTGATGAGGTGGTGGTTTGGGTTCGAAGACATGGAAACAGAGGTGGGTTTAGGTCATGACGTCAGCGGTGGTCCGATAATGATGACAGTGGTGGCGTTAACGTCGAATGTGGGAGTTATGAACAGGTTCCGGCGAAGCAACTAGGTTTCTGACAAGGGTTACGACGCTGACGGTGATGTTGTGGTGATGGTTATCGGTCGCTACGATGGTGTTCCGACAATAAAGGTGAGGCCCGATTGTTTACATTTGGTGATTAAGCAGCAGGTATGATGGTGATTTTAGTGGCCACTCTCCTTTTTTTGGCCAAAATCATTCCACTTGATCATGATGATGTTTAAAAGATCTTAATAAGCTGGCAATCTCCATATGTTTATCACTTATTATGGTGGTAGATGGTTGTTGAAGTTTGGCTACCTTTGTATTTTTGTACAGAAAATTACGGGTGATGTGGCAAAATTACTTTTTGTATCATCATTGAAGGTTCCTCATCCATAAACAGATTCACAATGAGTATCAATTAGTGAATATCAATATACTCAATTGGCAAGTATATCATCCTTCACCTGAACTGTTAATCGGCACCCTCATCTAAGCCGGCAGACACCTGTTGACCAATGTTCCTTCTGTGACAACAGGATCATATTGGTAACCGGATTTTTCACCGGAGTCAACTTAGCTCAGAATGTTTTCTAACACAGATTAGACTGCGGGGTATGGGGCTTGGGTTGGGGCGTGGGTTGGGGCATATGTTGACACGTGGAATGGGAAAAAACCCACCACCAAAACCCACGCCCATGGGGTATGGTGGGGCTTGGGTTGGGGGGCATGAATTTGGTTTGACCATTTAGAGCATGCCATGTCACTTACTAGCCCGCCCCACGCCCGGGCTGAATCCCACGCCAAAGGGGCCACGCCCAAACCCATGCCCACCCGGGGTGGTGGCTTGGGCGTTTTCAGCCAACCCACGCCCAAACCCCCGCCCCATACCCCGCAGTCTTACCCAACTTTGGTCCACTGGACTTTACATTTGGAAAACATAACTTCTTAAATTTACATAAAGGGTCCCTTGAGTTTAAATACAGTTAATTACATAAATGGCCCTTGTAGTTGTAAAAGGGTATTTAAGTAATTTCAATCAAATTTGACAGAAAAATTAACAAAAGTTAGTGTTAATACCCTAGGTTGTTAAAAAATTAAAAGTTAGAACCTCAGAATGTGATTTTAAACTATTAGTACCTGACCTTGTTACTTTTCATAAACCACAGGGACTAACGGTGTAATTAACTCAAAAAAATAAGAAAACAAACAGTAAGTAAATAAAAGGGTAAAAATGAGAAAATACTTCACCAAGTCTCCAACTCTTGACAATTCCCTTAGCTGGACCAATAGACAATTTTGTCATCTAGGCATTTTTTTTATGGGTTTTTTGCAAATTTCCCCTTAAAAAACTTTGAAATTGCATATATACCCAAGCCAAAAATTAAATTGCATATTTCCCCTCTGTTAACTAGTAAAATTGCAAATTTACCCATTTTGATTTAATTTATTAAAATTAAATTTTAGAAAGACTATTTTACCCTTAATTTTACTAAACTTTAGAAAATTGCATATTTACCTTTTTTTACTAGTTTTTTTTGTCTTTTTTACTAAACATCAGTAACCAAATGTTACTGTAAGATAAAACATAAAACAAAAGATTAAAAAAACCATCTTTAATCTTTAACACCAACAACACCAGCTGCAAATCCTAAAAAACAACCAAAGTAACTTCCAAGGTGTTAATCACTCAAATACTAGTATGCTACCATTGTTGACGTTATATAAACAACTGAAGTCAATTGATAAGCCTGGGACATTGAATGCAACCTCTTCAATGGTCCATGCTTCTTCCATTCTTGTCTTGGTGTGGTTCATTGCCATCTCACCAAATCTAACAAGGGTAACCACAGAGTGACCTGAATGCGCAATCATTACACCTTCAACAGACCTATAATCATCCATACTAGAATTAATCGTGGTCTCCCAGTAGACCGCGTCAAATGCGAATCTTCCATGTGAACTATGAGTCCGGTTTTCTGGCTAAAGCAGCCAAACAAAACATGTCTTACGATCTCAGCTGGACCTTCACTTCTCGCCTTTAACGTCTACGGATCAGTGGTTAGTTTAAGAATAAAGCAATCTTCACCATTAATCTTTTTCTCACCGACACACTTAACATCCGTAAACATACTCGCAGTGGTTCTAGGATCGAGACCCTGAAGAGCACGACGCAGGGGTCGAACCAGGCAATCTTCACCATTAATCTTCTTCTCACCGACACACTTAGCATCCGTAAACATACTCGCAGTGGTTCTAGGATCGAGACCCTAAAGAGCACAACGCAGGGGTCGAACCGGGCCTTTAGCGGTGTGTGAACCGAGCCAAGGGGTGTGTCTCCAAACAAGATTTCCATTGCAGCCTGCTTGAACCTTGCTACCATCGACAGCTAGCTCAACATACAAGAATTAAAAAAAAACAATAATAAAAACAAATGATAACTATGAAGAAATGCTAGAAGAAACTGAAAAGTCGCCCCTGGAATCTAGAACCTGATTTTTCTCTAAGCAAGATCTTTTAATTTTGAGAAGGATAGTTTTGTCATTTTAATAGAGAAGGGGAAATATGCAATTTTTATTTAGGCTTGGGTAAATATGCAATTAAGGGTGTTTTTAAGGGGAAATATGCAATTATCTCTTTTTTTATATATAGAAAATATTCCTATCTTGTATTGGAGGGCCTATTCAAGTGTAGGCCCAAAGCCGTTGCTTGAGACCCTTGGGCGGGCAAATTTTTTTATCCATCCTGCTAATTATTTTAAACAACTAGTTTTAAATAATTATTATTTTTGAACACTTCTATATTTAAAAAAAACATAATTATTATATTAATGCATTAATAAAAACTAGTCATCGTAATGTCATTAACCCTTCAAACATGCTCTACCAAATCAATAGGAAGGTTGTAATGCGTTTCTTGATTGCAATCGCCTCAAACTTTGCTTCTTTCTCTTCCTCTGATCTCTACAAAAGACGGGTAAATACCATCTTCGTAGTTTTAGCAGATCATTCGCCCTGTATCAATATAAAATCATATTATCCAATATCACACAAGCATGCATTACACTCCGTATTTTAGTTTTGGCCCATGCCATTTGGCACACGATATGCCAACGTTGCTTCAGGACGCCAAATGCTTATCCGTAGTCCCTTTATGCCGCTCCATTAACTGAAAACGAAGACTTGGTTGTAACAGCCCAGCTGTGCTATGGCTGATGTAATAAATACAAACTACACAATGGTTTGCAGTGATAAAAAAACATCATTTATTTCTTTTGAGCAAATCTTTGATCTTTAATCCCTTGAGCCACTTCTAAGTCTTCCCAAATTCTTGTACCATAAAGTACATAAAAGACATATGCACGTCTAAGTAAATTAATTTACCTAGTGGGACGACAACATAACAGTTCTTAAGTATATCTATATATACGTATATAAAGGTTCATTAGCGCATTCAATAGTTTACATTTATTGATTCACATTTAGTAGGGTGCATTCAATAGTTGATGTAACATATTAAGTGATTCACATTCAGTGGTTCACATTTAGCAGGAGGCATTCAATAGTTGATGTAACATATTAAGTGGTTCACGTTCAGTGGTTCACATTTAGTAGTTCACATTCAGTGGTCATGTAACATAAAAATAACGACTTAGAACCCTATTTATAGTTCTACTAAACTTGTTCTCCAAGACAAATAAACATTTCCTAAATCTATTACAATATAATTAGCTAAAATAAACCAAACTTTAATAAAAAATAATCAAAACAATCTTTCAATTTAGCCCTTCAACTTTTAACTTATACAAGTTTTAGGATTAACTTTCAACAGCCTGAGGGGTTCTTGGAACAACCTCAAGACAGTGGAGTGGTATGGACTAGTTGGGTGTCTTAGTTATAAATACCTAGCAATGATTAACGGATGGGTGGTATCTTTGCTCACTATGGTTGGAGTTCAATTGTGGAAGGGCTAATGTCCGGTCACCCTCCAAATAATGTTACCATTTTTTGTGGACCAACATTTGAATACTCGAACACCGGTGGACAAGTAGGTGTGTGACAACCCGTGCTCTCGATCCCAATCAGAAATTGATTATTATTATTTATTAAATAATAATAACACGTGACGAGAGAAACTAACCGTATGACTGTTAATTAGAAACAAGCGTATTTAATTTAACGCGCACACGTATTTATGTAATGAGCAGTGTATTTGTTATGTGATTAAACGAACCCATTTTCATAAACACCCCTCTTTTTTCCTCTGTTTCTCGATCAGAGACTCCGGCGACCGGAAAGAGGGATTCCGACCACCACCCTAGGGTGGCGTCGCACGACGATGATAGGCCGAGATGTGAGAGAGAGTGTGAAGCAGTGAGAGGCACGACGGACGGACAGCAGAGCCATCTTCTTGGTAACCGGAACGGCACGTCTGAGCGGCGACGGTATCCCAGTGGCATCGGTTAACTGATATGATGATGACAATGGAAAATGGTGGCAGCGGTCGAGGTGTTGGTCGAAGACAAGGGTGGAGTAGACAGCAGCAGCGGCCGCCAGAGCTCCAGCTCATGAACAGTGGCGGTAGCATCAGTCATACAGGATCTTTACGACCAGTCAGGGGCGGATGTATTATGGAACAAGGGGTAGCCTCCGCTACCGCTTGGTCGGAAAATTTTTGACGTTTTTAGTGTAAATTTTGGAAAAATTTGACGTTTTTTCGATTTCGTTACCGCTTATTTATAAAACGTTACCGTTTGGTTGGAATCCTAGATCCGCCACTGTGACCAGTGTACGTTTATTACGAGAATTTGTTTTGCATTCTTGTGTCGACAGTGCTATACTTCATTTGTGATTTTGATTGTAAAGTGAAAATATGTGTATATACGTTGCTCGGTACCAATTTACCTTCCTTTGCTTTACAGCCCTTTTGTGGCTCTTAGTGAAAATAATGTTATAGAAAATCAGTTGATTAATACATGATAGTAATAACTGATAATGCCATTTCCGGGATTTGGACATGATAATTAGGACGAGAACCTGTGATTTGTGTGCAAGAGTATGTTGTATTGGATTTCTGTTATTATATGTTGAATATGTGGAAATGGTTGAGTTTGCCAGCTTGTGTTTGATTGTATCGAGATCTGAAATGATTAGAAGTGTGTATGGTTATGAAATTGATATTGATTTGTTTGAAGGATAAGAAATAAGTAATAAGTTATCTAACCATACGTTTGTCAAATTATGTAGACTTGGTTTTTTTATGGAAGTCATGATTGAAACGTTCATTTGACTATGTAGATATTGAGTTTGGTGCTAATTAATTGGATCAGCTGAAGCTGCACACTGCCTAGTGACCGCACACTAGGCAGTGAGCCACACACTCTCCTTCGGGCCTTTAAGCTGTTGGGCCGCACACATTAATGGACTGATGTCTTAACTGGACCGCACACCCTATATAATGGCCCATGTTTTTAGCCGCACACTTAATTATATGCCGCACACTTATGTTAAACCGTACACTACACTCTCTCGCCTCGCACGCTTGATTAATCGTACACTCACCTACTGCATGACCGCGCAATGAGGTCGCACACCTCCATTGATGCCGCACATTCTTACTTAGGCCTTATTCCTCAGTGGGCCGCACACCCCAGTGGGTCGTACACTAATAAAAGCCCATGGCTATGTTTAATTCGCACACTTATACAATACATTGAATTATGATAAAGTGTGAGGATAATTATGAATGTGTATATATGTTAGTATAACGTACAGTAACTGCTATTTGAACATTATGTATTAGACATGTGTAAATTATACGTGATGTTACTTCCATACGAGCCTAATAAATATTAATAATCATAATAGGGTATGGTTGACCAATGTAACACAAGTAAATTTGTCTGCCGAGCAAACAAATGTGAGTTCACAACTTTTTACTTAAAGCGTGCGCTCCCGATGGTTGGGAAACGGAACGAAAAACACTTTCCCTGGTTTGGGATTACTTACTATTCCTGGTTTGGACTACGCTGCACGGTACAAACATTACTATCTCCTTGTGTGGGATACGGGTATTACTATCTCCTTGTGTGGGATACGGGTAACATTTTTCCCCTTGTGAGGGACGTTCAAAATAATTACTATTTATATTAGATGCAACAAGTGTACTAAACGAAACTCTATCACAGAAGTCCCCACTTACTATACCATTAATCGCTTGACCTGGCGAACGGGATATTAGTTGGTAGCGCTATCTAGGTTTCACTAACCTCACACCGTGACCAGGGGGAATCGGGCATGAACTAATAGGCCTTGGCAACCGTCGATGATGATAGACATTGACAAATGAGGCACAATGATACAACAAGTGCGCTAGTTTCGATACTGCGCAGTTTAGTAGCTTACATATGGGGTAGCTCCCCATGGCATGATATACATGAGTAATTAAACAACAAAAGTTTTTGGAAATAAAATTGGAAAACTGTGAACTTGTGAACTCGCCAACTTTGTGTTGACACCCTACTGCATGCTTGCAGGTTGCTCGTTACAGCTTGGACGGACACTGCAATAGGCTGGAGTGCGTAATATGTAAGTCTCATGTTAATATATAATTAAAGAACTCGTGGTTTTAAAATTTTGATAAGCTTTCTTTATACTTTAGCTGTTAAAATAAACTGTGTTTTTTGGACAATTAAAACTAGAACACCAATCGTGTCAGTTGGATGTAGATAGTTCAACGTGATTAGTGGCTAGATCCTGGTCAGTCATACGCCTCGCGGTAGTATTCTTTGTGGGGATTTTGAGGGTGTCACAAGGTGGGAGTTGAGGTACGAAGAAATGAGGAAGATGGCTCCTTTACTAAGGAATCAGTTGTCAGATCAGTGAGGCCGGTCGTAGTGTACGATGATGGGAAGATCTAAAAGGGAATGCAATGGAGTTGAGTCACATGTTTTGAAACACTAAACTGCAAATGAAATATATAGCCGGTTTCATAGACTATCTGGAAAAGAAGAGGCATGTGATCGCTTGATCGATCAAATGCCATTTGCAATTAATGAAATAATATGTTTGTTATGTTGACTCAGATTCATTTTCTTTTTGTGATTTTGTTAATTGAAGATCTTCATCTTTATGTTAATTTTCTTCTCATTTAATAATTAAACAACTATAGTAATTGGTATAATTAATATATTATATTTATAATTACTATTTGAAAATTAATTTAATAAAGTTGTTTTTTTATCATTCATAAAGCATTACAAAAATTAAATGGTTAAGTTATAATTATTACCTGAAAAATGTGTGTTCTTTGATCACAAGCCATCAGTAGTGTTAATTATGTTTAAAAGTACCTTGAAACAAGGTCGTCCCTGGGAATTTGAAGGTCTTGTTCGCCTAAAAATGGGCTTATATCATCTATATACAATCTAATCAGGGCCAACCTTTTGAAAGATGCATTTGTTATTTTGTTATTTCACCATAAATCTTTGACAAACATATCTTATATTTCAACACAACCGGGCATATATTCTCCATTAAAAAAACATTCTAGATGTGAAAAACTATTCTCTATTTCCGATAAGTTTTCGAAATTACTTTGGTTTAATTGTATAATGATTGTGTGTTGATTCTAATTAATCTAATAGATTTAGTGTATGTTTATAAGCAACATACACTCTCGTCGTCCATTATGAGATGTACGTCCTTAATTTTTGTTGTTATATAATCTCTTTAAAAAAAAAGATTTTCATAACTGTAATTAAGTGCGTAAGCTCTTCACTAGTCACCGTGCATATATGCTAAAGTGTGTGTGTGTGATGGATACGCTAGAGAAGTGTTATGCTTAAGTGTGATCTATCTAGCATGGTTGTAAAACAATGTCTCCAAGGCCGAGTACTTCCCGAGTAGTCGCTACAAGGTAGGTTGCCGAGGCAACTTTCTTCAACTCTGACTAGTTACTCGGAATCACTAAAATGCGGTCAACATCGGCCAAAATCGGATCTAGTATATCAACTTGGGCCGAGTTTGATTTAAAATAAAATAAAATATAATTTCTATGCCTATGATATTAAAGAATTAATATCAATTTCACGTATTTTATTATAAATATTAGTAAATTTATGTTATTTGACATATATTTAATTTTTGAAAACTAATTTCTTTATAATTTGGCATGTCCGAGTACTCCCCGTGTACTCTCCGCCTAGGCCGAGTACTCTCAACTCCCCGGTCGACCGACTAGGTAGCGTCTAGCGACTTTTGCAACCATGCTATCTAGTAAGAAAAAAGATCAACAACAACCATTGTGAACATATGTGTCTATGTGAGGTCATTATCAAACCGGAGTGTTAAAGAAATTCAGTACATTGAGTTTCTGTCATGAAAAATGAAGAAGCTAAACTAAGAGGTTCAAAACGTTTTTTTTTTTTTTTGGAGATGATGATGATGGAGACATCGCTTCTAGTTGTGGAATCAAAGACACCTAATGATGATAAGAACCTCCAACATCTTTTTCAACTACCATGATCGACTTCTTCTCTAGAAGATGGGGCTATGAGTTTGAAGCCACTACATTTCAAGATGTGTAAAATATATCATAGAGGATGTGGTAATACTGAATTTACTTAGAAAACATCAGAGCAAATTACATAAAGATAGCAGGTAGACGGGTAACAAACTGCGTCGCCATCCCTTTACAAAAAAAAAAAAAATTATATTTTTTTAGTTTTATAATTTTGTGATTCGTAAATTTCGGTTGTAATTTGTAATTTCGTGGTTTGTATTTTATAATTTTAATTTGTAATTCCGTGATTTCTGATTTACAACTTAATAAATTTTAATAAAATCCACGATTGTTTTGGTAAACTAAAAAAATATAATTATTTTTTTCGGAAATAACATACGGATTACCGTTGGGAAACCCTTTGGTAAACGTTGAAAACAAAGGCCTGTTTTTCTTTCTATTCAATATTTC
Source organism: Helianthus tuberosus (assembly GCA_030545235.1). Lineage (NCBI taxonomy): Eukaryota > Viridiplantae > Streptophyta > Magnoliopsida > Asterales > Asteraceae > Helianthus > Helianthus tuberosus. The sequence continues at coordinate 132,266,522 of CM060433.1, forward strand.
CAAATATTTAGTTTTTATCTTTTTTTTTGAACGGTAAATTTGGATCACTGACGACCACTGGAGTATCATCTTGTCACCAGAGGAATCACCCGATCATATCCATCTCCGCTAGGCATAATGCCACAGCAATTCAGGAGGAAACCCAATAAATATGGGAAAACCCCTCTTGTGAGAATCGAACCCAGGACCTATTGATCCCAAAGCTTTATCCCACCACCAAGATGTCACTAGGCTATAAAGCCATGGTTTTAGTTTTTATGGTTTTAGTTTTTATCTGATTGATTCTAATGTTAGTTATGTTTGTGTTTCTTTGTTTTTTTAAGAGTATTGCTTAATGGACTCAAAACTGGATGATGGGCCAAGTTACTTGTTGCATTGCTGAGTTTGTGGGCTTGTTTGTGGGCTTTCAAGCAGAGCACTCGTGGAATCAAGCGCATAGGCTTAAGGCTTCAGCTGGTTGCCTTACTGTGTATGTATGTATGTATATATATATATATATCTATTATATATAATAAATGAAAGTTATTTGGGCTACGTGTCAACACCAGAGAGCCCCTAAATGCCCTTTTTCCCGCCCAACAGTGCCACTGCTCTTTTCCTTATATAATCTCTCTTCTCATTTCTAATCTTTGTTTACAAACCTTGGGTTCTTTCTCTCTCTATATTCAGACGATTCAAATTCAAATTTCACAAACCCTGCAAATTATTGAGATAATTCTTTCCATCCAAACCTTAATCTTCTTCAGACGCCACCATAAAATCTTCTTTTGTTCATCGATTACTTCATCAAAAGGTTTGTTCTTTTTTTTAGTTGAAATACTTTCATGATTTCCTCTTATTTACACTAATCCTAATTTCTACTCGTAATCTAATCATATGGTTCCAGAGTTGTTGTCATCAGAGTTGAAATCCGCTTAGCTGCGGATAAGAGAACTGCCATAAGCTGGTATGTTTGAATATGTTTTGAAATTAGCGTTTTTTTCTAGATGGTGATGATATGAGTATAACATCTGTTGATTATTGATGTTTGAGTATGTTCAGCCATTATTCTTTCTGAAATTAGAGTTTCATTGGTATTATCTGTTTGTAACAGCAGTGGTTCAGCATCTACAGTGGATTCAACATCAGGTGTTTGCTATTATTGTTTGATGTTGTTTGCTATTATTGACTGATGTTGTTTGCTATTGTTGTTTGATGTTGTTTGCAGTTGAAGATATCTTAATTAAGGTAATAATTGTATTACATCCTGTTGAAAATTAGAATTGATAAATTTAGGGAAAGTGAGGTTGAAAGTTAATAACCCAACAGTGGAGCATTTCATTCTACAGGTTCCATAAATTAAGGGTATTCTCATATAATGATGATGATTGTTCCACGATTGTTTCCAGTATTATTGTTCCAACATCGTTTAAAGTATGTGTTTTTTGCTACTCTGATTTTCAATTTTGAGTTTTTTTATTTTGAAGTGATATACTCTAATTCTCGGTTTATATTTCAGTCTAATCACAGTTGTTTGAAATTCATACAATCTGCTGCGGGTTATTATAGGTTTGTATTCAAAGAAGCATAAAGTTTAATTAAACACAAAGAAAGATTATTAAATTTATAGTTTACTTGCTTATGTCTAAATGATGATGATGATTATAATTCACTTGTGCAGAAGATGATGATGGAGAACCCACAGTAGTTCCTACTAAACGCAAGAAAGGATCTGCTATTGTTGTAAGATAAGATTTTATGTTACTAGAGAGTCTAGAGTAATGGTGTTTCCTACCTTTTTTGTATTAAAAGAAGCATAAAGTTTGTTTTAAAGGAGCTCTTTATGAACAAAGACTGATGAGGCCTATCCGCTGTTGAAGACAAGGTCCTGTTAAAGACAACCACTTTATGTACCTAGAGTTTGATTAATCAAAGGAAAACGACTGTTTAGTATCAGCAGTGGTTCAACATCTACAACGGATTCAAATTTAGTATTTAATTATCAGTGGTTCTTGTGTAACTTTAGTATTTCATTATGAGTTTGTTTCATGTTGTAAGAATCAATGAATTCTCAGATAATAGATTGCTTTGCCGGATTAGATTATGTGTTAAATTATAGTTCTTTAAGTGATTGTTTCGTTTTCTTGAATTCTATGTAATTTTGTAAAGAAGTACAATAACAAACAGTGGCTTTAACATCTGTTTGCAATTTGGTCAATAGTTAATGGAAACCCCTGTTAGGTTGAACAGTAGATGTTATTAACTTAAACATCTGTTCAGGAAAACGACTGTTTGCACTTTATGTACCTAGAGTTTGATTAATCAAAGGAAAACGACTGTTTAGTATCAGCAGTGGTTCAGCATCTACAACGGATTCAAATTTAGTATTTAATTATCAGTGGTTCTTGTGTAACTTTAGTATTTCATTCTGAGTTTGTTTCATGTTGTAAGAATCAATGAATTCTCAGATAATAGATTGCTTTGCCGGATTAGATTATGTGTTAAATTATAGTTCTTTAAGTGATTGTTTCGTTTTCTTGAATTCTATGTAATTTTGTAAAGAAGTACAATAACAAACAGTGGCTTTAACATCTGTTTGCAATTTGGTCAATAGTTAATGGAAACCCCTGTTAGGTTGAACAGTAGATGTTAATAACTTAAACATCTGTTCAGGAAAACCACTGTTTGCACTTTATGTACCTAGAGTTTGATTAATCAAAGGAAAACGACTGTTTAGTATCAGCAGTGGTTCAGCATCTACAACGGATTCAAATTTAGTATTTAATTATCAGTGGTTCTTATGTAACTTTAGTATTTCATAATGAGTTTGTTTCATGTTGTAAGAATCAGTGAATTCTCAGATAATAGATTGCTTTGCCGGATTAGATTATGTGTTAAATTATAGTTCTTTAAGTGATTGTTTCGTTTTCTTGAATTCTATGTAATTTTGTAAAGAAGTACAATAACAAACAGTGGTTTTAACATCATGACAATGACAGTTGCTTTCAAATCATCATCAGTAATTACTGATAATATCAGTAATTACATGCAAAATGTGAATTTCAAACTCACGGTTTAAAAATTAGAAAAGTCATCATGACAATGACAGTTGCTTTCAAATCATCATCAGTAATTACTGATAATATCAGTAATTACAGAAAAGTCATAATGACAATTGACGTTCTTTATCTACTGATAGGAAAAAATAGCCACTGGTCACTTTTTTATTCTTGACATCCATTGATATTTACCATCGATGGTGTTAATTAGTGATATATTGAAATTATCAAATAAAAACTAGAATTAAAATGAAATTACCATTTTACCTAATCGTTACATTGCAATTAGATAAGAGTTCCTCCAATATTGTTTTCCTGATGAAATTTAATGTTAAATTAAAAAAAAAAAATACTTGATGGGTATTTGTTGCAAATCAAATCACTAATTAATGGTAATTTCTTCAGCTTTGGACTTTTAAAATATGCAAAATATGAATTTCAAATTAAATTTATGCAAGATGGTAATTTAGAATTGACGTTCTCTCTTTTTTTTCCCTACTGGGCATATGATTAGTAATATTTATTTACTTTAATAAGGAGGGATATAAAGATATACTCTGCTTACCTTTCAGTTCCCAATAAACATCATCACAATTGCGGTCAAATCACATCAGTAATTACTAATAATATCAGTAATTTTGAAATTCAAAATTCAAACAATATATATTTTTATCCTTAATGTTAAATTAAAAAATAAAAAAAAATACTTTTTGACTATTTGTTGCAAATCTAATCAATAATAATTAATTGTAATTTCTTGAGCTTTGGACTTTTAAAATATGCAAAACTAGAATTTCAAACTGACGGTTATTATCTCTCAGTAATTTTGAAATTTTGAAATAAAAAATATGTAAAAGGTAATTTAAAATTGACGTTCTCTTTTTTTTCCTACTTTGCATATTTCAGTTCCCAAAAAACATCATAACAATTGCTTTCAAATCAAATCAGTAATTACTAATTAATATTAGTAATTTTGAAATTCAAATTTCAAACCATGTATATTTTTATTATATTCTATAAATAAGATACAATTATCTAGTTTCACTCTCAAATTTTTATTATATCGCTCGCTCATATATGTGACCGTATCTTTCTCTCTCAAATGCATCTTTCTTGTGATTTAGCAGCTAATTTCCCATTACACTTCTTTGTTCGAATGTTTGTTGATAATGTTTACATGTTATCGTTCCTGTATCATTGTTCCAACATCGTTGTTTCAATGTAAATTCGCATCCCACATCAACCTTTCAACATCGATGCTGCAATATAATTGTTGCAACATCGTGAAAAGTTGCATGTGTTACCTTTTTTGATGGCAGAGATGCAACTTTAAAGTTACATGTGCCATTTTTTTTATTTTGATTTCCGTTAAATCCAAAGTCACGTTTTCTTGCTCCAGGAAGATTTTCTTCATTTAAAGAAAGTATACATTCGTCCAAAGACACGTTTGAGTTTTAGATTAGTTTCTTATTCTTATTTGTGTTGTCAGTAATATGGAGTGTGGTGATAGAGACGTGCAGTTTATGGCGATGCTGAAGGACATACATCAAGAGGTTCAGCAATAGATGTAGTGGAAACTAAAGTTTATTAGTTCTTGCTGTTATTCTTAGATTTGAACTTGAATATTGTTCAGTATGTCATGTAATTGTTGGACTTTTAGTTTTAAGGTCCTCTGAATAAATGATTAAATATAATTTTATGAATCTTTGTTGTGTTTTATTTTTACTTATTATTTTTTGTTTCAGTAATATTTAGATTATGTTGATGTTGAATTGTGTCTTAAGATCTGTTTGGTAAGTCAACAGAGGATTAATAGTGTCAAGGATTTGTTTAGTGGTCCAACTTTGAAAGGGTGGTGTGGTTATAACAGCTGATCATGCTAAGGACTGTTATAATTAATTCCTGCTCCATATAAAGACTGATGGGCTTATTGTCTCATGAGGGCTATGCACTGTTGAAGGCAAAGTCCTGTTAAAGACTAGCACTTATGGTGTAGTTATAACAGCTTCTACAGCGGATTCAACTTTAGTATTTATGTATCAGTTTTTCTTATGTAACAGTGTTTAGGACAAACATTGGTTCTCTATACTTTATCTCTCGAGACAAACCTATACAAACTCAAAGATTAACCATTGCCCAACAACAAAAGTGGTTCATCATCAACAGTAGATATTCTATCTTTGTTTTAGTTAACAGTATTTATATGTCCAAACTATTAATATTATATCTCTGTTTATGTTAACAGTATTTATTTAATTTCAAACATCTGTTTATGTTAAAACAGATGTTTCAGGTCGAATATTTATTTAATTTCAAAATTTTGTTTATGTCCAGATTAGATGTTTAACAGTATTTAATTTAAAACATTGTTTTAATGATAAAATGGCAAGTTAAATTACAAAATAAAAAATATTCTTGATGACTATTTGTTGCAAATTAAATCAATATCTATCCACTGTTAGATAAAAAACAACTACTGCTCACATTTTGGAGGTTGACATCCACTGAATAAAAGTGAAGTACACTTGGATGATTATTAAGCTCCTCATTTTGATTGTTTGGGTACAGTATTCTTCAAATTGGTCTTTTCTTGCAAACAGTTTTTAATGTCAAACATTTGTTTAAGCTCAAACATGTGATTGTTAAATGTTATCCACTGCTGAAGGCCATCCTCTGTTTCTTCATAAACAACTGTTGATCACTGACTGACCAAACATATGTGTTACATTTTGTTGGGTATCCACTGATAGTTAAAAAATAGTCACTGCTCCCCTTTTATTGTTGACATGCACTGAAATTTACAATCATTGGTTTTTTTAAAAATCATCCACTGCTCACATTTTTATTCTTGATGTGGTTAATTAATTATAGAATGATATTATTAACTGAATACTAGAATTACAATGATAGGTTAACTATATTATCTAATCGTTACATTCCAAAGAGATAAGAGTTCCTCGAATATTGTTTTGGTGATAAAAATTAAAGTTAAAATAAAAAATAAAATAAACTGTTGTATAAAATCAGTGTTTTAACACACTGATGGCTATCCACTGCTAGCAAAAACTTACTCACTGTTCTCATTTGTGACTGTTGCAAACCACTGTTATTGTTCCATCAGTGGTTTTCTACCAACTGTCCTCCATTATCATCAGAGGTTGGCACGTGGACAGTACATAGCGGTAAGATCTATTAGTAACCGATGCCACGTCAGTATTCACTATTTCACCAAAAAAAAAAAACCCTGATCAAAACCCCCAAACAGTGTTTTTACTGTCGAATCGAATTCTAAATTCTTTTCTAAAAGCAGTTATCATCCATTTCTCTCAAAATCACTCATCCTCTTCATCGTCTTCTTCCTCTCGCAATCATAATCAAATCACGATGTCTCTCCCACGCAAATCCACACATAACTACTTAGGTCTACTTGAAAAACCCAGTCACACCAAAACCTTCAATTCCATCATTGATGTTCTGTCTTCTTCAAAGTACAGAACTTTGTTGACTTGTGATGCTCCGATCTACATGGATACCCAGCAAGAATTCTGGAAAAATGCTAAGTTGGAAACTAAGGATAAAAAGCCCTTAGCCATCAATTCTTCTATAAAGGACGTTCCAGTCACAATAACACCTCAAACCATTTCGGAAGTTTTTGAACTCGATGATCTTAAAGGTAAAACATCTTTCCCTAAAGAAGAGTATCAAACGTTTTTCATTCAAATGGGTTATGAAGAGGAAATCAAAAAAGACACTTTAGAAAAAGGCAGTTTTCCTCCTGCCACAAGGTTTTTGTTTCATACCCTACTGATGTGTGTCTCAAACAAGACCACTGCTTTCAATGAAATCCCATTGAAGATTCAATATCTAGGTTATGCTATATTACATGGTGAAAATTTTAACTATTCCCAGGTAATCTTCAATTATCTTGTTAGAAATGTTAATAAAAAGGCGTTTTTGCTCTTTCCAAGGTTTTTAAGTTACTATTTTAAAAAGAAATTTTCAGAAGATAATGCCCATGTGCTTATCCAGGGTAATCCTTTTTCAATTAAGAGCCTCACTACTGAAACCTTTACAAGGATGTCAAAACTTTCCAAAACACAAGCAGAGGTTCTTGAGCAGACTTCAGCAGCTACCACTGCTCCTCAGGCACCTGCTGTTGAGCCCACTGCTCAAGGTGATGATAGCAATAAAACAACTGCTGTTAAACCCCCAACTAAAACCACCAAAAGACCAAAACAGAAAAAATCACAAAAGCCCCCCAAACCCAAAACAAAGGTAACTCTGGAAGATGTAATCCCAGAGCAACTACCAGTGACAGCACAAAAGTCACCAATAACCACTGCCGCTACTACGTCACAGCAGTTGGAAGAAAGATCTCAACCTGAGCCTCAAACTCCTCCTGCTTCTTCTAAAAAAGAGCAGGTTGTAATAATAGGGACACCAAATTATGATGCTCTGGAATCACTTGATTCCATCATCCACAGCCCACTGCCCGGGGCAAATTCGCTTTCTACATCTATCCTCACTTCTCAAATCCCCCCAGAAACAAAACTTTTGTTGGATGCAGTTGATTTAGCCCGGACACAAACCAGTTCTTCTCAAACACCTGTTAATGAGGATATACCTCAACAAGTGATTGGGTCTGGTGTCTCAATCATTGCTAACCCACCGACAACTGAGGAGGTTACACTGCAGGAAATACAAGTACTTCCTGTCAGTAGTTCAATTGGAGCAGCAACTACAGGTGTTGGATCCACTGATCTACACCTGGCCAGTTGTTTCATCAATAAGACTCCTCTGAAGGCAATTTCCTCTCCAGCAACTGTGATATCCGCTGCTGTCTTTGTTCCAACCCCTGGTTCTATTAAAAGGATCCCAATTGCTGAGGGAAGAAGTCCCCAGTACCAAGAAAAAGGGGCATCTGTGGATGACTTTTGGGAAACTTTCCCTAAGTCAACTGCTGATACAACCACTGCCAGTGGGAAATCAGATGATCCCATTAACTTGGGTGATGGTTTAATGTACAACGAATTGAGGGAGAGGGTTAAGAAATTGGAAACTTCTGTTGCAGATATTAAGTCAATGCTCCAACAGTTGTTACAAGCCCAAAAGGCAACACCCACTGCAGCACCAGATACAACATCTGCTCCATCATCTGCTCCTACTCCCATTGAGCTTTGGAGTTTATTTCAACCTGTACTTCACCAACAAAGGGCATATTCTGATCATCAACATGAAATACAGATACAAAAGATCAGAAATATGATGGAAGCTAGGTTTATGGATACACAAGCAGACATGAAGGCATTGAAGGCCCACTCGCTGAAAACCACTGGTTCTGCTCCTCATACTATCATCTTTGTGGACAACCCACCACCACCTGATGCCAAAAAGTGGGAGAAAATGAAGCAGCTAAAGAAAAAGGGATATGAAGATGGTTTGTACATTGCACCAGACAAATCCACTATGCTTGCAGAGATACCTAAGCCAGATGGTACTAAAAAGGTTGATGTAACCACAAATGCCATTTCTGATGCAAAAGGAACGGTAAAAAGGGATATGGAGGCAAAGGATAAAGCAAGGTGGGAACAGGAGAAAAGAGTTTGTATGGAGAAGGATGAGCAGGGTGTTTCTGAGGCCAAGAATGAAGAAAATCCTAAGCCTAAAAGAAAACAGCCCATTAGAAAAGTGAAGGAACCCAAATCCACACCTCCCAAAAGCTCCACACATCAAACCTCAAAACGAGCAGATGTTAAAACATCTGTTGTATCGACAGCTGTAGATACTTCAGTTGTTTCAACATATGTTACACCAACAATTTGCACCACTTCAACACAAATTCAATCCACTGCCTAACCACAAATCCCATTACCATCAAAAACATCCTCATTACTACCAACACCACCTGCCAAAAAGGAAAATACTTCAGGTGACACATCATCTGTTGTAATGGTAACAGTGGTTGAAACACCAGTTGTTTCAACAACTGTTAGTCAACCATCTACCACTCAAATCACTACCACTCAATGCACCAAAACACCACCAACCTCTCCAAAACATAAAAGGAGAAGGATAATTCTGAATGTTGATCCTTGAACACCGCAAACATCCACCCAACCATTGTCCCTTGTTACCATTCCCAATGTTGTCCCATTCTCTTCAGCACAAGTTTCAAATTCAAACACTGCCATTCTTCCTGCAGGAGTCCTGTATCCATTAGAACTGGAAGCAGTTAGAGAGGAGATCATATCCTTCTACTCTGAAGATGACCCTGCTAAAAGGAACTTGCCATCTGTTCAAGGATATCCAAGGCCTAATAACATTAATGAATACTTGAAGTTAAAGGCTGAACAAGCAGAGGATATCTCCAAAGGAAATACACAAGCAAAATCTGACAGAGAGATTCAAACATTTTACCAACATTTGCTAACCCAAGTGAAAATTTTGGAGCAGTTTTCAAAAGATCTCTGTCAAAATTTATCAGAAAGAGCTGATGAAACTTTGAGGAAAAATTATATTGACTATATCATGACTTACAAAACATACAAGGGAGAAAAGTACAAGTACAAAGAATGGACCATCAGTGAGCTAGAAAGTGAAACAGCCAGAATTCAAGATATGATAAAAAAGAAGGTGAAGCAGACTCCTCCTATCTGGGCAAAGTTTAAGAAAAATGTACCAGATAGGTCTCTGCAGCTGAAGAGAATGAAAGAAGAGTTAATAACAGCTAATTTTGGGTCAAAGAACCAAGTGTCAAGGTGGAAAGAGGATAAAGTGTTTTTCTCTTACAAAAAGCTGGAAGAATTAAGAAAGAAAGATCCTAATGTTCCCCAAAAGCCTGTTTACCCTGAAGCAGTGGTTCCAGCTATGCCAAAAAAGCTACAAATCAGGAGATCCTAATACAGATTCGTTGGACTTTGAATTTCAATTCAAAGGGCAAGTCAGGGAATTTTTGATGAGGCAATAAAGATTCACAATGGAAATGTGATATTTGGGTTTGTGTTTTACAGTTTATAGCAGAGTTAAGATTACTAGGTGTGGTAATGTTTGCGGTTATATAAGAAATTTTATGTATTTGTGAATTTGGTAAGTAACTGAATTGACTTTGAAAGTCAAAGGTGAAAGAAACATGGTTGACTTCACTATTGGCATTGTTTGTTAATCCTGTTTTGTAGTAAAAATACTCTTTGAGCTTTTTTTTGAGCTGTTTAATTTATTATCCTTTTAGTGAATTTTCTTTTTCAGGTGACCCATCTAATATAAAACACATGATTAAATCATATGGTCAAATTGTTAAGGGTCTTGATGATTTAAGTTGCTAATTGTGTGCCGTCTATTAGCTAATTATTTGTAATTTATGTTAACAGTGTTTATATTTTAACAGATGTTGACCAAAAGTCGAACAGATGTTGGCGAATAGTGAAACAGATGTTGACCTCAAGCAGATGTTTGGTTTGTGGCCAAATATCTCTTTATGAGCAAACATCTGTTTAACTTCAAACATTTGTTTAAGGCCAAACATATCTTTATTGGCAAATTCTGTTTATGGCCAAACATCTGTTTAAATCCAAACATCTGTTTAAGTCCAAACAACTGATATAGAACGCCAAACATTTGTTTAAGCCCCAACATCTGTTTAGGTCTAAACAGATGTTTAAATATCTGTTCAAAACACTGTTCAATCTTACATGGGTTTCCATGCATCTGTTGACTAAAAGTCAAACAGATTTTCAAACCACTGATTGACTTATCCAAATTTCTGTTGAATACTAAATGAGATGTTGACCAAAACTCAAACAGCGGTTGACCAAAAGTCAAACAGATGTTGACGAAAAAATGGGATTATCCGACCCGGTTACATGGGATATTTAACATTTTAAAGATCCTCAGAAAATCTCGGTTCATTTCTCTCTCCACGTTTCTTTCTACACTTTCTCCAACAAAATCTGTCATCTTCTTCGATTTCTTCCGATCTTCATCAATATCATCTTGTATAATAATAAAGGTATTGTTAAATAATCTGATTTGTTTTGTATTTTTTATGTTTATTCTTTTAGTTATGAATTATTTGGACGATTATGGTTCTTGCTATTTAAATGAAGAAGTTGTAGTCGACGGTAGTGTATTCATGTATGTCCCTGTTTTTTTTTTCAATCCATTGTTGGTTATGATTGCGTTTATTGTTGCGGCTTATACTTGAACAATTTTTGATAGTCCTAATTTTTTTGAATATCCGATTAATATGTAGTTATTATGCATGTTATGATAGACATATATGTTTTTAAAAAAAGTGATCTGCATTTCCTGTATCTACCATTTGTGTTATCTATTGTTGATTTTATTGGATTTCACTTTGCTCATGTATTTATCTTATTCTGATTTATGATATACCATCTGATGTATTCTCATGTGTATTTAAAAAAGTTTAATTTATTTTGATTAGTACTTGGTATACTGTTTTTAAGTTTTTCTTTTGAATAGACACAAGTCACTATCCTGTTTTTCTATACAATTTATACAGCTGTTGATCGTTCTTGTATATTTGTGATACTTAATCGGAAAAGTAGGTTTTAAGTTTTAATTATATGATTTGATGTAAAAATATATATATATATTTCGATATGATAAGAAATTACATGTATTCTCACCTTTTTGATGTTGTCCATTGTTATTTTGATATATATTAGTTTTATCATCTTTTATTTAGATGTAATGCATACCTTAATGCATTGTATTCATTTGTTTCTTAATGTTATTGATTTTGATTATATATGATTGATACTGTTACAGTTTTATGTGAGAATGATTTATGGATTTCCGTGTTACCTTCAAAGCAGTAAAAGGAAATGTTTGGTTAGTAGTTTTATCCGATCTTAGTTTAACACTTAATTTTAATTTTTTGGTATGATAATTAGCAATAAAAGTGTTTCTTTTATTTATGCTTAGATTTTGCCAAAGCAGTATCAAAATTGGATTCAACAGTTTAATTATCCAATTGGAAATACAAATATCCGAACCACAGCTGGAAATGTTTTTAAAGTCAAGATCTATCCCCTAAGCAATGGCAGATATTATTTTTATAATGGTTGGTGTCAATTGATAGACAGTTTAAAAATACCTTCAGATTCATGGTTGATATTTCATTATGAAGAAGCTTTACAAAGTTTCAGAATATTGTATTTTTATCAAGACATTGCTCTTTCTCCTTGTGAAGAGTTTTACTACAAACCATCTGGTAACGAAGATTTTGTGGTATGTAACTTCGAATATTATTCATCATGTAATTTTATTGGAGATACAATTGTTTATTTGTTGTGTTTTATTTTTTTACTTATTTTTCTGATATATTTTTACTAATGTACTATATAATGTGTTTTATTCTGATTGTAGAGTATCAATCGTTCTTTTGTTCATCACAAGATGTTAAACACTATTCTTTCATATCCGGTCGTTATTAAAGGATCTGAAAACAAGAACTGGTCTGTAGGGGTGGAAGATATCAACAATGAACTTTACATAATTACCGGATGGAAGGAGATAAAGAATGACTTGTCATTAACTGCTGATCATCTCATTGTCTTTGAGATGATAGATCTTCAGACTTTTCATATCACGGTTTTCAATTGTGCTACCTGTGATTTAGTGCTTCCACCTGAGGTTTGTGCTGTTGTTAAACAAAAGGTGATAGAAGAGATTGTGTTGAGTTCAGATAGTGAAGCTGTACAGGACGTCGTTGATGTCAATAATAGTGGTATGGTTGTTGGGAATGAAGATGATCAGATCGTACCTCTTTCTTTCCGTGTGGACGGTCATTTTGTAAGTTTGTGATGATGAGTTTACTAATATATAATACTTTAGTCAGATTTTAAAGATGTGTTAATTCTTTGTTTATTGAATTGTTCGTTGTTTGTTATAGCACCTTTTTAAAAAACAGGCTGAAGATCTTGGACTGAATCGTAAGACGGGTTTGAAGATTGTGGACGTGGCAGGTGATGTTTGGAATATTCAAGCTGCTATAGGTTCATCTCGAGGTCAACCAAGATATTATCTGCAAGGAATGAGAAAGTTTGTGAGAGATAAAGGCATGGTTTCAGGTCAAGCATTTACACTTAACTTTGTGAAAAGTAAAAAGTTTTTTATGTTCGGATGAATGTTTGTGGTTTGAAGAAGGCAAATGCAGAAGCATACATTGAACTAAATTTTCGGGTTGTAGTTGTTTACTTTTCGAAATTGATACTAGACTTGTTTGTTTAGTTTTGAAGTTGTGATTCTAAAACTATATATGTACATGTAAATTATTAGCTCCATGTCTAACGGAAACAATGTGGAGTTGTGAACTAAAAACAATATACTCCGTTTTACTTTTGGTCAACATCTGATTGACTTTTGGTCGTATTAATAACAGTATAAGATGGTTGATGTAATGCGGTCGTATTAATAACCAATGGTAATTAATTAATCTAAATAACTTTCCCGAGCCCGGGAAGCAATCCCGGGTAAAAACCTAGTATATATATATATATAGGGGAATGATCCACTAAAAAGTGAATTTTGCCTAAGTAGCCTAAGAAGGATTGTGATGATGACATGTGGCACTCCTAATAAGTAGGAATTAAGGGCATTTTGGTCCTTATAAATAGGAGTGAAAATGACATGTGGCACCCCCTTTTGTTTTTTAAAAATACAACAAAATAAATCTAGTACAAAAAAAATCTAGCACAAAAAATCTAGTACAAAAAAATATAGCACAAAAAATCTAGTACAAAAAAATATAGCACAAAAAAATCTAGTACAAAAAAATATAGCACGAAAAAATTCAGCAAAAAAATGTAGTACAAAAAAATCCAGCACAAAAAATTGAGAAAAAAAATTAAGATAAAAAAATCTAGCACAAAAAATTTAGCACAAAAATATAGTACAAAAATTTAGCACAAAAATATAGTACAAAAATCCAGCACAAAAAAATGTTATACAACATAGAAATAAAACACATTTTAGTGGGTTTTTTTAGTTTTCATATTTTCTATAGCAATATGGTACTCAAATTAAAGATAAAAAGACGCTCGATTTTATGGTGAAATTTTTATGAAAAAATAATGTCGTAAAAAAAGTTATGAACGTTTAAAAAATGGGGGTGGAATATGCATGTGACTTGCATGTGGAGAGAGAAAGTCCATAAATAGGATTTTCCCAAAATACCCTTACACTCATCCTTTCTCCTACACTTTCATCTTAACCATTGATTTGAAAAATGAATGGTTAAGATTACTTCTCATCCTACTTAGGCAAAATCAACTTTTTATTTGATCTCACCCCTATATATATAGAAACGGGATTAGGAGAAAACGCACTAAAGTGTGAGAACGGTGAGAACGCATCCTGATGGAACACGTGGCGCGGGATATAATCAGGGTTCGAGGTGCTTTTTTGCCTTTTTAATCTTCTTTTATCCCAATTTCGTGTCACATGCTGCTTCATTTTTGGCGTCTAAGATTATTTTGGCGTTAATTAGATTCATTAACTACATGACGTTTTTACTATTTTTAGTTGGATCCGTCTCGTTGATTTAATTGTTTTTGTGTCACACGGATATTGTTTTTTTTTCGCGTTTTAGATAATGTGTAGAGTGTTTAAGTTGTGTTTATATGTTCTACTTTTTATAATGACTTTTTTTTTTCCGGCGCATGCAGGATGCAGTCTATAAAGTGACAAGTAATTATGACGTTTTGAAAAGATAAATAAATTCAACAGGTAATTATGACATTTTGAAAAGATTAAAAAATTCAATTTTCCATGAAGTGACTTTTAATATAATAAATGTTAGTAATAAGGTTTCCGCCGCTTCAGTTTATATTTTGTAGTTACAGTTTGTTCAACTTCATATGTTTATCATTTCAGTTTACTGTTTGTAGTTACCTTTTCGAGATTTTGGCGTTTTGTATTTTTAATGTGGTTTAGATAAAGATGACACTTTGTTCTATTCTCTTGTACCTTGTTTTATATTTTTTTTGAGTTTTTAATAATACTTGTCTAAAGTAATTTTATTATAGTTTGAGAGTTTTGAGGCGTTTTATGGCATGATGGCGTTTCACAAGCATTTGTCTGTGTGACATTTTATTATTTTTTTTTTGAGAAATAATGTATTTGTTCTTAGCTGAAAATTACATAACAAACAACTGAAAAAGAAAATTAAAAAATAAATAAAAACAATTCATCTTCCAAATCTTCACTATCACCAGTCTCTTTCTTCTTTTGAAACATCTCCACTGGCGGTTTGACTTTGGTATGATTCATTTTTTTTTTTTTTTTTTTTTTGTTGAAGTAGTTTTTTTGTGGTCATTTGGAAGCACAAAATGACATGAGTTTTTTGTTTGAAGTTCATTTTTATCTTCATCTTTATCTTCAACCCACTCATCAGTGTCATCTGTCTCTTCATGCCATTCAAATATTCATCAAGAACAAAGCACAGAAAATGACATAAGTCTGACATCAGCATCTTTTTCTTGAAGATTTGCTTATCTCATGCAACAAAATGTTATTGAGTTACACCCCTTAGCTAGCAATCCATTCGACGAAACTTCGCGTAGAACAATATTGAATATACAAGAAACGATTTTGCCATTTTTTACTTTTTTTTAACTTTTTGGCGTTTTACTGAGAAAAACAACGTCATTAAATAAAAGTACCTTAAACCTCTAATTTTGGTCATGCTAAACTCAATAATGTTTTGCTGTATGAGATGGACAGCATTGTTAATCCTCAGTTAAGAAAGATGTCTAACAATATTGTCCACCCATTCAGCTAAATTTTATTGAGAACAAAACTGAATCTCCAAGAAATGACGTTTTGCAATTTTGTGGTTTTTGTATGTTTTGGCGTTATAAATTGGATGGAAGTTGAGGATAAACTCAATAAAATTTTACTCAATTAGATGGAAAATATCCTCACTTAAGGATTTTGTCCATCACATTGAGCGAAACTTTACCGAGAACAAAACTAAATTTCAAAGAAACGTTGTTTTGGAATCTTTGATGTTTGGATTTTCTGGCTTCTAAGATGAATGGTACATAGTAAAATAAGGCGTTTTAGGTTTTGGTGTGTTTAATGGAAGGCCTGAGATGTAGTTTATATAGGATGTTTTTGGCGCGTATTTTAGGCGAGATTTTATTATAATAAATGGTATTAATTAAGTTCAGTCGTTTCAGGTACTGTTTTGTTCTGCTTTATCGTTTAAAAACAAAGTTTGGCGTTTTATATTTAACGGCGTTTAGACTAGGATGATGTGTGCTTTGTATTTTAAGGCGGGAATGTAATGACGTTTTATTCACGAGTTTGGCGTTTTGGGTAGAGAAGTTTAAAGACCCTTTTACCCTTAATGAAGCGCGTCCACGTAATAAAATTGATGTTATTTACGAAAACGCTACCGTGCCAATCCAGTCCATAGATTGCTTTGATATGACGATCCATAAGCGTTCTCACTGTTCTCACACTTTTGACCGTTTCCCTAAATCCTGGCCCTGTATATATATATAGGGAGAAGATCATGCGAGAACCACCTCTTATTGTGAGAACCAATGTGAACACAACAAAAAATGCCTAAAAATAGCAAAAAATCACACAAATTTTTTTTTTTTTTGATTTTTTTAATATTTCTTAGGTTAAAATCGCTACTTTTCGAAGCCAAAAAAAAATTCTTAGGTTTTTTTTAGCATTTAGCTTGGGGGGGGGGGGGGGGTTTAGGTTTTTTTTTTTGGAGGGGGGGGGGGGGGTTAGGTTTTTTTGGGGGGGGGGTGGGGGGGTTTAGGTTTTTGGGGGGTGGGGGTTAGGTTTTTTTAGGTTTTTTTTTAGGTTTTTTTAGCTATTTTAGGTTGTGTTCACATTGGTTCTCAAGGTTCTCACAATAAGGGTGGTTCTCGCATGAGCCCCTCCCTATATATATATATATATATATATATATATATATATATATATATATATATTGGATGAGGATCATTACAGAACACAAATTATTGCGAGAACAAAAAAGAACAACTCTAAATCACTAGATTTTATGATTTAAAGTTCATATTTTTTAAATTTTATATTTCCTACATTCTTATGTATATTATATATGCATGGAAAACCTTATATTTTTACTTATACTTAGCCTACATACATGTAGGTAATTTGACCTACACAGAATGCACATATGTGTAGGTTATATAAAAAAATGAAAATTTTTCGTATTTTGTTTTAAATTCTAGTGTGAGAAACAATAAATCTTCCATTTGTAACATTTCCCTTTACTTTTTAGGTTTATATATATATATATATATATATATATATATATATAGGAGAATGGTCATTCAGGAACCACCCTTTATTGCGAGAACCGCGAGAATCAACGTAAACACAACCAAAAATACCAAAAAAAAATAAAAAAAACACACAATTTTTTTTAAATATTTTTAATGGAAAAATCACTACTTTTCGTTATTAAAAAAATAAAAAAAAATTGGCTACTAAAAGTAGCAATTTAAATAAAAAAATATTAAAAAAAATTGTGTGTTTTTTAGGTTTTTTGGGGTTTTAGTTTTTAACATTTAGCTTGAGGGGGGGGGGGGGGGGTAGGTTTTTCTTTTAGGTTTTTGGGAGGGTTTAGTTTTTAGCATTTACCTTGGGGGGGGGGGGGGGGGTAGGTTTTTTTTTTTCTTACAAACATGTTCAATTAGGTTTATTTGAATCTTAAAACATTTTGTTTCTTTATATACTGGTTTTAGAAAGTTTTTAGCTATGCCATTGCATTTGGTGTGTCTAAAACATGATATACAATGATCACTAACCACACCTAAAATTTGCATGAACAACGGAAGCCCCTTTTAATCAAATCTTTGCTTATGAGTTCTGGCTTTGGAGTTTTAGCCGGTACTCAACGCCGTTCTTTATTGGCTTCTTGTTTAGAAAGCGCTAGTAGTAACTGCTGAAAGAACCAAACTCTTGTTGTTGAATCTGCAAGAAATGACAACATTTAGTCAAACTTTTAACTGAGGTGACTTGATCAATAAAAAAGAAATTATGGGATGGTTTGATCTGTAACATAAACCATGGAATAGGAAGCCACCTATCCATTGGCAATCATGTCCTTGGGTTGACCATTTTCGAGAGGAATCAAGGATTGGCTTAAATGGTGAGCACTTCCCCATTTTCGACCATGATTCTCAATTAACTTCTGCCATTTTTGACATAACCTGAATAAGTAAAGTAATGCGCTTAGCTTAAATGTCAACTGAGTCTCTGCATATATCCTATTTGAGTCAAAAGATATATAAAAGTGACTTCATGTGTCATCAATCATACCTCTTTATAGTGGCAAGTTCTCACGAATTTGATTTACTTTCTTCTCAGATGAAGCAGGTGCTTTATGACCAGCTTGTGCCCAATCAACCTATACAAAAATGCATAAACATTATTAATCAATTCACTGAAATCATTTCACGTTCATCATTTCATTTAAAACAAAACAGTCAGAAATAGCAACATGTCTATAGATTGGAGTAACCATGGTGTTAAGGTGTGCAACATTTCAGCTTCACATTTGTGTTCATTTGACAAATACATTTTCTAATATCAATACAAAATAAATCTTTATGACAGAAACTATTAAAAGCTTTAAGATAAGCGCACCTAGACAACATGTTAACTACAGATAAACCAACACCATGTAGTCCACTCGTACATGAGAACTGCTACTGGCGCCACAAATTTTCCACCAGCATGCAAAATCTACGTAGTTAGATGTAAAGTTAGAAAGTAAGCCAACTAATAGCCAAAATTTAAAGAATAAAAATAAAACCAAGCAACTACATCACTCAAGATTAAGTATACTATCATGAGTTTTTGCTTGCTCATATATCTAGGCCATGTATTGTTTTAGAAACACCTATTTGACCCGCTCATGCTCTCTTTTTCCCTAGTATCGCAAGTTTCACAATGTTCATGGCGAGTGGACTCACCTAGGGATGAGTAAATGGTACTGGGTACCGGTATCGAATTTTCCAAACCGAAACATTTTCGGTAGTGACTTTTGACGTTTACGGTACCGATCCGGTACGGTACCGGTTTCGTTCCCGTATTTACCAGTTTTAACCTTCAAATACTAGTATCGAATTGTACCATGCCTGGTATTTTCAATACCGATACCGGTACCCATTTTAGGGTTGTCACACCCCAACCGATGGCGGAATCATCGGGATGTGGCACTAAGCGAATCAGATTGCTCAAGAGAATCCATAATGCCTAATTTAGTGACAATATTTAAAAAGTTCAATATCCCATACTATCAAACAAATATTTCAACACAAGTCATAACAGATTTCAAGTCTCTCAAGCAAAACCAATCCGACAACTTAGACTTTTAGGTGAGTTTCTAGCAATCCTATCCATTTGCAGTAAAATAATCCATCAACCTGTCACATACATTAAAATAAAATCAATACAATACTGTAAAGGTGAGTACACAAGTTTGCATAAGTATAGTAATAAAAGCGTTTACGCATAACCAGCATGTAACACGAAAAAGGGCGAATCATGTAAGCTATCGACAATGATACAAGCTAACTAACGTGACTGCGAGTAGAGTATACACGATACGTGTTCACCGAAAGGAGCACGTAAAGTAAGTAAACCTTAACAACCCCTGAATAAACAGGTGATTAGTCCAAACTATAGTACTATCATTGCTAAGGGTGGTAGGGCAAGTAATCACTTTGTAAACATAGCAAACAACCATTCATCGAATCACGTATAACATGCAAGAGCGGTTAGCGTTCTAAAAGAGTTTAAGCGTTGTGTGCGATGTGTTTTGATAGAGAACGTATGTAACACCCAAAAGTGCGTCAAGCGAAAAAGGGTTCGAGTATACTCACAGTGCGTGCTTAACAAGTAAACACAATCTTGAATGGATTGAAGGGAGCGCTGGATCAGCATGCGTACGAGAACAGAAGTGCATCAGTCTTCCAAAGTGCTGAAACGGTCGAAATCGAAGTGTCGAGTGTGATACAGAGGCTTCATACGAAGCTAGTGTCTTCGTACGAAGGCGTGCCTTCGTACGTAGAAAGGCTTCATACAAATGTTGCTTCCGTTGTCCAAAATCGAGTGTTCTTCGCGTATTTCTTCCGGAAATCGAGTGTTCATCCCTCCCGCCTTAAGCTACTGATTAAACTTAGTCCTGGAGAGGTCTTTGTTCGAGTCACAAGTGGGAACATGGGTTGTGTTATGCGAGGCCAGTGTCTTCGTACGAAGGCATTGCCTTCGTACGAAGCCGGGAGTGCCTTCGTACGAAGGCAGTGTCTTCATACGAAGCCGGGACTTCGTACAGAACAGTCCAGCTCACACAAGTGGTTGTTTTTGCGTTCGGAGTTGTGTTTTCGCCTGAATCGGATGTGCTTTCGAGTCCTTTTCATGACGGTTTCGACACCACTTCGTCCCAGTAACCAGTGAATGAAATATATGTCAGTTTTGGTCCGTTTTTGTATAAAAATCGAGTTTAAAAGGGTTTTTACTTAGATCTAACACTTGGTGAGTGTGAGATATTCAGATCTACATCTTGGGAAGCCGTAGCTGAACCCAAATCACTCGTTCAAGTGTAGATTCGTAGTAAAATAAGAGATTTTGATGAAGAAGATGAAGGTTTTCATGAAAATAAAGAAGTTTAGATGAAAAAGATGAAGTTTAGATGAAAAAAAATGAAGTTTAGATGAAAATAGAAAAGTTTTGATGAAATCGGAGATAAACTCGTGGAAAATCGTTGTGGAAATCGTTGTGTAACATGTAAAAATAGTGGATCTTACATGGAAAATATAAGGTGAGCAGGTTGGGAGCGAATCTTGAGTGAAATGGCAGCAAGTTGTGAAAGAATGAGTGAGTTAGGTATTTATAGAGGAGTGGGTGCCGCAGGTTGCCTTCGTACGAAGCCAGGTGCCTTCGTACGCAGCTGCCTGTTTCGCACATGTGACTTTCGTTTCGTATGTATGATGCTCGTTTGGTGTGTTTTGGTGTGTTAATTAGTTCAAGTTCTTTAAGTATTTTAGCGAGATATTAAGTATGGCATTGCGTTACATTTTAGCTTGATAAATCGAGTTGCGTGAGTGAGCGTGTGAGTATTTTAAGCATGTTTCAACACATATAGCATATCTACATTTAAACACACAAATGACACCAATAATATAAATAAATATGCATTTCGAGTTTGCCTTGAGTTGCGTTGCGATGAGCGTTTAAGTAATAAGTGTTTAATGCGAGAATTAAGCGATATATAAAATGCGTTTAAAAATGTAGTTAACCCATGGTAATCATCGAATTTCAGAGTACAAGCGTTTACCAACGAAACGAAGACAAAATAGGAATAACCACAAAGTTGGGTTGTTACAGTCTCCCCTACTTTAGGGAATTTCGTCCCGAAATTAAGTAGTAGACGTAACAAAGAGATGCAGATATTTACCTTTCATATCACTTTCGAGTTCCCAAGTGAACTAGGCATCGCATTTGCCTTCCCGTCTAACCTTCACTATGGGAATGCGACTACGTCGAAGTTTCTTGCTCTCTCGATGCATGATTTCTACTGGCTTTTCCACGAAGTGCAGGGTCTTGTTTATTTGCATGTCTTCAAGAGGTACATGAAGATTTTCCTCAACTAGACACTTCTTGTGGTTTGAGACATGGAAAGTTGGGTGTACATTGTTGAGTTCAACCGGTAATTCGAGTCGGTAGGCCACTTTGCCAATTCTTTCCAGAATCTTAAAAGGGCCCACGTAACGTGGCACTAGTTTCCCTTTCTTGCCGAATTGGATCACCCCTTTCCAAGGTGGAACCTTTAAGAGGACGTGATCTCCAACTTCGAACTCTAGGGGCTTACGGCGTTTATCAGTGTAGCTCTTTTGACGACTCCGAGCTTTTAGGAGATTGTCTCTTATTTGGAGAATCTTGTCTGTCGTTTCTTGTATTAACTCAGGACCAGTGATCTGTGCGTCTCCGATCTTGTGCGAAACAATGGGAAATTGGCATTTTCTACTGTATAGTGCCTCAAAGGGTGCCATTTGTATACTAGCGTGATAACTATTATTGTATGAGAATTCTACTAAGGGTAAATGCGAATCCCAATTACCACCAAAATCTATAATGCATGAACGAAGCATGTCTTCGAGGGTGCGGATCGTGCGCTCAGTGTGACCGTCGGTCTGGGGATGGAATGCGGTACGAAGGTTTAGCGTCGTACCGAGAGTGGCTTGGAATGTCTCCCAGAGACGTGAGGTAAAACGACCATCGCGGTCAGAGATGATGTCACGAGGTGTCTCGTGTCGACAAATGACTTCATCGGTATAGATTCGTGCTAATCGTTCGACCTTAAAGTCTTCTCATATCAGAATGAAGTAAGCAGATTTCGTAAGACGATCAACGATAACCCAAATGTTATCATGATAAGAAGGCGTGCGAGGAAGGTTTGTAATAAAATCTATAGCTATACTTTCCCATTTCCACACCTAGATTTCGTGTTGTTCGAGTAAACCAGAGGGTCGTTAATGTTCAACCTTAACTTTCGAGCAAGTTAGGCATTTCGAAACATACAGAGTCATATCCTTTTTCATGCCCGGCCACCTATACCTAGAACGTAGGTCCTGGTACATCTTGTCGGCACCGGGGTGAATGGAGTATTGGGTTTGTGAGCTTCAGTCATCAATATCTTCTTGAGGTTATTACGACTAAGAATCTAAATACGGTTGAGATAGTGAAAGATAACATTTGATTTATTCACTAACTGAGTTTGGGTACCGCATATCCTTTCCTCCTTCAAGGTATTCTCAAGAAAGCATGCGTGTTGCGCGTCGTGAATTAGGGCTTCGAGGTCGTTCTGGGCTTGGACATTATGAATACTATGCATATAGCTTCGTCGAGTGAGAGCATCGGCTATGATGTTTGCCTTGCCCGTATGTTTCCGTATTTCACAATCGTAGTCGTTGAGAAGTTCAACCCATCTGCGGTGACGCATGTTCAATTCTTTCTTGTTCAAGATATGTTGTAAGCTCTTATGGTCGGTGAAGACTGTACACTTTGTACCGTAAAGGTAGTGTCACCATATCTTTTATGCAAAAATAACTACACCGAGTTCGAGATCGTGGGTAGTGTAGTTCTTCTCGTGGACTTTGAGTTGTCGAGACGCATACGCAATAACCTTGTCTCGTTGCATGAGAACATAACCAAGACCTAGGATAGAGGCATCGCAATAAACAACAAAATCGTCGTTTCCGTTGGAAAGGGTGAGGATAGGAGCGATGCAAAGCATACGTTTGAGAGTTTGAAAGGCTTCCTCTTGTTCAGAACCCCAAACAAAAGGTTTGTCCTTATGAGTTAAAGAGGTAAAAGGTACAACGATTTTAGAGAAGTCGGCGATAAATCGACGGTAATAACCCGCCAATCCGAGAAACGAACGGATTTCGGATGGAGTCTTTGGCGTAATCCAACTCTTTACAGCTTTTATCTTCACAGGATCGACATGAATTCCTTGGCTGTTAACGATGTGACTGAGGAATTGAACTTCCTCGAGCCAGAATTCACATTTGGAGAACTTGGCGTAGAGGCGATTTCCTTGAAGAAGTTCGAGAACTAAACAAAGATGTTGCACATGTTCGGCTCTCGGCTTCGAGTAGATAAGGATATCATCAATAAACACAAAGACAAAACGATCCAAAAAGGGTTTGCACACACGGTTCATCAAGACCATGAAGACCGCGGGTGCCTTCATGAAACCAAAAGGCTTAACCATGAATTCATAATGGCCATAACGCGTACGGAATGGGGTTTTCGAGATGTCTTGCTCTTATATACGCAAATGGTGATAGCCGGAATGTAAATAGATCTTCGAGAAACACGTAGCACCTTGTAGTTGATCAAATAAATCGTCAATTCGAGGAAGCGGATAACGATTCTGAATAGTAAGCTTGTTAAGTTCCCTGTAACCGATGCACATTCAGAACGATCAATCCTTCTTTTTCACAAAAAGAACAGGTGCGCCCCATGCTGATGTGCTAGGGCGTATAAAGCCTTTATCAAGCAATTCTTGAAGTTGGCTAGATAGCTCACGCATTTCGGATGGTGCAAGGTAATAGGGAGCTTTTGCAAGAGGTAGCGCCTGGGACTAAATCAATACGAAAATAAATGTCGCGAGTGGGGGGTAAACCAGGTAAATCATCGGGATAAACTTTAGGAAAATCACAAACAACAGTAACGTCTTTCACGGTTTTCTTGTCATTCACTTGCACTACAATATTGGCTAGGAAAGCGGTGTACTCCTTTCGTAAGTACTTACTCGCTTGAATACACGACATAAGCTTTAATTCTTTCGAGAGTACTTCACTGTAAACATGTAATTGATCACCATTTGGAAGAGAGAAGCGAATCATCTTATCGAAACAAACAACTTTGGCACGATTCTCACGAAGAAAATCCATGCCTACTATGATGTCAAAACTACCTAGTTGCATACGTATGAGATTGATCAGGAAAACGTGATTGTTGAGTTCAAGAGTACAATCAAGCAGAACAGAGTTAACGGTAACGGTTCTTCCGGTGGCAACTTCTACATTGAATGTAGTTGGGAGTTTAGCGTGTTCACATTTTAAAAGCTTTTCGAATTCAAGCGATACAAAACAGTTATCGGCTCCTGTATCAAATAAGCATGAAGCATAAATACCGTTGACAAGGAATGTACCATTGACAACATTGTTGTCATTTTGGGCCTGGTGGAGGTTGATGTTGAAAGTCCTTCCGCGTGCAGCTTGCGGTTGTTGTTGCTGTTGCTGTTGATGTTGCTGCTGCTGCTGCTGTGGTTGCTGTTCTTATGGCTGCTGCTGCTGCTGTTGTGGTTGCTGTTGTGGCTCTTGTTTCACAACATGCTGCGGGCATACATTGGCGAAGTGGTTGGGATCTCCACAAGTGGTGCTGGAAGTACTGGATTTACCTGAGGAGTGCGAGGTTGAGCTGGCAGTGCTGGGAGAGTTTGGGGAGCTTGCTGACGAGGGACTGTGCGGCAGTGAGCTGTGAAGTGCCCATAGATGTTACAGTTGACACAGAAACGGTAATTGGCCTCAACTGGATGATGATAGGTGCAGGTAGGGCACAGTGGGTGATTCCCAATATACGCACGCTTTGCAGGCGGTGAGTTGGGAGTAGCAATCTGACCAGGCTGAGAGTTGAGTGGTGCTGCAGTAATCGCACAATTCTTGCCGGAGTTCCTTCGCTTGCGACTCTGGCGATTAGATTTGGGAGCTTGAGATGGTGCGGAGTTAGTGCTTGTTGTTGTAGTAGCTTGGTTTAGATTCTTGGTCGGAGCCTTGAAAACTCCAGCCAAGACTCGCTTGTCATTGATTTCTGCGGCGAGCTGATAAGTTTCCTCAATTGTTGATGGTTTCGCTGCGTGAACAAAGTCAGCGACACAGTCGGGAAGAGCACGAATGTACTTCTTGATGGCTTTCTCAGGAGTGTTTACATGACTTGGACAGATGATGCTCAATTGCTTGAATCAAGCGGTGAGACCAGCCTTATCACCACCAATCTGCTTGATGTTCTAGTACTCATTCTCCAACTTTTGAACTTCTTGAGGAGGACAGAACTCCTTAATCATGAGCTCTTTCAGTTCATCCCAATCAAGGCCGCAAGCTGCGTCATTTCCGCGCCTGTTGCGCTCAGCGGTCCACCAATCAAGTACCCTTGACTGGAATACCACAGTAGTGTTCACAGTGCGGAGATTCTCTGGGCATCCGCTTTGACGGAAAGTAACTTCGATAGAGTCGAACCATTGGAACATCTTGCTAGGTCCATCTTCGCAAGTGAAGGTCATAGGACCTCAGGCCTTGAACTGCTTGAAGCTAAATGGCGCCTTTGGTGCATCATTCTTAGAGTCCACAAAAGAGTTGCTGCTTGCAGCGTGGATCTTGCTGACGATTTAAGGGATCATTTTGGCCATTTCCTTGGCCACAAGAGAGACGATGCGTTTGTCAGCATTGTTTTGCTGAACAGTTCGACGAGTGTGAGATCCCAAAGAAGACATATGCGGAGGGATTAGATGAGATTCAATTATATTGGGTTTTGTTGAAAAGTTTAGCGCCTTATACATCATATTTATTATTATTATTATTATTATTATTATTATTATTAATGTTGTTGTTGTTGTTATTATTATTATTATTATTATTATTATTATTATTCACATGAGGCATCAAATTCACGTCATCACATAAGCACATAATCACATAGTCACACAATCACATATTTGCACGTATACACATAACCACATATGAGCACATATTTTGCACGTATTCACCTTTTAACACATCACTTGGATCTCACAAATTGTGTAAAGTAAATAAGACTTCTTAGTTGGTTCGCGATTAGTTAGTGTTTTAAATTGCGAGAGCTGTGCGAGTTGTGCGTATCTTCGTAAAGCAAAAAGCGATAAAACGGGAAATCGATAAAGCGTAAAATCTTCAAATGGAAAACACATTAACATAATAAAATTCGATGATGCGTAAATCGGCGATTACAAGCTTAAAATAAATAGAATGTCCTGGGTGTTGAGACATCGACTACCCAAAGTGATTCAACTATTCCCAACAAGTTCGAGCACACGCTTTGGCCTAATATACTATGCTCTCACCGTAACATGGCTAAGAGGCATTCATCCTTCCAGTTACTACGTGACCCGAGTTATTGGAATACTTGAAACTTTGGTGAGATCTTTTAAAATTAATTTATGGATTGGAACGGGTCATTAAGATGCGGGTTCACCCCTAACTTAACAACTTCGCTCCTAACTGTGGTATTTCTTACCATGAGATAGGAATGGAGATTTCCGTCAAGGTATGGATATCACTCATAACTCAATGAAAGGTTCTCATGCTAGATAAAATACACAGAGTGAGTGATCTCATCGAGAGTTCTTGGTTTTAACACCTATTCTCGAAGAAATCACTCGTTTGTGTTATGTGTGTCTTCAAATGTGTATATTGCGTTAACCTTAAAAAGGGCATTTAATACTTATTTGCCTTAGGATGCTCCCTTCGTATGAAGCATGTGAGTTCGTACGAAGGTGCAACATGTGGTTTCGTACGAACCGAGCAGCAGGTGGGTTCGTACAAAGAGGTATGTTTTGGTACTTAGACTATAGACTAGGTCTATTCTGCATGATTCGACGTAATTACCTATAGTTATGGCTCTGATACCAATCTGTCACATCCCAACCGATGGCGAATTCATCGGGATGTGGCACTAAGCGAATCAGATTGCTTAGAGAATCCATAACGACTAATTTAGTGACAATATTTAACAAGTTCAATATCCCAAACTATCACACAAATATTTCAACACAAGTCATAACAGATTTCAAGTCTCTCAAGCAAAACTAATTTGACAACTTAGATTTTTAGGTGAGTTTCTAGCAATCCTATCCATTTGCAGCAAAACAATCCATCAACCTGTCACATACGTTAAAATAAAGTCAATACAATAATGTAAGGTGAGTACACAAGTTTGCATAAGTATAGTAATAAAAGCGTTTACGCATAACTAACATGTAACACAAAAAAGGGCAAATCAAGTACGCTATCGACAATGATACAAGCTAACCAACGTGACTGCAAGTAGAGTATGCGCGATACGTGTTCATCGAAATGAGCACATAAAGTAAGTAAACCTTAAGAACCCCTGAATAAACAGGTGCTGAGTCCAAACTATAGTACTATCATTGCTAAGGGTGGTAGGGCAAGTAATCACTTTGTAAACATAGCAAACAACCATTCATCGAATCACGTATAACATGCAAGAGCGGTTATCGTTTTAAAAGAGTTTAAGAATTGTATGCGATGTGTTTTGATAGAGAACGTATGTAACACCCAAAAGTACGTTAAGCGAAAAAGGGTTCGAGTATACTCTCACTGCGTTCTCAACAAGTAAACACGGTCTGAAATGGATTGATGGGAGCGCTGGATCAGCCTGCGTACGGGAACAGAAGTGCACCAGTCTTCTAAAGTGCTGAAACGGATGAAATCAGAGTGTTGGCTGTGATACAGAGGCTTCGTACGAAGCTAGTGTCTTCATACAAAGGCGTTCCTTCGTACGAAGGAAGGCTTCATACAAGTGTTGCTTTCGTTGTCCAAAATCCAGTGTTCTTCGAGTCTTTCTTCGGGAAATCGAGTGTTCATCCCTCCCGCCTTTAGCTACTGATTAAACTTAGTGCTGGAGAGGTCTTTATTCGAGTCATAGGTGGGAAATTGGGGTTGTGTTGTGCGAAGCCAGTGTTTTCGTACGAAGGCATTGCCTTCGTACGAAGCCGGGACTTCATATAGAACAATCCAGCTCGCACAAGAGACTGTTTTTGCGTTCAGAGCTGTGTTTTCGTCTGAATCGGATGTATTTTTTAGTCCTTTTCATGAAGGTTTCGACACCACTTTGTCCCACTAACCAGTGAATGAAATATATGTTAGTTTTGGTCTGTTTTTGTATAAAAATCGAGTTTAAAAGGGTTTTTACTTAGATCTAACATTTGGTGAGGGCGAGATATTCAGATCTACATCTTGGGAAGCCGAAGCAAAACCCAAATCCCTCGTTCAATTGTAGATCCGTAGTAAAATAGGAGATTTTGATGAAGAAGATGAAGGTTTTCATGAAAATAAAGAAGTTTAGATGAAAAAGATGAAGTTTAGATGAAAATAGAAAAGTTTGGATGAAATCGGAGATAAACTCGTAGAAAATCTTTGTAAAAATCATTGTGTAACATGTAAAAATAGCGGATCTTACTTGGAAAATAGAAGGCCAGCAGGTTGGGAGCGAATCTTGAGTGAAATGGCAGCAAGTTGTGAAAGAACGAGTGAGTTAGGCATTTATAGAGGAGTGGGCGCGCGCAGGTTGCCTTCGTACGAAGCCAGGGCCTTCGTAGGAAGCCAGGCGCCTTCGTACAAACCCTCTGCCTTCATACGAAGCCGCCTGTTTTGCACATGTGGCTTTCGTTTCGCGTGTAGGATGCTCGTTTGGTGCATTTTGTTGCGTTAATTAGTTCGAGTACTTTAAGTATTTTAAGGAGATATTAAATGTGGCATTGCGTTGCGTTTTAGCTTGATAAATCAAGTTACGTGAGTGAGCGTTTTAAGCGAGTTTCAACACATATAACATATCTAACATTTAAACACACAAATGACACCAATAATATAAATAAATCCGCGTTTCTAGTTTGCGTTGAGTTGCGCTGCGTTGCGTTGCGATGAACATTTAAGTAATAAGCGTTTAATGCGAGAATTAAGCGATATATAAAATGTGTTTAAAAGTGTAATTAACCCATGGTAATCATCAAATCTCCGAGTACAAGCGTTTACGAACGAAATAACGATAAAATAGGAACAACTACAAAGTCGAGTTGTTATAGGGGGATTCTCGGTACTAGTATTCTTAGTACCGATTGGTACCAAGCTCGTCCATAGACTCACCCTTGTTTTCCAGCAAGATGCAGAAACCCAGTTGACCCGTTCACCATAATCTCTGCAGTCCATCATTTAGGATTTTAAATATAAATGGAACAACTGGCTTCAACTGAACTATAAATACTTTTTTAATACTTTTTAAATAATGACCATCTTAGTTAGGATTATGAAATATAACATGATTTTGAGGTTGTATGCACAAAAATAGCATTTTATATTCAGCATTACCTCTCCATTCATTTCATAAGCAAGAAAACATCACCTTCAGGATTTGTTGCTTGAATTAACGAAGTTGATGCCATTTATGGACCCATTCTCTTACTATGGTTTTGCTCATCGCAGTTCTTCTATTACCAGCACACTGCATGGGGCAAATTTAAAAAAAAAAAACATCTACTTCTGAACTGCAATATCAGATGATTGACATCTTTATAAACATGAATCGGAGAGTAAACCAATAAAGTAGTAGTTACATTATAATTTGGAAGATTCCTTCAAATCAAATACAATGAGATTCCTAGAATCAAAGAATATAAAAAATATAAATCAATACTCTATATATTTTGATGTTAGACGTAGATGTGTAAAAATCGTTTTTTTTTTTCAAAAACCGGTTCCGGTTATTAAGTGAATTGGTTTTTTTCAACAAAAACAAAAATTGTGTTTTTTAACCGGTTTCGGTTACTAACAGGTTTTCTTTCTCAAAACAATAACCGGTCCAACCGGTTACGGTCGGTTTTAACCGGTTTATTCCAAAAACCGGTTTTCTAACGGTTTAAACCGGTTTTTTTTGTTGGTGCACTACATCTGTCGACTTCGTCTTGTATCGAGTCTTAGTCTTTGAATGTTAGATTAGGGCACGTTTTACGAGAAAACTGGAGAATGTATGTAATTAGCTAGAGGTTTCGCTTATATGGACCTAGGGTTTCGCTTATTAGGACATGTTAGGGTTTCGCTCATAAGGCAGTGTACCTTGGAGCGAAACCATCTATCCTATATATAGGTCATTGATGAGCGAAATAAGGAAGTAATGTCTTGTTTCCGGTACCGAATTGCTGCCGAAGTGCCAATTGACTTGTAATCAGTGTGAAATTTATATACATGGCATGATTTAGTAGAACAAGCTGTTTTTCGTGTTCGTTTCTTGTTATTCCGCACCTGAAACGAATTAGAACGCCTCCGATTGACTCGTTCGGGTCAGCATGCGATCCTACATTTTTATAACTGGTTTCGTTTTTAAAACCAATTTAGAAGATGAATAACCGTAACCGGTGGTTCGGTTCTAAAACCGGTTATAAAAAATTTGGTTAAAAAAAACTGGTTTCAGTTC
Source organism: Helianthus tuberosus (assembly GCA_030545235.1). Lineage (NCBI taxonomy): Eukaryota > Viridiplantae > Streptophyta > Magnoliopsida > Asterales > Asteraceae > Helianthus > Helianthus tuberosus. Next base: position 132,297,391 of record CM060433.1, read on the forward strand.
TAAAATCGGTTTTTTGTACACCTCTAGTTAGATGTGGGTCTAGAGTTATTCTACCACCTTCTTATAAGCTTGTTTGAGTTAAAGAGCTATAATATATGACTTCAAATGGGTCGGACTAGGCTAGACCAACTTAATACAGGTCAGGCCAGGTTTTCCGATTTAAAACGGGTTAGACCGACTTAAAACCAGATTATCCGAATTAAAACATGTTAGACCACACCTAAAACAGGTTAGATCAACTTAAAACAGGTCCAACCAGGTTAGACAAACTTAAACATGCCATGCCGGGTTAGACCGACTTAAAACGGGCCAGGCGATGCCAGGTTAGAATGACTTGTCCAACACCTTTTTTATAGTTTTATAAACATATATAGCGTATAAATCAGGATTATAAAAACGATATGTTCCCTTAATGTTTTAAAAGTCTCTTGTTGTATGTCGATTTCAAAGGAAATTTTCTAAAAGTGCTGCAAATGCCAGTGAATGATATCACTGACCAAATGATAATGAAGAACATAAAACCACTACCAAATCTCACAGTCTTGGATATCAGCCACTACCTCAATATCACAACCAAAGGAGTCGTAGCATTTGGTAATGACTGCCAGTCTTTACTTCACTTGAAAAGAAACACACATCCATTTGATGCAGGCTTGCTTCATGCTGATGCAACCACCATCATTGCTCATACCACGTCGCATCAACTTCTCGTTTCAAATGTAAATAACTGCCGCTGGGGGGACGCTTATAGTATATGAGGATAATTGATTAGAGCCCATTGATCTTCCACAAGCTGTTGTAACCTTTTTCTCAACCAACTTTTGTGGTACTTCCAGAACCAGCTTAATCGAAATATTTACCAACTATAGCAAATGCCAGTCATGAATTAATGCTTTAATCGACCCGATCCAGATTCTCAGACACCAAATAAAGTCTATAAAAGTCATACTTTCACTGTAAAATTTTATTAAAATAGACCCAAAGTTAGGCATCCAAAATTAAAATTAGAACATATATAACATAAACAAACATACTCTGTATTATATGGAGTGTCAGCTATTGGGAGCCTTAGTTACGCCTTCCAATCTTGGGAACTGCAATAAGAAAACGATTAGACTTCCACTTCACTCCCTGAAAGCCAACGAATACAGCTTTTTCACACATTCATAGCAATTGTAGACATTATTACAAAGCTAAGAACTGTAACTGACTCTATGAACTGAAGTAGAAATTGAGCTATTTTAAAGGCTCAAAACCTAAGAATAAGCAAAATAGAAGAAACATTGTGGACAAAATTCCTTACTTTGGTAAGAAATTGCAGAGATCTCTTACTTCCTCCATTAATTCACTGGTTTATGGGGTAGATATGGATATATTCACACAAGAGTGTAGTTATAACATCGTCATGTTTTAGTTCATCTATCACACAAACCCTAAAATAGGAAAACATACCACCAGGTGAGCCAAAACTGGCATGAGCAACCGGCATATTTTGGTCACCCTGGACGGAGTCTACACCTCAAGCTTAGAACCACTTGAATCGGACCCTATCAACAAGTTTAGGTTACCCACAACAATCAGCAATAGATCTTGAACCGACTCAGGATGAAGGATCATACCTTGATTGTCTGAAGAACATACATGCAGAAGCAGATCCATAGTGAAAACCATAGTTTGCTCGACCTCCGTCACTGGTCTGAGTGCTAGGTCGGATTGCCAGAACTCTTACCGCATGATTATTGTGGCTATGGGCCGCCACGGTTGTGACCTAAAACCCGTTACCATCACTGTCACTTGAACCAATCTTAACCCACAAGAACCCAAGCACCGTTGCCGTAGAGGTACTGTCGTTTCACCGGAATCGAGACGCCGAAGGGAAAATTGTTGGTTATGATCGAGAAGGTCGATACCATGGAGTAGAATGGAGAGGATGCGGTTTTGTGAGGTGGTTTTGTTCAAGATATGAGAATGGGGAGAGGGTGTGGTTTTGTTAAGGATGTGAAAAGTTTACGGGAGTTTGAATTTTGAAATATCGCCTAAAGATTCCAGCGTGTTCTGTTGAAATCCATTTGTGCTTTAATTCATTGTAGAACATGCTTCACAATCTTGTACTTGTTGAAAAAGTGGAAAATGACCATTTCTGTCCTTCGAATATGCATTATATATATATAGGGTCGGGATTTAGAGAAAACGCTCAAAAGTGTGAGAACGGTGAGAACGCTTATGGGTCGTCCGATCTAAACAATCCATGGACTAGATTGTGCGGTGGCGTTTTCGTAAATAACATCAATTTTATTATGTGGGACGCGCTTCATTAAGGGTAAAAGGGTCTTATACCGCTCATATTCAAAACGCCAACAAATGATTAAACGCCTTTCAAAAAAATAAAACGCCATTAAAAACAAAACGCCAAAAAATTAGTAACAAAATGCGTTGGATATTACATGAAGATGAAACAACACAGTAACTGAATTTCAGTTATTAACATTTATTAGAAGAAATTCCCTCCTAAATTACGTGCCAAAAACATCATTATATAAACAAGGTAAAACATAGCTTCCAAAATCACTTCATTCTATTCATTTTCTGCAAAAAACTTCCTTAACCAAAAACGCCAACTTAACTAAATTGATGTGCGAAGTGATTTCGATTTTATGGACAATTGTTGATTTCGCTGATAAGGTCACCAACATAACCCTAATTTCGCTCATAGGACCATCCAAACCACTTGATTTCGCTCATAGGACCATCCAGACATCTGGTTTCGCTCTTGTGTACAAAAAGACATCAGGTCTCGCTTTTGAGTATATGAGATTTCGCTCTTGTGTCACCACTCTAGTGACATATAATCTGCTATTTCGCTCCAGAGTGTCTTCTTGATTTCGCTCCAGTGTCACATAATTTGAGATTTCGCTCCAAGCTACCTATCATCAGATTTCGCTCCTGTGTGCATTAATCTGATTTCGCTCCAGAGGCTTGTATCAGATTTCGCTCCAAAGTGCTTGTGTTTGAACAACGTGCATTGAAACATGGAAGAAGAATTCTACAACGCGTTTGCCACACCAGTCGCTCCGGTTACAGCTGCTGAAACATTGTACAGTGAAAATGAGTCTAGTGAGAAAAGAATTCCGATTTTTCCAGATCTTGGAAGTGATGTAGATACCGATAATGAGGAAGAACATCTCAACAGAGCTAGAAAAGGCATTGATCCTGACAGTTTTAATTTCTTCTTTGCAGATAAAATGGAAATGCTAAATCAGAAGAAGATTGCTAGATTAAGGAGAGAGCTGGAAGCAGCAAAAATGCAAGTTGATGAAAAGACAAAGACAGAAGCTGGAGAAGCAAATGTTAAACCAGTGACTAAGATAGTAGAAGTTGAGAAGATTGTTGAAATAGAAAAGATTGTTGAGGTCGAGAAACTTGTTGAAGTTGAAAAGACTGTCGAAGTCGAAAAGATAGTTGAAAAGGTGGTTGAAGTTACTAAGCCTTGTGAGAAATGTTCAGAATCTTGCAAAGTTTGTGAGGAGAAAGACATGAAGATTGCTGATCTAGAAAAGATTAAAGAAGATTTATTATCTGATGTGAAGTATGTGAAAGAGTCCTATGATGTTCTAAACAGGATAGTTGATGGTCTGAAAAGGACAAATGCAGAAATCGAAAAAGCAAATGACAAAATGAGTGCAACTTTAATGACAAAGCAAAGTGTCATCAATGATTATATTGAAGATTATGCTAATCTGAAGAAGGAGCTGGAACTTGAGAAGATTAAGAGTGAAAGGATTAAATGATTATTGTTGAGTTACACTACTTGTGATTATTTGATTGATCGTGTTTATCCTACTGTTGCAGGTCTGGAAGTGTACATGGATAAAAAGACTGAAGATACTGATACTGGTAAGAAACCAAGTGTCAAGTATAACAGATTTCCGCCCCCGATCCATGAAACCTATTCTCCAAGGAATCCTAACGAGGAGCGTCTAAAAAAGGCAGTCAACATCAAGTTAAAGTCTGAAATCATTGTTGAATTACCAGACAATATTGATGTTACATTCACAGCGTCTGACACTGATCATGAGTCTGAGTTATTAAAGAAAGTTGTCGATCAGGTGTGGGATACGGATGAAGAGTCAAAACCGGAGTCTGAGTCTGAAAGTCTGAGTTCGTCAGAAAAGAGTCCGAGTTCATCGGTTAACAGGGTTTACAATAGAGAATTCCTGTTATCAAAATCTAATTTGAATGACGGGTCAATCAAAGTGGCTTATACTTTGTATGATTCAGACAAATTATATTCTGATGAGGAATTTCCAATAAGAAGTGTCAAAACTGAAATGATCAAACAGGTTTTCAAATTAACAGAAATTAATATTTCTGAAATAAAAGATTTAAATCTTGATGAAAAACCTAAAAAATACACTTCAAGAGTTCAACAGAGATTGAACAAGAAAAAGGGTTACAGTTCTGGTTTAGGTTATCGAAAGAAACCGAACCATAACCGTAATTACAAAAAGAATGGATTAGGCTTCAATTCTTCAGAAAATTATAAAAATCAGAAAACTTATAAAGCAAAAACAAAATTTGTTTCAGGAGGAAGTTCAGAGGATGAACAGAAGAAACCGTTCTGGAAGCAGTCGAATCAAGAATTTCTTGCTGAAGTGAAAAAGAATGTGAGAAGGTTTGCTGAAAGAGTTGACAGAAGAACCTGTTTCAAATGCCAAGAAGTTGGACATATAGCTTGGAATTGCCCCAAGACCAACTACCAAAAACAGGGAGTTTCTTCTAACTCTGTTTTGAGAAAGACTTTGATAAGAAAGAAAATGTTAAAAAGTTTGAAAATTCTACTTCTGAGGAAGGAGAAAGTTCAAAACGGTTTTACAAAAGAAGAGGTGATTTGAGTAAACAAAAGTGGGTGGTTAAATCTGAGGGTAATTCTGACAATGAATCTGATTCCATAAAATCAGAGGAGTCTTTGGTTGAGAAAAAGGTTGTGAATTATGTTCCTGAGTTGAACGAGGAAAACTTTCCGTCATTGACAAAAGATTATTTGAAATCAAAAGGCAGGGTTGAAATAAGTGAGGATACTTTCGTTTCATCTCCGATTCCAGTTCCCAAGTGTAATCGGGTCCTCTTTTTGAATCCCATTTGACTTTGACGAGTACTAGTTGCTTGTGTTTGAGAAACTTGACCTTTCTGTCTTCTATTTGAAGTGGTTTCTCTACGAACTTTAATTTTTCATTTACTTCTACATTTTGAAGAGGTACTACCAGAGATTCGTCAGATAGACATTTCTTGAGATTGGATACATGAAATACGTCATGTACTCCAATTAGCTCCTTTGGTAGTTATAAGCTATAGGCAACTGGTCCTATTCGCTGTATTACTGGGAATGGTCATATGTACCTTGGACTCAGCTTTCCTTTCTTACCGAACCGAACTATTCCTTTCCAAGGAGAAACTTTTAAGAGAACCTTGTCTCCAACTTGAAATTCCAACGGCTTGCGTCGATTATCGGCATAACTCTTTTGACGATCTCGAGCCGTTTTCAGTCTTTCCTTGACTTGAGTGATCTTGTCGGTAGTTTCTTGTACTATTTCAGGACCTGATAGTTGACTTTCTCCTATCTCTGCCCAACAGACTGGAGTTCTACACTTTCGTCCATACAGTGCTTCAAATGGGGTAGCTTCAATGCTTGAATGGTAACTATTGTTATAGGAGAATTCGATTAAGGGTAGGTGGCCATCCCAATTTGCACCAAAATCTATCACACATGCCCTAAGCATGTCTTCCAAAGTTTGGATTGTCCTTTCACTTTGTCCGTCTGTTTGAGGATGATATGCAGTGCTTAAGTTTAGTCGGGTTCCCATTGCTTCCTGGAAACTCGTCCAAAAATGAGAAATGAAATGACTATCCCTATCTGATACAATGGAGAGTGGGACTCCATGTAAGGATACTACCTCATCTACATACAACTTTACCAATCTTTATATGCTAAAGGTTTCTTTCATGGGTAGAAAATGAGCTGATTTGGTTAATCGATCCACAATTACCCAAATCGCATCATTACCTTTTCTGGTTTTGGGCAACTTAGTAACAAAGTCCATTGTTATGAGTTCCCATTTCCATACAGGCATTTCTAATTGTTGTAGTAGTCCTGAGGGTTTCTGGTGTTCTGCCTTAACTTGTGAACAAGTAAGACACTTAGATACATATCTAGCTATGTCCTTTTTCATTCCTATCCACCAGAAATTATTTCTTAACTCTTGGTACATTTTATTGTTACCAAGATGCATGGTATACCTAGATTTATGGGCTTCTTCTAAAATCTTATTTCTTAATTCTCCTTGTTTAGGTACCCAAATTCTTCTTTCATGGAACCTCCAAATTCCATCACTTCCTTGCTCTAATTCCTTTATTCATCCTTTCATTCCTTCAGCATCGTCCTTGATCGCTGTTTCTTGAACATTCTTCAGTTGTTCCATTAAGTCTAATGGTAGACTTAATCTAAGAGCACGAACTCGCTTTTGCTTTTCATGATACTTACTACTTAAAGCATCAGCAACTACGTTTGCTTTTCCTTCGTGATATTGAATATCACAATCGTAGTCACTTAAGATTTCCATCCATCTCCTTTGCCTCATGTTTAATTCTTTTTGCCCAAATATGTATCTTAAGCTCTTATGATCTGTATAGACAGTAAACTTACTTCCATACAGATAGTGTCTCCAAATCTTAAGGGCAAAATTTATGGCTCCTAACTCTACGTCATGAGTCGTATAGTTTTCATCGTGCTTTTTCAATTGTCATGAGGCATACGCAATTACTTTCTTGCATTGCATTAGTACACATCCTAATCCTAGCTTAGAAGCATCGCAGTAAACTTCAAAATCCTCTGTTCCTTTTGGTAAGGCTAGAATTGGAGCGTTTGTTAACTTTTGCTTTAAAATCTTAAAGGCCTCTTCTTGCTTAGGTCCCCATTCAAACTTAGCTGCTTTAAATGTTAGCTTAGTTAATGGTACAACTATCTTGGAAAAATCCTTAATGGATCGTCTATAGTATCCGGCTAATCCTATAAAACTTCTAACTTCCATAGCTGATTGCGGGACCTTCCATTTGGTGATTGCTTCTATTTTGGAGGGATCTACGTGAATACCTTCGTGATTCACCACGTGTCCTAAAAATTGTACCTCTTGTAGCCAAAATTCACACTTCGAGAATTTGGCATAAAGCTTCTCTTTTCTTAACAAAGTTAAGAGTGCATGTAGGTGCTGGCGGTGTTTATCCTGGTTTTTGGAATAAATAAGTATATCGTCGATGAAGACAATTACAAATTTATCCAAATACGGTTTACAGATTCTATTCATCATGTCCATAAATGCTGCAGGAGCATTTGTTAACCCAAAGGGCATGACTGTAAACTCGTAATGACCATACCTAGTTCTGAAAGCAGTTTTAGGTATGTCTTCTTCTTGTACCTTCAATTGATGATATCCAGAGCGTAAATCTATCTTAGAAAAGTATCTAGCTCCTTGAAGTTGATCGAAAAGATCATCAATCCTAGGTAATGGATATCGATTCTTAATTGTAACCTTATTCAATTCCCTATAATCGATACACATTCTCATTGAACCATCTTTCTTTTTCACAAACAACACTGGTGCTCCCCAAGGGGATGAACAAGGTTGTATAAATCCTTTACTTAATAATTCATCTAACTGCTTTTTCAATTCTAGCGTTTCGGTGGGTGCTAACCGATAAGGTGCCTTGGCTATCGGTGTAGTTCCAGGAATTAGATGAATTCTAAATTCTACTTCCCTATTGGGTGGTAATCCCGGTAGATCTTCTGGGAATACATCAGGGTATTCTGATACTACTGGAATTTCTTTAAGTTCCTTATCTTTCGTGTTAATGATTACTGAAATCATATAGATCATTTCTTGTTTTCTTGAATAACTGGCCAACTTCATTACTGAAATGAATTTCAGTGGTTTTCGTGGCTTATCTCCTGTAATCACTACTAATTCTCCTGTGGGTGTATGAATATCTATGGAATTCTTATCACAAAGAATTCGAGCATGGTTGGCTACTAACCAATCCATTCCTAATACCACATTGAAACCTTCTAAATTCATAGGTAATTGGTTTGCAGAAAATTTATGGCCTAAGAGTTCTATCTTTTCTTTTCGCAAAATCTTATTTATGTTAACATAATTTCCATCTGCCGTTTCGACTGTAAAAATCTGCCTAAGGTTGGTTAAGGGTAGGTTAAGAGCTTGGCAGAATGAAGTATTTATAAAACTGTGGTTTGCACCAAAGTCAAATAATACTTTTGCATAAATGTCGTGAACTAGGAACGTACCAGCTATCACGTCAGGGATTAGCTCTGCTTCCTGAGTAGTCAACTGGAAGGCTCTTACGTTTTTCTTGGTAGTTCCTTCTGCAGGTTTGGCTTTGTTATCAGCTGGTTTGACCAATTTTGGGCAGTCTGGCCTAAAATATCCAGCTTCTCCACAGTTGTAGCAGATTGTTGCTTTCTTCTTCCTGCAGTCTTCTTCTTGATGCCTCGGGATTTTGCAGAAATTGCAATACCCTTTGCATCTTCCAAAATGATTTTGTTTATAGGCATTGCAAAATGGAACAGTGGAAGATTGCCCAGTTCCCTTTCTCTTGAAATTACTACGGTTACACATACGGAATCCCTGGGTAATCTTTTGGGCTACTTCCTTCTTACGATTTTCTTCTCTTGTGCGTACCAGCCCGTCAGTTAGGGTGTTAGCTAATTCTACAGCATCGTCAATAGTGCGAAGTCTCAGAGCTTTGACAATGTCACGGATTTCACCGATTAAACCCCAGATGTAGCGAGAAATAAGTACCGGTTCTGGCGAAGCCAGGGTTGGTACCACTCTAGCATATTCGAAGAAAGTCGAAGTATATCCTCGACAATCAACATCTACCATCCGGTGGTTCAGAAATTTATTCGCCATTTGTTCTTTCTCATATTCAGGACAGAATTTTCTTTCCATCAGTCGCTTAAATTCTTCCCAACTCATGGCATAGGCCACATCGCTTCCCTTAGCTTGAAGTACCGTATTCCACCATTCTAGCGCCCCTTCTTTGAAAAGATGTGACGCGTACATGACCTTGTCTTCTTCGGCACGTTTACTTTTTTTAATTACCGCCTCGGTTTTCTCTAACCAACGCAGTGCAGCAGTCGCTCCTTCGTTGCCTGCAAATTCGGCTGGTTTACAGGCAAGAAACTCCTTGTAAGTGCAACCAGGCGTTGCAGCTTTTATTTTCTTCAGGAGTGGGGCTTGCACTCCATCGTTGTTGTTATTAGTATGGTTACCACCTCCGTTTACACTATTACTAAAATTATCGCCGTGTGTACGTTTGCTAGGAATAATTTGTTGAGGTTCAACTGGATGTCGGGCAGCAGCAAGGATTGCTGGAATAGCATTGGCTATTCCCTGAGCAACGATATTCTCCATATCTTGCCTATTCAGAAATTGATCTTCATGATTTTGTTCCGATTGGTTAACTTCGTTAACAGGTTCATTACCAGCGTATTCCATCTGGTAATTAATATATATATATATATATATAAGTTATTAGCACCAACTTAATTAATAACCAAGCATAATAAAATAATCGCACTTAATTACATCAACACATTTAGCCAAAATTGTCGATTTTTTCGATTTTCGATATTTTATATATTATAATATGCTTCCGTACACACTTGTTATCTTACAAAAGTTTTATTGTTAAGTTATTTTACACGTTTATATTTTAATTATTATATTATTATTAAACACATGCTTCCACCACCACATACTACCCCATCAACTGACATTTTTAGAAACGACGTTCCCTCTCGTCGTACTTCCAGGAGATCTGTTCTCCCACCTCCCGGATTCAATTCCCTGCATCCATCAGCTCCTCGCCAAAATGGCGGAGTTCAGCCAAGTTCTCATTGCTCATCGGCGGGTTTGGTGCAGGCTCTGGGTCAAACTGAGGGAAAAAGGTATATGGGTTATTTAAGAGGTTCTGGAATTGCCAATCATTGGTCCACCATTCTTCCATTTCTCCTAAAGGTCGGGGGTTGACAAGGGGATCTAGGATGGCTGGTTCCAAATTCACTAGGATTTGGTTTTCAGCATGATAAGTAAAGAGGTTTTCATTGACAGGCTTAAGGATATCACAGTCTGCCAGTTTACGGTCCAATTCCTCCCACAATGGCATTTCCTCATCTTGCCTGGAACTTTCTCCAATCTCTATTCCCTTTCCTTTATCAATTGGATCCTCCTTCTTTATAACTTTCCGTGTCGCTGGTTTCCTCATGCGCACACGTCTCCAGCCCACAATTCTTCTTCTCTTCTTTGGCTTGGGTTTCTCCGGAGGTTAGGTTTGAAATTCCATAGGCTCCTCCACGTCGGCACAATAACCGGTAAAGTCTTTGGAAACTTCCACATTAACAGGATAGAGATTGAGACTCTGAAGAGCTTCAGACAACTCATTCATTCTATTTAGCAGATATGAAGAAACATACAAAATTCTAGGTTAAAATTTTGTAATTTAAATTTTCACATAATCACAGAAACAGAAAATTAGAAAAATTAAATTTATATATATAGATTGATTTAAAACAAAATATTGTGATTTTATATATATATATTTATTACAAATTACAACTGAAATTTAAAATATAATAGGGATAATTTATTTTAGTCTATCTTTTCTTACTAAGTTATTTATTTAATAGGCAAGTTTCTTTAAAGTTTCTGGCTTATGGGTAATATGGTTACTAGTACAGGGTCGGGATTTTGGTAGTTTAACTTAATTAAAAGTTACCGCTGTAGTGGCCAACATATAGAGATTTGCCCATTTTTCATCTAATTCATCTTCCCATGGTGGGTTATTGCCTATTTCCTGAGTTTCCTTATTCATCACTCCTTTTGGTTGTGACTTCTTTATTTTCTCTTGACTTTTCTAATAATCCAACTTCTTTTATAATGGGTAAGTGGTTTTTCAAACTGTGCTTTACGAACAAATATTCCTTCCTCAGTATCTGCTGAGTATCTTGAGGAATTTGATTGGGATGAGATTCCCTTATCTTTTGGTGTACTATCTAATTAACGATAGATGTCCACAATTCTTTGCTTACCCATACTGTAACTAACAAGTAGTCAGTTAACAAAAAGACACATAGTCACAAGATGGCAAATCAGAAAATTAAGTATTTCTAAATACTTAATTGGCTTAAATCAGTGGCTCTGATACCACCTTTACCTGTCACGGCCCCCGTCCCGGTTTGACCAAGTCCAGGAGCCGCGGGACAGAAACCTGTGGTATTTAATTAATCGAGTTGACATTGGAAGATTTTACAAGATCTTTTAAATCTCTAAAATGCCCGATTATTTTATTTCATAATTCGGGATAAACCCCGTAATTTACAATAGAGGAATTGCACAAGGAAATTCCCTGATTTACAAAACATGTTTATTTATTTAACTGAGCCACTACTTCAAGCTTGTTAGTTCTCCGTAGCACTTTTCCTTGGTTCACAGTAGTCACCTGAAACATGTTTTGAAAATATTTTATCAGCGGGGAAATACTGGCAAGTCACTCAAATTTGATAAAATGACACAGAGTTATAAATTACAGCATAAGAGCGATTACAATGGCTTTTATCTTATTTTTATCTGGCGTCGTGTCACCTGGTGACGATGGTCATACCACTATTGGGTATTTCCCCAAGTAGTGATGATTATCACTGTTAGGATTTATTAGCCTAATTGTGAGAAATTAGTAATGTGCACAATACCCCACTAGCCAGTGATTCAAGATAACCATGACTTAATCCCTGTAATTATAACCTTTGAAAATAATGGAGTATTGTAAAATACTTTTGATAAAAGAGAATGACTCGCATTGCAGATTTAAATGGGCAGAGTTTAGCCTACTGATTAGCCTTGTAACCTAATTTAAATAGGGCTGTTCATAAAGCTCGCGGCTCGTAGCTCGGCTCGTAGCTCGCTCGAAAGAAGCTCGAGAAAAACTAGCTAAAAAACTCAATTTAAGATGACATGAACCAAGCTGGCTCATTTTTATAACCAAGCCCAGCTCGAGCTAAGCTCGGCTCGGCCCATGGCTCGGCTCGTTGGCTCGTTCTTAGGCTCGTTTAACTCCGACGTAAAGCTCAAGCCAAGTTTAGCCGCCTGAATTAATTTCGAGCTTGAGCTCGACCCCACCCTGGCTCGACTCGGCTCGACTCGTTTACAGCCCTAAATTTAAATAACATTGCGCATGAACTAGGTCAGTAACTAATACAACATTTACGATAACTCACGAGATAAAACCCTCATAACGAATGACAAAGTGCAATACTTAAATATCCGTCGAATTCAAGACGAATGACAAAGTATGGCCCTAATGTGAGCAGCACTTAAACATCCATTGGATAGTTTCAATCGATCGGACATTGAATCGTAGCAGCGATCGAGTTAATACCCTGTATCGTAGCAGCACCTCACTATTTTGAAATTGTGATTTCAAACAGTATAACTTTGTTTTTGTGAAAAGATTTCGACACCAAATGAAAGCCCTATGCATGGGCTATTTATAGCCTGATTTTAGGTTTTACGCGGCCCGCGTAAACCCATACTCAACACTTACGCGGCCCGCGTGGCCACCTAGTCTACGTGTAGGCTTGCTGGGCCACGAGTAGGTGTGTTAGGTGGACAACACGTGGCTCGGATGCTCATCCGGTCAAATCTTAAGTTGAAGCGGCCCGCGTAAGCTTCCCTTATGGCTTACGCGACCCGCCTGAAACCCAAAAATCTTGATTTCTTGATTTTTCATACACAGTAGGGTTTCAGGGGTCCAGGTTTTTGCTTATGGGTAGTTTTGGGACATTTTTGAAGGTCCTTACAAATGGAAACAATCGTTTCATGGAGATACACTCTGGGAATCCGGCAATACGTCCTCTTTTTTTACAACAGAAGGAGGGTGTATGTTAAGACGGCCAGGGCAATTCTGAAGATGGAAGAAGAGATACAGAGGCGAATTTTATCCATTGGCATCGCTATAGACAATGAATGCCATGAAACGCATATGCTTATGAAAGCATTAACAAGCAAATTTGGACCAATCAAAGCAGATGTGAAGCCAGACCCTTTCCAGGAACAAGAAGCTGATGAAAGTGAAGGTGATGACATGGATGAAGATCCGGATGAAGACTCCGAGGAGGAAGAAGATGACGCAAGTGATGGATACTATTCGGATAAAGTACCTTCTGACGAAGGCTTTTAATTTTTTTTCCTCTTTTTTTTCTTCTATGTAATCTTCTTTTTGTTTTTTTAAGATAATTAAATGATATATTTCTCCCTTTATTAGCAAAACGCCAAAAAAAAAATACTAAAATTGGTTATTCCTTGCAAAACATCAAAAATAAAAAAAATATTTTTCCTGCTTAATATTTTATTTACTCCATTATTGTATTTTGTCATCTTGGTCTGCATAACGCCATTTAAAAAAACGCCAAACTTAGAAGATGGGACATCTATAACCTATAAAAGTGATAAAAGCTGATCAACACAGTAAATACAAAAACAGTAACTGAAAAGACAGTTACTTTATTACTATCATTTATTACAATAAAAAGTGTCGCCTAAACTACGCGCCAAAAAACTTCTATAAGAGAGGGGTCTATACACAATGAAATTAATCACACCCAGAAAAACACAAACGCCATATCCTCTAGAAACCATCACCTTTAAATGCCATAGATGGCAAAGCTTTAACTGAAATTGATCCTTCTTCTGAGGGGGGTTATCTCAATAATATTTTGCTAAATGAGATGGACAAATATTCAAGAAAAATAGACTGATGACAGAGATGTGCCATCACGTGAGCTTTGTTCTTGACGATTATAGGCATGGGATAAAGAAATCAACACAAGTGTAAAATGTTATTTTGCACTCCATTATTACAAATAGCATCAAGCAAGAGTTGATATTTAATGACATGCCACCAAACAAGAATATCACACCCAAAACTAGGTTGCCACTAAGCACCTTCTTCTAAAAAAGACGGGGTTTATGAAGGAACGTTGGCATCTAGCTAAAGTATTCGAAAAAGGTTCAAAACGCCAAAAACAAATTCAAGAAGGAAGAGACTGATGAAAGTGAAGATTCGGAAGAAAAATTAGATTACCATTTTTTATTATTTTTGTTTTCATTTTATATTGTTTTGATATCAAGTTATATGTTATTTTGTTATCTAATTATCTATAAATAAAATACATTATTATATAAAACGCCAAAAACTACAAACACCAAAATGCTAGTAATATGAAAACTGCGAGAACGGCTGCTGGCAAAGCACCTTGTAAAGGGTATTAAACACCAAAAAATTCACTAAACGTCAAAAAATTGGTCTTATTGTAATCTTATGCAAATATTAATTACTCGTAGTAAATTATTATACAAAACGCCACAAACGCCAAAAAAATTAACCAGAAAACGCTATAACGCCAAAAAATTATATATCTGACACAAAAACAATTAATTCAACGCCAAAAAGTTTAATAAATACAATTAACGTCAAAAAAAACTTAGTCGCCAGAAAATATTATAACGCGTTGGGAAAATAAAAAAGAATGAAAAGACAAAAAAGCCCCTCCGCCCTTCTCTATGCCGCGGGACACGTGTTGCGTTCTCGCCGTTCTCACACTTTTAAGCGTTTTCTCCTAATCTCGTTCCCCCCCTCTCTCTCTCTCTCTATATATATATATATATATATATATATATATATATATATATATATATATATATATATGAGAGTTTGTGTTAAGGATTAGGGTGCTTTTCTCCAGAATCTTCGCACACGCTTCACATATCTCTCTAGCAGATTATCACACGTCTCATTCGTAATATTGTTAGGTTTTCTTGTTGGGTCAGTTCGTTCTCGTTTTGATCTTGTCTTTGTCTAAACAGTATAGATTTTTCTTTATTTTGTTTGGATCATATGTATTTGTATTTGGATTCCATGGATGATAAAACACATTGGTTTGGGTAGATCTCTGTATTTTTGCATTTCATATCGTGTTTTTGACAGTAAACATTACATGGCTGGAGAATTATCCGTTGGTAAGAGCCAAGCATTGGCGGAGAACATAAATTTATGTCTAAGAAGGCGCGTCAGTGATCTGTCAATAAAACGACCGTCATGAATCCGTCACTATATTCGTCGGTGCTCCATAGGTAAGAGCATTACCCACGAGCAGTATACCAACAAAGCTTCATCGATGGATTCCGGCTGATGATGACTTTGACCAACGGCATTTAAATATAGTCTTCCGTTAGTAAAAGTTAAGTTTTCTTATGGTGTTGATGCTCTCTCTTAGTAGTATCTTGATCTCAATGAAAATTTGAACAATTCTTCAAATCTCTTAATAATGAGTTGCATTGCACTACACACAACTTATATTCATGCTGGATTACATCAATACTTTTAAATATCATATTACTCTTTTCGTTTAAACAAATGTTTACAAAAGATCTAAACCTAACGTTATTTTATTTGGGTTAATTGATAATTTGAATTCTTTGGCCTAAACCTCTTACATTATAAATTATCTATTATTGTTCGTTGTAAACAATATCATGTAACACGCGTGATGTAGTAGTGCAATACAACACAATATGATTTATTATACAATAGTAATGTAGGGTGGAGATACAGTAGTAAGTTTATTTGGCTACGAAGGCTAGGAAGTGATCTTGACCATCCATTTAGGGGGCGTCTGGTTCACATGAATTCAATGGAATTTAAGGGAATTGGAATTTGAATTACATCTCTTAAGTTGGTTTGGTTCACAAAATTTGATGGAATTGGAATCCCAATTCCAATTCCATTGTTAACAAAACACATGAAGATTGGAATTGGGATTCCAATTCCATCAAATTTTGTGAACCAAACAACTTAAGAGATGGAATTCAAATTCCAATTCCCTTAAATTCCATTGAATTCATGTGAACCAAACGCCCCCTTAGTTAATCAAGGGTTAAGATTAAATGGTGGAAATTGAAGGGAAGAAAAGATGCGCGTGAGTTTGTTTAGGGGTATTCTAGACAATTTAAGCCAATAGTTTCTCTCTCCTCCAATTCCCCCCCATTTTTTAAACATTAATAACTCTTTCATACGACATTATTTTTTTTATAAAAATTGCACCAAAAAAAGAGTGTTTTTTTAACTTTAAAACGAGTATACTATTACTATATTTTCAAAAAAAAAAAAATTAAAAACCCAGTTGCGTAAAACGAAATAGAAAAACCCCCAGTTACGTAAAACACAATGAAAAAAAAACCCTAAAAATGATATTTTTCTAAAACGCAATGCACCAAAAACACAAAGAAATGTATTATTTGTAAAACGCAATGGCCAGAAAACACAAAGAAATGTCTTATTTCTAAAACGCAATGAAAAAAACCCCTAAAAATGACATTTTTCTAAAACGCAATGCACCAAAAACACAAAGAAATGTCTTATTTGTAAAACGCAATGGCCAGAAAACACAAAGAAATGTCTTATTTCTAAAACGCAATAGACTAAAAACACATCACATAAAAATGTGTTTTACCTAAAACGCAATGCACCAAAAACACATACAAATGTCTTATTTCTAAAACGCAATGACCTGAAAACACATAAAATGTCTGTTTTCTAAAACACAATGGACTGAAAACACATAAAAAAGTGTTTTACCTAAAACGCAATGCACAAAAAACACAAAAAATGTCTTATTTGTAAAACGCAATGGCCAGAAAACACTTAAAAATAACTCATTCTAAAACGCAATTGCCTAAAAAACAAAAGAAAGTGTTCTCTGTAAAACGCAATTGACTAAAAACACTTAAAAAGTGTTTTACCTAAAACGCAATGCACCAAAAACACTTCAAGAATGTGTTTTTCTAAAACGCAATGGCCAGAAAACACATAAAAATGTTTTATTTCTAAAACGCAATTGCCTAAAAACACCAAAGAAAGTGTTCTGTCTAAAACGCATTGAACCATGACAATAGTTTTGTCTGTGCTGTGAATTGTCTGAACCAATGCAGTTTCTAGAAAATTAATTTTTCTGATGCATTTTTTATTACAGCAATTTATTACAGCTCAACCCCAGCCCACAATTCTTCTTCTCTTCTTTGGCTTGGGTTTCTCCGGAGGTTGGGTTTGAAATTCCATAGGCTCCTCCACGTCGGCACAATAACCGGTAAAGTCTTTGGAAACTTCCACATTAACAGGATAGAGATTGAGACTCTAAAGAGGTTCAGACAACTCATTCATTCTATTTAGCAGATATGAAGAAACATACAAAATTCTAGGTTAAAATTTTGTAATTTAAATTTTCACATAATCACAGAAACAGAAAATTAGAAAAATTAAATTTATATATACAGATTGATTTATAACAAAATATTGTGATTTTTTATATATATATTTATTACAAATTACAACTGAAATTTAAAATATACTAGGGATAATTTATTTTAGTCTATCTTTTCTTACTAAGTTATTTATTTAATAGGCAAGTTTCTTTAAAGTTTCTGGCTTATGGGTAATATGGTTGCTAGTACTGGGTCGGGATTTTGGTAGTTTAACTTAATTAAAAGTTATTGCTGTAGTGGCCAACATATAGAGATTTGCCCATTTTTCATCTAATTCATCTTCCCATTGTGGGTTATTGTCTATTTCCTGAGTTTCCTTATTCATCACTCCTTTTGGTTGTGACTTCTTTATTTTCTCTTCACTTTTTCTAATAATCCAACTTCTTTTATAAGGGGTAAGTGGTTTTTCAAACTGTGCTTTACGAACAAATATTCCTTCCTCAGTATCTGCTGAGTATCTTGAGGAATTTGATTGGGATGAGATTCCCTTATCTTTTGGTGTACTATCTAATTGACGATAGATGTCCACAATTCTTTGCTTACCCATACTGTAACTAACAAGTAGTCAGTTAACAAAAAGACACATAGTCACAAGATGGCAAATCAGAAAATTAAGTATTTCTAAATACTTAATTGGCTTAAATCAGTGGCTCTGATACCACCTTTTCCTATCACGGCCCCCGTCCCGGTTTGACCCGGTCCAGGAGCCGCGGGACAGAAACCTGTGGTATTTAATTAATTGAGTTGACAGCGGAAGATTTTACAAGATCTTTTAAATCTCTAAAATGCCCGATTATTTTATTTCATAATTCGGGATAAACCCCGTAATTTACAATAGAGGAATTGCACAAGGAAATTCCCTGATTTACAAAATATGTTTATTTATTTAACTGAGCCACTACTTCAAGCTTGTTAGTTCTCCGTAGCACTTTTCCTTGGTTCACAGTAGTCACCTGAAACATGTTTTGAAAATATTTTATCAGCGGGGAAATACTTGCAAGTCACTCAAATTTGATAAAATGACACAGAGTTATAAATTACAGCATAAGAGCGATTACAATGGCTTTTATCTTATTTTTATATGGCGTCGTGTCACCTGGTGACGATGGTCATACCACTATTGGGTATTTCCCCAAGTAGTGATGATTATCACTGTTAGGATTTATTAGCCTAACTGTGAGAAATTAGTAATGTGCACAATACCCCACTAGCCAATGATTCAAGATAACCATGACTTAATCCCTGTAATTATAACCTTTGAAAATAATGGAGTATTGTAAAATACTTTTGATAAAAGAGAATGACTCGCATTGCAGATTTAAATGGGCAGAGTTTAGCCTACTGATTAGCCTTGTAACCTAATTTAAATAACATTGCACACGAACTAGGTCAGTAACTAATACAGCATTTACGATAACTCACTAGATAAAACCCTCATAACGAATGACAAAGTGCAATACTTAAACATCCGTCGAATTCACGACGAATGACAAAGTATGGCCCTAATGTGGGCAGCACTTAAACATCCATTGGATAGTTTCAATCGATCGGACATTGAATCGTAGCAGCGATCGAGTTAATACCCTGTCTCGTAGAAGCACCTCACTATTTTGAAATTGTGATTTCGAACAGTATAACTTCGTTTTTGTGAAAAGATTTCGACACCAGATGAAAGCCCCATGCATGGGCTATTTATAGCCTGATTTTAGGTTTTACGCGGCCTGCGTAAACCCATACTCAACTCTTACGCGGCCCGCGTGGCCACCTAGTCTACGTGTAGGCTTGCTGGGCCACGAGTAGGTGTGCCAGGTGGACAACACGTGGCCCGGATGCTTATCTGGTCAAATCTTAAGTTGAAGCGGCCCGCGTAAGCTTCCCTTATAGCTTACGCGGCCCGCCTGAAACCCAAAAATCTTGATTTCTTGATTTTTCATACACAGTAGGGTTTCAGGGGTCCAGGTTTTTGCTTATGGGTAGTTTTGGGACATTTTTGAAGGTCCTTACAAATGGCAACAATCGTTTCGTGGAGATACACTCTGGGAATCAGGCAATACGTCCTCCTTTTTGACAACAGAAGGAGGGTGTATGTTAAGACGGTCAGGGCAATTCTGAAGAAGGAAGAAGAGATACAGAGGCGAATTTTATCCATTGGCATCGCTATAGACAACGAATGCCATGAAACGCATATGCTTATGAAAGCATTAACAAGCAAATTTGGACCAATCAAAGCAGATGTGAAGCCAGACCCTTTCCAGGAACAAGAAGCTGATGAAAGTGAAGGTGATGACATGGATGAAGATCCGGATGAAGACTCCGAGGAGGAAGAAGATGACGCAAGTGATGGATACTATTCGGATAAAGTACCTTCTGACGAAGGCTTTTAATTTTTTTCCACTTTTTTTTTTCTTCTGTGTAATCTTCTTTTTGTTTTTTTAAGATAATTAAATGATATATTTCTCCCTTTATTAGCAAAACGCCAAAAAAAAGACTAAAAATGGTTATTCCTTACAAAACGTCAAAAATAAAAAATATATTTTTCCTGCTTAATATTTTATTTACTCCATTATTGTATTTTGTCATCTTTGTCTGCATAACGCCATTTAAAAAAACGCCAAACTTAGAAGATGGGACGTCTATAACTTATAAAACTGATAAAAGCTTATCAACACAGTAAATACAAAAACAGTAACTGAAAAGACAGTTACTTTATTACTATCATTTATTACAATAAAAAGTGTCGCCTAAACTACGCGCCAAAAAACTTCTATAAGAGAAGGGTCTATACACAATGAAATTAATCACACCCAGAAAAACACAAACGCCATATCCTCTAGAAACCATCACTTTTAAATGCCACAGATGGCAAAGCTTTAACTGAAATTGATCCTTCTTCTGAGGGGGGTTATCTCAATAATATTTTGCTAAATGAGATGGACAAATATTCAAGAAAAAGAGACTGATGACAGAGATATGCCATCACGTGAGCTTTGTTCTTGATGATTATAGGCATGGGATAAAGAAATCAACACAAGTGTAAAATGTTATTTTGCACTCCATTATTACAAATAGCATCAAGCAAGAGTTGATATTTAATGACATGCCACCAAACAAGAATATCACACCCAAAACCAGGTTGCCACTAAGCACCTTCTTCTAAAAAAGACGGGGTTTAAGAAGGAAAGTTGGCATCTAGCTAAAGTATTCGAAAAAGGTTCAAAACGCCAAAAACAAATTGAAGAAGGAAGAGGCTGATGAAAGTGAAGATTCAGAAGAAAAATTAGATTACCATTTTTTATTATTTTTGTTTTCATTTTATATTGTTTTGATATCAAGTTATATGTTATTTTGTTATCTAATTCTCTATAAATAAAATACATTATTATATAAAACGCCAAAAACTACAAACACCAAAACGCTAGTAGTATGAAAACTGCGAGAACGGCTGCTGGCAAAGCACCTTGTAAAGGGTATTAAACGCCAAAAAATTCACTAAACGTCAAAAAAATTGGTCTTATTGTAATCTTATGCAAATATTAATGACTCGTAGTAAATTATTATACAAAACGCCACAAACGCCAAAAAAATTAACCAGAAAACGCTATAACGCCAAAAAATTATATATGTGACACAAAAACAATTAATTCAACGCCAAAAAGTTTAATAAATACAATTAACGTCAAAAAAAACTTAGACGCCAGAAAATATTATAACGCGTTGGGAAAATAAAAAAGAATGAAAAGACAAAAAAGCCCCTCCGCCCTTCTCTATGCCGCGGGACACGTGTTGCGTTCTCACCGTTCTCACACTTTTAAGCGTTTTCTCCTGATCTCGTTTCCCTCTCTCTCTCTCTCTCTATATATATATATATGAGAGTTCGTGTTAAGGATTAGGGTGCTTTTCTCCAGAATCTTCGCACACGCTTCACATATCTCTCTGGCAGATTATCACACGTCTCATTCGTAATATTGTTAGGTTTTCTTGTTGGGTCAGTTCGTTCTCGTCTTGATCTTGTCTTTGTCTAAACAGTATAGATTTTTCTTTATTTTGTTTGGATTATATGTATTTGTATTTGGATTTGGATTTGGATTCCATGGATGATAAAACACATTGGTTTGGGTAGATCTCTGTATTCTTGCATTTCATACCGTGTTTTTGACAGTAAACATTACATGGCTGGAGAATTATCCGTCGGTAAGAGCCAAGCATTGGCGGAGAACATAAATTTATGTCTAAGAAGGCACGTCAGTGATCTGTCAATAAACGACCGTCATGAATCCGTCACTATATTCGTCGGTGCTCCATAGGTAAGAGCATTACCCACGAGCAGTATACCAACAAAGCTTCATCGATGGATTCCGGCTGATGATGACTTTGACCAACGGCATTTAAATATAGTCTTCCGTTAGTAAAAGTTAAGTTTTCTTATAGTGTTGATGCTCTCTCTTAGTAGTATCTTGATCTCAGTGAAAATTTGAACAATTCTTCAAATCTCTTAATAATGAGTTGCATTGCACTGCAGACAACTTATATTCATGCTGGATTACATCAATACTTTTAAGTATCATATTACTCTTTTTCGTTTAAACAAATGTTTACAAAAGATCTAAACCTAACGTTATTTTATTTGGGTTAATTGATAATTTGAATTCTTTGGCCTAAACCTCTTACATTATAAATTATCTATTATTGTTCATTGTAAACAATATCATGTAACACGCGTGATGTAGTAGTGCAATACAACACAATATGATTTATTACACTACAAAAAATATTGGTATTCGGGACTAAAAAATCAGTCTTTGATGCTTCCTAATCAGTACCTAATGGTTATCGGGGACTGATATGCCAGTCCCAAGTCAGTGACGGATACCTAGTCCTAAATAGTGGTTTTAGTAACTGAAATTCAGTCCCCATTGTATGACACCATCAGGGAGTAACATTCAATCTCTAATAAATATATTTTCAGTCCTAATTGTGTCCCCAATATCACATTATTTCAGTCCCCGATACATTTTTTCTCTAACTGAAAATCAGTCTCTAATGCCATGATAGTTTAGTCCCCAACGCATTTCTTTAGGGACTAAATATTAGTTCTTTAAACTGTTAATTCAGTTACAAATACATTTCATTAGGTTCAAGATTCCATTTAATTTAGTCCCTAATAAGGTGTTTCAAAGACTAGGAATTAGTCTCTAATACCATGTCATTTCAGTCCTTAACATGTTTCTTTTAAAGACTGAAAAATAGTTTTCCATATCATCTATAGTCAGTCTCTAATATGTATTTGCAGTCCCTGTTATTTTTCTTTTTGTGACTGAACACAATATAATATCAATCACAACCTAATACGTAAGAAAACAATCCAAAGCAAATAAATGTATTAAAACAACAAACCAACCCAAAATTCTATACAAGCTCATGAAACTTCTACATATCAATAAGTTTTTTTACAAAGGATCATAAATTTCTACAAAAAGCTAGGAACAATGCCTTCAACTTAGGCTTTCCACAAGCTTTCCTCATATAAAAGTCTAGATCCCATTTCTACTTCTGCAAAACACAACAAGATTGTTATTATAATACTATTTTTTATAAGCTTTAACCTTCTAAACAATAACTTCAAAGTGAAACATAAGGCTTCATTAATGCATCATAAACTAAACCAAACTTTGATGAAAGTAAGGATTAGTGAACTTCCTTTCCAACAATTTCTTATATATGTCCCTAACACAATGCTTTCATATCTTTATAATATCTATTGTTATTTAGGATTATATCTCAAGAAAGAATATGAAACTGGTACTTTGGATTCAGCATAAATGATCTTGGATTGGATAGGAGAAGTTACCATAATCTGTGAAGATGGTGACTATTTCTTATAGCATTGTGGTCTTTCCTCACTGTTACTGAAACAAAAAATAATGTGATGTAAGAATAAAACATGTATAAGAAGCATACCAACATCACTCCTTTTCTTCATTATCAATGTCAAAGCATGCATAACCACAATCCCCATGATTTTTCAACAAGGTATCATCACCTAAAAAACATTACAGTTGGGTAATCACAACTAAAAGTTTTGAAAAAACTGAAGTAACAAAACTCTCACTAAAAGTTTCAAATACTATACAATTCAGGCCACCCGGGCAACTCCATTGGCGAAACGCCACCCACGCCCTATGTACACAGACCGCGATGGTGACCAAACCTGCCCACCATTCCAAGGGAAACAATTATTCTGCTTTAGGTATTAATTTTGAAAAAGTTGACTAAAATTATGTTCTTTACTATTTAGTTTTCCTTGTACAGATGAGCATTCTTTTAAAAAATGTGGTAGTATGTATGCTTATATTGACTTCTTGTACGCTGTTCTTCTACACTAAATGAAATATTAGATATAATTATCAAGATAGATCTTTCATCATCTTCTAATTAACAAAATATGATGTTTAATTTTTAAAAGTTCACAGTGGAACGATAAAGTTTAAATGACATGTGA
Source organism: Helianthus tuberosus (assembly GCA_030545235.1). Classification (NCBI taxonomy): domain Eukaryota; kingdom Viridiplantae; phylum Streptophyta; class Magnoliopsida; order Asterales; family Asteraceae; genus Helianthus; species Helianthus tuberosus. The sequence continues at coordinate 132,321,334 of CM060433.1, forward strand.
GTGATGTGAAATCAACGTTTACAAGAAAGTATAATAAACATTTAGATAAATAAAAATACATTAGAGGCCTCAAAGAAATCCCATTTAGGAACATCAAGAGTATATATGAATTTAGCAGCCAAATTCATGTCTAAACCCCTTCTAGTAGGGATGAGCTCGGTACCGTCCGGTACCGAACCGATACCGAAAATCCCCAAAAGTGGATACCGGTACCGGTACCGAATATACCTGGTTCGGTACGGTTCGGTACTAGTACCGGTATTTGAGGGTAAAAACCGGTAAATACCGGTACCGTACCGGACCGGTACCGAAAATGCTAAAAAGTCGGTACCGAATCGGTACCGAAAAAGTGCTGGTACCGGTACCGAGAACGATTTGCTCATCCCTATAGAAGCCTTCTAGTCCCCATATTTATGTAAATGTTTTCAATAAACTTTTATTGAACAATTATGGTACCTCATTTAAAAATCATACTGCACTGTTGGGCTATGTTTGTTCATTCACAAAATCCTACGGAAATAGAGAAAATTGTTAAAAATAAACCTCAAATACAATTAAATTTAATTTCTTTTAATAATACGAACCTTGATATAGTAGAACCAAAGTTTCATCATTCATACCATCTATCTTGATCTTATCAACTAGTATAGCAACTTCCTTCCAATCCATAACTCATCCCAAAGAATAGTTCTTATTCATCTGAAAGTAAACTCAATATAACATCAAATGTTTACATCCACTGTCTCGCATCAAGCAGCAATCAAGAGGAGAAATGAGAAAGATTTACGGATCTGAAAAAAAGTAGGCATTTGGGGGTTGAACTAAAGGAGGTCTCGATTAGGTTTTGAAATTGGGGTACTTTGGGGGGGGGGGGAGATCTTGGAGGGAAACAAAATTTTGTTTGGAGAGGAAATTTTGGGTGGGAATATGAATTTAATTTTTGTTTGAAACGTCAAAACGGGGGGAGACATTCATTCAAACGAAATTAAAGTCAAATTTATGTTCATATTTTAATTAAAGGAAAAAATTTGATGAAATAACACATATAACCACAAAATTGCAAAAATTAAAACTTACATGATATGTAACATATATTTTTATATAAAAATTACGAAGAAAAAACTAACGAAACTAGAAATGTAAGGTTACGTTCTCTATAGGGTTGTAAATGAACCGAACGTTTAACGAATAGTTCGTGAACTGTTCGGCGGGAAGTTCGTTTATGTTCGTTCGATTAGCTTCACGAACTAACACGAACAAAAAATTTCATTCGTTTAGCTTAGCGAACAAACATGAACAAATGTCTCCTTCGTTCGACTGTGTTCGTGAACGTTCGGTAATATGTTCGGTTACGTTCGTTCGTGTTTATTTGATTATATTAAAAAATAATAAATAATAAACCCTTTATCGAAACATATCGAAAACTTGAAACCCTATTTTATTCTAAGTTAGCTAAAATTTGGATATTCTAAGACATTTTTGGGTAGGGGTGAGCGTAAATAGGTCCGGCCTAATATTAACCGATAACCGACCCGAAAAGACACCCAAGCATTGGAAAATTTGCACACACAGAGCATGCTATATATATATATATATGTGTGTGTGTGTGTGTGTATGTGTGTGTTTGTGTGTGTGTGTGTGTTTTAATTAATTTAAGGGGCGTTAATGGGGGTTAAACCATTACCTTGGTGTGAGGTGAAGTGAAAGAGGGTCACGAGGGTGATGTGGCGCCTACGTGTAGTTAAGGGTGGTGAAAGTATACCCCTTGTCCTAATTGGCCATCGTTGACCTTAATATACTATCAATGATCTTAACAAACCATTAACAATCCCATTTAACAATTAGTGACTCCAATTGACTATCATTGACCTTCCTTAATTGGTCATGAATGACCATAACTTACCTATGTGATCGTTAATAAGCTTACTTAATTATTAATGATCCTAAAGTATCATCAATGACTATAATTAAACATATTAAACATCAGTGACTATAATTGACCCTTAACCATCACAATTGACCATCCATGTCTCTAGTTGACCATCACGGGCCCTCAATGGTCACGAACGGCCCTATACGGCCATCAATAACCCAAATTGGTTATTAGTGACACAAAATTAAGAAATGTTCAAATTTAATATATTAACTCGAAGTGATAGAATATGTGGTGATTTTATGAGAATGAAGATGAGTCTCTAGTTATTCATCTACCAAACACTTAGAGACTAAATATCAGTTTCAAATAAGGTTCATACAAGATTTTTGAGATTGATTTTTCAGTATCTTATATTTTCCTTAAAATGGTAGAATTTGTATAAAATAACTAGAAAGGAAAACATGGTAATCCTTGTATATAGAAAAATGCGTTGAAAACTGAATAGCGATTCGCTGATTAGATTCATTTTGGAAATATTAGGAACTGATTTTTAGTGTCTGATATTGATCCTCCATTTTAGAGACTAAAAAATAGTCTCCCATGTATTTACGCCATTTCTTATTATTGAGAAAACGTATTTGAGACCGAATTTCAGTAGCCAATTCGTTTCCCTTAAACATCTTAAATAGCATACATGTATTTGTGAATGGAATTTGGTCTTGGAAAATGTACCAAAATATTAGCGACTGCTTAATAGTCGCTAACAAAAGTCATATAAAAATATGTCCCTAATATTATTGACAACTAATAAATCAGTCTTAGATACTATGCTTTCGAGACTGATATCAGTCCCTGATACATTTCTTTATTTAGATACTGAAAAATAGTCTCATATACATTTGCACCATTTTTCATTATAGAAGAAATATATCCGAGACTAAAATTCAGTAGTCAATATGTTTCCCTCTAAAACGATATATGGCGCATACATATTTGCGACTAAAATTTAGTCTCAAATAAGGTATCTAAATATCAGCGACTAATTATTAGTCGCTAAAATATGTTGCGTAAAAATCAGTCCCCAATGCTACCAGCAACTGAAAAATCAGTCCCAGATACGATCTATCTGAAACTGAAAGATCAGTCTCTGATGCTTTAGTCCCTACTGCTCACTTTTTTTGTAGTGTTATACAATAGTAATGTAGGGTGGAGATACAGTAGTAAGTTTATTTTGCTACGAAGGCTAGGAAGTGATCTTGACCATCTATTTAGTTAATCAAGGGCTAAGATTAAATGTTGGAAATTGAAGGGAAGAAAATATGCGCGTGAGTTTGTTTAGGGGCATTCTACTCAATCCAAGCCAATAGTTTCTCTCTCCTCCAATTCCCCCCCCCCCCATTTTTTAAACGTTAATAACTCTTTCATACGACATTATTTTTTAATAAAAATTACACAAAAAAAAATTAAAAACCCAGTTGCGTAAAACGCAATAGAAAAACCCCAGTTACGTAAAACGCAAAGAAAAAAAACCATAAAAAATGACATTTTTCTAAAACGCAATGCACCAAAAACACAAAGAAATGTATTATTTGTAAAACGCAATGGCCAGAAAACACAAAGAGATGTCTTATTTCTAAAACGCAATGAAAAAAACCCTAAAAAATGACATTTTTCTAAAACGCAATGCACAAAAAACACAAAGAAATGTCTTATTTGTAAAACGCAATGGCCAGAAAACACAAAGAAATGTCTTATTTCTAAAATGCAATAGACTAAAAACACATAAAATGTGTTTTACCTAAAACACAATGCACAAAAAACACATACAAATGTCTTATTTCTAAAACGCAATGACCAGAAAACACATAAAATGTCTGTTTTCTAAAACGCAAAGGACTGAAAACACATAAAAAAGTGTTTTACCTAAAACGCAATGCACAAAAAACACAAAAAAAAAATTCTTATTTGTAAAACGCAATGGCCAGAAAACACTTAAAAATAACTCATTCTAAAACGCAATTGCCTAAAAAACAAAAGAAAGTGTTCTCTGTAAAACGCAATTGACTGGAAACACTTAAAAAAGTGTTTTACCTAAAACGCAATGCACCAAAAACACTTCAAGAATGTGTTTTTCTAAAACGCAATGGCCAGAAAACACATAAAAATGTTTTATTTCTAAAACGCAATTGCTTAAAAACACCAAAGAAAGTGTTCTCTCTAAAACGCATTGAACCATGACAATAGTTTTGTCTGTGCTGTGAATTGTCTGAACCAATGCAGTTTACGAATGCAGGTTCCAGAAAATTAATTTTTCTGATGCATTTTTTATTACAGCAATTTATTACAGCTCAACCCCAGCCAGGGGCTCTGCCCCTGGGACCCCGCTACCAGGGGCGCTGCCCCCGGACCCCCGCCAAGATCGTAAAACACAATGATTAAATCAAAAACCCAGATCGTAAAAATGAAATTAAAGAATTTCTTACATGGATCGAGGTGATTTCTTAAACAATTGACGGATTTTGAATGATTGAAACACTTATCAGCGCTCGAATCGAACGGATCGAGTGATTATCTTCAAAATCACTGGAAAAAACGTGATTTTGTATGAAATTAAACTGGGTTTTCTTCAAAAAAGCTGAAGAACACGTTGATCGGGTGTTTGAATCTTGATTGGTGAGGAAAATCGCACTATAATGTAGTGATTATTGAGATAAAAAGTGAAGAAATGGTTGAAGATGGTGGGTTTTGAAAATGATGAGTTTTGAAGTTACTGGGTTTTGAAAAGGAAGAAGAAAGAGTTGGATTGACTAAAATACCCTTTTTCTTTATTTTAAATGTTGCCACATGTTCTAATTCTATTGCTTCATACACTTCCTAGCCAAAATAAACTTCTTATTTGATCTTTTCCCTACTAATGTAATAATAGTAATGTAATACGATATGCTAAGATTTGATAAAATATGATTTACTACGTTATAATATATTATAATTATAACAATACGATACGATATGATTTATTATGGTATACTATAACATAATAACAATATGGTAGATTACTATGTGATATGCTTTACTATAATATGATATAACAAAATAGTTTTTTTTTTCTTTTTTTTTAACGGCATATAACAAAATAGATATGAATATGATGATTTATTTATGCCAAAGTTCAGTATTTAATAAGAAAACTTCTTTACCTTGGAATTTGAATTAAGATATTGGATAGAATTGTGGAGATTTTAATTCCTTTGCAGACAAACATACTTATCTTTCCTTAAAATTTCTTTTATCATACAGCTAAATAAACAATGAAACGAAAATCATGTTTCATTTTTATTAAATTCTAAAGAATTTTAATGTGTTTCCAACTCTTTTAATATAGAAAAACAAAGAAAAACCCAACTAAGGAATTAGAATGAACTTTTAAGATTGTGTTTATGATTTAACCTTGAAAAGAAAGTTGGAAATGGTATGAATTTATTGCTCTTTAATTACTCCTATAAATGCAAAGCAAAGGCAAGCCAGACCTTCATGTTATTCACACCAATGGCTACCACCGGCTCTTCAAACGACCGAAAGCAGCTTCATGTGGCGATGTTCCCATGGCTTGCGTTCGGTCACATCATCCCTTTCCTTGAACTCTCAAAATTCCTAGCCCAAAATGGTCACAAAGTCTCGTTTCTTTCGACCACTAGAAACATACAACGTCTCCCCACCCTCCCTTCCCACCTCTCCCCACTCATAAATCTTGTTAAACTCACTCTTCCATGTGTTCAAGAGCTGCCCCATAATGCAGAGGCCACCATGGATGTCCGCACTAATGATATTCATTACCTCAAGAAGGCGTTCGACGGTCTTCAGCCGGAGGTCACTCGGTTTCTTGAGGAAGAGTCTCCAGACTGGATTATTTATGATTTTGCTCCCTACTGGTTACCGGCCGTGGCTGCTGGCCTTGGAATATCGCGAGCTTTTTTCTTGATGGTTAACGCATGGTTTGTGGCTTTTATGGGATCGTCTCCTGAGGACTTGATTAATGGTTCTGATTATCGGAAAACCGCTGAGGATTTTTTGGCACCACCTAAGTGGGTTCCCTTTCCGACCAACATATGCTACCGGAAGCATGAGGCCAGTTGGATGGTGGGCAACATTTCTGTTAATGCTTCTGGTGTTTCGGATGCATATCGTTCGGGGATGGTTTTGAAGGGATCTGATTGTATATTTATAAGACATTGCTATGAATTCGAACCCCAGTGGCTAACCCTTTTGGAGAAGCTGCACCGCTTACCGGTGGTTCCTGTGGGATTAATGCCACCCGAAACACCCACCAATGTCGAGGATGGCGCTTGGATGACGGTCAAGAAGTGGCTCGATGGTCAACAAAAAGGTCGTGCGGTGTATGTGGCATTAGGAAGTGAGGTTATAGTGAGCAAAAGCGAGTTGGCTGAGTTAGCTTTGGGTCTCGAGCTATCCGGCTTGCCATTCTTTTGGGCTCTCAGAGAACCTGCAGGTTCTACCGAGTCTGACTCGGTGGAGTTGCCAGACGGGTTCTTGGAACGAACTCGTTGCCGTGGAATGGTGTGGACGAGTTGGGTACCTCAGTTACAAATACTGAGCCATGAGTCGGTGGGTGCTTTCTTGTCTCATTGTGGTTGGAGTTCGGTTGTGGAAGGGCTAATGTTCGGCCTCCCTCTAATAATGCTGCCGTTTTTGGTGGACCAAGGTCTGAATGCTCGAGGACCGGTGGATAAGCAAGTGGGAATCGAGGTGCCTAGAAGCGAAGAAGATGGGTCTTTCACCAAGGACTCGGTGGCCAGATCAGTGAGTTCGGTTGTTGTAGATGATGAAGGGAAGATTTACAAGTCGAATGCGATGGAGTTGAGTCGTATATTCGGAGACACTAAACTGCAAAAGAAGTATGTAGACGATTTCATAGACTATTTGGCAAAATGGAGGGGTGTTGCTGCTTTTGATCATTAGCGTTTAAAGAATGTGGTTTATTGCGGTGTTTTTTTGTTTACATGATCAAAGGTTGATTGGAATAAAATTTCACCAAATTTTTTAGCAAAATTAGTATAAATCACGATGTTCTAACTCAATTCAACAACTAAATTAAAACAGATTTAATGACTAATTAGTTCATTGGAATATATATATATACTAGTCGTTTACCCGCGCGATGCGGCGGGAAACATATCACTTAGGTTTAGGTTGGTGAGTTTAGGGCTATGTACGAGGCGGTTCGGTTTTGAGCCATAACCAAAACCAAATTCATGATGCAACGGAAAACACAACACTTAGTTATTCTAAGGGTCAAACTTCGCAATACGATACTCGTTTTTTGTTAGCTCATTGATCATTTCTTGATACTCGTTTCAATCCACCAACCCGCAACCCACCAACCCATCAACCTGCAACCCACCAACCCAACACGATTAAAGTTTAATATTTTTTACAATGTATTTTCAGTGCTTTCACTTTTACCATTTAATGTAATCAACTTACATTTTGATATGTCTATATGATTATAAAATAGATTACACAAATATAGTACTATGGGAGTCAGAACGGGGTTGGGTTAACCAATTTTTTTTATATATGCATATTATATATAGATTACACCAATTTTTTTTAAATGGATTACACCAATTTTGCCCTTCAAATATGCATATTATATATAGATTACAAAAATAGTCTTTTTTATTCTAGTTAGGACGGAGTTGGGTTAACCAAATCTTTTTTTAAAGAAAAATATATTGGGCGTCGAGTTAATCGGGTAGAACCAAGCTAATATTTAAATGTCTGCTTTTAGAAGTCCAAATTATCTTATTATAAAATCAACATCCAGTTGTTCATAAATAAACTCTAAACACGGATGTCCACTTTATTAATCCTTATAACATAACTTTCATTTTCTAATTTCTTATTAGTATAATTATAACATAACCCAGTCAACATCCATTGGCTAGCATGGTACCGTTCCATATCCAAGGTCCTAAATCTAATCATCATCCAGCAGCAATCAAATGACCCATATCAAAAAGAAGCACCAATGCACCAAACCCAAAACAGATACGTAATTTTAAATAATTAAATGGCGCCCTTATACATTCCCATGATCTCGTAACCGACTCGTGTCGACCCAGTTAACCAGACTCAAATATTGACCAGACACTGTTGACATAGCTGACCAGTTTGACTGCGACCCGAAATTTTTTATGAAACTTCCATAACAGCCACCGATCATCATCGTTTAACTCTCGAACTAACACCAACTCCCATTCATATTAAAACAGGCCGATGCTTTTTGTATTCACTTTCAATGCGGAATGCAAACTGGTTAAAAATACGAAAAAACAATTATAAAACATGTGTAAAGTGACAATCCATATGAAAACCAAACTGATCCATGTTATAAAATATTTCTTAGAACACACCTGAACATGCTCTCGCGACCCGTAAAACCTTTGGGCGAAATATGATATAATTAGGTAATGGGACTTTATGTCACCTGTTATGATTGCTTAGAAATATTAAAATCATGCAATATTAGTATCTCTTTGCACTAATTTCTCAAAAATGAAGCAGATTTAGCCCTTTTTCTGGTTTGGTTGTTTCCACTGTCCTGGGCCTAGGTTGATTTTCCTCATCTTCAAAGATCTCAAATCAGATACAAGCAATAAGAATTATAAAATCTCAATGTAACCACAAAATTAATAATCAATTAACAAATACATGCTTTATGTATATACACATAGCAGAATAACTCACAGGAATTGCAAATCCTTTGCAGTAAACTAAACCATGGGGCTAATTGTACCCAATAGATAGTGTGGAACTCCTACAAATACATAAAACGAATAACAATTCATTAATACAAAAACAACTTATAGAATAGTTAAATCCTTTCTAAACCTAACCACAAAATCTTTTATGCATGTCTTCTCAACAACTACTTAAGTTCCTTTTATCAATCTATCTCACTTTCACAGGAAAAAATCACCATTACACACCTAAACCAGTAACCCTAGTTTGGACTTATCCAACTAAAAAACAAATTTTTAATGAACTCCCTAACAATCACAGACAAAATATCCAAACAATAGATATTTCAAGAACAATTCAAACTCAAATTCCATCATATTTCTATAATTATAAATTAACTAATTAGTTCGAGTGACCAAGACATTGACTCTGTTGACCAAGCTAGACCGCAGTAGCACCACTGTAGCCACCATTGCTTGGCGACCAGCGTCTGTCTCTGTCGATAACAGCCACCAGAATTGATTGTAACAACCACGAGCCACTGATAAGTTCTGAACCCCAAGATGAACACTTAACAATAGAAACGTGGTGAATAATTGGTAATCAGGACTATAACAGTTGGAACTCACCTTGTCTGCCAAAGTTAATTTTTGCCGCCACCATTGTAAAACATCCCGTACCTTGCCACACGCTAAAGTTAATTTTCGCCGGCACCCATTTGTCATCCTTATCTGAGATAGCCTAGACATCTACAGATGAATATTATGTCACTACACTGTTGATTCTAGCGGCCTCTTCCATCGACATATTATGTCACTACACTGTCGATTCTAGCGGCCTCTTCCATCGACAGATGCATTTCTAGATCCAAATTTGAAGAGGTAGCCACCGACATCTGAAACTTTGGTATCATCGAACTGTATATCTTATAATTGAAAGTTTGCATTTTCTAATTTAATTTTAGAACCATTGAAAAATAAGACAATCAATGTGCAGAGCTTTAACATGGTTGTTCTCCCTTCCACTATGATCCTTTCGGCACAGCGAAATCCACTTTTGCCACCAACAATTTATGTGGGCCAAAATGGATTGTCAAAACATAAAAAGCCTATACAAGACCCTTATATTCCATTTCACATACCTTCTACTTTCTTTCACCAAAGCATATTTACCTTGATAGTGTCAATTTGGCTTTGCATAGATTCCTGGTACTCATTTTTTTCAGATTTGTCAGACATACAGCCCGACCCTTGTTGTCCTCCCAATTCCTTGCAGTTGGAACCATTCACAGATCCTGCATATATATACATTAAAAGTCAATTTTAAACTTCCATAAACCAAATGCAATCTTAGGTTGAGCATTTCAGTATATTCGGCAAAAGACATAAACACTTGTTGTTGCTGGCCCGTTTGAAGTATTTGATGAGCGAGATCATGCAACAACGAGACAACTTTAGCCGGTACAAGAGTTGGTGGATGATAAACAACATCTTCTAAATCTTTATTATGATCCGCATGCATTTTCTTCCCAGCGTCACCATTAGCCATTGACGGTCTAAGGGAAGCAGGCAGGCAGTCCAAAAGGCGATCGGGTTCCACTGGTTTACTAAAACATAAGCAAACACACAACTTATTAACCAAAACAGTAATAATGTTTAACCGAAAGATATTGGAATCAGACCTGCAAGCGTGTAATAGCTGCCTGAACTCTTCCTTGAGCATTAATGAAGCCTTTTGAAGCAAAGTTGTAGAATGAGTAATCACTCCAATGCTGCTCATAAGGTTTTTATTAGTGCTGAAAAACCAAACAATTCTTTTCAGTTGATTCACTACTTCTAAATAACTCTCCAAATCTTCATGAGGACCTCTCATAATTTCAGCATCAGCCTACACATTTTCATATGAGCAATGTAACATAAGTATCATCCCGTATATGGGACAACATGATCAACGAAAATTGGTAGGACTTTTCAACAATTTTTTTGACACAAGCTACATAGGCAAAAAAAATCTTAGAAGCACATGCTGTGAACCAATTTTAGATCCGAGCAACAATTATCAAAAATTCCGGCAAGCGCAATCACTGGAACATACTGGCGCCCATCGCAAATCTCAGATAAAACGCAGAAGCACAACAATCAGTCTTGTTCCCAATTAAATCTCTGTTAAAACCCAGAAGCACACAGATCTCATGTGTAACACAAAATCCAAAGAGAGCATGCCAGAGTCACCAAGATACATTCATAATACGGTAACAACTCACTTATAAGACATCAAGATTATGTGGAGCCTGAAGGGTCAGCAGGACTTACTGTTAGCCACACTGAGCCATTATATCCAGTTTGTGGGAAGGATTTCCAGCCAACCATCTAAAAGCATCCCCTAATAAAACAACACTTGCATCACTTGTAATTATAAATCAAATATTGGCGTCTAGAAACCAAAGTAAACTGTTTAAATAAAGGTCAAAAACCGCATCTCAAACATAATCTACCTTATCTGGTGAAACTTCAACTTGCTTTAATTCCTGTCAAAGAAGTCATCTTCACGTTTACCCTCAAAATATGGAGGTCGAGTAAACATGGATTTGATTCTTCCAAAAAAAACATAAATAAATCAACTAAAATTCGTAATATATTAACAATAATCATCAAATAATCAAAATATAAATCAACTAAAACGCAAAGTACTTAGGGTGAGGGTCAATAGAGATCTGAAATTACCAAGGCTTGTGTCATCGTCTTCCACCCACAACCACTATCTTTGAGGAACCTAACACATATCTGAAAGTATTACACACAAACAAAAAAGGTAGATCGACTCAAATAACAAACAAAATTGGTAGACATGATTGTAACCTTTTTTGACAGAGATGGCAGTCCAGCATGCCGGAACCCTAATCGTCTTACCGGAAGCCATTTAAAGAGGATCTTTGTGTTTCTACAAAACAAAATTAAAGTAAAAAACATTAAAAAATAACCAAAACTGAAGAAACAAAATACATACAATCTCAACAATGGCGTCAAATTTATGCAAATGATTACCGCTGGTACACGCAGCAGAGTTCACCAAACCTTCATAAACCCTAGAGCATCCATTATCTCGGCTCGGATTCTGACTGAAATCTCTGAAGAAACGTGACACATTCCTTAAACCATGACCTACAAAAGAAAGACGATCCATGTCACAACACAAACAAATGTAAGTGAAATCCATTGAATGAATGAGAAATAGTGTTCAAAACCAAAACACGGTGTCACTTACCCTTGACGAAGGTAGCAATAACACCAAAAATACCCTAAATCAGAACTGAGAGGTCAGAATCTTCATAGATCTGGTGAAATTTTCATGGAGGAAAACCCTAGATCCAGATCTGGAATCGCCAGAGAGAGAGAGAGGAGCAGGGAAGCGGGCGATTTTGAAATGTTTTGAAATGGTGAAACCCTAATGTATCCCATGTTTTTTAGTAGAAGGGTATAAGTGGAAAGTGATGTTTTCTGATGCTTAAAAGACTTGTACATTATGCTTCAGGGGTGTTTTACAGAAATTACAATGACCTTAAGAAGTCCTTCTAATATGCTTTTATATATAGTATAGATATATATATATATATATATATATAGGGGAGGGTTTAAATGAGAACGCTAAATATCGCGAGAACCGTGAGAACAAATGAAAAAACCACGAGAACTTGGTCAAAAACAATTCAAATTCAAAATTTCTTTTTACACTTATCATTATTATTCGAATACAATGTTAGAAATTAAATTTACAGGTTTAAATTTACGCGAATTCGTAAATAAAGAAAATTTACACATGTGTAAGTTTGCCATTTACACATGTGTAAATCTGTTATGTTTACACATGTGTAAAAAAACTAAAAAGAGTGATTTTGAAAGAAGAAATGAATTATTTGATGTTGTAAATTCTTTTGTTGATGTTGTATCTTAATTACAATGAGGTTTGTATTAAAAAAATAGTTTTGATTGGTTTTTTCATTCGTTCTCACGGTTCTCGCAATATTTACCGTTCTCAAGATAACCCTCCCCTATATATATATATATATATATATATATATATATATATATATATATATATATATATATCATGAAGGTAAAATCATTTTAATAAAATAAATTGGCTAACACATTTAGACCATGGGGTATGGTGGGGCTTGGGTTGGGGGCATGAGTTGACACATGGGGGCATGTGAAATGGCTAGTTTGGTTTGGCCATTAAGAGCCTGCCATGTCACCTTGCTAGCCCGCCCCACGCCCAGCTTCAAACCCAATCCCCAAGAGCCACGCCCCACGGGGTGGTGGCTTGGGCGTTTTCCTCAAACCCACGCCCCAACCCAAGCCCCATACCCCATAATCTTAATCGGTGGTCTCAAGTTACACTCAAGATATCATCTAGTAGGGATACACTCATACACATGATCATACAAGTAACATCGTTCCATGGTTTAACTTCTTTTGGTTTGAACTCTTTAGAGCATCTACAACAATAAACCAAGTTTGAAATCCAAACTCACATAAATACCCATATTATTCCAAATTTTAACCATTTCAAATCTCTAATTTTCTACAACAATAAACCATTCTAAACCCTGACCTCATCATCTACTTTTTCTTTTATTTAACCTATTAATAATTTATTTATCTAGTTTATAATTAATTAGTTATTTATTTATTTCTTAGTTAATTTATATTATTTTTTATTTTTTGATGATTTGGTATATATATTTTGTAATAAATAAAAAAAAACTAAAAAGAATATTTAATTTTTCTAACGCCTAGTTTTTCAATGACAATTTCTTTCCCAACTATAAATTCAATTCATATTTCATCTCACAAGTGCACCTACAAAAGACTCATAAAAAAGATAAGGAGACCATGGACTAAATACGAAGACATAGCTTTGGTCACCTTTTGGGTTTAACGTGTCCAAGAATAGGCTAGGAGCCATTGCATTTAAAACAACCTTATTTCAAGAATCTCATCAATGTGTAGGTGATACCAATCGCTCTTCGCACCGAGCTGTTTCAAGGTTTAGGACTATGTCCGTGAAGGTTTGCACATTTCTTCAACTCTTCAACATCGTGATGACTCACAACAATGGCAGAAGCGATTGCCGAGGCACTTTAGGAATACCAATTTACAAGTGATAGAAGATTTGCTCACATCTCGTCCTGACGTTTACTAAGAAACCATCTTTATATGCATCCAATTGAGTATCGGGATGCCGACTCCAACAGTTCAAGGGTTGTTGAAGATTAGTTTAATTATGTACTGTGTCCAAGTTTAATTATCTACTTTGTTTGGTTTAATTATCTAGTTTGGTTAGATTTAATTATCTCTTTATGTAATGTTTTTAATTTCAATTTATGTAATGTATATTTTTAATTTATTTTGTTTTTAATTTATAAATTTTCTTTTTTTAGTTTATATTAATTTTATTTTATACATTTGTTTTTTTAATTTATGTTCTTTTAATTTATATACTTAGGTTATTATTATAAACAATTTTAAGGTTTATTTTAAATTAAACAAAAATAGGTTTTTTATGGGGTAGGCTAAATGTATCCCATCTTATTACTTTTTATACCCCCTTCTATAAAATCACATTAAAACTTGTAAGATTTACCCCTATACAAATTATCATTTAAAAAAGATATTCTTTTTGTTACAAAACGAATTTAAAAGGGTAAAAAAAGATTACAGACGTTTTGTTTTTAAATTGTCTTTTAGTTTTTATTTAAAAACATATTTTTTTTTAAAGTTCTCGGATATTGTTTTTAAAGACACTTTTTCAAATAGTATTTTGATTATGTTTTTTATTGAACATCTTTACAAATAAATAATAACATTTTTTATAAAAACAATAAAAAAACTTTTGAATTCTCGTTTTAAAAAAAAAAAGTCTATATTATGGTTTTCCCTCGTCTAGTTTGTATTTTAAAGGTCTTACTTTTATACTCCCTTCGTCCCATTTTAAATGTCCATCTTTCCATTTTTTGTTGTCCCAATTTTAATGTCCATTTCCAAAAATAGAAATGCAATTTCCAATTTTGCCCTTAATATTACATACAAGTATTCTAGTGGTATATAAAAGACAAAAGACAATTTAATTAACAGAGCCTTCATTTTACTACAAAACTTGAGCATATTACATACACATTTTTTACATCCATATATGAGTAGTACGAGTACAAAACTAAGAAAAGACAAAAACTTCTTTTCGTTCTTTTTCCTTAAGAACATGAAGCTAGAGTAAATATGAAACTCTGTTTTTCTTCATTGCCACCAAGAAACAAAAAAGACATGAAGCTCTAAATAGGATTTCTTTAGTGACCCAAATATGAAAGGACTTCATATATCAAGTTTTCGTCACACTCGATTTGTAGTGGTAAATTCCCTTGTCGTTCTAACTTACCTTTGCCGATATGCGGTGTTTTATAATTATTGCCACCTCGAACTTTCATGATCTCTTTCATGCATGTTTGTAATGTTAAAAACACTTTGTTAAGCTCATGTGATGGCATTCTTTCAAAAGACGTTTTAACGGCACTAACCAATTCATCGATTGATCCTAAAACCTTTTGTTCCTGAAGAGATTGAATCGCCCGAAAAAAGCCGAGGTCTAACTCATTTAAATCTGGACTGTTTGGAGGTTGAAAACATAGTCGGATATCAAACCCATCTTTAGATGCCTCGTGCATGAACTCCGTATCATTGACATCAATATGGGGCTTTGCATTGTCTTGTTGAATGAAAATTGGACCCGTGTGATCTCTTGGCCATGTAGATCTAATAGCCGGTAGTGCTTTCTCGATTAACCAAGACCTTGTTACTTCTTTAGTCACCGATAAGATAGGTTTTGTTACTAACGTTCCCGCAACACGATTCTTACTCGACCGTTTTGCAGGTTCCAAAGTTGTGAATGGGAATATACCGATCTTTCCCGAAAACACTTCATTACCCGATGCATCGTATCTTGGACGTGCAACTGCGGCTAGAAACATTACTTTTGTGATAAACTTTTTTGATTTACATGTTCTTAACGGCTCATCCTCGTTGGGAACAACGTAGTAACGTTTGGATGGTTTTGACATATAAAACCATTTTTCATCTATGTGAATCACATTAAACATATCATAAAATGTCGGACTAGCACTTGACAAAGATCGAGTAACCATAGATAAACAAAACTCTAACCTTGCTTTCTTATTCTGATCGGTTAAATTTGGCTTGATCGCATTTGTGTGTGGTCTTAAAGCTCTTTCTTTAATTCTTCTATGCATTGTTGATTTTGAAACGTTTAATGCTTTTGCTAGAGACCGAATATTTGTTCGACGACATAGTGGGATTTGTGAGACATGAGTAAAATCGATTTGTATCCTTTTTCTTCTAATTACATTAGCCCTTTTCGAAGATACATCAACAATTGATCCATGTTGAAGTTGAATTTTAGCGTCATGCCAAATGCGACTTATAGTCCGGGTAGATACAGAGAAGAGTGTCGCCACATCCCTTATGAATTCACTTTTCAAGTTCGTTTTTTTACATGGGTTTATTGAGTGTTCCATAGTTTAATGGAAAGTGAAAATGTAAAGGATTCAAACACTTTATTGTGGGTGTTTCAAACAGAAGGCAAAAAGTAGGCGGCAATTTAAATTTAGTGAAAATGTAAAGGATTCAAATATTTTTAAACAATACAAGTAAAAACATAATTGTTGGTTTCATAAAAATGTGTCGGCAAAAAGTAGGTAGCAATTTAAAACACAAATGGTTGGTGTCATGTAAGACAAAATGGATTTTAGCCAAATAAGTTGAGGAGATTATTGTCATTTTACAGCTTAGAAAATAAAATCCTCAAATATTTCTTAAATTGTGTGATGTGGGTCCCATGAATCTAAAATGGGACGGAGGGAAGTAATTTTTAATACTTTAAGGGGTTGTTTGGCAACTTCTGAATGATTAAGTGCTGAACCAGTAAAAGGTCTTAACCATTAATTGCTGAACCAGTAAGAGGTCTGAACTGTCGCAACCCCCGACCCCTATCTCTCCCGGGAACGGGTGGCCGCGAAACCAGTTTTGGTGGTATTGGTGTTTAACATTTTGGCGGCGGAAATTACATCAGGACCGTAGTTAGGAAATATTTATCAGAGTAAATACCACGCTTTTATAATATTAAACATATTGGGATAAAACCCAAGTTTTTATTACAAACATTTTTATAGGGAAAAATCCCAATTTTATTGAATAAAAATCTTCTTTTATTTTGGTAACTTTTATAACCACTTTTTTCCAAGCCTTCAGTGTTGTCCAGCTGGCTTCTAGTTGGCTTTCACATTTTGTTACCTGAAACGCGTTTAAAAACATTTTGTCAATGAGAAATACTGGTGAGTGAATGCCAGTTTAATCAAGATGAGTTTTATCAATTTTCACAGTATTGAGAGCTATTACAATGTTTAGATCTACACAATTACTCATTCAGTATTGCCAATCCTGACTGGTGGGTCATATTACACATTGGCTAACTCTTTGTCCAAGGGTAACGTGTTCCACATTTTGTATACAAAACCCCAACATACCGGCTGTAATTGAAGAACTACAAAGACTCAATCACTTCTTAATCGCATTGTAAAACATTTCAGGTTTTGTAAAAACAGTTTACAAAAAGGAGATTACTCACATTGCTGTCTTAGACTTCTTTTAAGGGTTTCCTGGTAGTTATCTATTAATTACACAAATGTACATGTGTTAGTATAATAACCCAATATTTACATTAGTAATACCCTCCCCGTGAAGGCATTCCAACGGCTACGTCGGGCAGAACCTCGACAGCCGTTACGGAACCCTGGATCAATCGGGCAGCGTATCTAATACGTAACCGGGGTTAGAATACTTACAACGAGCCAGAACTTCGTTAATTAGGGGGTATTATACCCGAGAATTATGCCTACTATGTGAGAATTCGAGAGAGAAAGTTATGTGTGAGCGAATTCGACTGAAGGCCCGAGTTCCAAATTTATAGGAGCTGATTTCAGGTTTTACGCGGCCCGCGTAAGACGTAGCCAAGGGCTACGCGGCCCACGAGGGCAGCTAGGGTTGGCCCTAGCTTGTCCGACTCAGCCCTAGCTTCGACACGCTGAATGAGAGGTAGCAACACCGGGTGTCGCCCCAACTTGGAGCTGTCGCGCCCCGCGTAGCCCTAAGGGTCTACGCGACCCGCAAGCGATGCAAAAAATTTTGTTTTTATTTTATTTTTGATGATATATCGTATTTTGGGCTCGGTTTTCACATACGGAGTGTATTCTAAGACATATTGGGATATTTTATAATATATTAGGGTGTCAAAAAAATATTCAGGTGGGTTGTTATATCCTCCCCACCTTGTTTTAGTGCTCGTCCTCGAGATCTACTGGAAAGGTGCGGATATTTTCTTTGCATTTCCGATTGAAGCTCCCATGTGTACTCTGGTCCTCTTTTGGAGTCCTATTTCACTTTGACCAGAACTAATCTCTTGTGCTTCAGGTTCTTAACTTTCTTGTCTTCAATTTGTAGAGGTTTCTCTACAAACTTTAACTGTTCATTTACCTCTATATCCTTAAGAGGCACTATGAGTGATTCATCGGCTAAACATTTCTTGAGATTAGATACATGAAATACATCATGTATTCCTACCATTTCCTCTGGCACTTGTAGCTGATAGGCTACAGGTTCTATTCTTCTAATAATCTCAAAAGGTCCAACATACCTGGGACTTAGCTTTCCCCTTTTAATGAATCTTACCACTCCTTTCCAAGGAGAGACTTTCAATAACACTTTATCTCCTACTAGAAATTCCAATGGTTTTCGTCTGTTATCAGCATAACTCTTTTGTCGATCATGTGCTGCTTTCAGTCGTTCCTTGACTTGAATGATCTTGTCTGTTGTTTCTTGTACTATCTCAGGTCCAGATAGTTGCTTTTCTCCGATTTCTGCCCAACAGACTGGCGTTCGGCACTTTCGTCCATAAAGTGCTTCAAAAGGTGCAGCATTGATACTTGTGTGATAACTGTTATTATAAGAAAATTCTAGCAGTGGTAAATGATAGTCCCAATTACCTCCGAAATCAATTACACAAGCTCTAAGCATGTCCTCCAAGGTCTGAATTGTCATTTCGCTTTGTCCGTCCGTTTGAGGATTATAAGCGGTGCTTAGATTCAACTTGGTTCCCATGGCTTTTTGGAAACTTGTCCAAAAATGAGAGGTAAAACGACTATCTCTGTCAGAAACAATTGATAGAGGAATTCCATGTAATGAAACTATTACATTTACACATAATTTAGCTAATTGTTCCATACTGAAAGTTTCTTTCATTGGTAGGAAATGAGCTGACTTAGTTAGCCTATCTACAATCACCCAGATTGTATCATTACCTTTTTTTTTTTGGGTAATTTGGTAAGAAAATCCATTGTTATCAATTCCCATTTCCAAACAGGCATTTCTAACTGTTGCTGTAAACCTAAGGGTTTCTGATGTTCAGCTTTGAGTTGTGAACAAGTTAAACACTTTGCAACATATGCTGCTATATCCTTTATCATTCCTATTCACCAAAAATTCTTTCTTAAGTTCTGATACATCTTATCACTTCCAGGATGCATCGTATATTTAGACTTATGGACTTCTTCTAATATACGGTGACGTAGGTTTCCTAATTTAGGTATCCACATTCTTTTCTTATGGAATCTCCAAATTCCATTTGTTCCTTGTTCTAATTCCTTAATCACTCCTTTTAATTTTGCACTATCATCCTTGATTACTGATTCTTGTGTTTTCCTAATCTGTTCATTTAAATCTACTTGCAAATTTAGTTTAAGTGGACGTACTTTTTTTGGCTTTTCATGATACTTTCGACTTAAAGCATCAGCTACTACATTTGCCTTTACTGCATGGTACTGGATATTACAATCATAATCATTAAGTATCTCCATCCAGCGTCTTTATCTCATATTCAATTCATTTTGCCCAAAAACATACCTTAAACTCTTATGGTCGGTGAAAATGGTAAACTTACTACCGTAAAGGTAATGTCTCCAAATTTTAAGGGCAAAACTTATAGCTCCAAATTCTAGATCATGGGTTGAATAATTCTTTTCATGATTCTTAAGTTGTCTAGAGGCGTAAGCTATAACCTTTTGATGTTGCATTAACACACATCCATAACCTAACTTAGAAGCGTCACAATAGATTACAAAATCTTCAGTTCCTTCTAGTAACGCTAGTATGGGTGCGCTGGTTAGTCTTTGCTTAAGAATTCTAAAGGCTTCTTCTTGTTTTGGTCCCCATTCAAATTTAACAGATTTATAGGTTAACTTAGTTAAGGGAATGGCTATTCTAGAAAAATCTCGAATAAATCTTCTACAATAACCGGCCAATCCTAAGAAACTTCTTACCTCGGTTGGTGACTCAGGGGTTTTCCATTTGGTAATTGCCTCGATCTTGGTGGGATCTACATGAATTCCTTCATGATTGACTAAATGTCTAAGAAATTGTACCTGTTCTAACCAAAACTCACACTTCGAAAACTTAGCATAAAGCTTCTCTTTTCTCAGTAAACTTAGAAGTGTGTGCAGATGCGCTGCATGTTCTTCTTTGCTTTTGGAATAAATAAGAATATCATCTATAAAAACAATTATGAATTTATCCAAATATGGCTTACATATTCGGTTCATCATGTCCATAAATGCAGCTGGGGCATTGGTTAAACCAAATGGCATGACAGTAAATTTATAATGGCCATACCTTGTTTTGAAAGAGGTCTTAGGAATATCCTCTTCATGTACCTTTAATTGATGATATCCTGATCTTAAATCATTTTTAGAGAAAAATCGTGCTCCTTGCAATTGATCGGACAGATCATCGATTCTTGGTAATGGATACCGATTCTTAATCGTGACTTTGTTCAATTCACGGTAGTCAATGCACATACGCATTGATACGCTCTTCTTTTTAAATAATAAAATCGGTGCTCCCTATGGCGATGAGCTTTGCTGAATAAATCTTTTCTCCAACAATTCATCTAATTGTTTCTTCAGTTCCTGCATTTCTACGGGTGCTAAACGGTAAGGTGCTTTGGCAATTGGTGCTGTTCCTGGTATCAAATGGATTCTGAATTCAACTTCTCTGTCTGGAGGTTGCCCTGGTAGCTCTTCTGGAAATACATCTGAAAACTAGGATACTACTGGAATATCTTTTAATTCTTTTCCTTTAGTATTAGTGATTATGGAAATCAAATACACTAATGACCCTTTTCTTATATAACTTGTTGTTTTCATCACAGAGATGAATTTTATGGATCTAGAGAGCTTATTTCCTTTAATAGTGATCTTTTCACCCCTTGGTGAATTTACTTGGATTGACTTTTGATCACATAAAATACTGGCTTTATTGGCTATTAACCAATCCATTCCTAACACAACATCAAATCCTGCCAGATTCATTGGGTAAAAGTTTGCAATAAATTTCTGATTTAAAATTTCTATTCTTGCTTCCTGCAAGATCTCAGAAATCTTAATGGATTCCCCATTTGTTGTTTCTACTAAACATTCTTGTGGGAGTTTAGTTAATGATTGGTTGAGAAGTTTGCAAAATGAAGTATTAATAAAACTTTGGTTCGCACTAGAGTCAAATAATACTTTAGCAAAAACATCATTAACTAAAAACGTACCGGTGATCACATCCGGGATCATATTTGCTTCTTCTGCAGTCAGAACAAATGCTCTAGCATTTTTAGTATTCTTGGTGTTCGTGGCTGGAGCTAGTTTTGGACAGTTTGGCTTGATATGACCTTGTTCTCCACAGTTGTAGCATATCCTGTTGTTAGGCTTATTCCTGCAATCTTCCTCCTTGTGTCCCGATATTTTGCAGAAGTTACAGTATATGGAGCATCTTCCTGAATGCTTCCTTTTGTAATACTTACAGTAGGGTGCAGAGGTAGAATCTACATTTTTCCCACGGTTAGAATTTCCAAAAGAAATTCTTGGGTAAGCTTATGGATTAGGTTCCTCCTTTGATCCTCTTCTCGTGTACGGACTAATTCATCTGTTAAGGTATTCGCTAGTTCTATGGCTTCTTCTATGGTTTGGGGTCTAGCTGCCTTGACTACATGCCTTATCTCCCCCAATTAATCCCCAGATGTAACGGGAGATTAATACTGGTTCAGGTGATGCAAGGGTTGGTACTATTCGAGCATATTCAAAGAATAATGTAGTATAACCTTTACTATCTACCCCAATCATCCTAAGGTTTAGGAATTTGTTTGCTATCTATTCCTTTTCATTAGGAGGGCAGAATTTCCTTTCTACCATGTTTTTAAATTCCTCCCATTCCATATTGTAAGTTCTATCACTTCCCCTAGACTGGAGGATAATGTTCCACCATTCTTGTGTTGAATTGTTAAACAGATTGGAAGCAAACATTATCTTATCCTCTTCCGCGCATTTGCTTATTCTTAAGACAGCCTCAGTCTTTTCTATCCAGCGTAGAGATGCAACGGCCCCTTCATTGCCCGAGAATTCCATTAGTTTACAAGACCAGAATTCTTTATAATAACAACCATAAGACATGGTTCTTCTTCTTTTGGGAATGGGCACTTGAAGTATGGGTCCATTATTTACGTTGTGTTCAGGTTCAGAGGGTCGTTTGCTATCATGTTTACTTTTATTTTCTGCTTCCTTAACCGTTTTGATAATATATGGCATTGCATCTTTTATCCCTTGTGCCACTATATGTTGCATGGCACTGTTATCCACTTGGTTTCCATTATTGTGGTTAATCGGGTTTTCGTTATCCGGGTTATTGTTACTCTGGTTATCATTAGTCTGGTTTTCCTGGTTCACTTCGTTGTCCATCTGAATTTTAAACATTTGCCAATTATTAATATCACAAAATAATTAATAATTTAGGCAACAATCACACAACACACATATTGGTCAAAAGCGTCGAGCATTGCGACTTACTCTTTCTTATATAATATGCGTCTAATACACACTAAAACTGGAATTAAAATTACAATATTACTATTGATGTGTGCGAAGTGTGTTATGGTTTTAATGTTTATTTTAAGACCTTTTACACTTTTTAAGTCAAGTTTTAAATTTATAAAACACGATATTTACTAACACTAAACACACATATGGGCAAGTGCACCCATCGTGAGCGTAGTATAGTGTTGGTAAGATACCGAGGTCGTCCAAGGACACAAGTGCTTTTAGTACCGGTTTATCCTCAACGTCGAATCAAATCAAAAGTTAGAAAAAGGTTTTTTAAACAAGAAAATAAAAACTAACTAAAATGCTTGAAAAATAAAATAAAAAGTAAAAATAGATAGACAAGATGAATCACTTGGCTCCGACTCGTGTATAGTGTAACCTTTGATTATTTCCGCACTTTTGCACTTTTTAAAAGATTATCTTAGTTATTGTAGTAGGCCCCTCTTTTGAAGGTGAGGTTACCCTCAACCCAGTAGTTTGAGTCAGCAAGGATACAATCCTAAAGGGTCGGATTATTGAAAGATAATTAATTAAGTTATTAATGCATATTATGGTAGGCCCCTCTTTTGAAGGTGACGTTACCCTCGGCTAAGTAGTCCGAGTCAGCAGGGATGCAGTCCTAAGTAGCCGGGTTAAAGTATTAATAGTAGCTTACATATGAGGGGATCAAAGAGTTTGGACCCCCGCCATCCAATACCGGTAAGTATTAAAGGAGGTCCTACTAAATTTGACCCAGGCCTTGCAGGATCTATACACTGAACAAGGCAAGACTCTTACCAAACCGTTCCCTTAACCCCCGACCAGGTAGCCAACATACCTCCATATAGACCGTGGAGATATGAATGGTGAAAATCTTTTATTTTATATAGACAGTAAATAATGCCAAGACACCACGGACAAACGATAAGGAAGAATCACCTTCAACATAAGAAACTAGTTATTAAAGTCACTAAAAACCAAGTAAAAAGTGCGAAAAGATTAAAAATAAAAAGTATTACACTAGACACTTGTCTTCACCAAGTGATGTAAGAGACTTAGGCAAGCATGGCCTTTGATTATCAAGAACTCTTACGATCAATCTTGGATCCCGAGACGACTCACACATTCTATGATGGACAATGGATGATGATGGTGGTGGATGATGGTGTTGTGATGGTGGTGGGTGGTGGGTGAAGTGTGAGAGAGGTGGTGTGCCAAGGGATGGTTTGCAAATGAGCCAAGCACCCCTATTTATAGGCTGAACAGTAGCTCGGGCACGGCCCCGTGTCCATTAGGCACGGCCCCGTCTCCATCCTTCTTCTCTGTCTTCATTAATTGCTCTTGTCTGCATTAGTTGACCACGACCCCGTGTCCGCTGGGCACGACCCCGTGTGCAGAAGCGTATCTGTACTATCAAGATTTGCCTGGATTCTGTGAATCTTATAGTTGACCACGGCCCCGTGTCCGCTGAGCATGGCCCCGTGGTGGGCGATAGAAGCTTCTACAGCTTTGTCTTTTATGCTGACACTTGGGCACGCTCCCGTGTTCACTGAGCACGGGGCGTGTTCAGCCTTTTGTCTTCTTGATTTTGCTTGGGAAGATGATGTCGGGGGGTCGGGCATGCCACGTTTGTTCCTTTTCTTGTATTTATGTTAGATTTAGCTGCCTTTTTGCTTCTTTTGTTAATTTGAGCTCATTTAATCCTGAAAATACAAAAGGAAGACAAAAGCACACTTTTTCCAACATTAGTACTAAAAAAGGGTTAGTTTTATGCCACAATTGATGTAATTTATATGTTGCATTTTGTACACATCAAATACCCCCACACTTGAATCTTTGCTTGTCCTCAAGCAAAACTCTTTATAATGTGGCTTTACACTCCCAAATGGAATGGGTAGAAGAGAAGGTTTTGGGCTTGTCATAGAGTGTCGGGATTTCCAAGATTCTTTATTAAGTTTTATTTTTATTTATTTACAATCCTATTCGTCATGATTTATTTAAAACTTTTCATATGATAAATTACTTATAAGGGCATAACATGCCTCTTTAAAATTCCATTTATATACAAGTTCACATACCTCACGGGAGATCACTCAACAGTCAGCCGAAGATGTATTTTAGTGAATCACTCGAGAGCGGCATGGAACTTACTCCTACCATAGGCTTTCCAAGCAATCAATCCTCCTCCTTTTTAACTATATACCTTTGTAAATATCAAGAGGACTTTTGGGTGAAGGGTTAGGCTTGGGTTAGTGGTTAGTAGAAAAGGGCAAAAAGCGTAAAAAGCGTTGGTTTTTGTAAGACTTTTTATTTTTGCAATTTTTTTTTATTTTGATGAAGCCATTATTATTCAAACAAAGTTATTTTTTATAAACTTGTTTGTTTATTTTTTTTCTTTTGCTTCATCATCAACTAAATTTTTTTTTTTTGAAAAGTCATACGAAAATCTGAGCTTGCTACTAAAACAAAGGGTTAAAAATAAAAAGGGTTTGGTGGGTGAAAGGGTGTTTGGTGTGGGTTAAGAAATGAAAAGGTTTAGGCTCAAAGGGGTTAACTAGGGGGATTTTGGGTAGGTGGTAAAAAAAATAATGGTGTAGAAATATAAAGTGTTAGTCCTAATGCCTCCATCATTTACTTACTCGGGTTTTAGTTGGTAAGGACCGGGAATGTATCGTCGTGTCAAGTTCTAGAGTCGTAAGAACCAAGCGGCTATTCACACAAGAAACGAAAAATGAGCATTTAGTTTAAAGATATGTATTTCTATGCACAATAAAGGCTCAAAACTCACTTTTGTGGGAATGGGTTTTTATGTGACCAAGTATATATAATCAAATTTTAATTAAGCTTGTCATGCCATTTCATAATTTTCTTATGTTAGTTCTTTTTATCACGACACTATCGGTTGTAAATTTGTAAAAATATAACCTTTTTAGAACTTGAAATTCCCGAGTTAAACCTAAACAAGTAAAAAAATGAAAATTTTTGAAAAAAAAAATTGGGGTGATTAGCGGTTCCAATAGAGTTTTGTGTAAGGCTTGTAATTAGGATTTGTAAGATTCAAAGTTTTAGCATCCCCCCCACACTTAAATTACACATTGTCCTCAATGTGTCCCAAAAATGCGTTTTTAGGTTGATTGAATGTGTAAAAAGGTGTGAAAAAGCAAAAATTTGTGTTACTGGGTGTCTGGACACGACCCCGTGTTCAGGTTCCAGTAACCAAAACTTACAGAAGGTGGACACGGGGGCGTGTCCGCTGGGCACGACCCCGTGTCTATCAAAAGTCTGCAGAATTAAACAAACAGCAGGTCTGGGGAAGTGGGCACGGGGGCGTGTAGCCTGGACACGACCCCGTGTAGACAATCTGCAAAGTTGAAAAACAGGTTTCTGGTTTCGGTTTTCCTGTCCTGGCTTTTGTAGCACTAATGTTTAGTGCTCTAAGCCTCGTATGTACCTGTTTTATCAATAAATACTACACCAAACATAGCAAACATCCTACATTACCAAGTTCAACATCCACATCACAAAGTTAAAAAGAAAAACAACTGCAAAAAGTAAAAAAGAGTTAAAGGAAAGTAAATCGTTCAACACTCGGCACGCAGGCCGGAAATTATTCAAGATAAGGGGGGTTAACCTGTGGGATCTCCAACAATCTGTTCCTACCTCCACTCCTCCCGCCTAGTCCATGTCCTCATCCTCATCGTCATCACCTCCTCCTCCGTGCCCCGCCATGTCATCCTGAATGTCGGATATGTTTCTCTCAATAGCTCCGACCCGGGTGTACGTGTTGCTCGCCATGTTGTAGGTGTTCCTGGTGCACATGAGGTTTTCCTGCAACAAATCATGTAAACTTTGGAAGTTAGGAAAACTGCCTCCTTGTGAGGAGGATTGGCCCAGATCACCGTGGGGCTGGTACTGGTACTGAGGAGGGTGTTGAAACTGTGGAGCGTTAAGGACGAGTGCCTCTTGAGGGTTTCATGCATGCCCCTGCATCCTTTGGAAGCCAACTGTCCCATCTTCAGCCTCATAAATTAAGTTCATGGAGCGGCAGATGTGTACATCCACTCTTCCCGACCATGGGCTTCTTTCGAAGGACCTAGGTATGTTCGTGAAGTGCTGTAAGAGACGATATATCCACCCCCGAAGAAGATAGGGGTTGGTGGAGTAGCAAGACGGTTCCAATGCATGTTTCGGAGCAGGAGATACGGAACATCGAGGTGTCTGCGGGTATGAATGCAGTGAAGGACTATCAAATCTCTCAACCCAACAACTCCACCGCTATCATGCCTTTGGCTAAGAGAGTAACCGATGACCCTATGGATGTATCGGTAGAGTGGGGCCCTCAACTTGGTGCTCTTAGTGCTGCTCGGGTTGTAGTGCCCTTCACCAATCTGAGCCCACGCAGCTTGGCGTTCGTTCTCATCCAACTCTCGCACCCCTCCGGTGTTCTCTTTATTACCCGCATCTTCCTCCGCATATAGCCCAACTATTGACCCAAATTGTTCCATCGAAATCGAGTACCTAGTTCCTCCACATCGGAATTGCACCCCATCATTGTCGAAAGGGTCACACCTTGAATTGAACGTGAAGGTGCTATAGAATTCCATAGTGCACTCGTGGACTGATCGAAGTCGAGTGGTTAGGGCGACTCTTAGTGGGCCGGTAATGAGGTTGTTAAACTGGTCAAGTTGGTTCACCATGGCTAACAGATCATTGCATGCTTGTCTTGGGTATTCTTCCGGTCATGTTTGAAGTACTTCATATCTTGCCCTAGCATCGAGCTCATTTGCATTAAACCTCGTGAATTTCTTCGACATCTAAAAGAATACATCAAAAGTTAGCATGAAACAGTGAAATTTTCGGATAAAACTGCAAACAGCGAGCTGGACACGTCCTCGTGTTCAGCGGACACGACCCCGTGTCCAGACGTCTGTTACTCAAAAACTTCATTTTTCGACCCGGTTTCGAAAACTTGAAAATTTTTGGTCCAATAGGTGCGGTTTCCCCCGAAAATGAAACCCCAAGTGCCGTTTTTCCCAAAACATCCCGTTTACCCCTTCAATTTTATCTTTTTCGGTTCAATAAACAAGGGTTTGGGGTTTTTGTGAGAAATCAGGCGAATCTATGAACAATACAAGTGGATTTACTTCCTATAACATTAATCTAACTAAATGCTAACAGATTAATTCAAAAATTTGAGGTTCGATCCTGATGAAGTTCAAGAACCCTAGATTTTTCCCCAAATTTTTGAAGTTTTAACTACATGCAAATGCTTAATCTAACTACCGATGATGATAGAATCATACCTTGATGTTGTTAGAAGTAGAGGAGACGTCGAAAATCTGCGAAAAATCGCCTTGAACCAGAGCGTTTTTGGGGAAACGGGGCGTGTGGAATGGTGTAACTGTTATGAAAAAGGGGATTTATCCCGACAGTCGCGCGGACACGGCCTCGTGCTGAGCAAAATAAAAAAAAAATTAGGTGCTCGTGTGAGTGTCCTTGTTTCCCAAAAACTTGGTTAGAAAACTTACCGATTTAGATGTCAACCCGTTTGTTCTTAACTTACCAGGTATGCTGTTGATGTTTTTATTCTTCGACCATTTGAAGCGAGATTTCTTCATCTTCATCCTCAATGAATCCTTGATAGAGCTTCAGCCATTGACTTTGAATGGAATTCCATTCCGAGATTTAATTTCTACTGCACCGTGTGGGAAAATATGGGTGATGGAAAAAGGTCCTGACCACCTAGACTTTAATTTACCAGGAAACAATCAAAGTCGCGAATTAAACAAGAGAACTTGATCTCCTACCCGAAATTCATTAGGTTTAATATGTTTGTCATTCAAGTTTTTCATTCTTTCCTTATAAATTTCGGAGTTTGAGTATGCATAATTCCTAAGTTCGTCTAATTCATTTAATTGACAAAATCGATTTCTATCGGCAAATTCTAAATCTAAGTTTACATTCTTAATTGCCCAGTAGGCTTTGTGTGCAATTTTTACTGGCAAATGACAGCTTTTTCCATAGACTAGCTTATATGGGGTTGTACCTATTGTTGTTTTATAAGCAGTTCGAAAAGCCCATAAAGCATCATCTAATTTATCTGCCCATTCCTTTTTATTTAATCCTACGGTTTTTTCGAGTATTCGTTTTAAACCTCTATTAGTCACTTCGGCTTGTCCGTTTGTTTGAGGGTGATATGCTGTTGAGACCCGGTGATAGACCCCATATCTTGTTCAGATTTTTTTCAAGTTGGTGGTTGCAAAAATGGGTACCTCTATCACTTATTAATGCCTTAGGTGTTCCAAAACGAGAGAATAATTTTTTCAGAAATCTTACCACGACTCTTCCATCATTTGTTGGAAGTGCCTCGGCCTCGGCCCATTTAGACAAGTAATCTACTGCCACAAGTATATATTTGTTTCCTTTTGACGGTGGGAAAGGTCCTATAAAGTCGAGTCCCCACACATCAAAAATTTCACAAACAAGAATGCCATTTTGTGGCATTTCGTTTTTGGAAGAAATATTACCTGTTATTTGGCAAGCATCACATGTCTTGACAAGACTTTGGGCGTCTTTGTAAATGGTTGGCCAATAAAACCCTGAATCAAATACCTTTCATGCGGTACTAGCGGCACCATGATGTCCCCCGTATGGACCTTCACGACAATGGCGGAGAATTCTTCTTGCTTTGCTACCATGTACGCATCGTCGGATGAGTTGGTCGGCACACATTTTGAAAATATAAGGGTCTTCCCAAAGATAATGCTTCACATTAGCAAAGAATTTTTTTCTTTGATGATGTGGCCAACCTTTTGCGACTATACCACTAGCTAGGTAGTTAGCATTGTCGGCGTACCATGGTTCTTCTTTGTACTCCACCATTTCTATGGACTCCGTTGGAAATTTTTCGTTGATTTGCTCGTCCCGGGTTGCCTCAAAAGCTGGGTCTTCTAAGCGTGAAAGATGATCTTCTGCGGTGTTTTCTGCTCCTCTTTTGATTTTGATTTCAATATCAAATTTTTGGAGGAGTAAAATCCACCGAATCAAACGTGGTTTTGCGTCCTGCTTTTTGAAGAGATATCGAATGGCTGCATGATCTGTATAGACTATAGTTTTAGAAAGAACAAGATAAGAACGAAATTTATCAAAAACAAATACCATAGCTAGTAATTCTTTTTCAATTGTTGTGTAATTTTCTTGTGCATCGTTAAGTGTTTTACTAGCATAATAAATTGGGTGAAAATGCTTTTCTTTTCTTTGTCCCAAGACAGCTCCAACTGCAAAGTCACTTGCATCACACATGATTTCGAAAGGAAACTTCCAATCAGGTGCTATCATGATAGGTGCACTAACTAGCATTTCCTTTAGGGTTAGAAATGCTTGATTGCAATCCTTGTCAAAGATGAAAGGGGCATCTTTTTCAAGTAATTTTTTAGAGGCCTTGAAATTTTAGAAAAGTCTTTGATAAATCGCCTATAAAATCCGGCATGCCCTAGGAAACTTCTGATAGCTCTAACGGAGGATGGGGGTGGTAATCGAGAAATAGTGTCTATTTTGGCTCGATCAACCTCCATTCCTTCGCTTGAGATTTTGTGACCGGGTACTATTCCCTCAGTTACCATGAAATGACATTTTTCCCAGTTAAGGGCGAGGTTAGTTTCCTCACATCGGGATAGCATTCGTTCAAGGTTATCGAGGCATTGGTCGTATGAATCCCCAAAGATAGAAAAGTCATCCATGAAGACTTCCATTGTCTTTTCTATCATGTCATGGAAGATGGCTACCATGCAACGTTGGAATGTTGCGGGGGCATTACATAGACCAAATGGCATGCGTCGATAAGCAAAAGTTCCATACGGACATGTGAAGGTTGTCTTTTCTTGGTCTTCGGGTGCTATCGAGATTTGAAAGTAACCTGAAAAACCATCCAAGAAACAGTAAAATTTATGACCGGATAATCTTTCTAACATTTGATCAATGAAGGGCAAAGGAAAGTGATCTTTTCTCGTTGCTTCATTTAATCGTCTATAATCTATACATACCCTCCAACCTGTGACGGTTCTCGTTGGTATCAATTCATTCTTTTCGTTAGTTATTACCGGCATACCTCCTTTCTTTGGAACTACTTGGACGGGACTTACTCAAGGACTATCGGAGATAGGATAAGTAAGTCCGGCGTCAAGTAATTTGATGACTTCATTTTTAACCACTTCTTGAACATTTGGATTTACTCGACGTTGTGGTTTTATTACTGATTTGTACTCATCATTCATTAAAATTTTGTGCGTGCACATGGAAGGACTTATTCCTTTAATATCTACAAGCTTCCAAGCAATCGCATTTTTGTGTTTTTTCAAAAGGTTAATTAATTTTTCTTTTTCTAAACTACCTAACTTAGATGAAATAATTACAGGTGATTTACCATCTTTGTCTAGAAAAACATATTCCAACCCTTTCGGAAGTTCTTTGAGCTCAAGAGGTGGGTCTTTAGGAGACTCCTTATTTGGTTGCTCATCTTAATCAAGAACTTTAAAATTTTGTTCTATGGCGACCTCTTCTTCAACAAAGTGGTCAAACTTTTCACTTGTATCGGGTGGTTCATTTTCATCTTCAATTAGGGGGTCATTATTGCCGAATGGATATTTCATTGACCGCTCAAGATCGACACTTTTTTTAAATGCCCCTAATTGAAGAGGTAGATTGTTGAACTTCCGGTTTTTCAAAGCTTCGTGCGTTTTTACAAAGGGTCGTCCCAATACTAGAGGAGCGTCATCGAGGATGACAAAGTCAGTTGGGATTACCATTTGATTTGTTTGAACCAAGACATCCTCAACTACACCGATTGATTTTATTACTTTCCGATTAGATAGAAAAATGGGTATTTGAAGTGGAGAAAAATTACTAATACTTAATTTATCGAAAATGTAGTTGGGCATCATGTTAACACAAAGATCTTTATCAATTGTGACATTACTAATAAATGAATTTTGAAAAAAAAAACATGGAACCGGTGTAGTGTTAATTTCAAATGGATCTTCTTTTATTAGCGAAGTTTGATCATTAGTTAACTTAACGCTTACCATTTCGTCAATTTTAGTGTTAGTGTTTAACTCTTTTAAAAACTTAGCATGAGTGGAAACTAAACAATGATTTTCAAAAGAAGGTGACAAAAGATTAATTTCTTCAAAATTAGACTCTTCTTGAATTTCAATTTTGATGGACTCACCTCTTTCATTGTTTAACTCATGTGTCGGTTTTTCACTTATTTTTTCTTCCATTGTTACACTTTCAATTATATCTTCTTTATTTAATTCTTCTCTTGCGCGGGACTCCTCTTCCCTTGCGCGAGATTCTTTTATGTAGCGCTCGATAATTTTAAGGTGTTCTAATATCCTATCGGTCACTTTGGTTATAGAAAAAGGATCGGGATTTTCAAAGCTTGAATCCGGTTGTTCGATCCTTTGTTCCTCATAATACCCATCTGAAGTAGATGGTTCACACCATTGTTCTTCATTGCAAGCATATGATGGATAAGGGTCGTAATTTTGTTCTTCATAATACTCATATGAGGTGGGTTGTTCACGCCATGGTTCCTCATAGTAAGCATATGAAGGTGGTGGCTCATATCTTGGTTCCTCAAAGCATGAGTATGAAGGCCCATACCTTGGTTCATCAAAATATGAGTATGAGGGAGAAGGTTCATACCTTTGGTCTTCATAGGATGTGTATGAAGTTGATGGCTCTTACCTGGGCTCCTCATAGTAGGTATATGAAGTGGATGGTTGATATAAGTTACAATATCGAACCGAGTGCGGGTCACCACAATTAGTGGAATAATTACTCCTATAATCATCCTCCTCATAGGTGTAGTTGTCACCTCCTGAGTATTGATCCATAAGAATCACTCAGCAGACCACAACCAAGTCTCGAGACCAGAAAATAAAAATAAAAACGGAAACAGAGGCTGGACACGGCCTCGTGTTCAGTGGACACCGCCCCGTGTACAGAATCTGTATCTGGGCGTTTTAATTAAAGTTACTGATTTCGTTGAGCACGGGGGCGTGTTCAGTGAGCACGGCCCCGTGTTCAGGTTCTGTATCTGGGTGTTTTATGAAAAATGTGCAGCACGGCCCCGTGTTCAACCTACTGTAATGCAAAATTAAACTAATATGCAGAAAAATGTGTGCGCGCTTTCAAAAACTGATTAGGCCGTTGATTTTAAGCTTTCTTAAAATCCTTGTATCCCCGGCAACGGCACCAAAAACTTGATGTGTGCGAAGTGTGTTATGGTTTTAATGTTTATTTTAAGCCCTTTTACACTTTTTTAGTCAAGTTTTAAATTTATAAAACACGATATTTACTAACACTAAACACACATATGGGCAAGTGCACCCATCGTGAGCGTAGTATAGTGTTGGTAAGATACCGAGGTCGTCCAAGGACACAAGAGCTTTTAGTACCCGTTTTTCCTCAACGTCTAATCAAATCAAAAGTTAGAAAAAGGTTTTTTAAACAAGAAAATAAAAACTAACTAAAATGCTTGAAAAATAAAATAAAAAGTAAAAACAGATAGACAAGATGAATCACTTGGCTCCGACTCGTGTATAGTGTAACCTTTGATTATTTCTGCACTTTTTCACTTTTTAAGAGATTATCTTAGTTATTGTAGTAGGCCCTCTTTTGAAGGTGACGTTACCCTCAACCCAGTAGTTTGTGTCAGCAAGGATATAATCCTAAAGGGTCGGATTATTGAAAGATAATTAATTAAGTTATTAATGCATATTATGGTAGGCCCCTCTTTTGAAGGTGACGTTACCCTCGGCTAAGCAGTCTGAGTCAGCAGGGATACAGTCCTAAGTAACCGGGTTAAAGTATTAATAGTAGCTTACATATGAGGGGATCAAAGAGTTTGGACCCCCGCCATCCAATACCGGTAAGTATTGAAGGAGGTCCTACTAAATTTGACCCAGGTCCTTGCAGGATCTATACACTGAACAAGGCAAGACTCTTACCAAACCGTTCCCTTAACCCCCGACCAGGTAGCCAACATACCTCCGTATAGACCGTGGAGATATGAATGGTGAAAATCTTTTATTTTATATAGACAGTAAATTAATGCCAAGACACCATGGACAAACGATAAGGAAGAATCACCTTCAACATAAGAAAATAGTTATTAAAGTCATTAATACATAACCAAGTAAAAAGTGTGAAAAGATTAAAAATAAAAAGTATTACACTAGACATTTATCTTCACCAAGTGATGTAAGAGACTTAGGCAAACCTGGCCTTTGATTGTCAAGAACTCTTACGATCAATCTTGGATCCCGAGACGACTCACACACTCTATGATGGACAATGGATGATGGTGGTGGATGATGGTGTTGTGATGGTGGTGGGTGGTGGGTGAAGTGTGAGAGAAGTGGTGTGCCAAGAGATGGTTTGCAAATGAACCAAGCACCCCTATTTATAGGCTGAACAGTAGCTCGGGCACGACCCCGTTTCCATTGGGCATGGCCCCGTGTCCATCCTTCTTCTCTGTCTTCATTAATTACTCTTGTGTGCATTAGTTGACCACTGCCCCGTGTCCAATGGGCACGACCCCGTGTGCAGAAGCGTATCTGTAATATCAAGATTTTCCTGGATTCTGCGAATCTTATAGTTGACCACGGCCCCGTGTCCGCTGAGCACGGCCCCGTGGTGGGCGATAGAAGCTTCTACAGCTTTGTTTTTTATGCTGACACTTGGGCACGCCCCCGTGTTCACTGAGCACGGGGCGTGTTCAGCCTTCTGTCTTCTTGATTTTGCTTGGGAAGATGCTGTCGGGGGGTCGGGCATGCCACGTCTGTTCCTTTTCTTTTATTTATGTTAGATTTAGCTGCTTTTTTGCTTCTTTTGTTAATTTGAGCTCATTTAATCCTGAAAATACAAAAGGAAGACAAAAGCACACTTTTTCCAACATTAGTACTAAAAAAGGGTTAGTTTTATGCCATAATTGATGTAATTTATATGTTGCATTTTGTACACATCAACTATGCATCACTAACCACGAAGTGGTCTACACTACAACATATATTATTATTATTACTACACATATATATTATATATTTTTTTCACATATTATATATATTATTACTATATTATTATTACTATCTCTACCATCATTTTTACGGATATGGATACATCCAGAAATCCATATGGCGCTCGTTGTACTTCCAGAAGAGTCGCTCTTCGACCTGTCTCATTCTCTAGCTACTTTCTAAAATCTCTTCTCCGAAAGTTCGGAGCTCTTGCACTTTTTCTGCACTCATTGGTGGTGCAGGTGCTGGTACTGGGTCTGGGTACAGGGGCATGGGTTCCTCCTGAGGGTACGGATTCTCTAAGATCTCCCTAATGTATTCATCATTATCGTAGTAGGGATCTCGAGGGTCCAGACCTGGATAGGCTGCTAAGTTCAGCATGGATTCGTTGGTTAGGTGGTAGCATTGCACATAATCCCTATGATCATCAAACCACGGATCGTAATCTGGGTCTAAGGGACTAAGGGCTAGTATCCTAGGTATCTCCTCGGGGTTGAAATCATGCATTTGGACTTGGTTTTCTGGGTTGTTTTCTATCTCCATCGGCTGAGTAAGGAACAAACGTAAGGGTTGTGGGGCTATGTGTTGCTCCAGGTTTGGGTCAGCAGTTGTGGTTGCTAGAATATGAAAATTGGCTAAGCTCCTATTAAGCATTTCCTGTGTATGGGCATCTGTCTCTCGCTTAGCGGCTGCTAGGACTCTCTGCGGTTGCAACTTTCTCATTCTCTTCCTACGCTCGTGTGCTCCCTTACTGAACCATCCTCTCTTTTTCTGAGGCAATGGCTCTTCAGACTAAGCCTTAAACACAAACATCCCTTCTTCATTATCAGCTTCATACCCAGAGAGGGCAGGCTGTGAAGAGGTACCTTCACTCCTAGTTGAATCGGACAACTGACGATATACGTCTGAGGGTCCTTGATCACTCATACTGTAAACTAACAAATAGTCAAATAACACACAACAATAAAATACAAATATATACGTATTTCCATAATTAATTTCCCAACAAATTGAATAATATCTTGGTGTCAGCAGAATACTTATGTGGCTGAATCAGTGGCTTGGCTCTGATACCACCTTCTGTCGCAACCCCCGCCCCCTATCTGTCCCGGGAACGGGCGGCCGCGAGACCAGTTTTGGAGGTATCGGTGTTTAACATTTTGGCAGCGGAAATTACATCAGGATCGTAGTTAGGAAATATTTATCAGAGAAAATACCACGCTTATATAATATTAAACATATTGGGATAAAACCCAAGTTTTCATTACAAACATTTTTATAGGTAAAATCCCTATGTTATTGAATAAAACATCTTCTTTTATTTATGTAACTTTTATAGCCATTTTTTTCCAAGCCTTCAGTACTGTCCAGCTGGCTTCTAGTTGGCTTTCACATTTTGTTACCTGAAACGCGTTTAAAAACATTTTGTCAGTGGGAAATACTGGTGAGTGAATCCCAGTTTAATCAAGAAGAGTTTTATCAATTTTCACAGTATTGAGAGCTATTACAATGTTTACATCTACACAATTACTCATTCAGTATTGTCAATCTTGACTGGTGGGTCATATTACACATTGGCTAACTCTTTGTCCAATGGTAACGTGTTCCACATTTTGTATACAAAACCCCAACATACCGGCAGTAATTTAAGAACTACAAAGACTCAATCACTGCTTAATCGCATTGTAAAACATTTAAGGTTTTGTAAAAACAGTTTACAAAAAGGAGATTACTCACATTGTTGTCTTAGACTTCTTTTAAGGGTTTCCTGGTAGTTATCTATTAATTACACAAATCTACATGTGTTAGTATAATAACCCAATATTTACAATAGTAATACCCTTCCCGAGACGGCATTCCAACGACTATGTCAGGCAGAACCTCGACAGCCGTTACGGAGCCCTGGATCAATCGGGCAGCGTATCTAATACGTAACCGAAATTATAATACTTACAACGGGGCAGAACTTCGTTAATTAGGGGGTATTATACCCGAGAATTATGCCTACTATGTGAGAATTCGAGAGAGAAAGTTATGTGTGAGCGAATTCGACTGATGGCCCGAGCACCAAATTTATAGGAGCTGATTTCAGGTTTTACGCGGCCCGCGTAAGACGTAGCCAAGGGCTACGCGGCCCGTGAGGGCTGCTAGGGTAGGCCCTAGCTTGTCCGACTCAGCCCTAGCTTCGACATGCTGCATGACACGTGGCAACACCGGGTGTCGCCCCGACTTGGAGCTGTCGCTCCCCGCGTAAGAGGCCCTAAGGGTCTACGCGGCCCGCAAGCGATGCAAAAATTTTGTTTTTATTTTATTTTTGATGATATATCGTATTTTGGGCTCGGTTTTCGCATACGGGGTGTATTTTAAGACATATTGGGATATTTTAAAATATATTAGTGTGTCAAAAAATATTCAGGAGGGTTGTTATATGAACCATTAAGAGCCAGTATAATGCTTAACCCTTTAGAGGCAAATGTTTGACCTATTCAGATTAGAGGTCTTAACCATTCAGAGGTTCAGACATTTGCTCACGAAACAAAGACATTTGCTCACGAAACAAACACTCTGAACCATTAAGTGCTGAACCAGTAAGAGGTCTGAATCATTAAGAGACTTATTAGGAGGTAAACAAACATCTCCTAAATGTGTTTATAAAATAACTAACAATTTTTATTTATTAAAAATTAATAAAGTTTTTCTTTTAAAATAGTGTTTATAGCCCAAGCACATATTAATCATTCAAACCATCTATGTAGGTGTACAAATAAACAATAGGTATTAAAATAATTTTATCAAACTATAAATTAACAATCTATATAAGTTCAATTTTAAGTAGTGTAAGGAGTATGTTATAAGCAAGTTAAAACCAGTTTAAGACTTTCGATCGAAGTGAACACTTTAAAAAAGTTTGTTTTTTTTTAAATTAATATAAAAAACAAACAAAAATTTTGAAAAAAAAAACGTCTACAATAATTTTTTACACTTTTGAATTTGTTTTGTAACAAAAAGAATTCTTTTAAAAAATGATGACAGGTATAGGGGTAAATATGATAAGTTTAAATGTGATTGTATGAAAAGGGGGTATGAAAAGTAACAAGAGGGGGTACGTTTCATCGTACCCTTCGAAAGGTGAAATGACAAGTATGCCCTCATGTGCAAGGCACATGACCATACTTAACCAACTGAGAAAGAGAAGGAGTTTAGAATTTTTTTTTATTTTTTTTTTCAGTTTTGTAGATACAGTCCCTCAATAATAAGTGTTTACTGTTGGTACACTTTGTGTGGACGCGACTCGGTTCGGTTCGACTCGGTTAGCTTCGGCTCAAGCCCGACGTCACGACATTCCTCCATCGTGCGCCCCAGAGTTCGACACGCGAAGCACGAATAGCCGCGAACCGTTTCCTGCGGACACATCACCATTACATCACCATGATGATATCATAGGACAACTTGTAAATGCATGGATAGCATGAAGTCATGTAGGCAACGTGAATTAAACATGAGTTGTTACTCCACTAAGAACCATGATGATATTATAAGAAGAACCAATCAGATATTTCATGGATAAGAGTCTTCATGAAGAATCATGCATGTCAACATACAACCTACGAAGCCAATAGGTCAGCGAAGACTACATGCTGTTGACGAAACTTAAATGATTCCCTACATGACGAAACTTATGAAACATCCTGCTATTGACGAAACTTCTGTTATGACAAACTCCTTGAAGTTTCGTCATCATGATCTTTCGCCATGAGGTTTCGTCGGCACCATGAATGTTTCGTCGTCTGATGATGTTTCGTCGGCTGCACAAGAGTTCCGTCGTCTCTGTCCCTATATATACAGTGTGACGACCCGAACCTTTGAGGTTAGTAACGTGTAACTTTCTAATCTAATTCTTGATTATTATTCCTCTCCGATGTGTTATACTTTCCGCGTTTGTTTATTAGTCCGTTTAGTGTGCATGACAACTTTTGGGCCGCAAGTCATTGGGCCATGTTAGCGACCTTTGTGATACACTCCACTCCGGCCCAAACAAACACAAACCGAG
Organism: Helianthus tuberosus; assembly: GCA_030545235.1. NCBI lineage: Eukaryota > Viridiplantae > Streptophyta > Magnoliopsida > Asterales > Asteraceae > Helianthus > Helianthus tuberosus. The sequence goes on from CM060433.1 coordinate 132,360,123, forward strand.
CCCAACTTAGCCGTGTGTGCTTTGATCAAACCTGGCCCAGTCATGGAAGCAATTAAGTCATAGGATCGGCCTATGTGTTAGGTTTTGGCTTTATATTGAGTGTGTGCTTTATACGTAAACCCCTATGCCTCTTATGATCACAACTTAACAAACCAAACCCTATTACTCTATTTCTTCTTGTTCACGGCGGCAGACCTCAAGACACCCCCCCCCCCCCTCTCGAGACATCAATCTACTGGTTAGTGAATCTATGTTATGATTATTCTTGGTTTGGTAATCTTGTTTGTGCGAAATCTTGATTGACGAATTGTGTATGTATGATAATGTTATGCTTGCGTAAATCTTCAACAGGATGTTATAGTCTATGTGTTCGCATGTGAAAGTGTTGATCTAGAATTTATATTATGAATGGCATGTGATTCGTAATCAATCTTGACGTAACAGTAGTTTAAACGGTCCAATAGATTTGCAAGTAATGGTTTGATAAAAATTGAATAGCCTTGAATAAGGGAATGGCGGCCATGTGTGTGTGTAATTTTGATCTAATCAAGACCATGTGCATATTCTAGTAAGGTTGTCAGAATAGTCAAAGGTATAATATTCTGTGAATTAATTAATGAGATGAAGCATTGTTTGTTGAAGTTGAAATTTACGTACATAGGATATAGTAAATTAATAGTTCATACGGTGATGATCTTGACTATTGAATACATGTATTCGTGGTGTGTATTGGAAGTGTTAGGATTTATATTATCAATTGTGATTGTTATTTCATGTGGAATTATAATGTTTAATTTATGTTAACATGGGTACTTCTAAACAATAATGGTCACGAGTAGGCTGAACAATTAAGGTGTAAAACTGTTGGGTAACAATTAAAGGGTGAAGGGTTGTTTTCATTTGGAACAGTTTGACTTGAGAACATGAACTTCGGTGTAAAAACTGAATTTGGATCATACACACACAAGCATTGGACAACATAAAGTATTTGTAATTTGGGCCGTAGGGTATTGGTTGTGTTTTGGGCCGCATAGTTTAGATGTAGTGGGCCGGTGATTAAACAACTATTATTGTGATTACTCGGAGTTCCAAGGTTCTTTACGCGTGCGTGTCACCTTTATTAACGTTCTGTCAGATGTTGCAATTATGTGTTTATGTGTTCGTTATGTGAACCTCTTATGTGTTATATGTTCGGTATTGGTATAACTCCATTAATCTAATCGTAGAATGATTCGGCTAGATAACGTAGGATAACTCTGTTAGTGTTGGGCCGCTAATCTTGGGTCGCACATATAGTGGGCTGATTATTGCGAATTCTTGTGCATACACACACACATTCGAATTCCATCTTAGGCCCATGTGTACACCAAAGTCAAGTTTGGCCTAGTAGAGCCCAAGTAGTGCTTGATATTGGGGCCGGCCATCAATCTTGGTATATATCCATACATATAGTTACGTAACAGGAGAGCACCAACATAATCAACCCTAGCTAGACTCCCCTGATCGCACGGTTTCAGTGGCAGACCCCCCGCTGTCGTGATCATCATCATCATCATCATCATCATATTCTCATCAGTTTTTCGGTTAGTATTTCTTATGATTATTGAACTTGGTTGGTTGTTTTAATGATTGTGTATCTAGGTAAAATCTACGTGCAATATAACATGCATATTGTATGATCAGGAACTAGTGACATCAGTAATATTATTTTGATAAGTATACACAAGAATCGAATTGTATATAATGATTTGATAGAGAGGATAATCATGAACAAGGAATTGGCGGCCCATGTGGGTGTTTATAGTCTTGATTTAATCAACCCATGTGCATATCTCATTAATGTTGTCAATATAGTCAAAGGTAGTGATAGGGGGTTAATTAATTAATGAGAGGGTGCTTGGTGGTGAGTTGGGAATCGATGTGCATGTGGAACAGTTATGGTAATTTTTTTTTTAAAGGAGAACTTCATTAACAACACCGAACCCGAAAACCGGGACGGCCGAACAAACCAAAACTTACATATTCACAAATTTACACCAATCTCCCCAATCGAATTTGCCTTTCTTAGCTCTATACTTAAACCAAAAGAAAGAAACTATCATAACTTCACTAAACACCTCTTCGACACTACTTCTTTTGCCATTGAACCTCAAATTGTTTCTAGCCTTCCATAAGATCCAACACGTAGTAAAAACGATGCCTTGGATTGCGCTCCTTTCCGTATTCCTTCTATCCCCTACCTTGTGGATTTCTATAAGATCTCTAAAAGAAAAAATAAAGAACTTTGGAATATTGCACCAAAAGCTAATCTTCTCCCAAACGCCCATAGCTAACGGACAAGAAAAGAAAATGTGTGCTACCGAGTCCAGGTCTTCATTGCAAAACTTACACCCGTCATCGATCACTACCATACCTCTATTTTCGAGCGCCTCAACCGTAGGAATACGATTCATGTCAGCACGCCAAGCTAAAATATTGCATTTTTTTGGAACCCATTTGCTCCACTCCATCACGAATCGACTGCTGAAATCACGACTCGACACGATGAGCTGTTTAACCGCTGCTACCGAAAAACCCCTTGATCCGTTACCCAGCCACTCCCACTTGTCCGGACCATCCGACAAATTGACTGACTCCAACTCCGACCTCAACGATACCCATTCAGTCAATTCCTCGGTTGAGTCCAAGTCATGCCTCCAAAGCCATAGTCCGGGACCTTCCAATCGATCTCTCACTGTACATGTTTTCACAATTTCCAACGAGAAAAGGGCAGTAAATCTTTCTTTAAGAGGGACATCCAGCAACCACGGGTCCAACCAAAACAAAACATTATCTCCCCTCCTCACCACTCCTTTTAGAAGACTCCGCATATAGATATTATCGAACAACGGACGATTAAGGACCGAAACAATATTGCTCCAAACCCCACCGTATGCCTTTTTCACGGGCAGGAAGTCCCAATCCGAGTTTCCGATGTGTAAAGCGTTCACGACCTTGACCCAAAGACTACTCTGCTCGTTTTTGTACCTCCACCCCCACTTTGACAACAGGGCCTTGTTCACATCGTTGAGATGTTGGAGCCCAAGGCCTCCCATACTGACTGGCGATGCCACCCTATCCCAGGCGACCCAATGAATCTTTTTAACCTCCGAATTTCCTCTCCACAGAAATTTTTTGATAATGGATTCCAAATCCTGAATCACCTTAACGGGAGCACGATACAAGGAGAAATAATAACTCGGGAGACTTTCTAGCACAGACCGAATTAAGGTGACTCTACCTCCGATCGAGAGAAGCGAAGCTTTCCAGAGAGAAAGGCGTTTTTCAAAAACATCATAAACCGGGCGCCAGTTTGACACCCGGTTCATATTTGAACCCACATTAAGGCCAAGAAAATTAAAAGGGAACGAACCCGCTTTACAACCAACAAAATCAGCCATCTCATCAATTTCTCCTGGTTGCACTCCAATACCCAGCAAGCTCGATTAACATAAGTTAATTCTGAGACCCGAGGTAATTGTCTTGTATAGAATGATTAGGGTTACTTGTGTGTATTGTAAGATGTATAGTGATCACATGATGAAGGTTTTGGGTGCTACTAATTGGCTAAATCATAGGGTCACGAGTTTATCAAATTTATTGTTTTTAATTTAGCGAATCACATGACAAAATGGTCACTCACATTTAATAATATAACACTGTTTGATATAATGATTGTTGTGTTAATGAGAATTGTGGGTTGCATGGGTAGTAGAGATGGGCAAAATCGGGTATTCTTAAAACCCGGAACCAGTTCCAACCCGTACCCGGGTATGGATACAACTGAGTGGAACCGGGTACTTGGTGGAACCGGGTCCGGGTTCAACCCGGGTACAAGTAAATAAATATAGAACCGGCATAACCGGTTACGGGTTCAATGGAACCGGGTACGGGTACTGTTTGGAACCGGTTATTTTGGGTTTTTCAATAAAAAGCTGGCTACATACTGACCGAAACCGATTCCTCTGTATACACTCGATTAAAAGCTGCCATTTTAACTTATTATACCGCCCGAAACCGGTTTCAATGGTAATATTACCGTTTGTAACCGATATTTAACATATAAACCGGTTACGGCTCATTTTCATTCAACCTATGATCCATCTTCTTCTCTAAACTCATTGAAAGAACAAGAACCTATGGCATCGGAAGAAGGAGTTGTTTTGATTTTAGAAACCAAGCGTAACCCCGCAATTTGGAAATATTTTGATTTGTGTTTGATGTCGGATAACCATGAGATGGTTCGGTGCAAGAATTGTGGGAAGTTCATGAAGGCGGCAGCAAACTCCACCCTCAAGAAGCATACCGACAAACTGTCACACCCTGGCTTTGCAGAAGCGTGGTTAATTTGGTGTGACTTCTTAATACCATAGCTTAACCATAACAAAGCTATATGAAATAAAATCATGCAAGATCATCCATTCGATTAAGTTTTAAAACCAGAGTAACATAACATTGTCTTAAGGACTTACAACCTCATAGTGTAAAACATTGTCTTGAAAACCATAAACATCAATATGAAATAAACGCAGTTTAAGATTTGTGACTTGTCCAGGAAAGAGTCACATTTCCTAAACTGGGATGACCTTGGAACCCTTATGCAGCGGGAAAACATAACATACCGCGCCAGATCTTTAGTTTCCTGAAATACATGTAAGTTGAAAAATCAACAATAATGTTGAGCGAGTTCATGTGTAAGTGAGTAAGTAAACCTTTGTGAGTATAAAAATAGTCTTGGTATGTAGCAAAATAAGGGAATTGAGATCACCAATGGTTTGCAAGGCCACTGATATATGTGAAGTGCAAATAGGGAGACTCAAACCTAGCAGATTTCGCCACGGCATTAGTATGTGGACAAAGTCACCCCAAGGTCCGTTTCTAGTTTGGCCTGGGGCTGGGCTCGCTACACCCAGATAGATCTACCGCTCATGTCCCTCGGTCCCGACATGAGGACTAATGGCCTCATATTGCTCCTACCCACTCACATGATCTGAGTAATAAACCTCCTTACGCTAACCATACCGTGTATAAAGTACTCGTAATCATAGTAACATGTATTTCACCCCCGCAGTTAAGAAAACTGAAAACAGTTAGAGAAAAGGGGGACATGAACTCACAGTGAAGCGTCTCTACCAAGTATCTCCTGCTCACGCAGCTGTGCGACGACCTACAGGTGCTAATTTCTATTAGACGGACGGCCGTGCCTTAGCTTTATAGTTTAAGTCTTTGGGAAATAGTTAGACAACTATTTCGTGTTTACATTCTGTATATACTTGGTAGTTAATCTCCTTCCCAAGGATGGGGGATTCAATACATGTGCGTTCATAAATATTTCCGTAAGTGCGTAAGTTACGTTTAGCAATCGAGTGGTAATATAATCACCGGTGTAACTTATATATTTATGGTGAAAGCGTTCGTATTATTTTGGGATCGTTAACGTTTGTAAATATTATTTTTACTCTAAAAATAATATCTATGCATTTTCACAAAATAATCATAAACAGTGTGTGAAAATATATATTTATCACGTTAAATTTTGTGAAAATCCCACCTCCGAATATTTAGTAAATAAAGTCATGGCGAAATTTATATTTCGAAAACATGTCAAAAATAATTCTAACACTTGTAGTGTAAATAGTTCTAAGTGTTAGGTTGTTAGAAAATTTTCGCCAGAGTTTCCTCTGTAACTGGAGGTGGCCACGCTTTCAAGCGTATCATTTTCTTTAACAAATCAACTCAACAATTTTCTTTATTTGATCAGAACAACTTTTCTCACAACAACTAATCAACATATGTGTAAATTGCCAAGAATTACATGAACTTGTAGTTTTTCCCAAAACTGTGGTGTAAATCCCCTTAAATTTAGTAGATCTTCATATAAGGTAATTTGATCTTGTAAAAATCTCGTTTTTAGAGAAAATCCATTTTTACAACTTTCCGTCATCGCTTACAAAAACTGTTATTTTGTCGGATCTTTTCATTCCACAAGTGTTTACACACTTGTGGTTTATAAAAATCATGCTTGTTAGTGTAAGATCTATCTTTTAAAATACATGATTTCTTCGATACGTGGTTCTTTGAAAATACCACTTGCAGATACGTAGATCTGCTAGTTTTTAAACACAATGTCACCAGTAAAACTCTTTTACACAAGTTCATGATTCGCGTGTGGTAGAGTTTCACCTTTTAACCCTTGTATTATTCAAAACAAGCTTATGTTAAGATCCATGATCTTACCAAACCGGGTTAAACGATGATCCGAGCTACCACATCATAGATCAGGCCTAAATAATCATACATTTCGAATACTACATCATTTACACAACATATAAGCTTTTAACCACTATTTTTAGTGTTTTTAGTAAACTTTAAAGCATCATCTTGCATGTTAACGAGTTTTAACCGATAAAAATCCTTTTAACCACTTTAGATTAGTTCAAGAACGAGTTTTAAGCATTATACCTCTAGCTCGAGGCTAGGGATGACTCTATGCGCAAAAGAGGTGGATAAAAGCAAGATAAAGAGGTCCTTCGCGTTCTGCTTGCTCCAAGACTCCTTGTATACGACCCTTGATGCTTGTATGATGATGGAATGTGAAGATCAAAATCGAAGATGGATGGGGTGTCCCAAGGGGTGTTCGGCCGTGAGTGTGGAGAGCAAGAGAGGAGAGAGTTTGTGTGAAAAGTGTAAGTGTGTGTTATGTTGTGCAATTACATGAACTTATAAATAAATTTCTAGTGTGTTTAACCATTGGGTTTTATGTCTAATTGATATTAGACATGTGGGATTTAAATAATCAAGCAAGTACCAAGGGTGTCCCCCAAGGGGACGATTCGGTTAGGGGAGGTCCCTTGGTTCGATTTCAACTAGGCACTAAGTATTAGTTAGGTTAAACCATGTTAGTTAAGTAGTTAACTTGGTTAGTCGTGTGTCATGCATTACAATGGGTGTTAGGGTACTCAAGGACCCTAACTGGCTCAGAAAAAGATAAGTAGTGAAAATAACAATATTTTCATGTTCCGGGTAAAGTCCGGTTGTTCGGTTGGATAGTAATCCGTTAAAGCGTTACTAAAGCTTTAAAGTGTCGTTATTACTCTCTTTGGTGACACAGCTTATTCCTGACACTTTGGAAAGTGTCTAGTGTTATTTTTCTCATATTTTGGCACTTTATTAGTTAGCTAAAAGCTGAATTATTTTGTAAAGTGCTGAGTTTTGTACTTAGAGTACGTTTTAGGCACATCCAGTCATAGTGACTTATCCCTAGAGACGCAGTTCCACAACCCTTATATCCCTACACTCACTACTAGTGTAGCAAAACATTTCAGGCTCTTACAGGCCTTAGAGGCAGTGTTTGCCTGATGCTGGCTTTATCAGCATGTTCAATAGGTTATCCGTGTATTGTGCCACTGTGCTTTTTGTGCATCATGGTTGTCACTAGGGTTCAGCATGTAAATAGTGTAGTGACGATAAGCAAAGTATGATGCAAGTACGTACATGTATCAGATATCAAGTAGCAGTTCATCAGCTAGTTCAAACAAGCACAGTAATTAAGCAGTAATTAATCATTAGTTAAGTCGTACGGATACCTGGTTTAGTGCGGGTTGTCACATTCTCCCCCCGTTAAATAAATTTCATCCCGAAATTTAAGTTCTGCTACTAGATGCAGTGTTCTTAGGAAAAAGGTGGGGGTATTTCTCTTTCATCCGGTCCTCACGTTCCCAGGTGTATTCAGGACCATGTCTGGCATTCCAACGAACTTTGACGAGCTTGACACTGCTCCGGCGGGTCTTGTTTACTTTCCAATCCGTAACCTCAACCGGTTCTTCAACGAAGTGGAGCGTGTCGTCAACATGAATCTCGTCGGTGGGAATGGCAACGGTGACTTGAGTTGGACTTTTCTTTAGATTGGATACATGAAATGTATCGTGAACACCATTCAGTTCAGCAGGCAGGTCCAACTTGTATGCTACCAGTCCTATTCTTTCCAGAATTCTGAAAGGACCAATGTAGCGCGGATTTAACTTCCCACGCTTTCCGAAGCGTGCCACACCCTTCCAGGGTGAGACTTTCAATAACACCATTTCTCCAACTTGGAAATCCACATGTTTCCGGTTTGGATCCGCATAGGCCTTCTGTCTGTGGCGAGCTGCTTCGATGCGTTTAAGAATCTGCGCGATCTTGTCTGTCGTCTCTTGGACGATTTCGGGACCAGCAAGCTGCCTATCACCTGCGTCAGCCCAACATAAGGGTGATCGGCACTTGCGTCCGTAAAGGGCTTCAAATGGCGCGACACCAATACTGGTGTGGTAGCTGTTGTTGTATGAAAATTCGACCAAAGGTAAATGTTTATCCCAGCTACCGCCCAAATCCATAACACACGCTCTCAGCATGTCCTCCAAAGTCTGTATCGTTCGCTCGCTCTGGCCGTCAGTTTGCGGATGAAACGCAGTGCTCAGATTCAATTGTGAGCCAAAGGCTTCTTGGAAGGATTGCCATATCCTTGACACAAACCTTCCGTCTCTATCAGAAATGATTGAGAGAGGTACTCCATGGCACGCGACGATCTCTCTCATGTAAATTTCAGCCAATTTGCTCGTATTATCCTTCTCCCTGATGGGTAAGAAGTGTGCTGACTTCGTTAATCGATCCACTATTACCCAGATAGTGTCATGGCCTCTTGGCGTTCTTGGCAATTTCGTAATAAAATCCATGGAGATTTGTTCCCATTTCCACTTGGGAATCTCAGGTTGTTGCAGAAGTCCTGAAGGCTTCTGGTATTCGGCTTTAACCTTAGCGCATGTTAAACATTTGCTCACGTACACAGCAACATCGCCTTTCATCCTAGGCCACCAATAATAATCTTTGAGATCCTGGTACATCTTATCCGCTCCAGGATGGATAAAGTACCGTGATTTGTGAGCTTCATCAAAAATAACTTTCCTTAAACCACCAAACAGAGGAACCCAAATCCTTTTCTCGAAGCATAACGTTCCTTCCTCGTTTGGTACCAAAAGCTTCTCCATCCCGCGGAGATATTCTTCTTCAAGGTTTCCTTCCTTGAGAGCTTCCTTTTGCGCGGCACGAATGCGCAAGGAAAGATCGGTTTGGATAATCATTTCTAAAGCTCTAACCCTTATGGGTTTGATCCTCTCCTTCCGACTTAGGGCATCGGCGACTACATTCGCCTTCCCTGGATGATACTTTATCTCGCAGTCGTAATCGTTCAGCAACTCAACCCATCGTCTTTGCCTCATATTCAACTCCTTCTGGTTGAATATATGCTGTAGGCTCTTGTGATCTGTAAAGATTGTACACTTCGTACCATAAAGGTAGTGTCTCCAGATTTTTAAAGCAAAACCACTGCGCCGAGCTCCAAATCGTGTGTGGTATAGTTCTTTTCGTGCACTTTCAGTTGGCGCGATGCGTAAGCAATAACCTTTTGGCGTTGCATCAACACACAACCCAATCCTTGACGCGATGCGTCGCAGTATACCACAAAATCATCAGTACCTTCCGGTAGTGCTAAGATCGGCGCATTGCAGAGCTTATCCTTCAGTATCTGGAACGCTTCTTCCTGTTTGATTCCCCAATCAAACCTCTTATCTTTCTGGGTGAGGAGCGTCAATGGTTGAGCGATTTTTGAGAAATCCTCAATGAACCTTCGGTAGTAGCCAGCCAAACCCAAGAATTGTCGAATCTCGGTTGGCGTCTTTGGCGTTTCCTAACTCTTGATCGCTTCGATCTTTGTGGGATCAACATGGATTCCATTTCCATTTACCACGTGCCCAAGGAATTGGACTTCACATAGCCAAAATTCGCACTTGGAGAATTTGGCATACAGCTGTTCCTTCTTTAGCAGCTCCAAAATAGCTCTTAGATGCTGTTCGTGCTTAGCCTTTGTCCTTGAATAAATCAAGATATCGTCGATAAACACAATCACGAACTTGTCCAAGTACGGCTTGCAAACTCTATTCATCAAATCCATAAAGACTGCAGGTGCGTTTGTCAAACCAGACGGCATAACAAGGAACTCGTAGTGTCCATAACGAGTTCTGAAGGCTGTCCTTGGGATACTCTCTTCATGTATCCTTAACTGATGGTATCCAGATCGAAGATCGATCTTTGAATAAAAGTTTGAGCCTTGCAGTTGATCAAACAGATCATCGATTCTTGGCAGAGGGTATCTATTCTTGATCGTCAGCTTGTTCAGCTCCCGGTAGTCGATGCACATTCGAAAACTACCGTCCTTCTTTTTGACAAACAGGACCGGAGCTCCCCAAGGCGAGAAGCTTGGTCGGATAAATCCCTTGTCTAACAACTCTTGAAGTTGTGTCGACAGTTCCTGCATCTCAGATGGAGCAAGTCTGTAAGGTGCCTTAGCAAGTCTTGCCTCTGAGGTCAATGCGGAACTCCACTTGCCTCTGAGGTGGCAGTCCAGGCAAGTCTTCTGGGAAGACTTCTGGATACTCCCTCACGACAGGGATGTCTTCGATCTTTGGCTCAGCAGCCTTTTTATCCACAATGTGTGCCAGAAAAGCAACACATCCTTTCTGCAAACACTTCCTTGCTTTCAAGCAGCTGATAATTCTTAACGGCGTATCACGCTTCTCTCCGTGAACCACAATTGTCTCGCCATCTTCGGTTGGGATACGAACAACCTTCTCATGACAAACTATCTCTGCCTTGTTGCCTGATAACCAATCCATTCCTACCACCACGTCGAAGCTTCCCAACTGGACTGGTAGTAAGTCTAAAGCAAACTCACGCTCTCCTAATTCGATCACACAACCTCTGATAACTTCATTGGCTTCTACTAACTTCTCATTGGCCAATTCGATTGAGTACGGAATATCTAACTTATTAGCGGCTAACCCAAGCATATTCTTAAATTCTAACGACACGAAGCTATAATCGGCACCAGTATCAAATAAAACGGATGCATAGCGTTGATTTACAGGGAACGTACCAGTAACAACATTGGGGTCCTGGCGCGCTTCCCTAGCTTCGATTTGGAACACTCTTCCACGGGCTTGGTTTAACTCTGGGCAGTTCTTCTTAAAATGCCCGATATCACCGCAGTTATAGCATCCAAGTCTTTGCCCGTTTCCACCTCCATTTCCAGCTTGGTTGTTGTTTTGGTTTGCATTGCCAGCCTGATTTGCAAAGTTGCCTCGATTCCCGTTTCCTCCATAGTTTCCTTGTGAGCGATTACCACCACGATTATTATTCCTATTCCCAAATCCTCCCTGGCCTCCCCGGCCAGCACTAGCCCAACAAGAATCCTTCAAGTGGCCCGGCTTTCCACATGCTTCGCATACTTTCACACTACAATGGCCAGTATGATGGCGTTGACAGGTATTACACTTGGGCTGGGTGCCCTGATATCCTTTTCCTTTCTTTCCACTACCAGCTGTAACCTGAGCTGGCGTGCCTGATCCTCCTTTCTTAACCGCCACATTGGCGCCTTGCTTGAAGTTTGAGAACTTCCGTTTGCTACCTCCTGATGACTCGACGTGACTCTCTTTCTTCTTATGCTCAGCATCATCAAACTTGTTCAGGCGAATGGCCTCCTCTGTGAGAGCCACGCTCAAATCAATCGCCTCAGTAATGGTCGCAGGCTTGGATGAGGTTACCATGCTTATGATTTGAGGAGCTAGTCCCCAAATGAAGCGTTCAATTCTCTTGAACTCAGGAGTGACCATGTAGGGTACCACATGCGATAAGTCATGGAACCTTTGAACGTATTCCGCTATCTTTGGACCGTCCATTTTCAAGTGCCAGAACTCGGTCTCCAATCGCTGGATTTCTGCGCGGGAACAGTACTTTTTGCGCATAAGTTCCTTTAGTTCGGTCCAGGTCAGCGCGTAGGCAGCAGCTTCGCCTAGTGTCTGAACTTGTAGATTCCACCAAGAGAGGGCTCCATCCAATAATAGCCCTGAGATATAGGTGACTTGTTGATCTAGCGCGCATTTGCTCATGCGAAGAACAGATTCAGTTTTCTCGGCCCAACGAACAAAGGCGACAGCACCTCCTGTGCCATCAAAGTTGACCGGTTTGCAGTCTAGAAACTGCTTGTAGGTGCATCCTGCACATACGTTATAACATACGTTTGGCATTAGCATCATTGCTAAAGATATCCAATTAGGTCATGGTATGTCTAAATGACTTAGTATTACCATGAGGTGGATTATTGTTGTTGCCAGTGTTGCCAGAGTTGCTTCCACTAGTCCCTCCTTGAGAGGCGGCGTATTGTGCAATGGCAGCAGCGATAATTTGCTGGAGTTCTGCCTCATTAGTAGGCATGTGTGTCTCTCATCTCGGCGGCATCTTCTAAAAGATGTTTCACGTAGGTTAGGTCATAATAAGTAGAGTGTACGTAAGTATACAACAATATCAACACATAACATCTCATGTTATCAATCACATAACATCTCATGTTATAAATAGATCACCCATATTGATAGCTTCTGCAATGGTTGAAGGCTTTGAGGTAGTAACCATACCCCTGATCTGGGGTGCAAGTGTCCAAATGAATCGTTCAATCCTTTTGAACTCCGGTTTGACTAAGTAGGGGGCGACCCTAGACAAGTCGTGAGATTGCTGGACGTATTCAGGAATCTTTGGCCCGTCCATTTTCAATTCCAGAACTCCACCTCAAGCTTCTAAATTCCAGTCTTAAAGTAACATTTCTTCTCAATCGTTTCCTTGAGCTCGTCCCAGCTCAGTGCATAAGCAGCGTCTGTGCCAAGGGTCTGAACCTGGAGGTTCCATTAAGAGAGTGTGCCATCTAGAAATATCCCCGAGATATAGGTAACACTCTGTTGGGGCGAACAGTTACTCATTCTTAGAATGGAGTCGGTCTTTTCGGACCAACGAACAAATGCAACGGCGCCTCCTGTTCCGTCAAAGTTCAAAGGCTTGCAGTTCAGGAACTGTTTATAGGTGCAGCCAGTTGGAGGGTTATTTCCAGTAATGCCATCGTTGTACTTAGAGCGGAGGGCTTCATGTCGTGCATTTATCTGTGAGATGCATTCTTGCAGCTCGGCTTCTGTCCTTGGCAACGTACTAGTGTTTGTGTCACGTCTGGGTGACATTCCCTTTTGTCGAAGTGGTGTGAAACGGGTTAGACAACGTTTCAATTGTCTATGAGGTGTATATAGCAACATAAGCCATCATGTAATCACCCAATTTCACACGCAAATATACTCACTGTATGAGTGGGGAAGTAAATTTCTGAGCCTTCACAAAGGCTTGCCAATTTGGCTGGTTGCTCGTAATAGAATGAACTCGAGGCTACATCGCCTTGGTCATTCGTGTTTAAGTTATTTCCTGCTGCATTGGTTATCATTAGCTTGACCTGCAGAGTCCACCAGGATTCCTGTGCACTACAAATCGTTATTACGTGGGCCCCCGTAATAATAAATTGTCGTGCACAGTTACCCCAAATTTTCTCTCGTCTAAGCAGATGATCAATCAAGGAGCAACAGTAGGTGCATTGGCATGAACAGGGTCATGCTCCAATGCGGGGTCAGGAGCAGCGCCTGGCTCAGGGGCCACGGCCGGCTCCGGATCAAAAACTCCATCTCAAGATCAGCTGGATCAATAAACACAGGGGGTTACAGGATCCTCCAAGGGCTGGTCCAAGTGTATGAACTCAAGGTCATGGTCTAGATCAAAACCAGTTGGAAAAGCAGGATCAACCTCAATATCGTGATCAAACTCAAAGCTGTAGGCGGGATCCGGTGCAGCTGATGATGCCATATCAGGGTCGGCGTCGTGTGAGTGGTGCTGCATTCCCTGTATGTGCGAAGATGCGGATGTCAGAAACTCAAATGAGTCTGGGATAGGGGAATGGACATGAGTTTCCCCTACAGGAGCGTCCGCATGCAGTAGTTTAATACCAGCAGCAATAGGGCCCTGCCCTCGAATGGGTCCTCCTCCAGTAGATCGTTATCGTCGTCAGAGGCCACGTCGGGAGGGGGCATATCAACAACAGGATAAGCGGCAAGGGGGCAAATTCCCAACAAGATGGCCATCAGTAGGCTCTGCTACGACTTCAGGCAGCGCAAAAGGGCTGAAAGTCGTCATCGTCTGTGCCGGTAGTATCGGAAATGTACACCTCGTGCTTCGATGAAACTATGTCGTCTGATACTATGGCCATGGGATTCGTAGTGTCCATCTTTCTAGTACTTGATGAAAGCATGACGTTTGTAACACAAATGCATATACGTATAATAATCAATCATATAATCATATAAACACGTTAGTCAGTCAAATAATCCTCCTAGTCTCACTAGCCAAATTCTTCCCAGTCTCTAAGACTGCTCTATCCTCCACCTCGACCTCTTAGATCGAGCCTCGGTCCTCCAGACCGAGCCTCAACCTTCATGACTGAGCCTACTCTTCCTAGTCTCGCTAGCCAACTACCTCGGTCACCTAGACCGAGCCTCGATCCTCCAGACCGAGCCTCAGCCCTCCAGGCTGAGCCTATAATAAATCAACGTGCTCAACTACCTCGGTCACCTAGACCGAGCCTCGATCCTCCAGACCGAGCCTCAGCCCTCCAGGCTGAGCCTATAAATAATAAAATGTGCTCAACATTTGTTTGTAAAAAGTTTTGGATCTGGACTTAAGTGGTATGCAGAAAAATGTTTTCGTGAGAGCCCTAGTGATCATAGTCTAGACTCGAGAAGGAATCCTAGTTCGCTATGATCAGAGCTCTGATACCAAGCTGTCACACCCTGGCTTTGCGAAAGCGTGGTTAATTTGGTGTGACTTCTTAATACCATAGCTTAACCATAACAAAGCTATATGAAATAAAATCATGCAAGATCATCCATTCGATTAAGTTTTAAAACCAGAGTAACATAACATTGTCTTAAGGACTTACAACCTCATAGTGTAAAACATTGTCTTGAAAACCATAAACATCAATATGAAATAAACGCAGTTTAAGATTTGTGACTTGTCCAGGAAAGAGTCACATTTCCTAAACTGGGATGACCTTGGAACCCTTATGCAGAGGGAAAACATAACATACCGTGCCAGATCTTTAGTTTCCTGAAATACATGTAAGTTGAAAAATCAACAATAATGTTGAGCGAGTTCATGTGTAAGTGAGTAAGTAAACCTTTGTGAGTATAAAAATAGTCTTGGTATGTAGCAAAATAAGGGAATTGAGATCACCAATGGTTTGCAAGGCCACTGATATATGTGAAGTGCAAATAGGGAGACTCAAACCTAGCAGATTTCGCCACGGCATTAGTATGTGGACAAAGTCACCCCAAGGTCCGTTTCTAGTTTGGCCTGGGGCTGGGCTCGCTACACCCAGATAGATCTACCGCTCATGTCCCTCGGTCCCGACATGAGGACTAATGGCCTCATATTGCTCCTACCCACTCACATGATCTGAGTAATAAACCTCCTTACGCTAACCATATCGTGTATAAAGTACTCGTAATCATAGTAACATGTATTTCACCCCCGCAGTTAAGAAAACTGAAAACAGTTAGAGAAAAGGGGGACATGAACTCACAGTGAAGCGTCTCTACCAAGTATCTCCTGCTCACGCAGCTGTGCGACGACCTACAGGTGCTAATTTCTATTAGACGGACGGCCGTGCCTTAGCTTTATAGTTTAAGTCTTTGGGAAATAGTTAGACAACTATTTCGTGTTTACATTCTATATATACTTGGTAGTTAATCTCCTTCCCAAGGATGGGGGATTCAATACATGTGCGTTCATAAATATTTCCGTAAGTGCGTAAGTTACGTTTAGCAATCGAGTGGTAATATAATCACCGGTGTAACTTATATATTTATGGTGAAAGCGTTCGTATTATTTTGGGATCGTTAACGTTTGTAAATATTATTTTTACTCTAAAAATAATATCTATGCATTTTCACAAAATAATCATAAACAGTGTGTGAAAATATATATTTATCACGTTAAATTTTGTGAAAATCCCACCTCCGAATATTTAGTAAATAAAGTCATGGCGAAATTTATATTTCGAAAACATGTCAAAAATAATTCTAACACTTGTAGTGTAAATAGTTCTAAGTGTTAGGTTGTTAGAAAATTTTCGCCAGAGTTTCCTCTGTAACTGGAGGTGGCCACGCTTTCAAGCGTATCATTTTCTTTAACAAATCAACTCAACAATTTTCTTTATTTGATCAGAACAACTTTTCTCACAACAACTAATCAACATATGTGTAAATTGCCAAGAATTACATGAACTTGTAGTTTTTCCCAAAACTGTGGTGTAAATCCCCTTAAATTTAGTAGATCTTCATATAAGGTAATTTGATCTTGTAAAAATCTCGTTTTTAGAGAAAATCCATTTTTACAACTTTCCGTCATCTCTTACAAAAACTGTTATTTTGTCGTATCTTTTCATTCCACAAGTGTTTACACACTTGTGGTTTATAAAAATCATGCTTGTTAGTGTAAGATCTATCTTTTAAAATACATGATTTCTTCGATACGTGGTTCTTTGAAAATACCACTTGCAGATACGTAGATCTGCTAGTTTTTAAACACAATGTCACCAGTAAAACTCTTTTACACAAGTTCATGATTCGCGTGTGGTAGAGTTTCACCTTTTAACCCTTGTATTATTCAAAACAAGCTTATGTTAAGATCCATGATCTTACCAAACCGGGTTAAACGATGATCCGAGCTACCACATCATAGATCAGGCCTAAATAATCATACATTTCGAATACTACATCATTTACACAACATATAAGCTTTTAACCACTATTTTTAGTGTTTTTAGTAAACTTTAAAGCATCATCTTGCATGTTAACGAGTTTTAACCGATAAAAATCCTTTTAACCACTTTAGATTAGTTCAAGAACGAGTTTTAAGCATTATACCTCTAGCTCGAGGCTAGGGATGAATCTATGCGCAAAAGAGGTGGATAAAAGCAAGATAAAGAGGTCCTTCGCGTTCTGCTTGCTCCAAGACTCCTTGTATACGACCCTTGATGCTTGTATGATGATGGAATGTGAAGATCAAAATCGAAGATGGATGGGGTGTCCCAAGGGGTGTTCGGCCGTGAGTGTGGAGAGCAAGAGAGGAGAGAGTTTGTGTGAAAAGTGTAAGTGTGTGTTATGTTGTGCAATTACATGAACTTATAGATAAATTTCTAGTGTGTTTAACCATTGGGTTTTATGTCTAATTGATATTAGACATGTGGGATTTAAATAATCAAGCAAGTACCAAGGGTGTCCCCCAAGGGGACGATTCGGTTAGGGGGGGTCCCTTGGTTCGATTTCAACTAGGCACTAAGTATTAGTTAGGTTAAACCATGTTAGTTAAGTAGTTAACTTGGTTAGTCGTGTGTCATGCATTACAATGGGTGTTAGGGTACTCAAGGACCCTAACTGGCTCAGAAAAAGATAAGTAGTGAAAATAACAATATTTTCATGTTCCGGGTAAAGTCCGGTTGTTCGGTTGGATAGTAATCCGTTAAAGCGTTACTAAAGCTTTAAAGTGTCGTTATTACTCTCTTTGGTGACACAGCTTATTCCTGACACTTTGGAAAGTGTCTAGTGTTATTTTTCTCATATTTTGGCACTTTATTAGTTAGCTAAAAGCTGAATTATTTTGTAAAGTGCTGAGTTTTGTACTTAGAGTACGTTTTAGGCACATCCAGTCATAGTGACTTATCCCTAGAGACGCAGTTCCACAACCCTTATATCCCTACACTCACTACTAGTGTAGCAAAACATTTCAGGCTCTTACAGGCCTTAGAGGCAGTGTTTGCCTGATGCTGGCTTTATCAGCATGTTCAATAGGTTATCCGTGTATTGTGCCACTGTGCTTTTTGTGCATCATGGTTGTCACTAGGGTTCAGCATGTAAATAGTGTAGTGACGATAAGCAAAGTATGATGCAAGTACGTACATGTATCAGATATCAAGTAGCAGTTCATCAGCTAGTTCAAACAAGCACAGTAATTAAGCAGTAATTAATCATTTGTTAAGTCGTATGGATACCTGGTTTAGTGCGGGTTGTCACACAAACATTGCCCGGTGACAAAGGCAAAAAAGGAAGGAAAGGGCGAAGGATCCGGTTCTTCTAATGTGTAGTTTGGTGGATCCGTTTGTTTACTTATGTTTGATGTGTTATATTTTATTTGTGATGTTTGTTCAACTTTGTTGGTTTAACTTTATCAATGTAACCGTTTCGTTTGTGAAAAAAAAATTCGCATATATAATCGTTTAAGTAGTACAAAATCGGTTCCTTCGGTAATGAAAATCGGTTGGCATTTGTTTCATAACAGAATCGGTTCCTCGGGACTGATCAGAATCGGTTCCTCAAATTTATTTTTTTGCTCGTTTGCTTGAGGACGGTGCGGCACTTTCACTTCCGCTACGCTTTGGTGCGGGCACTTCGGTACAATCGTCTTCGGAATCATTGGTCTCTACCTCGTCTTCCTCTTCATCCTCTTCTTCAATAATCTTGTGCTCCAACTCCACCTCGTCTTCGAGACTCGACTTGTGTTGAACACGATCAACGTCGTCCAAATGATCTTTTAGGCAAATTGCCATCTTTAGCGACTCCGGGGTTAATCTTGTTCTTCTAATCGACAATACCCTACCACTAAGAGAAAAAACACTTTCCGAAGCTACCGTGGAAGCTTGGACCGTTAGTAAATCACGAGCCATGGTGGCTAGAATCGGGAATTCCGATTCTTTAGACTTCCACCATGCCAAAATGGCAAAATTATTATACTCCTCGGCCGTCATAGTTTTGGCTTTCAATGTTGGATCCTCCTTGTGCATATCCAACTTGTCGTAAATTTCATCAACTAACGCGTTAACACCCGCTACGTTTAAAATTGGGTTTAAAGCGGCGGCACATAAAAATACGGGTGGTAAGTCCAAAAAATATTTTTTAAATTTATTGATCATTGGTGTCAACATGTTCCTCAACATGTCACTTGAGTTTTCAAACTTTTTAAAATTAGTTGTTATCAAATATAATTCGGAAATAACTCGTGAACTAGTGGGATAATAAACACCGGAAATTAAAGTTGTTGATTTTTTGAAAACTTTTAAAAAATCACTTAGTGTTTGAATGTTATTCCAAGCCGTGTCGGGAAAAGGGTCGACTTGGTAGTCATCACTTAAAGTTGTATGAAATGCTTTTAAAGTGCCCATTTGTTTTAAAGCTATTTCAAGCATATGACAAGTTGAATTCCAACGAGTTGGGATATCCCAATTAGGACCAATTAATTTTTGGTTAACTTCTTTACAAAGGTTTTTATAATCTTGATATCTTTCTTTACCACTTTTAAAAACATCTTGAAGCATAGTTCTAAAAGCTATAATAAAATCCGCTTCAAATTTATTTTTTAAACCGTCTTGCACAACTAAATTAATAATATGAGCAACACATCACTAGTTAAATTTACACAAGTCTTTAAATTTTGAAAAAATGCAATTAAATATTTTCTTGCATTTTCCCATATATTTAAACAATGACGTTTTAAAGTTCGACGACTTACATGTTTGTAGCTAGGTTGAAGCGTCTCCCTGATTAGCTTAGTGAGATCGGGGTCGTCAAAGTGTCCAAAAGGCAACGCTTTTTTGATGACCAACTTCGCCATCCTATCACGAGTTATCTTTTGTTCGTAGCGGAAAATCTTACCATCTTTTGAAAGTTGCACTTGACCGGGTGTCAAATCTTTTAGAGCTTTGCAATACTTTTTCGCATGCTTCGTTAAAGTGGAATTAGAGTCCTTGCTTAACAAGGAGCCACAATGCTTGCATTGAGCGTTTTGCGAACCATCGCTCATCTCGACTAAATCCCAGTTGCACCAAACATCCATATTGCGGCTATGCGATAATGTTCCCACCACAAATGGAGCATTTGAACCTTGTGGAACATTATTGACGGATGGAGAGTTTGTGCTTTTAGATTTCTTGGAAGCCATTAAAAATATGTAAAGAAGGAGAAGAAATAGATAGAAGAAGATGATTTGTGAAAAAAAATAAAAAAAAAATTGTGATATTTATACTATAACCGGTTCCAACGGTCATAACGGAACCGGTTCCAACGGTCAGATTTTGAATTTAATGTGTTTACATATATCAAGATTCGGTTCCAACGGTCATATTCATATATGAATCGGTTCCAACGGTAACATACCGGGTACAGATAGGAACCGGGTACAGATAGGAACCGGGTACGGGTAGAAACCGGGTACAGATAGGAACCGGGTACGGTTAGCTTTTTTTAGAAAAAATGGGAACCGGGTAATACCCGTCGGGTTTTTTAAACCTGGGACCGGTTCCTCTGAGCATCGGGTTGGAACTGGAACCGGGTCCGGGCCGGGTCCACTGGAATCGGGTAGGAACCGGTTTTTATGCCCATCTCTAATGGGTAGGGATAAGGTTTGGGCCGCAAAACAGGTTTGGGGGCTGTCGAGCAGACTCTCCGAAGTGGGTTGGGCTCCGATAACACACATCATTGATGCATTAAGAATAGGCCGATTATGTTTGTTTATACTGTTAATTTTGGCATGTTACATGAGTAATTGGGCCTCGCACGTAACTCGGGATGTATGATTTAATAACATCAATTGGGCCGCACAACACTTGTAACGAACTCGTTTGAACCATTGGGCCATACGTGTTTGATAACTGGACCTGAAGTGTGTGCTAGTAGATTATGTATGTATGCGGTGTGTTTAAGCAATTACATGTTAAGGGGTTGTTCGTTGGCTCTAGATGAATGAATAAATTGTCATGATTTGAATTACATGGGTGCGTTACGTACGCAATAAATGTGTTTGATGTGAACAATGAATACGTGAACTAACTGTACGTGCAATGTGTGGATTATGTGCAACTGAGATTGATTATGGTCGATAATCATGTTAGGACGTCTGTGACCAACTGTTACGCAAATAACTAAGTCTTACCGAGCAAATCAAAGGTGAGTTCATCTCTTGAGCATGCGTCCCGGTGGTTGGGACCGTTAGTGGGTATCCCGGGGAGGGATAAGTCTTTTGGGTAAAAACGGGAATGTTGGATAATATACTCTTCCTATCACCTTTAAAGTCCCTCCGTGTTGTTTGGTTACCGGGGAGGTAACATGGTATTAGTTAGTAGCGCTGCTTAGGTTTGGCAACCTCACCCCGTACCTGGGAGGACGGGTGTTGAACTAATGACCTAGTCATGACCAATGCTTTGATAGGAGTATTGGAGAAAGGGCAAAATAATCAGAAGCCGTCTTGTATTCGGGGTATTATCAACATTACTTTCGGAATTAAATTCAATGGATTAACTAAACACTTGGTAACCAACGTTTTTGGTAAAACTATGAACTCACCAGCGTTGTCTGATACAGTTGTTGCATGCTCGCATAGGGGTGAGCAAGTTTAGGTCCGGACCGAAAATAACCGAGAATCGAACCGAAAAAACCGAGAACCGAACCGAACCCAAGTACTTAGGTATTTAGATCGGTTCCAATTTTTCATATAAAATAGGGTCGGGTCGGGTCGGTTCTCGGTTCTTTTCATGGTGAAACCCGACTTGGACCTATGGACCGAAACCGACCCTATATTTAGGGTAGTGAATCGGTTCTGTATTTTATGTTTAATCGGTTCTCGGGTCGGGTCGGGTAATGGTCGGGTCGGGTTTGTCCTTTTGCTCACCCCTATGCTCGCAGGTCGTTAGGTATCTTGGATTTGGGAACTTGCTGTTTGGAGTAGCAGGAGTGGTCATGGGTCGTACTGGATGGATTCATGTGATCGAATTATGGATAGCTTACATTGGTTTTGAAACGGTTTAACTTTGGTTTACTATTTGCTTCCGCTGAACATGTTGGGTTTTAATTAAACTTATTGTTGAAACTTTTATTTAATAAGTTATGATTTCATTTGGAAACTTGTATGGGTTCAATGTAATTAGTGGCTCGTTATTGGTATGTCACACGTCTAGCAGGGACATTCCCTAGGTGGTATTTTGGGGGTGTGACAATTATGGACTAACAAAGGGAGCCGATAAATTGAATCTGGGTTAGGCTGCGAGATGAGTTGGGCCAGCCGCATGCTATGCGGGCTGGGCTTCATAGGGGACATCAGGGTCGCTACCCCACTAGACCGCGTAACACGTGATGGCTGCGTTTATTAAGGTGTATGATTTAACTTGTTATAAGGTGTATAACTTAATTTGTTTTGCTTAAACATAAAATGAGTGTGCATATTTCATTTACGAACAATGGGTACTGTTAGAATGGGCCGCACCCTAACATGAACACTGTAGTGAATCGTCCCATTTGATATTAGCCTAATATGCTTGTAATGCGAAGGTGCTTGTAACCCAAATGCTTGTTGGGTATTATTTGTATTTGCATGTTTATTTGAGTATAAGCCAAACCATTCGATATGTGTTATACTTGATTATTAATTATGTAATATGTGCAAAGAATATGTGAATTATGGGTGTATAAAAACTGACTGCTATTGGAACCAAATTAGGATTTTGGGTGTCCGACGATAAACAAGTAAACTAATCTTACCGAGCAAAACTAAGGTGAGTTCATCTCTCTTGAGCATGCATCCCGGTGGTTGGGACAGTCTTTGGGTATCCCGGGGAGGGATAGGTTTTGGGTAACTTGTTTGGGTATTCCTGAGAGGAATACGTCTTGTTGTAAATCGGTAATGTTGGATAATATACTCTTCCTATCACCTTTAAAGTCCCTCCGTGTTGTTTGGTTACCTGAGAGGTAAGGTAACATGGTATTAGTTAGTAGCGCTACTTAGGTTTGGCAACCTCACCCCGTACCTGGGAGGACGGGTGTTGAACTAATGACCTAGTCATGACCAATGCTTTGATAGGAGCATTGGAGAAAGGGCAATCTAAATCAAAAGCGGTCTTGTATTCGGGATATTATCAACATTAAATTCAATGGATTAACTAAACACTTGGTAACCAACGTTTTCGTAAAACTATGAACTCACCAGCGTTGTCTGATACACTTGTTGCATGCTCGCAGGTCGTTAGATATCTTGGATTTGGGAACTTGCTGTCTGGATTAGCTGGAGTGGTCATGGGTCGACTGGAGGGATTCATGTGATTGGTTTCTTGATACTATACATTGGTTTTGAAACTGTTTAACCTTGGTTTACTATTTGCTTATGCTGAACATGTTGGTTTTTATTTAAACTTGTTAATGGTATTTTTCATTAATAATTGAGGATTTTATTTATAACTTGAATGGGTTCAATTTAATTAGTGGCTCGTTGTTGGTACGTCACACGCCTAACAGGGACATTCCCTAGGTGGTATTTTGGGGGTGTGACATACAACACCAAAGACACACAGACAGATAGAGAGAACTAAGAGTTTCATTTGTGTGTTTCATTGTAATATCTTTCTGTAACGAAACTCTGTTAATTCAATACACAACCGTTAAACGTTGAATCTTTGTGTTATATTTATCTCTCGCTCGGTTTGTGTCATAACGGGGATTCCGCACTCGTTTCGGCACCCGAAACAAGAAATCATCGTTGTCCGACGATCTGTATCGGGACCTACAATTGGTATCAGAGCGTAAGGCTCGATTTCTTGTTGAAAACCGAGTTACCCGTGTGATTTTCGAGTAGTTTTTGAGTTTTTCTTGGTTAAGAAATCTAAAACCCAGTTGTGTTCTTCTTGAAAATTCAGTTTTTAAAGCCCATAAATCGATATTGTTTGATGATTGTTCTTGTTTAAAACTTGTTAAAATCTTTAGAGATTATTAAAGTTACAAGTTGTTTTGAGTTTCGTCATCAAAAGTTTGAGTTCGATAATTTTTCCGGTGAACTTTTGTCGGAAAACTCATCAATATCGTGTGATCTTCATACTAGTTTTTAAATTTAAGTATTATTCTTAGATTAAAATATTAGTTACTGAAGAAGTTGGTAAACCAAATGCATGGTCTTGAAAAGTATGTCAAAAGGTGTGGATGTTTGACCAAATTGACACAACAACTATTGTGTCAGAAAGAGAAAGATAAGATTTTTTTTATTGAAAATATCTTTCATCTTGTGTACAAACCAAATTCCACGAAAGTCAGTGGGCAATATCTGTTAAATTCAAATCTACTTTGGGCCATTATTAAAATTAATATTCTACAAACTTTGGGCTTTCTACAAACTTTGCCAACGAACAGTCATATTTATTAGTGGACCAAGGTTCTTCATATAAATGTCAACAAAAATTAATAGTTAGTGGGTTTTTAATTTGAAAGTTATTCATGGACTGGGCTGGTGAATCATTCAACGGAACATCATTCAGTTTTTCGTGGACTTATAATCAGGCCCTACACACATTTTTTGTGAGCTTATACGAAAAATTAGTTGCAAGATATTAGTGGGCTTACTTTTTCATTGCTTGTTTTCAATCCAATGTCGAATTCAAGCTCCTTTCCTTTTCCCCAGTCAGCTCCACCTCCGGTTTTCGATCCAAGTGCCTATCTTCCGCCAGCGCATGTTATTGCTCAAGCTCACGCTTTTTCAAAACCTCAATTCGATCCAAGTACCTACTTCGGTATGACACCATCGATTACTTACACTCCACTTCAACCTCAATTTGTTACACCTCAAGCCCAACCTCAAAAAGGCAACCAAAATACTTTCGGAAATCAAACAAATACATCCACGACCAACTCAAATCAAACTGATGAAAGGTGTGACTGGTCTGTACAATGTGGAGGTGGAGATCAAGGAGGAACCGCGTTTTATGCTGAAATTGTCAAGAATGTCAATGATGGTGAATTTTCAGGAAATGATGACAGTTCAGGATATAGTGGCAGTACTGATAAAGATGGCTCAGGTGTGAGTGATTACAGTTCAGAATCGGACGTCAAGGAGGGAATGGATTCTGAAGATGATAGTTTGTCGAATGATGCCAAGGAGATGAAATGTTAAAAATCTGACTTGATCAAGAAAGCTGCTGCTACATCGAAGGACATGGAGAAGTTCTTATCTGAAGATGGATCTTTCTCTTGCCAGAATGACACTAAGGATAATGTCGCAGCTTCTACAAGTCAGGTAAAATCTGAAACTCCTAGCATATGTAGTGATTGTGCTGATATGAAACATGAATGTGCTAAATTAAAACATGAATCTGAAACGATTCATAGTCACAATCAAAGTTTAGTTATTGAACTGTCAAAATGCAAAGAGGCAAACATGGCCTTAGCTCGCAATGAAAAGGATTTCAAATCAGTAATCGAAACTTTAAAGAAAAGTGTTTCCGAATTGACAAAAATTGTTTTTAATAAACAAATTGGTATTAATAACTACATTAATATCATTGAGGAAATAAAGAAAGAGCTAGCCATGGCAAAATTGGAGAGTTATTCTAACTCCTGATATGTGCTTGATCACATCATAAACGTTCAAAAGCTGAAAGGGAATGTGAAAGGCGTTGTGTATAAGTCGTGTCCGCCCCCTTTGAGACACAACTATACCAGAATGCCTGATGAAGAGGAAATGCCTCGTTTTGAACCAAGTGTGCGTCTTGATTATGAGGAAGTTACTACAGGATTAGGGTTCAAACCAGACAATTCCTCGGGAAACTCATCTGATGGAACAGAAACTTCAACATCTACGAATCAAAGTGCTCCAATTATTGAGGACTATGACTTGTCAGATGATGAATCAGATGTGAATGATGAGGATAAATCTCTTGATGATAGGAAAGGAGTAGAAGTGCCTATTGAGAATCATATTCTGTGTGATCCTCCTACTCCTGTTGTGCACTCAACTGTTAAACAAGAGATAGATCCCATAAAGGAAACAATGTCAACTGTTAAAAGTGATAATGTGTTGTACACTTTAGTCGGTGATAGTAAAATATATTCAGGCAAAGATTTTCCAATAAAAAATGTCAATCAATCTTTGATTGATAAAGTTTTCGAGGATTCTACAAGTAAATTTTTGGGAAAAGCGATCCCGAGAGTTTCTGTAACTCAGTGTGATCCTATTCCAAAAGCTGAAGTTTGAAGACAATTTGGAAATCAAAGATTACCGACAAAGCAATAACCTATCGCTTTTAAAGGTAAACAAAAGGAACAACGACTTCAAAAGCCCAATATTTCACAACCGAGGGTGGAAACAAAAGGAGCTTATTACAAGAAAAAGGTTCAGAAGATCAACTTCGTGAAATCCAGAGGGACTGATAAAATTGAAACTTTCGAAAACAAATCCAACAAGGATTTTATTAAACAAGTTAAAATTTTGAAAAGAAACAGTCAAAACAATTACACACAACACACAAACGGTTGTGATGTAGGACCAAGTACCTCAAGATCACGAAGTTCATCATCAAGCTCTTACAGTTATGATACTCCGAGGTTTGTTGAGCGGAGATCATGCTTTGAATGTTGTGAGCATGGACACATTGTCAAGAACTGTCCATATCTCACCAAGGGAAAAGCAAAAGTTGATGCCCCACATGGTAACAGTTACTATAAAAGATCTGTTTCGCCAAAACAGGACCCTCGTCTTGTTAAACAACGAGAGGTGAAACAGAAAAAGAAACAATGAAAAGAAGTTGAAAAGGCGTTAAAACCGGAGGTTGTCCAAACAAAATCTATTAAATCGGATGTTAAACATGAAATACAGAAACAAATTTGGAAACCAAAAATGGTAACTGTTTCAGGGGAGCTCAATTAATTCCGAATCATCAGGAAATCGAAGTTACAATCTTCGATGATGACGGACGACCCAAGTTTATGAAGGCTTGGGTCCCCCTCTCCAACTAATCTCTGAATGAGTGTGCAGGATGTTCCAGGAGGAACTATTGATAGTCTTAGGATTGTTGACAGTGGGGCGTCCATGCACAAGATCGGCGACATGCGGCTCCGAAACATTGTTACATCTAGGAGTTGTTGCATTTGATGGAGAGAAAGAAAAAGAAAAAGAAAAGAAGTGAAAGATTGTCTGATGAAAGAAATTGAAAGCTTCGGAAAAATGAAAATCATTCAAAAGTTTGATTGTTAAAGGCTTTGATCGGGTCCCCAGGATAGATTCAATCAAAATGTACGAACCTGCAGCACGTCTGATGTTCAAAATCAACAAGATGAACGTGCAGTGTACATTTATTCACGGTGTGATTGAAGAAAATGTGTTTGTTGAACAAAACAACCGGGTGTGCGGATGCCTTGGCATGGATTGAACAACCACACACTACTTCTGAAGGAGAAAGACAAAGACCTTCGTTGGTGCAATGTGGAAGACCAACCGGACCCAGAGGTTTCTGATCTTGTTGCTGTGAAAGGATTTCTTGGTTTATTGAAGTAGCTGCATAACCGTCCTTGAAGTCCACACCGGGTGGATATCCAGTTTGGGAGAGCACTCAGATTCATTGCAATGCACGAAGCAGTTGTAGGATACGGTTTTGAATTTCTAATCTCTCCTATACTTGATGATATTTAAGCTGCTTTATGAATTATATCATCTCGTGCAACACTCTTTGACCTGACACGTTGAACTCGAATATCACCTCACGCGTCATTGTTTCACTATGAAACTCGTCAATGTTGTCTTGGTCCACACCGCTTACCGATGTGCCAACTGATTTTTCCAAAATTCGATAAATCAATTCTGATTAAAATTAATTTTGGTAAACGACATTGAGGTAAAACATGAGTTAACCAACATCGGGAAATCCTTTTTGTAAATACCTTTGTGTTTTTAAAATTTATCATAGTTTGTTGATTTCAGGGGGAGTAAATCCATTTAAAAAAATATTCAAAAAACGTCGAAAAATTTCAAAAACTCAAAAACAATAGAAAAACAAAAATGAGTTTCCTGGCGAGCAAAAGAGAAAATGCTAGTACATCAGTGGTCTGTCAAAACCTCTTTGAACCTAAAATGAAAAACGATAAGCAACTCTATATAAGATGTATCGGTAGGCTCACAATCAGACTAAAATGTGCAGGATGATACAAACCTAACAGATTTCAAGTCAGGTGGGAACCATTCATTGGCATATGGTCTTGGTACCGAAATTTCGTTTGAGAGATTGCCGAGGTTCTGAGATACGTGGTCTTTATGCTGTCTTATCATCTGGGTATCATGGTTGTATCTTTTACCGAAAAACAACGGGGACGCAAGTCTAGATCTTCCATGATACCATAGATACGTGTAGATACTGCATTCGACCTCAATAAGTGATCAACAATCACATGTCCAAACAAAATAAGTGATAAAATATCACATTTATCCGGGAGTCAAGTTCGTCTCTTTGCTGTACGATGTACTGACCTGTTCACAGACTTGCTACTGTTCCCTCATGCATATGAAAATCAAGTTCCTCATCAATAAGTGATTCTATCACATAGGGCTTGTTTTCAATCAAAAATAAGTGAGTATCTCACATCTTTTTATACGGTCAAACAGATGATAAACGGTATACTCACAGGTAAGATGAACTCTCGTGCATACCTTGATACGGGAATGTGTCGTGTGTGGATGAACACCGGTCGGTAAGTATAAATCATACCTTAACTGTCACACCCCGAAATTATCAGAGCTGGCGTGACTGGACTGGTATCTTCATTGCACAGCGGAAGCAAATAAGCAAAGACTTTCTATAAATTGAACGCCTACTAAGTACTCGAATTCTCGATGGTCCTCCTATTCCAACCGTGCCTTGACTTTGAAAAGCAACCTGAGAAAGAAACATGCTAAAAAGTCAACATAAAGTTGAGCGAGTTCATAGTTTGTTTGTAAAAGATTTGAAATAAATCTTTTGAGTTGTGAAAGATTTGAAATAAATCTTTGGAATAACCGGTTTTTGAAATAGTATTGAGAAAACGAATTTAAAAATCATTTTCTTGCCAAGTTATATGGAAACGTTGTGTTTGTAACACATTATGTTCATAAAAACCATGTATTTGTAAAGTCTTGTATTTGTAATGTTCGTATAACCGTCAATGCCCACCCTGACTTTGACTCCATACCCGCATAATCCTATGCCTTGAATTTTGTATAAAACATGGTATTTAATTTGTATGAACAAGTATTTTTTTATAAGTATAAAATCCCTGGTATGTAGCAAATAAGGAAATAAAGAGATCACCAATGGTTTGCAAGGCCATTGATATGTGTGAAGTGCAGTAGGAAGACTCAAACCTAGCAGATTTTTGCGTCGGGTACCAAGTCACCCCGAGGTCCGTACTGTTGGGCCTGGGGCTGGGCTCGCTACACCCAGATAGATCTACCGCTATTGTCCCTCGGTCCTACACTGAGGATTAATGGCCTCCAGTTCCCGCCTACCCACTCACATGATCTGTACGTCCTAACCCTCCTTAAGCTAACCATACCATGTATAAAAATGTCTGTAATCCTTTTGTAATATGTCTATATGTATGAAAATCCCTGGTCTCCCCGACCAAATCCCTTGTCTCCCCGACCAAATCCCTGGTCTCCCCGACCGTAAATCAATCACATTTCGAAAATAAGCATTTGTTTGTAAAAACCGGTATGTTTAGTATAAACCTTTCGTAAATCATTTGAGTTTCTCGAAATCCCTTCGTAATATGATTTAGAAATACGAGTTTTGCGTTTGTTCAAAACTTTGTATGTTTTTGCAAAACGTGCATGTCTTTCCACCCCGAAAACATTTACAAAAATGTAAAACAGTAAAAAGTGGGGGTTATGAACTCGCCTGAATATTCCTGTGCAAAGCTAGCTAATTTACGACTTCGTGATGTCGTTTCCAAGACTTGACTTTCTAGCGTGCGTTCTATAAGATTCCTAGCACGGAATATCTTATAAGTTTCTAAATAACATAGTAAGTAAACTACGTGTCATCGAGCTCTACCGAATCGTTGACCGAACGATTTGACGGTAAATTGTCAACTTAAAAGAAGCGAAGAAGTTATACTTGTGTAGTTCGTTCATTCGTCGGTATTTAAGAAGTCTTGAAAAGACTTAGTTCTCGAGAGGTTTAAAATATATGAATATTTATATAAGTATATAAATACATTGTTATAATCGCGTTAGTTGTCTCGAGAATTTGTACGTGTATGTAAAGTAAATTTACATGAAAGTATATATATATCAAATTCGTACGAAAATTATATAATAAACTCGTATTATATATTGCTTTCATTTGACCTTTGTCAAGATTTTCGTATATGCCGCTCCGGCGTATAAAATAAATATGAAAAATTATATTTATTTTATAAAAGAATCGTCGAGTTGTCGTGTTTGAAAATAAATAAACAACTATATTTATTTTTATAAAAGAGCTCGTGTCGTGCGATATTTGAAATAAATATAAAACTATATTTATTTTTATAAAAGCATTCGTATTGTTTAATACTTGAAATAAATATACAAACTATATTTATTTTGTAAAAACGAATTCATGTTGTTTGACATTTGAAATATATGGGTAAACTATATTTATTTGTCGTTGAAATCATATTCGTATCGTTGTTTTCGAAAGTAGTAAAGTGTCGTCGAAAGCAAAATTTACCTTTGTGTATGTATTCGTTTGACAGTTTCATTTTTATAATAAGACTCGTTTTATTTTACGGATTTTCTCGAAAAACGGGTAGAGTTTCCTCTGTTTTTGGACGCCCTGACAACACAAGTTGTCGTTATTTATCAAAATTCAATCAAATTCAACCAATATAATCAATATATGAGATTTCGTCAGTCATGTAAAGATGTAAAGCATATTTAGATAGATCGGTTCGAGCTCGTTTTCACGTGACATAAATTATAAAAACAACGAAATAAATCGCGCCGATAAAATCATTTACCAAATCCTCCGCATCGAGAAGCTGAGCTGACCGAGTCAACTCGCTGAGTTGACCGGCTAACCTTGACTGAGTTGACTCGGTTCGACCAAGTCAACTGAACCGAACCGTCTAGTCTCGTTGACTGCCTTGCTTGAACCCATTGACCGAAATCTGACTCGAGACTCGACCCGTTGACTGTTGACCACGAGTAACCTGCTGTTGACCCGAGTTGACTCGGGTGTTGACCGAGTCAACCAGGTTTGACTCGAACCCGGACACGAACCCAAACTGTACTGGACCGAGACCTGCCTGAACCGAGCACCGAATCTGTTGACCAAACTTGGATTTGAAAAAGTGACCCCGAACCAAACGCAACCTTCCCGAATAAAGCACATGTTATCATGGTGTCATCATAATCACCATCATTATCAATCGTATCATCATCATCTCCGTCATCGGCTCCGCCGGCTTCACCGGCCGGAGTCCGGTCGACTTTCTTTTAAGGAGACAGAACGAGAGGGGGGGTCTTACCGCTGAAACCTGTGAAGCCCTTCGGATAAACGGAACAGGGACCGACGGACAGGAGTACCGACCACCAGAGAAATGGACCGACCGGCGGTCCGAACCTCCGACCGCCGGTTCTCTCCCTCTCTCGGTTCTATCTCTTCTGTTTGTAGCCGCCACGCGCCGCCGCACGCCACTCGTCACGCCACCACCGCCGTAGACGACTGCCACGGCCCCCGACCTGGTTTGACCCGTTTCAGGAGCCGCGGGACAGAAATCCCGTGGTATTTAATTGACAGCGGAAGATTCTTCAGGATCTTTTTAAAACTGAAATATTTCCCGATTAATTTATTTCAGAACTCGGGATAAAACCCGGTAATTTACAATCATTTGATTTCACGGAGAAATCTTTTATTTTACAAAACATGTTTCCTTATTTTATACTGAGCCACTTCTTTGAGCTTGTAGTGCTATATGGCACTTTTCCTGGATCATAATAGATTACCTGAAACATGTTTGAAAAAGGTTTTGTCAGCGGGAAATACTGAGTGAATCATTCTATTTTGCATAATGATGCATAGTTATTAATTACAGCATAAGAGCGATTACGATGGCTTCTATCTTATTTTTATCTGGCATCCTGTCACAATGGTGACATGTCACAATGGTGACATGTCACAATGGTGACGATGGTCATACCACTATTAGATCAATGAACCTAAATAGTGATGATTATCCCTGTAGGTCAATGAACCTAACAGTGATTATCCCGAGTAGGTCAATGAACCTAACTGGGAGAAAATTAGTAATGTGCACAATACCCCACTAACCAGTAATTCAAGATATCCACGACTTAGTCCCTGTAATTATAACCTTGAAAATAATTTGAGGTATTGTAAAATAGTTGATAAAAAGAGAATGACTCACATTGCAGATTTATACGGGCAGAGTTTAGCCTACTGATTAGCCTTTTTAACCTAAATTTAATAACAGGCACACAATTCGGGGTTAGTAATCAATACAGCATTTATGATAACTCACGAGATCAACCCTCACAACGAATGACAAAGTGCTATGCTTAAACATCCATCGAATTAACGACTAATGACAAAGCATCACCCTAATGTGGGCAGCACTTAAACATCCATTGAGTACATTGATCGATCGGACAATGAATCGTAATAGCGATCGAGTTAATACCCGAGTTGCGGCGTCGATTAGTGAACCGTGTGTGTTAATTGTGATAATCAGAACGTAACTCGGTGCCTGTAGCGAGAAATTACGTCGTTTGAACACCAGAAGTCGAGTCCCAAGGCCCTCTATTTATACCCAAAAATTGTCAACCCTTGCGCACCGTAACACTCTAACCCTTACGGTCCGTAACCACCCTTGCGCACCGTAACACTAATTTCCTTACGGTGCGTAAGGAACACCTAAGCACTATAGGTTTGCCACGTTTGGGACTAGGCTTGCTGAGTCGACATATTTCATTAATTCATTTCTGCCAACGAATTATTTGGATAATCGTA
Source organism: Helianthus tuberosus (assembly GCA_030545235.1). NCBI lineage: Eukaryota > Viridiplantae > Streptophyta > Magnoliopsida > Asterales > Asteraceae > Helianthus > Helianthus tuberosus. Next base: position 132,392,959 of record CM060433.1, read on the forward strand.
AACTAGGAAATACCCCCCCCCCCTGTGTTTTAGGGGCCCTGATCCTGATTCTGATTGTTCTGAAAATTTTAGGGTTTGCGCAGAATCACTTGGGTGTCTTAATTAGGGTTTCCTATTGGTCAAATTAATTTAATAAATATGACTTTTGATGAGAGTTGTTACATTCTCCCCACCTTAATAAAAATCTCGTCCTCGAGATTTACTAGAATAATTGAGGATAATTTCGCTTCATTTCTGATTCTAACTCCTAAATGTATTAGGATCATATCTTTGAATCCTACTTTACTTTAACTAACACTACTCGTTTACCTTTATATTTTGGAAAGGTACTACCAAAGATTCATCTGATAGACATTTCTTGAGATTGGATATATGAAATACATCATGTACTCCAGCTAACTCTCCTGGTATTTGTAAACGATAAGCAACTGGTCTTATACGTTGGATCACTGGAAATGGTTCTACGTACCTTGGATTTAACTTTCCTTTCTTACCGAATTTAACAACTCCTTTCCAAGGAGATACCTTTAATAACATTTTGTCTCCAACTTGAAATTCTAACGGCTTTCGTCTATTATCTGTATAACTCTTCTGGCGATCTCTAGCCGTTTTCAGCCTTTTCCTTTGTGATACTGAATATCACAGTCGTAGTTACTTGGGATTTTCATCCATCTCCTTTGCCTCATGTTTAATTCTTTTTGCCCAATTATATATCTTAAATTCTTATGATCCGTATAGACAGTAAACTTACTTCCGTACAGATAATGTCTCCAAATCTTAAGGGCAAAATTTACGGCTCCTAATTCTAAATTATGTGTTGTATAGTTCTCTTCGTTCTTTTTCAACTGTCTTGAAGCATATGCAATTACATTCTTGCGTTGTATACGCACACATCCAACTCCTAGTTTTGAAGCATCACCATATACTTTAAAATCTTCTGTTCCTTCTGGTAAGGCTAGGATTTTGTTAATTTATGCTTTAAGATCCTAAAGGCTTCTTCTTGTTTAGGTCTCCATTCAAACTTAACTGTTTTACAGATTAACTTAATTAATGGTATAGCTATCTTGGTAGGATCTAGTGAATACCTTCATGATTCACCATATGTCCTAAGAATTGCATTTCTTGTAACCAAAATTCACACTTCGAGAATTTGGCGTACAGCTTTTCTTTTCTTAACAAAGTTAAGAGTACATGCAAGTGCTGACAATGTTCTTTCTGACTTTTGGAATAAATAAGTATATCGTCGATAAAGATAATTACAAATTTATCCAAATATGGTTTACAGATCCTATTCATCATGTCCATGAATACAACAGGTGCATTTGTTAATCCGAAGGGCATGACTGTAAATTAGTAATGATCATACCTAGTCCTGAAAGCAGTTTTAGGTATGTCTTCCTCTTGTATTTTCAATTGATGATATCCGGAACGTAAGTCGATCTTAGAAAAATATCTATCTCCCTGGAATTGATCGAATAGATCATCAATTCTAGGTAATGGGTATCGATTCTTAATTATAACCTTATTCAATTCCCTATAATCAATACACATTCTCATCGAACCATCTTTTTCTTAATAAACAACACTAGTGCCCCCCACATGGGGATAAATTAGGTTGTATAAAACCTTTACTTAATAATTCATCTAATTGCTTTTTCAGTTTTTTTTTTTTTTTATAAATTTCTGTAGGTGCTAACCGATAAGGTTCCTTGGCTTATCGGTAAAATTCCTGGAATTAGATGAATCCTAAATTCTATCTCCCTATCTGGTGGTAATCCAGGTAAATCTTCTGGAAATACATCTGGTATTCTGAAATTACAGAAATTTCCTTAATTTCTTTATCTTTAGTATTGATGATTACTGAAATCATGTATACTATTCCTTGCTTTCGTTCATAATTAGCAACTTTCCTTACTGATATGAACTTTAGGGTTTTACATAGCTTATCTCCTGTAATCATTATTACTTCTCTAGTGGTGCACAAATTTCTATGGAATTCTTATCATAGATAATTCGAGCATAATTGTTTTACTAATCAATCCATTCTTAGCACAACCTTGATTTCAACTAATTTCATAGATAATAGGGTTGCAGAAAATTTATGACTTAAAAGTTCTATTTCTACGTTTTGCAGAACCTTATTTATTTTAACTGAATCCCCATCTGCCGTTTCTATTGTAGAAATTTGCCTAATGCTGGTTAAAGGTAAGTTAAAAGTTTGGCATAATGAAGTATTTATAAAACTTTGGTTTGCACCAGAGTCAAATAATACTTTTATGTAAACGTTGTGAACTAAGAACGTACCGGCTATCACATCTGGAATGAGTTCTGCTTCCTTAGCTGTTAGTTGGAAGGCTCTTACATTCCTTTTTGCTCCTTCTGCAGGTTTAGCTTTATTGTCAGATGGTTTGTTTAATTCTGGACAATCTGGCCTAAGATGTCCAGCTTCTCCACAGTTGTAGCAGACTGAAAATTTCTTCCTCCTGCAGTCTTTTTCTTGATGCCCCGGAATTTTGCAAAAATTGCAATATCCTTTGCATCTTCCAAAATGCTTCCTTTTGCAAAAATTGCAAAATGGACTAGTGGTAGATTGCGCATTTCCTTTTCTCTTGAAATTGTTATGGTTACCCGGATGGAATTCTTGGGTAATCTTTTGGACTACTTCCTTCCTTCTATTTTCTTCTCTTGTCCGTACTAGTTCATCAGTTAAAGTATTGGCTAAATCCACTGCATCATCAATCGTGCGAGTTTTGCAGCTTTGACGATATTACGGATTTCGGAAATCAATCCCCAAATATAACGGGAAATAAGTACCGGCTCTGGCGAAGCCAGGGTTGGTACTGCTCGAGCATATTCGAAGAATGTCGTAGTATACCCTCGACAATCTACATCCACCATCCGATGGGTTAGAAACTTATTTGTCATTTGTTCTTTTTCATACTCGGGACAGAATTTTCTTTCTACAAAGCTCTTAAATTCTTCCCAGTTCATAGCATATGCCATCCTTCTTCCTTTTGCTTGTAACACCGTATTCCACCATTCTAGCGCCACTTCTTTGAAAAGGTTTGACGGGTACATCACTTGATCATCCTGAGCACATTTACTTATGGCAATTACTGCCTCGGTTTTCTCTAACCAACACAGTGCCGCAGTCGCTCCTTCACTGCCTGCAAACTCAGTGGGTTTACAAGCAAGAAATTCTTTGTAAGTGCAACCAGGCGTTGCCGCTTTCCTTTTCTTAGGGAGCGGAGCTTGCCGTGGTTCATTATCATGATTAACATGATTACTGCCTCCGTTTATACTAATACTGAAGTTATCTTCAGAAATACGTTTACTAGGAACAATTTGTTGCGGTTCGATTGGATTTTTAATAGCAGCAACGATTGATGGAATAGCATTGGCTATCCCTTGAGCAACTATTCCTGGAATAGCGTTGGCTATCCCTTGAGCAACGATATTTTCTATATCCTGCCTAGTCATAAATTGATCCCCCGGTTGTTGCTCAGATTGATTAACCCCATTAACTGGTTCATTATTAGCGTTTTCCATCTGATAACTAATTTATAGATAAATAATTAGTATAAAAGAAATAATCCAATGTTACAATTATTTGCACATAATCACGTAAACAAATATACAACCAAAATTGTAAATTTTCTAATATTTCGTTTGTTGTATAGATTATATCATGCTTCTATATACAACCGTTTTATTATTTATTTTACACAAACTGATTTTACTATTACTATTACACAACCATAGTTTCATAATCCCCTATCCTTTGTCAGGTGATGTTCTAGTAACGGCGTTCCTTCTCATCGTATTTCCAGGAGATCTGTCCCAAAATCTCTTGGATCTTATTCCCATCATCCATTTTGTCAAAATGATGGAGTTTAGCCATATTCTCGTTACTTATTGGTGGATTTGGTAAAGGTTCTAGATTGAACTTAGGAAAAAGACTATAGGGATGGTTTTGTAACAGTATTTCATTAGTCACCCATTCGTCTATTTGCGAGTGGATTGAAAGGTTTGGAATAGCTGGTTCTAAATTCATTGGTAGTTGTGTTTCAAGAGAATGAATAAAATCATTTTCATTAATAGGCTCAATAGTATCATCGTTTGCTATTATAAAATCTAGTTCTTCTTGAGATGGTAACCCCTTAATTTGCCTAGAACTTTCCCCAATTTCCATTTTCTTAGGCTTGGGTCTCTCGAGAGGTAAAGCGTTGAATTCTATAGGTTCTTCTATGTCTGGAATATACCTATTGAAATCTCTGGAAACCTCTATTCTTACCGGATAGAGATTTAAATTCTGAAGGGCGTCGGACAAGTCACTCATGCTGTTTAGCAAAATACACACAATTACTAAGTCATAACAAAATTTTATAGAACAACTTTTTAAATAGTATTTCATACTGGGTAACTACCAAAACAACTGAAAATTAAAACACACTAGGTTTTATTTGTAAATTTATTTATAAGGTTTCTAGACTGTAGATAATAAAAGTGCTAAACTTGGGTCAAATTATTTAAAAATTTGTATTAGTTAGCATATAAAGATCTGCCCATACTGTATACAGTTAACTAGATAATAAAACATATAATCACAAAATAGAAATTAATAAAAATTAAGTATTTTCTAAATACTTAATTGGCTTAAATCAGTGGCTCGATCAGTGGCTCTGATACCACATTTTTCTGTCACGGCCCCCGACCCGGTTTGACCCGTTTCAGGAGCCGCGGGACAGAAATCCCGTGGTATTTAATTGACAGCGGAAGATTCTTCAGGATCTTTTTAAAACTGAAATATTTCACGATTAATTTATTTCAGAACTCGGGATAAAACCCGGTAATTTACAATCATTTGATTTCACGGAGAAATCTTTTATTTTACAAAACATGTTTCCTTATTTTATACTGAGCCACTTCTTTGAGCTTGTAGTGCTATATGGCACTTTTCCTGGATCATAATAGATTACCTGAAACATGTTTGAAAAAGGTTTTGTCAGCGGAAAATACTGAGTGAATCATTCTATTTTGCATAATGATGCATAGTTATTAATTACAGCATAATAGCGATTACGATGGCTTCTATCTTATTTTTATCTGGCATCCTGTCACAATGGTGACATGTCACAATGGTGACATGTCACAATGGTGACGATGGTCATACCACTATTAGATCAATGAACCTAAATAGTGATGATTATCCCTGTAGGTCAATGAACCTAACAGTGATTATCCCGAGTAGGTCAATGAACCTAACTGGGAGAAAATTAGTAATGTGCACAATACCCCACTAACCAGTAATTCAAGATATCCACGACTTAGTCCCTGTAATTATAACCTTGAAAATAATTTGAGGTATTGTAAAATAGTTGATAAAAAGAGAATGACTCACATTGCAGATTTATACGAGCAGAGTTTAGCCTACTGATTAGCCTTTTTAACCTAAATTTAATAACAGGCACACAATTCGGGGTTAGTAATCAATACAGCATTTACAATAACTCACGAGATCAACCCTCACAACGAATGACAAAGTGCTATGCTTAAACATCCATCGAATTAACGACTAATGACAAAGCATCACCCTAATGTGGGCAGCACTTAAACATCCATTGAGTACATTGATCGATCGGACAATGAATCGTAATAGCGATCGAGTTAATACCCTAGTTGTGGCGTCGATTAGTGAACCGTGTGTGTTAATTGTGATAATCAGAACGTAACTCGGTGCCTGTAGCGAGAAATTACGTCGTTTGAACACCAGAAGTCGAGTCCCAAGGCCCTCTATTTATACCCAAAAATTGTCAACCCTTGCGCACTGTAACACTCTAACCCTTACGGTCCGTAACCACCCTTGCGCACCGTAACACTAATTTCCTTACGGTGCGTAAGGAACACCTAAGCACTATAGGTTTGCCACGTTTGGGACTAGGCCTGCTGAGACGACATATTTCATTAATTCATTTCTGCCAACGAATTATTTGGATAATTGTAAACTAGGAAATACCCCCCCCCTGTGTTTTAGGGGCCCTGATCCTGATTCTGATTGTTCTGAAAATTTTAGGGTTTGCGCAGAATCACTTGAGTGTCTTAATTAGGGTTTCCTATTGGTCAAATTAATTTAATAAATATGACTTTTGATGAGAGTTGTTACAACGACGGCTCTGCCGTCGCCGGTTGTCGCGCCACCGTGAGAGGTGACCGGCCCCGATTCCTTCATCGATCTCACTCTTTCTCGTTACAGCTGAGCGCCGCCACCATCTTGGTGGCTGGCCTCATGTTATCGAGAAAGGGGGGGTAACAGGTGGGGTTTTGAGTTGAAGCTCTAATTTTTGTTGAGGGTGTGCTGTAGAAATCGAGAGAGGGGGTGAGGGTAGAAGGTGATTGGTGGTCTGCCTTATGTGTGTGTAGGTTTTGATTTGAAGGGAAAATGAGGATGTTTGGCTTATGATATGTCTGCACAATTGAAGGGTCATATATAGAGGTTTGTGGTGATCTTGTGTTCCAAATTTTAGAGACAAGAATCTCTTTTATGGATTTTATAAAGATTTTTAGAGATTTGATGAGATTTTGGAAATCTTTTGTAGGGATTTGGCAAATATTTTGTACAGATCATATAAGGTCTAATGTATTATGCAGGTTTAGGCTTGTGGTTTTGGATTTGGGCCTAGGGCCCACAAGCCCATCTTATGTGTAAGTGGCCGTAATTCCTACGAGACCCGTCTTTAAATCAAAATCACCGAAGTCTAGTAAAATAATATTTCAGAGTTAAAAGTGTGTAAAAATAATGTTGGTATCCGTCGTAGTCGCGCAATATTCCGCAGATTTTTCCGTAAATCGCCGTTCACGACCTGTAAAGCCGGTTAGCCATTTTTAGGCACTCCAAAGGCCCAATTAGGTTAATTTGCTTTGTAAACACTAATTATTATTGCGTTAATCATCTGCTAATCACGTAATTAGGTGCCGTAAATCACGGGTTGTCACATTAACGTATCCCCATGTCACATGATTACATCTAATAAGTTGAGCTTATGTGGACAACAATACCGATAATCGTTATAGGATGCTTATTTAAATGTTAACTAATTGAACAACAAGAGCGTTTTGGCGTGACCATACACTGATATGATTCTCTTACCCTCGAAACTCGCAAAAAGATTGTCTTTAAATATTTATTTACTTTTCTTCGTTTCTGTATCTCTGTATATATTTATTTATTGCTTTCCGTCTTTACATTTGAAAAATGAAAAATACCAAAAAGATTTTAGGCGTGTTTTAATCTAAACTTTATAAAAGCCAAAAAGATTTTGCTTCTAGTTTATTTTAGATTGACCGATGTTGGAACTCGAGTCTATCCTACCCAAAATCCTGATTGTAAGCCGGAAAACAATTGGATCTTCATAAACGGTCGAAGTTTACAAGTTTTGAAAGTTAAAGGATTAAAATTGATCAATTTTTAAACTTTCAAACTGTTTTCGGTCGGTGTTTGATTGAGATTTGATCTCATATGTGTCATTTGTTTAATTTATCTATATTCCAAGCGGTTGTTCTCATTACGTGTTTAGCTCTGTTACGTGTGCAGATGTTGCATTCGAACCAGCTAAAAGTGAAGAGAACGTGTCAGATGACAAGCCGTAAAGTGAAGACACGACGTTGATGCAATCAGAAGATCAAGATAATCGGGTTGCAGTTGATCACTCATCAACACCAAAAGGATCAAAAGTATTTGAGATAAAAAGATTCGCGAGCATCATTCAAGGGGGAGTTTGTTGATACACTCCCTGTTTGTGACACGTGAAGAACTTTTAAAGATCCGACAATGTGAAGATCGAACCATCACGAGTAGCGTCCAAGGGGGAGTTTGTTGGTACACTTTGTGTGGACGCGACTCGGTTCGGTTTGACTCGGTTAGGTTCGGCTCAAGCCCGACGTCACGACATTCCTCCGTCGTGCGCCCCAGAGTTCGACACGCGAAGCACGAATTGCCGTGAACCGTTTCCCGCCGACACATCACCATGACATCACCATGATGATGTCATAGGACAACTTGTAAATGCATGGATAGCATAAAGTCATGTAGGCAACGTGAATTAAACATGAGTTGTTACTCCACTAAGAACCATGAATGATATTATAAGAAGAACCAATCAGATATTTCATGGATAAGAGTCTTCATGAAGAATCATGCATGTCAACATACAACCTACGAAGACAACAGGTCAGCGAAGACTACATGCTGTTGACGAAACTTAAATGATTCCCTACATGACGAAACTCATGAAACATCCTGCTATTGACGAAACTTCTGTTATGACGAAACTCCATGAAGTTTCGTCATCATGATCTTTCGCCATGAGGTTTCGTCGGCTCCATGAATGTTTCGTCGTCTGATGATGTTTCGTCGTCTGATGATGTTTCGTCGGCTGCACAAGAGTTTCATCGTCTATGTCCCTATATATACAGCACCAAAGACACACAGACAGATAGAGAGAACTGAGAGTTTCATTTGTGTGTTTCATTGTAATATCTTTCTGTAACGAAACTCTGTTAATTCCATACACAACCGTTAAACGTTGAATCTTTGTCTTGTATTTATCTCTCGCTCAGTTTGTGTCGTAACGGGGATTCCGCACTCGTTTCAGCACCTGAAACAAGAAATCATCGTTGTCCGACGATCCGTATCAGGACCTACATTTACAAAATAACCCTTGAAAAGGTGAAATGGCAAGTATGCCCTCATGTGCAAGGCACATGACCATACTTAACCAAAAAATCTGACTGAGTTAGGCTCAAAGGACGAACCGTGCAAAATTTTGAAACATAAAGTACAAAACTCGTCAATTTTTGCGCTAAAGGACAGCTCCTGCAATTTGTTGTAAACATAAAGGACAAAACTTGTAATTTACTCGTGTAAAAATACTATTAACGCATTGTTAAGAGTAATTTGGGTATATAAATATTATATTTGACCGGAGCGCGACACTCCGATCAGTATCTCATTGAGTCTGTATAAACAATAATACAAAAAAATCCACATACATTTTTTAAATCAACCAGTTTAATATATTTTTGAAATAGAGAAGAGAAAAATATTTGTGAATCAACCCTATCCATTTGTTTTGCTTTAGAAAAAATATTCACTTTGATCAAAGTCTTAAACTGGTTTTAACTTGTTTATAACATACTCTTTACACTAATTAAATTTGAATTTATACAGATTGTTAATTTATAGTTTGATAAAATAATTTTAGTACCTATTGTCTATTTGTTCACTTACATAAATTGTTTGGATGATTAATATGTGCTAAGGCTGTAAACGCGATTTTAAAAGAAAAAACTTTTTACTTTTTTGATAAATAAAAATTGTTAGTTATTTTAAATACACATCTAAAGTATTAAAAATTATAAAAGTAAGACATTTAAAATACAAACTAGACAAGGAAAAAACATAATGTAGACTTTTTTTCAAAAAGAAAGTTCAAAACTGTTTTTTTTTTATTTTTATAAGAAAATGTTATTATTTATTTGTAAAGATGTTCAATAAAAAAAAACATAATCAAAATACTATTTGAGAAAGTGTCTTTAGAAACAATATATGAAAACTTAAAAAAAATATTATTTAAATAAAAATTAAAAAAACCAATATTAAAAAAAACGCATGTAATCTTTTTTTACAATTTTTAATTTGTTTTGTAACAAAAATAATATTTTTTTTAAATGATGATTTGTATAGAGGGTAAATATTACAAGTTTTAATGTGATTTTATGAAAAAAGGGTATAAAAAGTAATTAGAGGGGTACATTTAGCTACCCCTATGTTATTATTCCTTCAACCCACATTTTATTCGTTGAATTACTACATTTAAGCCGGTATTGTAGATTGGTAGATTTCAAAATTTATCATTGTTGATCTGAATCAAATTCTAAAGCATAATTATTGCCTATTTTTTTTTTATAAAATCTAAAGATAAAAAAAAACGTTCATATGTTAATTAGTATTAACCCTAACATATATAATCTTGACATGCTTTATATAATTATCAAATATTTACATGCAAAACATTACTTACATCATGAAACAACATAACCAAAACAAGGGTATTAGACAAAATCATTTTGTTTACTTTAACTATACACATAACGCAAACACTCACCTTATTTTCATCATATTCATTTTTCATTTATTGTGTATGCGTCCTCCTTATCATCCAAAGAAACAGATGAACGTTTTATATACTCTAAACAATCTGCAATGACTTCGGAGTAAAAAGAATTTGTTCTTGTGAAGGACTTTTGCCTACAAACATGAAGCCGATAAGCATTTGTCTTAGATACCAAGTCTCCGCGGCTACTGCCATAATTTGATTTGCTGGTAGTCATTGTTGACCTCATCGCGTACAAACGTGACTTCCAAGTTTTAATAACTATCCTGAAGAAGTTGAAGATCTTTGCACGTAGTCGTTGGACGCAAAATCTTTTGGAGTTTAGCCGGAATCCTTTGGTTCCATAACTTCTCCGGCGAACCCTGATGTAACTCAGGTGATCCATTTGATTTTTCTCAAAGTAGAGGCAGAATAAAAAAGTCGTATATTGTTTGTGAATATTTATAACTTGATAGTCATATGGAGAGAAATATGACAAAGAATAGTACAAGTTTGACATTTTGGGGATGTTGGTGTGTGGGGATAGGCAAAGAAATACCATTATTAATAATTTTAATTAAGCTTTTATGGTCGGTGTGTATTTTCTTTTCCTTTTGAATGCAACTATTGGAATTGGAAATTGTGTATTAATATTCATGGTCGACTCAATCGTTTTAGAGGCTTAAAGAAGTAAAGTAAATAATTCGAGTCTCTATTATTAGGTTGACGAGATCTTTTTATTTCAAAACATTTTGCTGCATTCTCTTCCTTTCCTTTTACTTTCTTTTCTTTTGCCTCGTTAAGTGAACTCGGGCAGGGGCGGATCTAGGCCACTTTTGTGGGTTCCCAGTAACCCATTAGGTTTGAAAAAAATGGAAAAATTAGTGAGAATCTTGTATAATTTGGGAAAAAAATAGTGAGAATCTAGTAAAAGGAACCCAGTGAAAAAAGTTCTTAGATCCGCCACTGAACTCGAAACAGTTAAAGCTTCAGAGGTCAAAAAAGAAAAATCACTGTTTGGATTCGAACCAGGATTTGCATTGAGAGAGTATATTAATTCCCTACCAGCATACTATATCATTAATATTTAGGCAATAAAATTAAATATTAATTCCCACATTAACTTTTTTATTTAAATAGAGGTTCTTAATTTTTGATGGCCCAAAGCTCGCTTCACTTGGATGGATAACATTTGAGCCAGCCCTCTTCATATTTTATTAGTTAAGAGGCCCTGTTCATATTTTATTAGTTAAGAAAAAAATCAAATATAACTATCGGAATTTCAAACAGTTGACAAAATCTTTGAGAAAAATAAAGTCTTACGTACTTTGGTTGCCAAATCAAAGAATTAGTTGCATGTAGTTTAGTGAACGCTGCCCCTCCACGTATTATCGCGTGCATGTGGTTAAGGTTAGCCCACGTTCGTAGTGTCTCAAGAATTTTATCATACAATCAAATTAATGCTTTTATTAAGAGTTAAATCATATGTTACATTTAAAAAAACAGAAATATTTAAGGGTAAACTTTTAGACTTGGTTTACAATTAAGTAACATATTTACTTAATTGTGACATCTCCATTTCTCCTATGCCCGACATTTGTGACGTTATCTAGCCATGCTCCATGCCCATGACTTTATAGTCTAGTGGCATCTTGGGGTAAGATTATTAGACTAATAGGTCCTGAGTTCGATTCCCACAAGGCGGATTTTTTCTCATATTTATTGGGTTTTCTTCTAAAATTAGTGTATAGGCATTATGCCTATTGGAGATGGATATGATCAGATGGTTCCGCTGGTGGCAGATGATACTACAATGGTCCGTCCGCGATCCAAATTTGTCGTTAAAAAAAATCTAGCCAAGCTCCCCCTTTTTCATTCCATCTTTTAACTTTTAATTTACGTTTTCGTAGACTTTATGGTTTTCATTTCGTGAATTTAGATGATTTTTATTTTGTTGTTATTTGTAGTAAGGGGCATTTGTTATTTGACCGTTAGTTATTGTTGATGTTAAGGATGGTTGTAAATACCCTATGTATATGTTGTAATTTCGTCCTTTGTCCGTGTTGGTCGGGGGTTTTGTTTTGTGTTGGTCTTTTGCCCGTTTAGGTCGGAGGTGTGTTTTAATGAAGTTTAATTAAAAAAAAAAAAAAAAAGGTTATTTTTGATGTTTATGGTTGTGATTTGTTCGAACGGGTGAAGAGGAAAATACATTACAAGTACAAGAAAACGAGATCACAAGAATATTCATAGTCATTTGTTATAAGCTTTTACTTTTATTATTATATATCATATCATGCCATATCAGTTTTAAGAAAACATTTGTTTCTAACGACAAAAGCCCCACCAATGTATTTATACTCATAATTATCCATACAACCCGGTCTAATTTTAGGTTTTTTGTTTTGACTTTTTGTGGCAGTTAGCTATTAATCATTTTAAAAACATCATAGGACTCATATATTGTCAGCATGAGTGCATAGAAGATCTTCTGTGATGTTGAGGAGAACCGACAAGCCTTCACAATGAGCAAGATCGAGTCCAATTTGTATAACTTTATTCACCACCACTATCAACATCTAGGACTTGAGTTTTAGCAGCCTCGACATCAATTCGTAGACATGTTTGTTGATGATTTATGGAAGTCTATTGTAAAATTGGAACTAAATATCAGACAAGCATGTATGTTGATTATTTATGGAAATCTATTGTAAATTAGAACAAAATATCAAATTAGTAATAAAATAATTGAACTTGGAAAACTTAAGTGATAAGAGCCATATTTTGTTAATTGATTATGGTGAATCAGTTAGTATATGTTGTTAGTATATAAAAGAATATTGAAAGAAGATGTGATTAAACCATCACTAGTGCTCTAGTGGTGGCCACGGGTATTTAAGTTTCACCTATAGTGTGCTCGGATGAGTTTTCCCCTCTAGGTCTCAAGTTCGAGTCTGGGTAATAGGGGTTTCTCATTGAGATGTTTAAATTGGGGATCTATTATGCGATGGGGCTCTCTAGCGTGGACCTGGTTAAGACAACGTATGCTAGATCTCCCGACGTTCACAAATAATTCACACCTTTCAAAAAAAAGGATGTGATTAGAACCGTATTAAAAATCGTGAAAATTATGATGAATCTTGTGTAATCATTAGGTTAAATTATCGGGTTGAGCTATAGTACAAAAAAGTTTAAAAAAGGAACTAATCAAGTGGGAAGAGTAATTTTGTTAAACAAAATAAAAAGATTATACATATGCAAGTAACATGCTACCCCCCCCCCCCTCTATTTGTAAACTTTTGTAACTATTTTATATACAAAGGGGCTTCAGGTGCGGTTGACCTTATGAGATGCCTACCTCGCTTACGGGACCCTCAATGCGAGCTCCTTCTACTACGATCTTGTATGGGGGTTGCTAAGTTGTTGTTTGGCCTTTGAACCTGCCAACCCATGTTTGTTGAGGAAGTTGTATCTGTTTTCGACAAGGGTCTACGGGATGCGATCGAGGGCATTGTGGTTAGTGGGGATCCAGTTTTTTTTTGGGATTTTCAATGGAGGTTGGCATCTTTACCGATTCGTTTTGGGGGTTTAGGCCTATATTCGGTGGAAGATGTATCAGCATACGCTTTTGTGGCCTTGAGAGCACAATCCTAGAGTTTACAGAACCATATTCTATGGGACAGTGGTATTGATGGTTAGACGTCGATTATGGGTGTACGCTCGGTAGCTTGCATAGTTCCCTTCCCGATCTTGATCTTGGCGAGTTCGCTAACAAGGACACCGCCCATACAAAGGCCCAAAATACTTTGGCAAGTGCCCTGTATAGTAAAGTCGTCCGGAGTTTAGGAGAGAAGTTTGACCTATCTCTACGTCAGAAAGCAGTGTTAGAGCGTCTTCAGGGTCCTAATGCTCAAGACTTCCTAACGGTTATCCCCATTAAAGGGTTAGGACAACACATGTCAGCGGTGGAGTATCGAGCCATCCTTAAATATCAGTCAATGATCCCGTTGTTTCAAGTCGATGGGCCTTATTTAGTTTGTCGTAAGGTTTGTTTGGATAACTTTGGGGAGCATGTGTTCCACTGTAAGAAACTATCGAGCTTTAAATACAGACATAATGTCGCAACCAGCGATCCCATCCTGGGAGTGGGAGCCGCGAGCCCGTATCAGTGGTATCGGTGTTTATTAATTTGGCAGCGGAATTTACATCAGGACCGTAGTTAGGAAATATTTTATCAGAGTGAAATACCACATTTTTATAATAATAAAATACATGGGAAATTCCCAAGTTTCCATTACAAACATGTTTATAGGGATAAACCCTATTTTATTGAAATAAAACATCTTCTTTATTTAGGTAACTTTTATAGCCACTTTTCCAAGCCTTCAGTGTTGTCCAGCTGGCTTCTAATTGGCTTTCACATTTTGTTACCTGAAACGCGTTTAAAAACATTTTATCAGCAAGAAATACTGGCGAGTGAATCCCTATTTAATCAAGAAGAGTTTTATCATTTTACAATATTGAGGGTAATCCAACAATTACATTTGTTTACATCTACCTTAATTACCACCCACGGTACTGTCAATCCTGACTGGTGGTAATGTTACTACTCACAGTGCAGTAACAAATTTTGTATATAAAACCCCAACATACCGATGATAATTGTAGAATTACAAATACTCAATCACTGTTAAATATAAATTAAAACAATTGAGGTTTTGTAAAAACAATTTGGGAAAAGAGGAATCACTCACTTTGCTACTTTAGGTATTTCCATGTGACTTCCTGGTTATAGTCTATTAATTAAACAATGAACACGTGTTAGCATAATAACCCAATTTACATTAGTTATTCCCTCCCCGAGACAGAAACTCCAACGACTGAGTCAGACAGAGCCTCGACATGCGTTACAGACCACTAGATCAATCGGGCATGGTATCTAATACGTAACCGGGGGTTATGATACTTACATCGAGGTAGAGCTTCGCTATTTTAGTGGGTATAATACCCGGGAATTACTTATACTATCAGAAATTGAGAGAGAAATTCGAGTTGTGAGCGACGGAAACTGAATGCCGATGTTCCCAATTTATAGGACCTGATCTGGGGTCTCTTGCGCCCTGCGACCAACTAAGGGTCGTTCTTTGCGGCCCACGAGCTAGGTATGGTAGGGCCTAGCCTTGCTGAGTCGGACCCCTAGCCTTTACACGAGTCACGACATGTGGCATCAGCTGGTGCAACCTAGTGAACAGCTGTTGCTGACCGCGACAAACATCCTTGTCTGTGTCGCGCCCCGCGGGGAAGTTAAAATATTGTTTTTATTTGATTTTTGTTAAAATAAAGGTATTTCGGGCCTATTTCTCGTATACGGGGTGTATTTTAGGACGTATAGGGACTTATTTCTCTACGAACTTAAGTTTCTCATTTACCTCTATGTCCTTAAGAGGTACCACTAATGACTCATCGGCTAAGCATTTTTTGAGATTACATACGTGAAACACATCATGTATTCCTGCCATTTCCTCTGGCAGTTGTAGCTGGTAAGCTACTGGTCCTATTCTTCTAATGATCTCAAAGGGTCCAACATACCTTGGGCCTTCCCCTTTTGATGAATATGACTACTCCTTTCCAAGGAGAAACTTTTAATAATACCTTATCTCCTACCTGAAATTCCAATGGCTTTCGCCTGTTATCAGCATAACTCTTTTATCGATCGCGTGCTGCTTTTAGTCTATCCTTGACTTGACTAATCTTGTCCGTTGTCTCTTGTACTATCTCTGGTCCAGACAGTTGCTTTTCTCCAATTTCTTCCCAACAGACTGGAGTTCGGCACTTTCGTCCGTAAAGTGCTTCGAATGGTGCAGCATTGATACTGGTATGATAGTTGTTATTGTAAGAAAATTCTATCAATGGTAAATGATCGTCCCAATTTCCTCCGAAATCAATTACACAAGCTCTAAGCATATCCTCCATTGTCTGAATCGTCCTTTCGCTTTGTCCATCTGTTTGAGGATGATAAGCGGTGCTTAGATTTAACTTGGTTCCCATTGCTTTTTGGAAACTTATCCAAAAATGAGAAGTAAAACGGCTATCTCTATCAGAAACAATAGATAAAGGAATTCCATGTAATGAAACTATTTCATTTACATACAACTTGGTTAATTGTTCCATACTGAAAGTTTCCTTCATCGTTAAGAAATGAGCAGACTTGGTTAATCTATCTACAATCACCCAGATTGTATCATTACCTTTTCGTGTCTTGGGTAATTTGGTAACAAATTCCATTGTTATCAATTCTCATTTCCATATTGGCATTTCTAATTGCTGCAATAAACCTGAGGGTTTCTGATGTTCAGCTTTAACTTGTGAACAGGTTAGACATTTGGCAACATAAGTTGCTACTTCCTTTTTCATTCCTATCCACCAGAAATTCTTTCTTAAATCTTGATACATCTTATCACTACCTGGATATATCGTATACTTTGACTTATGGGCTTCTTCTAATATTCGGTGACGTAGGTTTCCCTGTTTGGGTATCCAAATCCTTTTCTTATGGAATCTCCAAATTCCATATGTTCCTTTTTCTAATTCCTTAATCATTCCTTTCAATTTTTTAGTATCATCCTTGAGAACTGATTCATGTACTGCTCTAATTTGTTCATTTAAATCTATCTGCAGATTTAACTTAAGAGAATGTACTCTTTTTGGCTTTTCATGATACTTTCAACTTAAAGCATCAGCTACTACATTAGCATTTCCTGCATGATGCTGGATATTACAATCATAATCACTAAGTATCTCCATCCAGCGTCTTTGTCTCATATTTAACTCCTTTTGCCCAAAAACATAGCTTAAACTCTTATGATCGGTGAAAATGTTAAATTTACTACCGTAAAGGTAATGTCACCAAATTTTAAGGGAAAATTATGGCTCCTAATTCTAGATCATGGGTTGAATAGTTCTCTTCATGATTCTTAAGTTGTCTAGAGGCATAGGCTATAACCTTTTGACGTTGTATCAACACACATCCATAACCTAACTTAGAAGCGTCACAATAGACTACAAAGTCTTCAGTTCCTTCTGGTAACGCTAATATGGGTGCGTTGGTTAACCTTTGCTTAAGAATTCTAAAGGCTTCTTCCTGTTTTGGTCCCCATTCAAACTTAACTGATTTACAGGTTAGTTTTGTTAAGGGAACGACTATTCTAGAAAAATCTCGGATAAACCGTCTATAATAACCGGCTAGTCCTAGAAAACTTCTAACCTCCGTTGGTGATTCAGGGACTTTCCATTTAGTAATCGCCTCGATCTTTGTGGGATCGACATGAATTCCTTCATGATTGACTATATGTCCGAGGAATTGCACTTCTTCTAACCAGAACTCGCATTTCAAAAATTTAGCATAAAGCTTTTCTTTTCTCAATAAGGTAAGGAGTGCATGCAGATGCGCTGCATGTTCCTCTTTACTCTTAGAGTAAAGGAGAATATCATCTATAAAGACAATTATGAATTTATCCAAATATGGCTTACATATGCGGTTCATCATGTCCATAAATGCGGTTGGGGCATTGGTTAGACCAAATGGCATGACAGTAAATTCATAATGGCCATACCTTGTCCTGAAAGCGGAATGTCCTCTTCCTGTACCTTCAATTGATGATATCCTGAGCGTAGGTCGATTTTAGAAAAGAATCGAGCTCCTTGCAATTGGTCAAACAAATCATCGATTCTCGGTAATGGGTACCGATTTTTAATCGTGACTTTGTTTAATTCTCGGTAATCAATGCACATACTCATTGACCCATCTTTTTTCTTGACAAACAAGATTGGTGCTCCCCATGGTGATGAACTTGGCTGTATGAATCCTTTCTCCAAAAGTCATCCAACTGGTTCTTTAGTACTTGCATTTCTGCTGGTGCCAAACGGTAAGGTGCCTTGGCAATGGGTGTTGTCCCTGGTAGCAGGTGAATTCTGAATTAGACTTCCCTGTCCGGCGGTAGTCCCGGTAGCTCTTCTGGAAACACATCTGAAAATTGGGATACTACGGGAAGATCTTTCAATTCTTTTCCTTTAGTGTTAATGATTATGGAAATCATATACACCAGTGATCCTTTTCTTGCATAACTGGCTGTTTTCATCACAGAGATGAATTCCGTGGATCTAGATGGATAATCTCCTTTAATTGTGATCTTTTCACCCTTTGGTGAATTTACTTATATGGACTTTTGCTCACATAGAATACTGGCTTTATTGGCTACTAACCAATCCATTCCTAATACAATATCAAATCCAGCCAGATTCATTGGGTAAAGATTAGCAATAAAAGTATGATTTAGAATTTCTATTCTTGCTTCCTACAAGATTTCAGTAATCTTAATGGATTCTCCATTTGCCTTTTCTACTAGACATTCTTGTTAAAGTTCAGTTAGTGGTTGATTGAGAAGTTTGCAAAATGAAGTATTAATAAAACTTTGGTTTGAACCAGAGTCAAATAATACCTTAGCAAAAACATCATTAACTAAAAACGTACCAGCAATCACGTCCGGAATCATCTTCGCTTCTTCGGCTGTCAGAACAAATGCTCTAGCATTCTTAGTAGTCTCTGTGGTTCATGGCTGGAGCTAGTTTCGGACAGTTCGGCTTGATATGTCCCTTTTTCCCCCACAATTGAAGCATACTCCGTTACTGAGTTTCTTCCTACAATCTTCTTCCTTGTGTCCTGGTATCTTGCAAAAGATGCAGTATGTGGAGCATCTTCCTGAATGCTTCCTCTTGCAGGCCTTACAATAAGGTGCAGAAGTAGAACCTACATTTTTCCACGGTTGGAATTACCAGAGCGAAATTCCTGGGTAAGCTTTTGAGCTAGGTTCTTCCTTTGGTTTTCTTCTTGCATACGTACTAGTTCATCAGTCAAGGTATTTGCTAGTTCTACAGCTTCTTCTATAGTTTGTGGTCTAGCTGCCATGACTACATGTCTAATCTCACTGATTAATCCCCATATGTAACGGGAGATTAATACTGGTTCTGGTGATGCTAGGGTTGACATTATTCTAGCATATTCGAAGAATACAGTAGTGTAACCCTTACAGTCTACTCCAGTCATTCTATGGTTTAAGAACTTATTAGCTATCTGTTCCTTTTCATTGGGAGGACAGAATTTTCTTTCAACCATGTTCTTAAACTCATTCCATTCCATATTATAGATTCTGTCACTTCCCCTAGACTGGAGAATAGTGTTCCACCATTCTAAAACGACATTCTTAAAAAGATTGGAAGCAAACATGATTTTATCTTCCTCTCGCACTTGCTTATTTTCAAGAGTGCCTCAGTCTTTTCTATCCAGCGTAGAGCTGCAATGGCTCCTTCATTGCCCAAGAATTCTATTGGTTTACAAGACCATAATTTTTTGTAAGAACAACCATAAGACATGGTTCTTCTTCTTTTTGGAATTGGCAATTGAAGTAATGGTCCATTGTTTACGTTGTGACCGGGTTCAGTAGGTGGTCGTTTACTTCCACTATTACTTTTATTATTTTCGGCTTCCTTAACCGTTTTGATAATATATGGCATAGCGTCTATAATCCCTTGTGCTAATATGTGTTGGATGACACTGTTATCTAATTGGTTGCCGTTATTATCGTTATTCAGGTTTTCTTGATTCACTTCGTTGTCCATCTAGATTATAAACATTTACCAAGTATTAATATCACAAAACAATATTTAATGCGAACAATCACACAACACAAACAGGTTGGTCAAAATCGTCGTGCATAGCGACATTTACTCTATTTTATATATATCTATATCTATTACAAACACAACTGGACTTTAAAATACAATACTAGTATGCCTCAGTAGGTATTGGATTTTAGTTGATATATATATATATATAGTGTAAGTATATGGAGAAAACCAATTTTATTGAGAAAACTTGGGAAACCAAGAATGTGTGGTCTAGATTAATCCATGTAATATAATATTTGCACATGTTAGAAGGGTATATTTGTCATTTTTACACACTCCTAACACATCACATCACCTTTCACCCCCATCACTTTTCACCAATTTCCCCCTTCCCTATGTCCTCGTTCCCCCCCCCCCCCCACCCACCCACCATCATCCACTTTCTTCACAAATTCATATCTTCTAATTCATCCCTTCCAACCTTCTTTCACCCAAAACCACTCTTCAAGATATCAAGTACAACTCCATATCTTCTAACTCATCCCTTCCAACCTTCTAACTCATCCCTTCCAACCTTGAAATCTGAAGATCGAAGCCACCATTGAAGATCGAAGCCACCATCAAAGCTCTCAAAGAAAAGGAAGCTCGGTGTCATTTTAATCACATCTTTGTTTCTGTTTTTTAGAGAGAGAAAGCTAATGTTTTGGAAGGAGAGACAACAATTTTCATGTTGTTCACCTAGACACCAAGAACACACGCACAAGTGTGTGAGAGAGAAACAGGTTTAAAGATCTTACTTTTGTTAATTTATGTAATTTGTTTAGATTTATACTTTGTATAACGTTTGGTAGATTTAAAATCAGAGCTAGTTTGTTTATTTTATTTTTTAAATCAAGATCTAGAAGAAATTTTTGTATGTTGTATTTCTCTCTTCAAAGTGTATTGATTTTTTTTATGAAGATTAAAGTTAAATTTCTAAATTGTTTGTCCAGCGATTTTGAGTTAATGATTGCTTTTAGTTGGATTTTTTTGTATGTGTGTGTGTGGGGGGGGTGAGCTAGGTTTTTTTTAGGGTTTATGAATTGGATTTGGTTTAATTTATTTTCTGGTTTTATTTAAATTCAGCATCACCATTGATGGTAGATAATTAGTTTGAAAATCCATAATTTTTACGATGTATGTTTCAAATTTCTTTGTTGTTTAGTTGTTTTTTGAATAAATTCACTCCGATATTACATTTTCATTACCTTTAGAAAGTTCATAATTTAATCGGATATCGGTTTTGTTTTACAAATAGAAATTCGTGTTTTTTACTGGCATAATTTGTTACATATGTTACATTTCTATCAGCTACATTTATGCGAAGAGTATATTGATATTTTTTACGAAGATTAATGTTGACTTTCTAAATTGTTTGTACAGAGTATATTGTTATTTTTACGAAGATTAATGCTAAAATTTCTAAACTGTTTGTCATATATGTTGTAACACGTGTTACACTGCGGGTTACATATGTTGCATACAGGGTGTTACATGTGTTACACCCAGTATATGAGACCAGCTTATTGTTTTTTTTAGATTGGCTGTTAAATGTTAAAATGTATAAACTTCATAATTTATTCGGAATATCTCGTTTATTTTACAAATAAAAAGTCATGTTTTTTTGGTGGGATAATTAGCTACATATGTAGTAACAACATTACGCAAGTTACTTATAGTTACCCCAACCCTTTTTTGGACACAAAGGGGGGTGCACATATGTAACACATGTTTGTAACATGTGTTACACTAGAGAGGTAACACATGTATAGCCACGTTACACATGTTACATAGAAGATTAATAAGTTTTAACTATAGAATATTTAATATTGATGTACTTGTTTTGTTCATAGGTGAAAAGATGTTTTGTGTTCAAGATGAAGATGGTTATCAAGAAGCGAAACCCGCGGAAGGATTACAACGCATCATCAGGTTTTCGTGGTGATGATGGTGTGTTTTTTGGTTGGCTGCTATGTGTTGTGAAGATGGATGTAGTTGTGAAGACCATTTTTAGAAGCATTACAACTATTAATATAAAATGCATTTTTATTTTCATTGTTAGTATGCCAATTTTTGGATGAATACGGATGTTGTTGTGAAGGCAATTTTTTTAGATGCAACAACTATATGTAACATGTGTAACCTTGACGTTGTAACACATGTAACACCTATATGTAACATGTGTAAGATTGCTATACATGTGTTACATATGTCAGCCCCTTTGGTGTCAATTTAAACTTAGCAAAATTACATATGTAACAACATTACATCATCCAAAATGTCATATCAATGAACAAACAAGTAATATATGTAACTATAAGTATATGAGACTAGTGTAACAAATTAAAGGGACAAACGATACACTTCATGTTACATAAGTACCTAGACTTGTTATTAACAATGTTATTAGTAGATAAAAAAAACTGCATTAACGTATATTTTTTACATTGAACCCTGCTTATTGGTTATAAGTCTTACACATGGAAAGAAGTTCTTCCAGTGTGACGTATGATTTAACAATAATAGGATGAGATTGCTCGTTGACATTCGGTGTCCACAATTTAGTGCCATTAGAATACTAGTAAATATGGTAACGTGGAGTATGTTCTAGATCATCTGTGGACATAGGGACGGATGTTAGTATAAGTTTACGTGTTTTATGAACGTTGTAATACGTTTAGCACCCTAGGGTAACAAAAAAAGATCACACATGACACTTGTCGTCATGTTACACATGTTAATTGTGTGTGCACATGTAACATCTTCTCTACAATGTATGTAACATCCTTAAAAGTTGTGTTCCTACTCTGCTTTATATTTTGTAAGTACTTATAGGTAAACATGTTTTAAAGATACAACCTGTAACATGTGTTACACCGAAATGTTACACAAGTGTTTCCATTTTTACACATGTTACATCTTCTGTAACTCTGCTTTATACTTTGTAAGTGTTTCCTGTTTCCAGTTTAAACATGTTTTAAAGATACAACCTGTAACATGTAAGTACTTATAGGTAAACATGTTTTAAAGATACAGTCGTATCACCTTACAAGTTATATGTTTTACTGACAAACGCCATGTCACACATGTTACACACTATAGAGTGAAACAACAGTATTGAACGTTGCTACACATTTCCCATTCTGTCGTAACATGTGTAACCTTTTTGGGGGTATCGATGTTGTAGGTTTATACAGACTTAAATATATACAAATGATCCAAAAATGATCATACATGTGTTACCCTCTAGTGTAACATACGTTACAAACATGTCTTACATATGTGCAGCCCCGATTTTTTGTAACAAAGGGGTTGAACATATGTAACACATGTTTGTAACATGTGTTACACTAGAGGGTAACTTCTGTACAACGTCAAAGGTACCCACCACCTGCCCTTCATCGACTTCTTGTTCCCCTTCTTCATCGGTTTCTCCATCTACCTTCTTTCGCTTTATGGCCACCTTTTGTCGTATCCGACATTGTGGTTATCTTTCTTCCTGCCAAGATCCATTCTCGTTTGGTTGCAACTGCTATGGTCAAGTCGTAATAACACAAGTTACAGTTCAGTATTTTAAAGACACAACTGTATCACCTTACAAGTTATATGTTTTGCTGACAAACGCCATGTCACACATGTTACACACTATAGAGTGAAAGAACAGTAATGAACGCTACTACACATTTCCCATTCTGTCGTAACATGTGTAACCTTTTTGGGGGTATCGATGTTGTAGGTTTATACTTAAATATATACAAATGATCCAAAAATTATCATACATGTGTTACCCCTAGTGTAACATAAGTTACAAACATGTCTTACATATGTGCAGCCCCGATTTTTTGGTAACAAAGAGGTTGAACATATGTAACACATGTTTGTAATATGTGTTACACTGGAGGGTAACTTCTGTACAACGTCAAAGGTACCCACCACCTGCCCTTCATTGACTTCTTGTTCCCATTCTTTATCGGTTTCTCCATCTACCTTCTTTCGCTTTATGGCCATCTTTTGTCGTATCCGATATTGTGGTTCTCTTTCTTCCTGCCAAGATCCCTTCTCGTTTGGCTGCAACTGCTATGGTCAAGTCATAATAACACAAGTTACAGTCCAGTATTTTTAATCTACTAATTAAAAAAAATAGTAGTAACATAACTAACACTACTTACCTTCTACCCAATTATGCCCTGACCTTGAAGACTCCCCAAATTTTGAGTTTTTATCTGCATCATTTCACACATAAAAAAAAACTAAGCAAAACCACCCAAAAAAAGGTTACATATGTAAACAGTTACCATACACTTCAAACAACTACTATCCGGTAGAACCAACTCCCTCGCTGCAAGCACTAAACAAACATGTAACATATGTTAGCACAACCTTTCGTATTTGTTTGACGTCGTATAGCTTTTGTTTTTGTTTTCTAGACTGGACAGTTGTGCTCCCCACAACAATTGTTTTAGATGTGTTACCCTCCAGTGTAACACACATTACAAACATGTGTTACATATGTGTAGCTCCTTTTTGTGTCCAAGAAAGGGCTGGTTTTAACATAAGTAACACGTGTAACATTATTACAACATATGTAGCTAATTATGCCAGCAAGACATTTCAACTAACAACCCATTTAAAATAACATTTCAACCCATTTAAAATAACATTTTAACATTTAAAAAGATATAGATTTGTAAGCTAATAACAACTGATAATATCAAAAAAATAAAAATGATTTTAATACAAAAAAGAACCTAATAACAACAGCCTTAACAAAAAAAAAATCAAGGTAAATTAGTTCAAACCTGCTTCTCTCTCACACACTTGTGTGTGTGTTCTTGGTGTTCGAGAACACGATAAAGATTGTTGTCTCTCTATCTAAAATCAAGGTAAATTAGGTTCAAACATGCTTCTCTCTCACATACTTGTGCGTGTGTTCTTGGTGTTCGAGATGAACACGATGAAGATTGTTGTTCCTCTCTCTAAATCTGCTTCTCTCTCATGTTCATCTTCAAATCTGCTTCTCTCTCATGTTCATCTTCATGTTCAACTTCAAATCTATTTCACGATTCACCGTAGCACCTTTTTCTTCTTCTCCGGCGAGACTTCTTCTTCTCCGGCGAGACTTTCTTCTTCTCCGGCGAGACTTTCTTCTCCGCTGGGTTTTGGAAAGATCGGAGAAGAAACCTTCATCCCCATTCTTTGATAATTTGAATTCTCAAAGAAGAAGAAAGAGAGAGAATGAGATATGGATGATGATTGTTTGATGGTGATGGTGACAATTATACAGAAGAGAGAGAATGAGATATGGTATTTTTGACACAAATACCCTCCTGGCCCACTCATCAACATAAGTTATGTATTAAATTTAAATCAATAAACCATCAAATTTCCCTAACCCTTAGATGATCAAGATCAATGGTTACAATTGGGTTTCCTTAGTTTTCTCACTAAAAAATGGTTTCCTATATATCCTTGCCCTATATATATATATATATATATATATATATATATATATATATATATATATATATATATAGGGTTGAGTTCATTTCAGAACTCTATATAACTACAGAACTTTCAGAACTCCTAATAAACAATCATTTTATATATAAGTTTTTGTATTTAGGATATTTTTATCATCTATTATATGTATTTCTTTGATTACATACACGTTAAAAGTAGTTTACATATGTTTAATTGCCAAAATTATATATATGTGTCATAACTAATTACGTATATGTAAAAAAACTAGTGTACATATGTGTAATTATAAAATTACATACAAAAAATGATAAAATTACTCTTAACATGTATGTAATCGTAAAAATACACATAATAAATGATAAAATTATCCTAAACATAAAAATATATAAATAAAAAAGATTGTTTACTAAGAGTTCTGCAAGTTCTGTAAATATTTATGGTTCTGAAATGATTCTGCCCCTATATATATATATATATATATATATATATATAGGGAGGGGCTCATGCGAGAACCACCCTTATTGTGAGAACCTTGAGAACCAATGTGAACACAACCTAAAATAGCTAAAAAAACCTAACCCCCCCCCCCCCCAAAAAAAAACCTAAACCCCCCACCCCCCCCCCCCAAAAAAAAACCTAAACCCCCCTCCCCCACCCCCCCAAAAACCTCCACCCCCCCCCCCCCAAGCTAAAATGCTAAAAACTAAACCCCAAAAAACCTAAAAAAATCTAAAAAAAATCTAAAAAAATCAAAAAAAAATCTAAAAATTTTTTTTTGATTTTTTTAATATTTTTTAGGTTAAAATCGCTACTTTTCGAAGCAAAAAAAAAAATTTAAAAAAAAAATTTTTAAAAAAAACATTTTTTTTTTGCTTCAAAAAGTAGCGATTTTAACCTAAAAAATCAAAAAAAAAATTTTGTTTGATTTTTAGCTATTTTTAGGCATTTTTGGTGTGTTCACATTGGTTCTCGCGGTTCTCACAATAAGAGGTGCTTCTCGCATGATATTCTCCCTATATATATATATATATATATATATTTCAACTTACACACATATAGATATATATATTTTATTATTATTATTACTGATAGGGGTTCATCCAGTATTGCATATTACGTTCGTCGTACTTCCAAAGGAGCTTCTCCCCTATTTGCCTTATCTTTTCACTTTCATCTAATAACTCCTCACCAAAAGTGCGGAGTTCCTGCACGTTCTCTGTACTCATGGGTGGTGCGGGTGCTGGTATCGGATCAGGGTACTGTGGCATCGGTTCTTCGTATGGGTATGGGTTCTCTAAGATTTCCCTGATATACTGGTTGTTATCCCAGTATAGATCTAGAGGGTCAAGGCTTGGGTAAGGTGCTACTTGGTTTTGCATAGGTTCCTCCAGTGGGTAGAGTTCTCGGTAATCCCTATGGTCGTCAAACCATGGGCCATAATCTGGAGGATAGGGTGCTGGGACTCTAGGGATTTCGGTTGGGTCGAAGGCAGATACGGGAATTTGGTCTCTTGGGTTAGGTTCGATTTCCATGGGTTGAGTGGGGAACAAGGGTAGTGGCTATTGTCACACCCCCAAAATCCACAAGCAGAGTATCAACGCAGGAGGTGTGACATGACCAGGATCAAGCCACCAATCATATTGAACAATGTATTTAAGTAAATATAAAACCAACCAACAATATAATTGGTGTCCAAAACAAATTAACTAAGTTCAAGTTATCAGCGAAAGCATAAAGTTTAAAACCCAAAACATAAGTTTAAAAGTTAAGATGTTTAACATGGAACTCATCAGTCCATGTCCCACAACGACCTCGACCTCCTGTGCAAGCTCCATCTAAGCACCTAACGACCTGCAAGGCATATAGTAACAAATCAACAACAAAGTTGAGCGAGTTCATAGTTGGGTGTTCGTTTTAAGTTGTTTCAAAAACATAGGTTTCTTTAGCTGGCTTACTTGCCGTGGGGGTTACCCCATAGTTTGAAAACATGATTATTCCTTTCCTTTTACTCTGGCTCCCAGCCGTGGGGGCTACCCCATGAATATCCCACTAGACCCATTACCATATCGACTATTGACTGAGAAAGTTGGGTGCCTTAAGTCAATGTCTATCATCATTGATGTGCCCAGATCCATTAGTCCACTCCCGTCCTCTGCGGCACGGTGTGAGGCTTGTCAAACCTAATAGCGCTATTTAACTAATGACCCGTTCGCCATTGGCCCAGCGATTCAGTCGATATAAAAATGAGGGACTTAATGATAGAGTTTTTGGTCTAGTATCAATGTTGTCACCCTTCAGTTAAGAGGGTGGAGGTACGTGTCCCATACAAGGAGATCACGCAGGTTCCAATGTTGTCACCCTTCAATTAAGAGGGTAGATGTACGTATTCTAACCAAGGAGAATACGCAGGTTTCCTATCAATCAATTACCCATTCCCAACCACCGGGAATCCCATGCCTTGTAGAAAGTGTGAACTCGCCTTAGGTTAGCTCGGCAGATAAACAAAAGGTCACTTGAGCTATTTGTGGTCAACCACGTCCTAACATGGTTACCATACAAGTCAGGTCTAGGTTCAAGTAATGCACGTAAGTTTACACATAAGCTAACAATTTACGAACACATAATGATCATGGCAAACACGTAGGATCATGGCAACTAGTTAACCTACGCTAGACATGTCAAACAGTAGCATACAGTCCACATAAACATAACCCAACTTGTGCAACTCGAGTGATTGGACCGTTATAGTTGTGCAAGCCCAACCCTCTTGTGCGATCCAAATGATAAAGCCGAAAGGATGACCGGCCCTACCTGTTGTGTGATCGGCACAACTTGTGCGATCCACAATGGGTTGTGCGATCAGGTCCAAACCCGGCCCATTACATCAAAAACCCAATAGCTTGTGCGGCCCAAACAAACACTTAACTTGTGTGGTCCATATGGACTTGTGCTATTAAGGATAACTTGTGCAATTGGGGTTTTGGGCTGTTCGGCCCAACAACGTATCATAACTTAATATATTGAGCGGCCCAACATCTTGTGCGATCAGCATAACCTTGTGCGATTCACAAGATGTTGTGCGCTTATGCTTAAAAGAGTTGTACAGTGTGTTTAAACCGTTGTCCCCTATGACTTGTGCGACTGGCCTTGTGCGATCGGTTATATATTTCCTTAACTCATGCAATCAGTTACAACAAATTGATAGTTTCCATTTATACATCAAATCGGTCAAACAATCAAACAGTTTCTAACTTGGGTGTTGATCGATCAAACTAAGATTTTATCCTCTAATTCATATGAACCCTAATCACATTCATAGCATGAACAATCAACCATAACATTAATCACATTAACAGGCTCATGATCTTGATTACTAACATGCACCCTAACATGACAACGCAACCAATCATCCAAAAATACCCGGATAACAGCCGATTAACATGCAATCGGTTCTAGGTCATCATCAACATCATATGATTATTAAACCCTATCTTGATCTAATCACTCTACACATGTGAGTCGATACACAAGAACACCAAACCTCATCAATTGACATTACAATCAATCACAAAACATCTCTAAGTCATTATGTAGAAACATATAGACCACAACATCATCTAACATACAATCAATAGTAAGATACTAACCGGTTGGAAAGTATAACAAAGGTCATCTCGAACAAGAAGATCTTCATGGGAGAAGAGATGTTGCCGTCGGGTTCGAGAGAGAGAGGGAGAGAGAGATTTAGGGTTTGGTGTGTTTGAGTGTTTTGGAAATAATGAGGAAACAAAACCTCATAAGGGTTATGTGTTGGTTTAAATAGGGAAGTGGGCCGAACCCTTGCAAGGGTTGCCCCTTGATCTCGATTTCAAGTATAGTGGGCCGAGAGGATGTTGTACGGTTACATTATATATACATATATTACATACAATCACATAATACCAACATAACATGTAACATTTAATCATTCATTAAAACCAACATATCAAGTAACCACATAACGTTCAAAACATGTTACATCAAAGTACGACGAAAGGCTTGAAATACGAGTTGTCACGTCATCCCCAAGTTGAAAGAAATTCCGTCCCGAAATTTAGCACGTAATCACTGAGGAAGCTAGTTTGGTTTCGTGGTTTCGTGGTTTCCTGGTTTTCCTGGGGTGTCACATCCTTCCTCCGTTGGTTTGGAATTTCGTCCCGAAATTCCGCAGTAGCTTCAGCCTCAGTAGTGGTTTCACTTTTCTCGAACAAGTGTGTTTCATTTTATCTTCTCGTTCCCAAGTAAACTCTGGGCCACGACGGGAGTTCCAACGAACTCGAACAATGGGTATCCTGGTACGTTTGAGAACCTTAACTTCTCGGTCCGTAATCTCTACTGGTTCCTCGACGAATCGCAACTGATCATCGATAGTGAGTTCCTTGAAAAGAACTAGGAGGGTCTCATCTGACAGACACTTCTTCAGATTTGACACATGGAATACGTCGTGAACTCCACTGATTTCTTCGGGTAGAGTCAGTCTGTACGCCACTTTGCCAATTCTCTCAGTGATTTCGAAAGGTCCAACATAACGTGGATTTAGCTTGCCTCGCTTGCCAAAGCGAACCACACCTTTCCAAGGTGAGACTTTAAGTAGCACTCGATCCCCAACCTGGAACCCGAGCGGTTTCATGCGCTTATCATCGTAGCTTTTCTGACAGTCACGAGTTCCCGCCATTCGTTGTCGTATTTGGGCAATCTTTTCCGCCGTGTCGACGACAAGTTCTGGGCCAGTGATTTGGCTGTCACCAACTTCTGCCCAGCATAAGGGTGATCGGCATTTCCGTCCATACAACGCCTCGAACGGAGCGGCCTGGATGCTAGTGTGGTAATTATTGTTATACGAAAAATCTACCAAAGGTAGGTGCCTTTCCCAACCGTTACCAAAGTCAATTACACATGCTCGAAGCATGTCTTCAAGAGTTTGAATAGTGCGTTCAGTCTGCCCATCCGTCTGAGGATGATATACTGTGCTCATGTCTAGACGTGAGCCAAAAGATTTGTGCATCGCCTGCCAAAAATCAGAGGTAAAACGTGGATCACGATCAGAAATGATGGAAGTTGGCACCCCGTGCCTCGAGACTACTTCCTTCAGGTAGATGTCTGCTAGAGTAGAGAACTTATCCGTTTCTTTGATAGCCAGAAAGTGTGCAGACTTGGTTAGTCGATACACTATCACCCAAATGGTATCGTTTCCTCATTGAGATCTAGGTAAGCCAGTAACGAAGTCCATGGAAATTTTCTCCCATTTCCATGTCGGGATCTCTGATTGTTGAAGTATGCCTGATGGCTTCTGGTATTTAACCTTGACCCTAGCATAGGTCAAACATTTACTGACATAGGTTGCTATGTTAGCTTTCATGTGGGGCCACCAGTACGTAGTTTTGAGATCGTGGTACATCTTATCTGAGCCAGGATGTACCGAGTAACGAGACTTGTATGCTTCATCCATCACAAGCTCACGTAGATTACCATGAAATGGAACCCAGATACGTCCCGCTAAGTAGTAAGCACCTTCTTCCTTTAGTTCTAATCGTTTCTCCAATCCTCGCAGGGACTCAGCCTTGATGTTCTCTTCTTTCAATGCTTCGATCTGAGCATCACGAATTTGGGCAGGAAGACTAGAGTAGATAGTAAGTTGTAACGCACGTACACGCTTAGGTCTGGTTTCTTTACGACTGAGGGCGTCAGCCACAACATTGGCTTTGCCTGGATGGTACTTGATTACGCATTCGTAGTCTTTATGGAGTTCGACCCACCGACGCTGTCGCATGTTCAACTCCTTTTGATCGAAGATATGCTGGAGACTCTTGTGATTGGTGTAAATGGTGCACTTGGTACCGTACAAGTAATGTCTCCATATCTTAAGAGCAAACACCACTGCTCCCAACTCCAAGTCGTGAGTAATGTAGTTCTTTTCGTGAACTTTAAGTTGGCGTGATGCGTAAGCAATGAGTTTCTCACGTTGCATTAACACACAACCAAGTCCTTGGATTGACGCGTCACAATAAACCACAAAATCGTCTGTGCCTTCAGGCAACGAGAGAATAGGTGCGCTACAAAGCTTCGACTTCAGCTGCTGAAACGCGGATTCCTGAGCATCACCCCAACGGTAGGTGACACCCTTCTGAGTAAGAACAGTTAGAGGTTGCGCAATCTTCGAGAAATCTTTGATAAACCTTCTGTAGTAACCCGCCAAACCCAAGAATTGACGGATTTCAGTTGGTGTTCGAGGTGCAGGCCAATTCTTGATTGAGTCAACCTTGGATGGATCAACGTGAATCCCATCCTGATTAACCACGTGGCCTAGAAAGTGGACTTCACGAAGCCAGAAGTCACATTTTGAAAACTTAGCATAAAGTTGTTCTGTTCGAAGAAGTTCCAAAATGAGTCGCAGATGACGCTCGTGTTCCTCCTGACTCTTGGAATAGATCAGGATGTCGTCGATGAATACAATAACAAACTTATCCAGATAAGGTTTGCACACTCGGTTCATAAGATCCATAAAAACCGCAGGTGCGTTTGTCAGCCCAAAAGGCATAACCAGGAACTCGTAGTGTCCATAACGAGTCCTGAATGTTGTCTTTGAGATGTCCTCGTCTCAGACTCTCAACTGATGATAGCCCGATCTCAGATCAATCTTAGAGTAAAAGCTCGACCCTTGCAACTGGTCGAACAGATCATCGATACGAGGAAGAGGATAACGATTCTTCACGGTCACCTTGTTGAGTTCGCGATAGTCTATGCACATTCGAAATATACCGTCTTTCTTCTTCACAAACAAAACTGGAGCTCCCCAGGGCGAAGAGCTAGGACAAATGAAACCCTTGTCCAAAAGCTCTTGTAGTTGTGCAGACAGTTCTTCTAGTTCTGATGCCCACAACAGCACCACTCTTGTCGCCACGAATAACGAGAGGTTCCTTACCAGAACGAGGAATGCGGACCATTTTCTCCTTGCAAAGAATCTCTGCTCGATGTTGAGATAACCAATCCATCCCAATGATGACGTGGAAGCTACCAAGAACGATGGGGATAAGGTCGATAGAGAAAGTTTGACGAGCGAGTGAGAGATTACAACCCTTAACTATGTGTGTGGCCTCAAGACTTTTACCGTTGGCTAGTTCTACAACATGCTTGGTGTTTAAGGGAATTGGGGTACGCTTAAGCATCTGACTAACTTTTAAGGATACATAACTAGTATCGGCACCCGAACCAAATAAAACAGAAACAAAGAAATCATCCAGTAGGAACTTACCCTTCACAACATTGGGATCGTTCCTCGCATCACCCTGACCAATAACAAATGCACGTCCCCTGACACCATTACCATCATTGTTATCCCTGTTGTTGTTTCCATTCCCCTGGTTGTTGTTGTTGTTGTTATTGTTGTTCTGATTCCGGTTCAGCTGGGGGCAGTCTCTTTTGAAGTGGCCTTCAGCACCACACTGAAAGCATCCCTTGTTGTTACCCTGCTGTTGCTGCTGTTGCTGTCGCCTCTGATTTGCAGGATAAAGACTCCTACAATCTTTGGCTGCATGACCTGGTTTGTTACATCTCTGACAGTTGCCCTTGCTACACGGCCCGCTGTGGTGCAAGTTACATCGATTGCACTTAGGGTGGTTTCCCTTGTACCCACCCTGACCTTGATTACCAAAGGATTGTTGGCTAGGGCTCTTGTAGTCGTCAGTCCTTCGCTGCTGAGACTGAACAGAAGTTGAACCCTTGCTTGAATTTCCATCCCATTTGCGCTTGTTGTCGCTAGGAGCATCGGAAGTAGTGGTAGCACTAATACGCTTTGGGAGCCTGTTCTACTCAACTGCCTGATTAGTGAGATGGTGGGATAGTCGTATGACCTGCTGAATCGTGAGAAGGTTAGCTGAAGTCACCATACTCTGAATCTCTGGCACTAAACCCTTGATGTATAGTTCGATACGTTTGCAGGGAGGATCCACCATGGTAGGACACAATGCAGCTAGTCTGTTCGATCTCTTAGTATACGCTTCGATTTCCAACCCCGTCATCTTCAAATTGTAAAACTCCACTTCCAGCTTGTGAATGTCATCACAATGACAATACTCCTCTTAGATCAAATCTTTAAAGTCATTCCATGGGGTGGCATTAGCAGCTGCCAACCCTAGCATTTGCACCTGTGCGTTCCACCAGGTTAACGCACCACCTTCAAGAGTTCCAGTTGCAAACTTCACCCTACTAGCAACAGGGCATTCACACATCTCGAAAATAGATTCGATCTTCTCGAACCAGTGGAGGAGACCTACAGCTCCTTCTGTACCACTGAAGGTACTAGGTCGACAGTCCATAAAGGTCTTGAACGTACACACGGGAGGTTGAGCATTCAGACCTGTCGTGCGAGAAAGAAAGGATAAGGTTAAGCACGAGAGTTGGTTCACGAGAGTAAACATCCTAGGATAGGTCGAAATGGCATGTTATACCTCCTGCTTGAGCTGCTGCGAGTGCCTCATCAACTCGTTCTTTGATTAGAGCCGTCAGCTGGGCTTGAGTCAAGTTGAGACGTCCAGTCATGATCTTCACATCGAAGTAAACACAAGTGAGAAAGGTGTCGCGAAAGTGGGTAAGCATGGGATGACAGAAGAGAGTAAGCACACAAGGTTTTAACCAACAGTTGTTACGCTAACTAAGCATACCATGATCAATGCACTATTTAAACTAACAGGCAGGCAATACAAACATAAACCATATCACCTATAGTGTTGAGTCTTGCACGTGGAGCGAAGCGTCATTGTGGATCGTTGAGCACTGTACAGGTTATAATCTGGTTTTGTCAAAAAAGTTTTTCCCTTTTTAAAACCAAGTTCACTATAACCAATGGCTCTGATACCAATCTGTCACACCCCCAAAATCCACAAGCGGAGTATCACCGCAG
This sequence comes from Helianthus tuberosus, assembly GCA_030545235.1. Classification (NCBI taxonomy): domain Eukaryota; kingdom Viridiplantae; phylum Streptophyta; class Magnoliopsida; order Asterales; family Asteraceae; genus Helianthus; species Helianthus tuberosus. Next base: position 132,427,249 of record CM060433.1, read on the forward strand.
GTGGCGTGACATGACCAGGATCAAGCCACCAATCATATTGAACAATGTATTTAAGTAAATATAAAACTAACCAACAATATAATCGGTGTCCAAAACAATTAACTAAGTTCAAGTTATCAGCGGAAGCATAAAGTTTAAAACCCAAAACATAAGTTTAAAAGTTCAGATGTTTAACATGGAACTCATCAGTCCATGTCCCCACAACGACCTCGACCTCCTGTGCAAGGCTCTCATCTAAGCACCTAACGACCTGCAAGGCATATTGTAACAAATCAACAACAAAGTTGAGCAAGTTCACAGTTGAGTGTTCGTTTTAAGTTGTTTCAAAAACATAGGTTTCTTTTAGCTGGCTTACTTGCCGTGGGGGGTTACCCCATAGTTTAAAAACATGATTATTCCTTTCCTTTTACTCTGGCTCCCAGCCGTGGGGGCTACCCCATGAATATCCCACTAGACCCGTTACCATATCGACAACTGACTGAGAAAGTTGGGTGCCCTAAGTCAATGTCTATCATCATTGACGTGCCCAGATCCATTAGTCCACTCCCGTCCTCTGCGGCACGGTGTGAGGCTTGTCAAACCTAATAGCGCTATTTAACTATGACCCGTTCGCCATTGGCCTGACGATTAAGTCGCTATAAAAATGAGGGACTTAATGATAGAGTTTTTGGTCTAGTATCAATGTTGTCACCCTTCAGTTAAGAGGGTGGAGGTACGTGTCCCATACAAGGAGATCACGCAGGTTCCAATTTTGTCACCCTTCAATTAAGAAGGTAGAGGTACGTATTCTAACCAAGGAGAATACGCAGGTTTCCTTTCAATCAATTACCCATTCCCAACCACCGGGAATCCCATGCCTTGTAGAAAGTGTGAACTCACCTTAGGTTAGCTCGGCAGATAAACAAAAGGTCACTTGAGCTATTTGTGGTCAACCACGTCCTAACATGGTTACCATACAAGTCAGGTCTAGGTTCAAGTAGTGCACGTAAGTTTACACATAAGCTAACAAGTTACAAACACATATTGATCATGGCAAACACGTAGGATCATGGTAACTAGTTAACCTATGCTAGACATGTCAAACAGTAGCATACAGTCCACATAAACATAACCCAACTTGTGCGACTCGAGTGATTGGGCCGTTATGGTTGTGCAAGCCCAACCCTCTTGTGCGATCCAAATGTTGAAGCCCAAAGGATGACCGGCCTAACCTGTTGTGCGATTGGCACAACTTGTGTAATCCACAATGGGTTGTGCGATCAGGTCCAAACCCGGCCCATTACATCATAAACCCAATAGCTTGTGCGGCCCAAACAAAACACTTAACTTGTGCGGTCCATATGGACTTGTGCGGTTAAGGATAACTTGTGCGATTGGGGTTTTGGGTTGTTCGGCCCAACAACGTATCATAACTTAATATATTGAGTGGCCCAACATCTTGTGCGATCAGCACAACCTTGTGCGATTCACAAGATGTTGTGCGCTTATGCTTAAAAGAGTTGTACAGTGTGTTTAAAACCGTTGTCCCCTATAACTTGTGCGACTGGCTTGTGCGACTGGCCTTGTGCGATCGGTTATATATTTCCTTAACTCATGCAATCAGTTACAACAAATTGACAGTTTCCATTTATACATCAAATCGGTCAAACAATCAAACAGTTTCTAACTTGGGTGTTGATCGATCAAACTAAGATTTTATCCTCTAATTCATATGAACCCTAATCACATTCATAGCATGAACAATCAATTATAACATTAATCACATTAACAGACTCATGATCTTGATTACTAACATGCACCCTAACATGACAACGCAACCAATCATCCAAAAATACTCGCATAACAGCCGATTAGCATGCAATCGGTTCTAGGTCATTATCAACATCATATGATTATTAAACCCTATCTTGATCTAATCACTCTACACATGTGAGTCGATACACAATAACACCAAACCTCATCAATTGACATTACAATCAATCACAAAACATCTCTAAGTCATTATGTAGAAACATATAGACCACAACATCATCTAACATACAAACAATAGTAAGATACTAACCGGTTGGAAAGTATAACAAAGGTCGTCTCGAACAAGAAGATCTTCATGGGAGAAGAGATGTTGCCGTCGGGTTCGAGAGAGAGAGAGGGGGAGAGAGAGATTTAGGGTTTGGTGTGTTTGAGTGTTTTGGAAATAATGAGGAAACAAAACCTCATAAGGGTTATGTGTTGGTTTAAATAGGGAAGTGGGCCGAACCCTTGCATGGGCTGCCCCTTGATCTCGATTTCAAGTATAGTGGGCCGAGAGGATGTTGTGCGGTTACATTATATATACATATATTACATACAATCACATAATACCAACATAACATGTAACATTTAATCATTCATTAAAACCAACATATCAAGTAACCACATAACGTTCAAAACATGTTACATCAAAATACGATGAAAGGCTTGAAATACGAGTTGTCACATCATCCCCAAGTTGAAAGAAATTTCATCCCGAAATTTAGCACGTAGTCACTGAGGAAGCTAGTTAGGTTGCGTGGTTTCCTGGTTTTCCTGTGGTGTCACAGCTGTGGAGCTGTGATTTGTTCTAAGTTTGGGTCTGCGGCTGTGGTAGGTAGTATGTGGAAATTGGTCAATCATCTATTGATTATATCTTGAGTCTAGGCATTCATCTCCCTATTCGCAGCTGCTAAAGCTCGTTGCTGCTGTAACTTCCTCATTCTTTTCCCACGCTCGTGAGCTCCCCGACTGAACCATCCTCTCTTTTTGGTAGGGAATGGCTCTTCGGATTGCGCTTTGAATATAAAGATCCCCTCTTCTGTGTCAGCTGAATACCCCGAGGGGTAGGCTAGGAAGAAGTTCCTTCATCACTAGGAGAACTAGACAGTTGACGATAGGCATCCGATGGTCCTTGATCACTCATACTGTAAACTAACAAATTGTCAAATAACACAAAACAATAAACTATGCACGTAATCCCGTAGATAATTTCCTAACATAATAGATAAAATCTTGGTGTCAGCGGAACACTTCAGTGGCTGAAATCAGTGGTTGTAGCTCTGATACCACTCTCTGTCGCAACCGTCGATCCCATCCTGGGAGCGGAACCGCGAGCCAGTATCAGTGGTATCGGTGTTTATCAATTTGGCAGCGGAATTTACATCAAGACCGTAGTTAGGAAATATTTTATCAGAGTGAAATACCACATTTTTATAATATTAAATACATGGAAATTCCCAAGTTTTCATTACAAACATGTTTATAGGGATAAACCCTATTTTATTGAAATAAAACATCTTCTTTATTTAGGTAACTTTTATAGCCACTTTTCTAAACCTTCAGTGTTGTCCAACTGGCTTCTAATTGGCTTTCACATTTTGTTACCTGAAACGCGTTTAAAAACATTTTATCAGCAAGAAATACTGGCGAGTGAATCCCAATTTAATCAAGAAGAGTTTATCATTTTACAGTATTGAGGGAAATCTAACAATTACATTTGTTTACATCTACCTTAATTACCATCCACGGTACTGTCAATCCTGACTGGTGGTAATGTTACTACTCACAGTGTAGTAACAACTTTTGTATACAAAACCCCAACATAGCGACGATAATTGTAGAATTACAAATACTCAATCACTATTAAATATAAATTAAAACAATTGAGGTTTTGTAAAAACAATTTGGGAAAAGAGGAATCACTCACTTTGCTACTTTAGGTATTTCCGTGTGACTTCCTGGTTATAATCTATTAATTAAACAATATACACGCGTTAGTATAATAACCCAGTTTACATTAGTTTTACCCTCCCCGAGACAGAAACTCCAACGACTGAGTCAGGCAGAGCTTCGACATGCGTTACGGAGCACTAGATCAATCGGGCAACATATCTAATACGTAACCGGGGGTTATGATACTTACATCGAGGCAGAGCTTCGCTATTTTAGTATGTATAATACCCGGTATTTACTTATACTATCAGAAATTGAGAGAGAAATTCGAGTTGTGAGCGACGGAAACTGAATGCCGATGTTCCCAATTTATAGGACCTGAGCTGGGGTCTCTCGCCCCCGCGACCAACTAAGGGTCGTTCTTCACGGCCCGTGAGCTAGGTATGGTAGGGCCTAGCCTTGCTGAGTCGGGCCCCTAGCCTTCACACAAGTCACGACACGTGGCATCAGCTGGTGCGGCCTAGTGGACAGCTGTCGCGGCCCGCGACAGACATCTTTGTCTGTGTCGCGCCCCGCGAGGAAGTTAAAATATTGTTTTTATTTGATTTTTGTTAAAATAAAGGTATTTCGGGCCTATTTCTCGTATACGGGGTGTATTTTAGGACGTATAGGGACTTTATAAATATTTTAGGAGGGTTGTTATACATAACTTGGTCAGAGATGTCCTATATGAAGTCCTCAAGCGGGCTGGAATCTTTGCAAAAAAAAGGCCCCTATGAATTTCCTAACCGACCCACTTGTAAGGAGGTCCACTCTGTGGCTAGCAGATGTTCTTGTTTTCGGTTGGGTAGGAGGGAAACACACTTGTGTGGACCTTACCGGATTACCCCCCCCCCCCCTTGTTGGGCTTAGGGAAAACCATTGTGTGGCGGGTCAGGCTGTGTTGAAGGCAGAATCAGGGAAAGTTGCTAAACATGGAAAAGCTTGTGCTGAGAATCGACATGTATTCGTTCCCTTTGCCATTGATACATTTGGTTCACTTGCTCCTGAAGCTGTTGGTTTTTTGGACAGAGTGTAGAGGGTCGTGCACATCAATTTCTCGACGCCAAGAATTTCTCGACGCCAAGGAACCAAAGTTTTATTTTGGTAGAATTGGATTTGCTATTCAAAAGGGGGTTGCGGTGCAACTTGTTGCCCGTTTACCTGTCATTCTTATGTAATTTTTCCGATATCATTTGTTTTTAAAAAAAATGATACCATAACATTAAGCGTCTTTTTATCTTTAATATGATTACCCTATTGTTATACTTAAAAAAATGAAAACCCAGTTGCGTATTACACAATGAACATAATGTAAAATAAAATAAGTATGAAACTAAAACCACAATGGAAAGTAGACCAAAAACACATCGACAACAGACAAAAGACAAAACAGATAGCAGACTACACATAATGCGTATCAAACTAAAAACACAATGGAAAATAGAGTAAAAACATAACTTTTTTTTTTAAATTAAGTTTATTCAAATCAAGCTAATTTTTCCTTTGTTATTTAGACAATGTGTAGTGGTAAGGGAAACAAATGCCCCACCTTTGGGCATGAAGCGACACGTGACCGCCTAGTCAGCGAAGCGACATTTGTTAAAAAATGGTGTAGTGGTATAATATCCCATAATGCCCCAACAATATTTACCCAGTTATTATATTTTTTAGAAAAATAAAACAAATATAGATGAGTTGGAAATTTGTTATTGGTCAAAATTTCAAGAATCTGCCGTTTTTGTGGCCACGCCCAACCCAAAAATTTCGAAAAAACTCCCAGGGGGCGGTGATCATGGCGTAGAGAGGCATTTTTTGGGGGAAAAACAGCCAAAACTCCCTGCGCTACGGATGGTATTATCATAATTTCTTTCTCCTCTCAAAACACTACTCTATTTTTGTTGCTTATGATTGGTCAATGCTCAACTTTTATTAGTTTTGATTGGTCACCCTTCTCTAAATCTGGGTCTCTCCCTCCTGATACCACTTCACTAGCAAGTAATTCACATTTTGTTTTATGTATTTCTTTAATGATTTTTATATCAACGTACATAATAAGTGATGTACGTGACTATCTCATTTATATTAACTATATTATTGTTTTTCTTACTATTAAATTTACTAAATAACAACAAAGCAATTATCATTTATTAGAAAAAAAATCAACCGAACCATACTTTAACTGTTTTCTTCGGTTATTTCAGTTCTTTCATGTAATTTTTTGGTCACGACTTGGTTAATTGGGTTTCATTGTTTAATACACAACAAATATACACAATTTAATACATAAGTATATATTTGTTATCAGTGTCTCAATTGAATACATATGTTCATTTTTTTATTTATTTTTAAGAATTAATTCCCAAATATGGTTTACCAAAATGACGTCTACAATTTTCTAATTCAACGGGTCCTTAATACTAGTTCTAATTCAAATACGAGCTGAGTTCAAATTTGAATGACCTAAATAATTAACCTCAAAATTGATTCGATAAACATCCAAATAGATAGAAAAAATTAGGTAAAGGAAAGATATAACGTAGATCCGATCCGAAATAGATAGAAAAAAAAAAATAGGTAAAGGAAAGATACGTAGATCCGATCTGTCCATCTATTGGTGTACTTCATTTCCGTATTTAAAATCCAACAAAACAAAAGAGAATGGTTACATCGTCTAGAAGAGTAGCTTCTGAAAGCCTCTTAGACCATGGGGTATGGAATTGATAGTCTCTTTGGAGACTACCCGTCACGTAGGCACCAGGTCATCACGGGAGGAGGACCATCCTTTTGGGGACTACCCAAGGGTGTGGAGGACTACCCACTTTTAATAAAAAGGGTTATTGGATTTTAATAATCCTAAGTTTCACCTGTTGGTCGATAATAATCCCAACTTTAAAAATTCCCTCCAATAATCCCAACTTGTAAAACTTTGACCGCCATTGATCCTTTTCTAACATAGGTGCACTTAAATCAATTAAAATCAATATATTACAAGGAGAGAGAGAGAGAAGTCAGAGGGGAAAGAGGAGAGGGGCCCACCATTTGCATCGTCGCCTCCGTCATCTGCAAGACGCCGGGGGCGGTGTGGGACGAGCCTGAACGCCGGGGACCGGGGGGGGGGGGGGGGGGGGGGGGGGGGGGGGGGGGGGGGACCGAGCCCCATACCCCTTGGTCTTAAAATTGAAAGAAAAACAAGCTTGAACCATTGCATCTAGGCATTTTCTAGTATGGGTGATGTGATTATCATGTCTATTATTCGGATTTCAGGTAATTTGGGTCAGGTTATTCGGGATTTTTGTGTATGCTATTATATCCGTTAACCGATCATGTTATAATTGGATTCCTTGGGTTCAAATTGCTTGGTTATCGGGTTTGTCGGGTATGGTTATTCATATGGTAGAGTTCATGTGAGAACCAATATGAACAGAACAAAATAAACCCACCCTACCACCACCCAAAAACTTAAACACCTACCCTCACCCCACCCCACCACAACCCAAAAACCTAAACACCCCCCCCCCCCCCCCCTAAAATAAAAAAAAAACTTTATCTTAAACCCAAAGAAGGCCAAATTTAAAGAAGTAAACGCGATCTATTTAAAAAAAGTAAACCCAATCTGTTTATACCAAATTCCCAAGCTAAACTCAATATGTTTAAACCCAAACTGTGGGCCCAAATTTTAATAAAACATTCAAACCCAAATAAAATAATTCAATAACAATCTTCGTTTAAGGTGGAGGGTAGTAAAGCAATAGGAAGAACACCGCACTGCAGCGTGACGACTGGACTCGTGCCGACGCAACAACAACAGCCTCGTCTCGACGAATCCGAATCGTATCGCGTGATTAACTGTTGGACCGGTTTTGACTCCGAAACGATTGCGAAACGAACGTGAAACGTGCGGAATCCGTACACGAACGCGACCTAAACACACATGACGTAATCTAAACGTGATTCTTTGATAAAATCTGATAACGTACAATCACTTGAATCACTTAGAGACTTTCTCTCTCTAGTTTCTCTCTCTAGAACTAGAGCTCTTCAAATCTCTAAAATGGTAAAAGTCCCTAATCTAAACATAACTCTCCTATTTATAGGCCTTGACTATTAATGAGATTTCTCATTAATTACAATATTGCCACCTTGCCTTTTGTCTAGATATTTCATCATAACGACTCGTTTTCTTCTGTTTCTTGCTACGGCTCGGATTGACGAAGGCTATAGACATAAATGCACTAACAGACTCCCACTTGGATATTGCCGCAGTCAATCTCGATCATTGATTCAACTCGTAGCGTCTTCTTTTTCTCTCTCTCTTTGAATCTTCTCGAACAGAATCCCGGTGGATCTGTCTTCAGCTTCAGCTTCTTCTCCTTTCGGTAAACTCTTTTCTTCATCAGGCTCCCCCTTTCGTCAAGCTTCCGTGCTTTGGGATCGACACCTTGCTTTCCGTATACAAGCTCCCCCTTGCTTTGAGCTCGTCTTCAGACTCCCCCTTAGACTCAGCTTCCGGGATCGTAGTCTGGAATCTCATCTGCAATCACTCAAACATTTATAAGTAATAACATTTCAAATTTCAGCTATCCAGGAATTGTAACCTGGCTTACTCAACATTCTAAACAAACAATTTCCATGAATTTGGCAGTTTCATCGAATCGAATCGGAAACTAGCTCTATAACAGTATAAGCATCCAAATCCCTCACAGTTAATCATCCAAGTCCAAACTAATGACCTTGGAGATATCACAAACTGTTTTTGATTTTTGATTTTAATTCAAGTTTCAAATTAATGAACTTGTTTTATTTTCAGAAACACAATCAGCTTACTTAGATTTTGAAACTCAGCACTCAGACATCGGTTGTCGAAAATAAAGCAGAATCAAAAATCTTTTTGTATTTTCTGAAAATATAAAGCAGTAAAGAAATATGTACAAACATATTTACAGACAATATTTTTGTTTGAGTATGCGTCAGAGGATCATATCAGTTTTTGACAAGTCACAAGTACCGTTGAGCTTAGTTACACAGTAAGTATTAAACAATTCACTTAGATTGTCGATATACTGATCCACTTAAATTTTCACACAAAGTTCAACTTATTCAGGATATGAATTAGATGTTATAAGACTTAAACTCATTTATGTGTCCCACCTCTTGAATATACTCCCGTATCCAGATCCCAATATTCAGTCTTACAGGTAATTATAACACAAATGATATCTGTAAGGGGTTAATAAATTATGAAGAATCATGAGAGCTCAGGTCAGAACTACCGTCCAGCAGAGAGATCATGACTCAACTTGGGTGTGTCCCCTTTAGAGGATCTTTTTTACAACAGCATTGCTAAGCAATTTTATTGTCTTATCATTGATGCTGAGGGTGATGCTATATTTCAAGCATTGCGAAAAGTATTATTCGAGGACTAGGTCAGAACTTCCATTCAGCAGAAGTCCCGGAATAATACCCCAGACATCATTAAGTATAAAAACCTGTATATCAGAATACAAGACCTTTCAAACGAGATTTCAGGGGTTACCTATATATCCAAGTAGTGTTCCCCACGAAATAAGTAAGTTTGAATTTATGTTTATATCCCGAAAAAGTTTACTAAATGTATAAAAACCTATCGACACATCCACGGTGAGATCGTTTAACACATTTAAACTTTCCATTTCTTTAGCATACTGTAACTGTCTACTGATGTACTATCATTTCCTCTTTTTACGCAAAAACTCAATTTTTGAATTTTATCATGTTTTTTACTTTTTCAAATTTTCAAATGTTTTTGTATTTTCTAACAATTTATATTTTCTAACAGTTTTTCTCCCCCTAAAATGCAAAACCATTTAAAGAAAATTTGACAACCAATACTGATAGCTTTGTCTCGCCATCCATTTTCTGCATCTCATGCTCTGTTTTGCAGAAAATATAACACTTTTAGCAGAAAATATAACATACCCCCATGATTTACAACACACTGATCTTAACAGTTTGAAAACCGTTTTTCAATCTTATGAAGGTAATCATGTTTGTTCAGCCGTGAGGGTTTCGGCATATTCAATCAACACTTCCCCTTACAACAAACTATTTTCCCATAATGATTTCAAAACACTTAAGTTTGTTTTAATCAGAATGGTTTTTCCGGAAAAATTAGTTTGTTTACCCATCTCTTATGAGTTCGGGGTCATCATATCACCTTGTTCTCTTTTAACCATTTTGTACAGATTTTAACAATATAAGATCAAACACCACTATCACTTGTAGAAAATCAAGTACAATTTAATGTCCTTGATTAACCACTTGTAAGACGAAATATCACAGTTACCATCCTGTGAATTTCTCAAGAATGATGCCGATACCTGCTTCACGCTTACCAACCTGGAAGCTCCGGCAAGTCAGGAATTCAACCAACCGATTTTGACACCCAAGCCTGACCAGCTTTAGGCGCATTTTGAGCTTTTCTCTTTTCTTCATAAAACTCTTTCACTCCTTTTTCCTTACCATCAACCATCTTACTAAAAATATGTTTAACATTGCTATTAAACATTTTTCCAGTATCAACACCTTTTGATTTTAGGTTTGCGGCTCGTAATGGTGGAAAATTCTCATCATTCATTAATGGAACTGTCTCTTCCATCTTTACCTCAACTTGTGGCTCATCTGATTTTGTGGAATCAGATTCATTGCCCGAACTTGGCTTGTCTGACTTGGATGAGTCAGATTCATCGCCAATAACTTTCTTTTTCTTCTTGTTTGTCCTCAGATTTGCATCTGAAGAATTCGATTTGCTTGGCTTTGCAGTCGAGTGAATCGATTCATCAGAACTTTTATTCGAACCAACCGGTGAACCTGAAGACAAAATCTTCTCCAAGTATTCTCTCGCCTTTTTCCTCTTTTTCCTCAGTCTGTCTCTCTGCCCCTGTGAAAGCTTTACTTTGTTATCTTCCACTTTCTGTTCTTTGGGCTTGACAGTGACTGGTTTCTTTACCATTCTCTGAGATTCAACCCTCGATCTTCCCATCGATCTCCTTGGGCAATCTCTAGCAATGTGTCCTCTGATATGGCAATTATAGCATCTTCTTATTTCATAATTCCAATTCTGGCAGTTAACAGCAATGTGTCCTCTCACACCACAAGTGTAGCACACTCTGTTATCGTACCATCCACTTCTGTCATTCCAAACCTTCAGATCATAACATTGTTTGGCTTGGTGATAATCATTTCTCCTCTTCAATGCTGGATTTGTCTTTTGAGCACTGTGGTCAAACCTGCACCACTTATTACCAACACTTTGTGAGTTTTCATTTACAAATTTTTGTGATTTTTTATAATGATTGGATGATTTATCTGATGAGCTTTTATTTTCATTTTTAAAATTTTTCAAATTTTTAACTTTTTGTTTCTGTTCTACACTCTTCTTAACAGGTTTTTGTTTAGAACATTCACCTGTTTCAGTAGATTGCAAAACAGTATTTTGAAATTTTTCTTGTAAATCTAAAAATATTTTTCTTTTCTTTTCTTTTTCATCATCAGATATTTCATCACAATTTTCAATTTTGACTTTGACTTTGTCAAAATTTGTGACATTGTCACTTATTGGAACAGAATTGATCGGTTTTGGACAAACATGTGAAGTAGAATTCACAAAACCTTTCAATTTAGTCTCAAGCTCTTTGATTTTAATCCGAGCTTTTTCAGCTTCTTTTTCAAGCTGAATGATTTTAGCAAGATGAGAATTGATTTCAATTTGTTTTTCAAGATTATCTTTACCAAAAATATCTCTCTCATCTTCTAAAATCTTGATTTGATTTTGAAAATCTTTTTCTTTTTCTTTCAAAACTTTGTTTTCCAATGCCAAACTGTCCAAACTACTCAACAGTTTGACATTTTCTGACATCAATTTTTTACAATTTTCTCTCATTTCAAGAATCTGTTTACTATCAGATTCTTTCTCATCCTTCAAGCTTTTGATTTTCAATGTTAAACTCTCCACATCCTTTAAGAGTTTTACATTGTCTGCTTCTGATTTTTCGCATTTCAAACACACAATTTTAGAACTTAAAGATCCATTCTTCTTGGATTCTTCTTTCTCGGAAATTACTTCTTCAAGAACCTGTTGTTTTTCCGTAACATCTTCTTTCATAGCTTCTTCAGTCATCATAACTTCACATTTTGTTTGACTTGAAATCTGGTCCACCTCAGAATCTGAATCGCCATGATCAAATATTGGCATGTTCTTAGCTTCTTGATCATCATTCACTTCCAACTGATTACCAGTAGCAATTTCAGACATCTGATCCCCATCATCTTCAGTGATTTTCCTAGGTTTTAGGCACTGACAGCTGCTGTCCTGTACACTCCCTGCTCCACAGTCGCAAAAAAATCTGCTTGATGTAGAGTAGACAACACGATGTCCTCGATGACATACATCTGCACAAACAGAACAACAACCTTTTGAAACTGTCAGATCACATGTATAACAGAAATACCAGTGCTGTTCCATAAAATTTCTCCCACTGATCGTAAATGTACAAACTTTAGAAGCAATGGCTTTTTCACTGTTACTATCATGATCAACCTTACTGTTTGACATTTTCAAACAATCAAACTGATGATTTTCTGTGCGGACTGAACGTTGACCAACTGTGCAAACTGCTAGAACCTGGATGCAATTTGAACGACTTGACCCTTTGAGACCTTTGAACTCTAAACCGTACGAACTTTCAAGTGAACTGATGACCTTGAAGTGAACTGGATTTTAGTGAAAAATGGACCCTTTGCACGAACTCGTGAACAATACACTCGAAGTGAACTATGAATTGGTACGATACTGGGCCGCACTTGGGCCAAATATATTTCAACCGATGTACTTGGCTAAGAAGGAACTGGGCCTTCTATATTACACATAATATCCACAAACAAATCTATAACATTAAATCCACATGCAAACTTCACGTGGCTGACACTTATCGAAATACTGAATAATCACATGCAGACATGATGATGATATACCCCTAAGCTGACATCTTTATCATTATTTTCTTTGAATCACATGCACACCGATTTACACATGTAAACTTGGATTACATGCAGCCGACAAGTATCACATGTATACTTTGAATATGATAACAAATCACGTGATTATTAACTGACACACATTCAACCACAAGTGTGTCACAAAAGCGAACCACACAAGCGAATCTCAAGAGCGAACCTACTGTTAATATGACAAATAAGCGGACCTCAACTATTTTGTCACTAAAAGCGGACCAGATAATGTCCGGATGAGCGGACCAGGTATTGTCCGAATGAGCGGACCAGATATTGTCCGGATGAGCGGACCAGATATTGTCCGGATGAGCGGACCTCTTAAAATGTTCAAATAAGCGGACCAGATTGTTCGTAAAAGCGAACCTGCAATTTTGACAGCGAAATCGAACTGAAAATCTTCGATTACTCCTAAACGGCTAGGAATTTTGATCTGAAACTTGGTAGGGTTATAGATCAGGTGTATACGCACAACATATCAAAAAATCAGACGATTTGGACCGTAAAATTCCGTTCAATTTGATGAATTTCAGCTAAAAACGTGATAAAAGTGAAAAAATGAAGAAATAGATGAATTTCGAATCTGAATCTGATGAAATCACGATCGGAAATGTGTGTTGGATCAGTGCAATCGAGCTCCTGCTCTGATACCACTTGTTGGACCGGTTTTGACTCCGAAACGATTGTGAAACGAACGTGAAACGTGCGGAATCCGTACACGAACGCGACTTGTTGGACCGGTTTTGACTCCGAAACGATTGCGAAACGAACGTGAAACGTGCGGAATCCGTACACGAACGCGACCTAAACACACATGACGTAATCTAAACGTGATTCTTTGATAAAATCTGATAACGTACAATCACTTGAATCACTTAGAGACTTTCTCTCTCTAGTTTCTCTCTCTAGAACTAGAGCTCTTCAAATCTCTAAAATGGTAAAAGTCCCTAATCTAAACATAACTCTCCTATTTATAGGCCTTGACTATTAATGAGATTTCTCATTAATTACAATATTGCCACCTTGCCTTTTGTCTAGATATTTCATCATAACGACTCGTTTTCTTCTGTTTCTTGCTACGGCTCGGATTGACGAAGGCTATAGACATAAATGCACTAACATTAACTAATTGAGATCGACCTAGGGTTTCCATGAATCACTGACCAGGTATGGAATTGTTGTTTTACAAATCTAGATGATTAGGCCACTCGGGGTGGTTCACTAGTGATAAAATCTATCACTCACAAGCACCAATCAAGTTCCGCCATGTCATCAACCATTTTTCCATCACTCACAACCTTTTTTAGGCGGGGTGGTCATCACTCACCACCACACCCAACAATTTCCCCCCAACCAACAAATACCCTCACAAAAATAAACCATAACGCGTTGAATACATCACGAAAATCGGTTTCCGTGGAAGATTAACGCGTTGAAGTATGGACCGGCGGTGGGAACAATGTGGCGATCACGCGTTATACAAAAGTATAACGTGACCGCCCCGGGTCACCTTATAACTTAAGTGTTACTGTGTGATTTGATGATTTTGAATGTTATAAGGTTTGATAATTGAAACCATATATGTTTAGGTTTTATAGTTATTAGTTTTATTCTTTATATAATAAGCAAGATGAAACTTTGTATGATATAGATTAATTATTAATGATTATTGAATAATTGAAACTTTGAATATTAGTGATGTGTTTTCGGTAGTTTTGGAGTCGTTTTTATTTGTTTTTAGTTTTTATTTATTAGATTGTCTAATTGTAGGTCCTGATGCGAAAAATAAATGAAAACGAGCTAACAGGTTAAGTTAATTAAAAAAAGCAGACTTAACATGAAAAAATGCAATTTAAAAAATCATGTTAATAATATATAATAGCAATTGGTGATTAACGATAAGTTAATTAAAAAAAACAGACTTAATATGAAAAAAAAATGCAATTTAAAAAATCATGTTTATAATAATAGCAATTGGTGATTAAATTGTTTTAAATAGTTCATGAGTAATTTAGAAGAATACTTTTGTAACTAATATCAATCAATGAGATAATTAATATAATTGTTTTACTTGTATCAATATCAATCAATGAGGTAATTAATAACTTAATATAATTGTTTTACTTGTTTCTATATCCAACGTAAAAGTTTAATAAAAGAGGGAGTTTTTTCCCAAAGTAGTGTATTTATAATAAGTATTTACCTTTTTGGGTACTTTAAAAAGTATTTACCTTTTTTTTTAACGGCCGACAAAAATCCATTTATTCATTGTAGCAAGGCGCTACCCACCATACATACAACATGTTTTTCACCACATTTACAAATTACAAATCCACTAGCCAACTATATTGAACCGACTCCAATCCTCCCAGGTTAAAGACGACATTTTTGACCTGTTCTTTACCCAAAGGTATGCCATAGACTTTATCTCATCTAAAATCTTCGTACAGTTCGGATTTACTTGCCTGAACAACACCTCGTTCCTATGCTTCCAAATGCTCCAGATAGCCACAAGAATCACTGCATGAAGTGCTTTCCTTTTGTTACTCCTACTAGCGCTGATCACGAACTCATGAAGCGACAACAAGTCATTTATACCAAAAGCGAAGATAGGAGGTATCGTGCACCAACAAGCGAGGTTTTGCCAGATCGATTGCGTGAATTGGCACGAGACAAACACATGCTCACAAGTCTCTATAAAATCACCACACAAAATGCACATCGGATTTTGAACCGGAACATTCCGCTCCGATAACGCACCTCTAGTCGGCAACCGATTCATGTCTGCCCTCCATGCCACAATACCAACTTTCTTCGGAATCCAGTTGTTCCATTCAAAAACTCGGTCTGGTCGACTCCGGTTATGCAAGCCGAGAGTACTTTTGATACGAGCCACACTGAACACACCATTATTATCATATTTCCAGACCCATGAGTCCCTACCCAATGTAAGGCCCAACCCACCAACAATACCCAACAGTTGCTGAAACTGATCATGTGCAGCCGCATCCAGAACCGGCTGCGACCAGGCCCAATTAAAAACAAGCCCATCCTCATCAGAACCCATACGATCGGCAACTAAGCAGGCCTTATTTGACTCAGCCTTGAATAGTTCTGGGAACATGATATAAAACGGGACCTGATCAGCCCAACTGTCTAGCCAAAATAATATACTTCTACCATCAGCCAATACCGCTGAAACGGCTGATTTCAGGTCTATGTTAGCGTGGAGAAGATAGTGCCGAATGCTGCAGATATTTTTCCACAGGCCAGCAACTGATTTTTTACACGGAGTATCATTCCACACTCTTGGATTATGATGGATAGCCCAAATTACCCTCCTCCACAACCCATTTTTTTTCCATTTTGAACCTCCACCACCACTTTGCCAACATTGCCAGATTGGCGTCCCTGAGAGTGTAACACCCGTTCTTATTATTCGAGGTTTAACGTAAATTTTACGTAAAACAAACATGTAATTAAGATTACATAAACATTTGGAAATACGGGTTTATTAAAACTTTTACAAATCATAAGTTATTCTACATAATGTGATCGAATTCGTTGTTTAAAAAAATTACAACGTAACAAAGTGCGGAAGCGTGTATCTTTATCGTGTTCGGTTCTTCGCTGAGCTTGATCGTCTTCCGGCATCCAAGGTGTACCTACATTTCATAAACATGAAATGCTTTAGTCATACAGGGTTTAATCATGTACGAACGATGTCCGGGAAACAATTGATTTTCAAATGAAAAACAAAATATAATAAAAAAAAAATCTCCACCGTAATTTACGGTGGGACCGTAAATTACGGTGGCCCCTGGGTTTCAATTCTTCTGCCGTACAACAGACATTTAGCACCGTAATCAATTCAACTCCACCGTAATTTACGGTGGGACCGTAAATTACGGTGGACTCTGCATCCAGATTCTCTATTTTGTCGTAATTTGACACGAAATCTTTCGTATCTTTCAAACCGCTTATCCGTTTGACCTACCGTTTCTTCCTACATATTTGTAATTTGATTCTCCATCATATGGAGTTAAAATCCGGCATCCGGCTTGATAAAATTCAAGACTTTTAAGTCTTCGGCTTATTACTCTTTTACCAAAATTTGACCCGTTCGTGATTTTATCAAACATACAAGTTTGTTTGACCCTTATTTCTCATAACCTATTAAATTCAATGATATCTAACATATTGGGTTCCAATCATAGAATTATATACCCTCTTTAACCCTTTTACACCCATATGCTTATTTTGACCCATTTGAGGTATTTAAGCGTATTTTAAGCACCAATTGCTTTCATTCCTTTCCAAATACATGTGTCATACATTTCTTATCAAAGAATTTTCCACCACAACTATATTTGTGGTGGATTCAATGTGGTGACTTATTTATTACAAATTTTACTCATCAAATCATTATTTTACGGCGAAGACTCTTTATAGAGTCATTTGACCAATATTTACATCTTTCGCTTATCATACTTATTCAAAGTATTGACTTGATTATAAAACTCGTTTTCAAGCGACTTCTAAGGGTTGCTTGCTTAATTTCACTTACAAGGGCGTTTTGGTCATTTTTAACCCTTCATTTACAACGAAGGGCTTGCTTAAGCCATGTACGCCCAAAATCTAATTTTTTTAACCAAATCTTGTTTTCAAAACACTCCGTCTATAATTAAATCCTTCGGTTTACCTTTTCAGGTAACCGAATGTCCCTTTTTACTTTGCCTAAATCTCATAGATCTCCAAGTTCTGAATGAGGAGTTGATCTATTATACATACCTGGCCCGGATCAACTTATTAACCCGGTTTTAGTACCTTTCTTTATATTCGCTTATTAAGAACAATGCGAATATCCATTGGATATCTATTCCTGTAAGCATATAACTCGACAAAGAATCATTAGTCTATATAGTCAAAAGGTGTTGTCTACACCTTTTGACCCGTTTGGCCGAAATGACCATTTATCTTTGCGAGATGATATTTATTATCATCTCCTCTACATGACTCGTTCCGTTTAACACCGTACGGTCATTTTAACATATAAACCGTTTATTACTTTCGACATAATATGACCGAATTATCGATTTACTTCTTTTTAACCATTATTACGGTTTCTTTCATCTTTGATTTTCTTGTTCCATTCGACTACACGACGGAACATCATAATTCATTTGTTTAGATATCTCATTCATAATTTATATGATAAGAAAATATTCCACAATTTAAGACTAGTGTAAGCTATACTTACCTTGCATCTGAATCATGCTTTTCCGTCATTCTTGCTTCGTTTGACCCGCTTCCTTCCCCAAGCCTTCACCTAACTTGCCAAGCGTCAAACTATCATTGTAATTGTAAGATGGTTAGGTTAGTCATAATCATTTACGACTATTCCATCCTACTCTTCTTATATCGAATTTACCATCCGATCATACACTTGGTCGATTTGACTTTTTAAGGTCCATCGACTTATCAACTCACTCATTGCACATTTTCACTCTAATTTCAACACTTTAGTTTTCATTTAGGCATTTTAACAAACACCTAATGTGTATACATTGTTTTTACACATTTTACAACTAGGTAACATGATTTCAAGCGTCTATATCACAATCTTAACATCAATTCTTTCATATCATATAACAACCCATTTCATGGTAAATATGATTTATGTACCCAAACACCTAAATTGTTCAAGTACTTTGTCTTACTAACTAATATGATGATTCCAATCACAAGTTTGACACTAACATCATCATATCATAAAAAACCCAACTCAAGTCATGTATGTTCAACACTCAAACTTGCAAATTGTTCAAGTACCTTGTTTCTACTATCACTTATGATGATTTCTAACACAACTATATTATCATCTTTTCTACATAATCAAAACCCACTTGACACATGAGTGTATGATTATGAATTCACAACAATGAACATCAATTCAACAAATACATGGCTAGGGTTTACTACTAGACATAGTTTCATCCCTAATTTCATCCAAACAACAAACATGCAAGCTCAGATTCGAATTCTCTAGGTTTGCTCAGAATTTCAACTAGAGATTTTTCAAGAAATTTACATACCTCGTGACTCCTTTTTCAATGGAGATCACTAATTCATACTCGGATTTTGATTTGGACTTGATTTACCCCTTCAATTTGATGAAATTGTGTTGATTAGGGTTTGAGCTCTCTAAGAGCTTCTCCTGGCCATTCTCACGCACGCACACACTCTTGTGTGTGTGTTTTTGTGTTTTATTTTTAAGTTTATAATTCCCATTTCAAGTTACCCGGCTTTGGTCCCTCGTGTTTGGTTAGTTATTAATTAGATCACAACCTGATTATTTTCAATAATATTCCCACTTATTAACTAGGTTTAATATTCCTAGTTAACTTAGCGGGTTCAGGAATATTTATGACTAAGTTTATTTTAGGTCCCGTTAACTCGGTCCTTCTAAGCTTTTATTTCTTAAAAGCTTTTATTCACTTTTTATTTATTATTAGGATTAATTATTTAAATCCTAATATTTACCGGGTAAATTTTACCACTAACGGTATTTTACCCGTCTTTACTATTAACGTGGTTTGATTACCAAAGCCGTTTTCGGGGTGTTACAGAGAGAACCAAAACCCAGCCCCCCAAATTGTATAGGAGCAATTGTTTTTTCCCACGCAACCCAATTCATCTTAGCCTTTTCCTCTGATCCACCCCAAAAGAATACTCTTCTTATTCTATCCAACGATTCAAGAACTTTTATCGGAGCTCTAAATAATGAGAAATAATACGTAGGAAGTGAATTCAACACCGATTTGATAAGGGTTATTCTACCACCATACGAAAGAGTTTTGGCCTTCCAGATCGAAAGTCTACTTTTAAATATTTCAATTACCGATTTCCAGTTACGAGCTAAATTCATATTTGCCCCGATTAAAAGACCGAGATGTTTAAACGGGAACGTACCTTGTTTACACCTCATCCGATTCGCCATATCTTGCACTTCAAGCTCACTTACCCCGACACCAAATATGCTACACTTAGCTAGATTCACTTTTAATCCAGAGACTAAATAGAAACACCTTAGCATTCTTCGAAGATTATTTATATTCGACGAAGACCACTCGCCGACAAACATCACATCATCCGTATAGATTAAGTGGGACAAGTATGGGCCGTTGTTTGTGACTTTTATACCCTTGAAAAGGCCAGTGGATTCAGCTTCTTTCATGATACCAGACAACGCCTCCATGGCTATAACGAATAAAAACGGGGACAATGGATCACCCTGACGGAGCCCACAAGAGCATTCAAACTCCCTGGTTGGAGAGCCATTCACTAGAACGGAAGCTTTAGCGGACCGTAATGTAGCCATAATCCAAGCACGCCACCGACTTGGGAAGTTCATTTGCATCATCATCGAGTCAAGAAACGCCCAATCCACCGAATTATAAGCCTTATTGATATCAACTCTGAAGAACATACTGCACCGCTTATACTTTTTTAGCCAGCTCAAAATCTCATTTAGCACAAGTGGCCCATCCATAATGTTTCTCCCAGCCAAAAACGCCGATTGTTGTTCAAAAATTAAGCTCCCCAATACCCCTTTTAGCCTATTAACGAGGACCTTAGATATTACTTTGTTTATCACACCGATAAGGCTAATAGGCCGGAAATCCGCTGGACAAACTGGATCCTTAACCTTTGGGATCAAGGCAATGAAGTATGAAGTGCAACATTTATTAAGAGACCCCTCCTCATAAAAACGGTTGAAGAGTTTAATAATGTCATCCCGAAGACCCGACCAACATTTTTTGATGAACTTGAAGTTAAACCCATCCGGTCCCGGCGCCCGATCACCATCGCATTCCCAAATGGCTGCTTTGATTTCCTCCAATGAAAACGGCCTTTCTAGCTTGCTTGCCTCATCCTCCGAAAGAGAAGCAAGATTTGGACATACTAACATCGGTATTCTAGGCATAGGCTCAGTAAACTGGTGCTTAAAAAACTAAACAACGATTCCTTGATTGCCAACGGATCAGTAACCCAAACACCCTCAATCATCAACCCATTGAGTCTATTCGTACTAATATTCGAGTTGATTATGTGATGAAAGAAAGAAGAGTTCTCGTCCCCTTCTAATGCCCACCTAGCTCTGGATTTTTGACGCAAATCCAAGTGTTTCAACCGGTCAAATTCAGCCATAAAATTCCTGGATTCCGCTCTTTCGGCCAACTCTTCATCCGATAACATTCTTTCCTCAGCCAAGTTTTCAATAAGAGCCAACCTACTCTTCCCCCCCCCCCATACATCCCTTCCTTATTCAGCTTTTCCACTTTGACCCAATCCTTAATTCGGTTTTTTAACCACCGAAACTTAATAGCTAAAGCAAGGTCCTCTGGACCAGAAAAGGAGAACGTACCGCAAATTTGAAGCAAGTAATCTAAGAAACCAAGGTACTAGAACCAAGAGTTAAAAAACCTGAACGGAATGTGTCCAAATTCGGACTGAACTATAGATAGAATAATTGGACGTTGATCGGACACAACTCTGTCTAGTGCAGTCACCGACACATTTGGCCACCTCTCCATGAAGCCTAGACACACCAGAAATCGATCCAACTTGCTTAGTTTTTTTCCCATTGTCTGAAATGTACGTATAGTTCCCTCCACCCATATTGTACTCTGTTAATCCAGCCGAGAGGATGAATTGATTAAAGGCTTCAGCATTTGTTTCAACAAACTCTGAATTCATCCGTTCATTCGCAAACCGTACATCATTAAAATCGCCCATCATAACCCACAACCCTTGTAATGCATTCCTAACCCCAAGTAATTCCATCCAAACAGACCTCCTACTAGCCGCTTCATTAGGCGCATACACATTGACCATATTAATCCGAGAACCCGATTGCACAAGAAAGCCCGAAACAACAATAAAGAACCTGTTATAAATAACATCGTCACACCTGAAAACCGCTGGGCTCCAAAGGCATGCCAGTCCCCCGGATCTTCCTTGTGAATTCACCACTGCTAACTTGTATTCAGCTCTGCCCCAAAACTAATTGAACATAAAGGATTCCGAATCTTGTAATTTTGTCTCCTGTATGGCAATAAAATGTACCCCATAGCTTGTTCTTAAACCATGTATCCAATCTGACTTACGGGTATTACGAACCCCCCTCAAATTAATGGATAGACAATTCATCATGAACAATTTTCAACACCCTCCTCCACAATTAGTTTTTCAGCTTCCGATTCGAAACCGTTGAGATTGATTCCAATCCGAGAGCCAATTCTAATGGTTTCCTCGACCTCCACCCTCAAATTAGACGACCGAGAAGGATCGATCTGAGCACAGACCCCCCTGGTTCCACCTCAAATTAGACGACCGAGAAGGATCATCTCCCCCACTTTGGTCTCGAACATTTTGGCCTCCTTCATCGAGAGCTGGAGAACCAGGGAATACCTCCTCGATACTAAATCTATCACCGACAGGAGAGTTTAGGTCAATCTGAACAAAAGGGGAACTCTGTGTATGAAAAACAGGTCTTTGGGCCGGACCTTGCATAGACCCAAACGATGGTGGGCTCCTCTCATCCCTATTCCTTTTCCCTAAATTACCAACCGGTGTAGGGCCCTCATCACCAAATAAATCATTTGGCCCACTACTGTTATCAATTGGATTAAAGATATTTGGGCCACCATCCACTGAATTATTACAATCCGTTGACTTCTTAGATTCGTTCCCACTCCCATCAATATTAATGAATGCATGAGGCACGTGGCCCCCTTCCCCATGCAGATTACACGTCTCCACATTAATCGGTAAGCAATCAGACTTTTGGCCTTCTGAAGCCGATTGGAGTTCCGACGACTTCCCATGTACCAACGGAGGTGACACGCAACCACCGGTCGGAACCTCACTATCCCCGACCGCCGCCGTTTGTTGGTCATTGACTAGATGGTTACCTTCACTAGTCGAGTTCTGATGAATTTCACCCTCTTCTACGTCCTCCATATCCTCTACTAAATCATCTTCCTCAGACACCGACTCCAGTTCTGAATCACTTTCATCCTCCCCAGAATCATTATCACAGTCAAATAAGCACTGATCACAGGATTCTGAGACCCAGGCAATGACAGTTTTTTCATTCCACTTGATGACCACCGCCTCATCAATTTTGGACATGAGAGGTGTAACAATCTTAACCGACCCAGATGCATTATCCTCATTCTGCCAAGAGAAGGACGACTCTTGGATCACCTCACCAAACTGACTTCCAATTCTATCAAACAAAGGGTCGTCCCGGATGAGAAACGGTACACCTGCAATGCTCAGAGTAACCAAGCGACTGGGTGGAATATCCTCTCTGTTCCATAGGTAGAACTTAGAAAACATCTTATGAAGTAGGGTAGATTGCTTCTCCAGATAATTCTTCGCAGATTCTTTATCATTGCATGTCATCATAAACATTACTCCGCCAATATATGACAAACCAACTTCAGCCAACCCTCCAACAGTTAGAGTTCTCCTAATGTCACTAATAGATTGGACCTTCTTTGCATGACCAATAATGGACCTACCAATACAATGTAATGGATACAAAGAGACTTTACCCTCCACTGTGACAACCTTAGCACCCTTATCATTCACCTAGATATTACCTCGAACGAGGTCAGCAAAGGATCTTCCTTCTTGAACGAACGACGGCCCAGGAGGATTAGGACCATAAGATTGAGACTTCATATGCGGCTGCTCTCCACCTTTATACCCACCGGTGTTATTGGCGTTGGATTGATCTGCCCCTTTAGGTCTCTGACGTGCTGTCGTAGGTACACGCAAATTTAATCCCAAAAACAACTATAGATAGCGGTAATAGGGTATCGAACTCAGGGAGTATGTGGAAAGTGTGTTGATTTTCTAGCTTTGCAATTAACTACAATTAACCTAATTTGCAGAAAAATAAAGATCAATGAATTTAGATTGTTGTTTGAGAAAACTAAATTAAAAACTAATTGCAAATCAAATTGGTTGTTAAGCAGATTAAGAGAAAGCGATCATCCTAAACTTCCGGTTTGCTTTTGACAATTGTGTTAAATTCACTAGAAAGAATCACATAGACATGATTCATGTATGATTGTTTGTTGTGATAAAAGGGAACTAAGTACTCGGATTATGAAAACGCGAGGTTGTTACCCGATAACCAATTGATTAATATCTAACCCTAATCCCTCCCGTGATATCTCGATTGTTAGCAACACTAAGAACGTACGATTTAGGATATGATTATAACATCAATCAACAATTTACAACAAAACATTCACACACCATAATAAACAAATGCATTGCAAGTCTATTATTCTAGAAATACGAGTCCAAACACAAAAGTCATAGACAAACCTTCAATTCAGGATGATCACCACAAGTTTAGCCACGCATGACTTGGTACATCATCTTCACACAACGATTAATGTTCATACGAATCGAAATACAAAACCGAATGTTAAAAATTGTTTAGAACCAAGCAAGATCAGCCAAAATCGCCCCTAGTGTGTTCTCTAACCGACCAATCATCCGAATACATCAAAAGACACCATAAAACCAACTTAAGGATGGCAGTTACGATGTGTGCGTCGCCTCCACCGTAAATTACGGTATCACCGTAATTTACGGTGATGTTCAATATGTTACGGTACAAATCATCTGGTTTACGGTGGAGACTTGTGCACTTCAGGTCCACCAAGTCAACACCAACAACCCAATGATGATGTTGGCTAAGTCCTGTCAACATGATCATGATGTTGATTTTCTCGTTCCCATGATGACTGCCGCCCATGTGCGGCCCAATGTCTCCAGCCCACATGTGTTGTGTTGGCGGCCCAATCCCTTTCTCGATGCGTGCAGCTCAAGAATTTTCAATCTCTTTGTAAAAAGTTGTCTTGTGAAAAGCTGCCAATCTCGTATGATGTGATGTTATCCTATGTCGGCTGTGTTGATGATGATTATAGTAATCGCCGCCAATCTGCATATATGATAATTATTATGTAGTTGTTGACTTTTGTTGCTGCCTTTCACGTGAGTCCACGAAGTCCACATATGGATATGGCGGCCCAATGACAATCCTCCAAGAATCCAAGATATGCCGCCAACCTATCTTGCTTTGCATGTGCCATGTATCAAGTCCAAACCCACATGTCTCTAATTAATATTCACGTGAAGAGTCTGCTGCCAATTCCAGCCCACATGTGCGGCCCATGTCCACATGATGATGATGATGTTTTGTTGAAAAGAGAGTCCAAGTCCCACATGTCTTCTGCCGACTACAGATGATGATGATGATGATATTGATGTTTCCACTTCACATGAATTGTGCCAAAAAGTCTTCCAAGATGTGATGATGATATATAATATGACTTGTGCTTGTTGACTTTGATGATGATTGTTGTTTTGACTTTTGTACCTCCTCATTATTCATGTGCAGCCTTCAAAGTCCACAAGACTTTCTTTCTCTCTTAATCTTGGTCTGCGTGATGATGATGATGGATCATGTGATGTCTTTCTTGTATTCTTTGAACCACAAAGTCACGATGCCATTTAATTTCCAACTGTAGCCTACGCGTTCCAATTTAACCGAATTAAGCGTTTTACCTGCAAAACACACGAACACTCGTAGTTACTAAGTTCAAGCAAATAACCAAGTAAAGCATGGAATTTTAATCTTTTTAAACCACTTAAGAGTTGTCCTACGGACCACCCGTCATATCCCCACACTTACCCGTTGCTTGTCCCAAGCAACTCATTAAATCAATTTGAACTCAAGCAATGCGATCAATGTAAACCAAGCTAAATGTGCCGTCCTTTTACTAACTTCCAATCATACCACAAAACACACCCCTCACAAAAATCTCTCGGTAACAAGAAATATTAGCATAATGCTAAACCACTCAATGCGTGTGTGTGTGCGCGACAATAAGCTTGTATACAAATCAAGTTTCCTCCTAACAAATATCTAACATGCTTTAGAATCAAAGTGACTTGCGGGTTGCAACGGGGCTAGGTGTAAAGGTAGGAAAATGGTGGAATACATATGAAAGACCTAATTGATTTGACCCGGTTTTTATTTCTACCACAAAACAAAGCAAACATCAACTATATACACAACTTCTTCAACATTCTCAACTACTATTGCAACTAAATACTTTTTTTTTTCATATTTTTCTCTTTCTCTTTTTTTTTTCTTTTTTTTTTCAAATTTTTTTTTTCATTTTTTTTAACACATCAAACTCAACAATATATACAAGAACATCAATACTACATACTAAATCTCCTAAACCGGGTCATCTCAATAGGTAAAATTTTGTAGGAAGTAGGTTTGGGTCACAACCGAATGGTATAAGGCTCAAACATGGCTTTCTAAAGACCAAACCCCCACCCCTCACAATACCAAGCTCATATATGTAAAGTATGAGGTCCAACCCACCAATCCCGCACTCTCACACATCTAGACGAGGCTTCCTAAAAGTCCCCCTATCATTTTCAAAAGCATGCTAATTCTAGGATTTAACAAGTATTCACACACAAGTTCTATTAACACAACACACACCGCCACTCAAACAATGAAATATCAATAACAATCATGTGTGGCTCAAATCCTCACCAAGAAAAGACTAGGAATGGGTGTCGGTGTGTCAAATGGTACAATATCAAGTTTTCAAATTTTAGTCATTTTCGCTTGGGTTTACAAAAATTTTAAAATTCTCAAAAATTCCCCCATCCCCACACTTGGGATACATTGTCCCAATGTATGGTTTTGAGGAAAAGATCGCTTTAACCAAGAACATCAACAATTGCTTATACTCTCAAACCCCAAATTTCTTTTTTTTTTTAAACACCACCAATTCCTTCACAACCCATAAACTAAACACATCAAAACACCACCCAACCGCCCAACCAAAAACTTAAACATGAATATATACAAAGGGGCACAAGATGAGAACAAGACACGACCTGATTAGTAAATCAGCAGTGTTGGTAGTGATGCAGCTGCGGTGATCGAACCGGTTCAAAAACATCTCTTAGATTCGCCGATATCTCAACAGGGATGTTGCCAAACATCCCCACACTTGAATCATTGCATCCGCGAGGGTTGAAACGTAATAACCTGCCAACACACAAACACAACACCAAAACAAAACCAAACAAAGCAAAACAAAACAAAACAAAACAAAACACAAATACAATACTCTACATCCTCGGGCTGCCTCCCGAGAGCGCTAAGTTTAAAGGTCTTCAGCCAGACCATACCTGATATGCGTTATGGTGGTCTTAATGCACACTTACCCGCAGCATTTCCAACAAATGCCCGGAAATTTACATGCCATCTCCATAGATTTGTCAGTCTATATGGCATGTTAAAGCTGCTCCTGCGGGCTTTGCTAGTCCACTTCATGACATATACCTTAATGTCTGGTAGTTTCACCCTTCTCATCTTGTTTCTCGAACCCTCTTCCCCACACTTGTTAATTTGAATTATGGGAAGAGGTTCGGTACACATATCCATCCCATCAGCCTGCTCTACCTCATAATCTGCACACATCATCTGATCTACAAGTGACTCTTCATCAGATAAAGGACTCATTGGTGTGGTATTATCCTCCACAACCTCCTCCTTCATGTGAGAATAATCTCTAATATCGTCAGGTAATGGTGAGAGGCGTTCTTCTATCTCTATCTTCAATTTTAAAGTATGACACTTAGAAACTAAGCAGCTGATTCGGTCTTCATCGGACAGGTTGGGTGTTGCTAAATATTGCTCGAGTTTGGACAAAGTTACTTCCAATACAACAAGCTCTTTTTCCTCCTCGGTCTCATAAACATAAACACCCTCGGGCTCAGAATATTCTTCGGGATGATATTGTCGATATCCCCGATACGGTCTATAGATGCGCGCTTCCATCATCTTTTTATTCCAATACTTCGGGTTTTCCGAATACACCGGGCACACATCATAATCATAAGTGTGATCGCGACCGCAACAAAAACATAGACCATCCATCCTTGCCTCATAATAAACTTCCTCGTCCCGATCGTATCCATATGAATAATAGTCATCCTCCATTTCTGATTCATAATCGTCAACGTATGATGGAGGTGGAAGCTGTGAAACATAAGACACCGGTTTTCCATGTGCCCTCCTGTAGTGAGCCTCGTGGCAACCAATACATGGATGTCGTGGACCCCCGCACAATCTACACGTAAATAAGCTGAAATTTGTGTAATGCCCTGTCATCCTGCACAACACAACTCAACTACCAAGTGTAAATCATGAACATAAAAGAAATCTTTTTGGTTTTTTTTTTTTTAATTTTTTTTTTTTTAATTTTTTTTTTCAAACTAATACACAAGATAACACACGTTGCGCACTACTCCCCGGCAGCGGCGCCAAAATTTGACGTGATTGTCGTGGGTCACGCAAATTTAATCCCAAAAACAACTATATAGATAGCGGTAATAGGGTATCGAACTCAGGGAGTATGTGGAAAGTGTGTTGATTTTCTAGCTTTGCAATTAACTACAATTAACCTAATTTGCAGAAAAATAAAGATCAATGAATTTAGATTGTTGTTTGAGAAAACTAAATTAAAAACTAATTGCAAATCAAATTGGTTGTTAAGCAGATTAAGAGAAAGCGATCATCCTAAACTTCCGGTTTGCTTTTGACAATTGTGTTAAATTCACTAGAAAGAATCACATAGACATGATTCATGTATGATTGTTTGTTGTGATAAAAGGGAACTAAGTACTCGGATTATGAAAACGCGAGGTTGTTACCCGATAACCAATTGATTAATATCTAACCCTAATCCCTCCCGTGATATCTCGATTGTTAGCAACACCAAGAACGTACGATTTAGGATATGATTATAACATCAATCAACAATTTACAACAAAACATTCACACACCATAATAAACAAATGCATTGCAAGTCTATTATTCTAGAAATACGAGTCCAAACACAAAAGTCATAGACAAACCTTCAATTCAGGATGATCACCACAAGTTTAGCCACGCATGACTTGGTACATCATCTTCACACAACGATTAATGTTCATACGAATCGAAATACAAAACCGAATGTTAAAAATTGTTTAGAACCAAGCAAGATCAGCCAAAATCGCCCCTAGTGTGTTCTCTAACCGACCAATCATCCGAATACATCAAAAGACACCAAAAAACCAACTTAATGATGGCAGTTACGATGTGTGCGTCGCCTCCACCGTAAATTACGGTATCACCGTAATTTACGGTGATGTTCAATATGTTACGGTACAAATCATCTGGTTTACGGTGGAGACTTGTGCACTTCAGGTCCACCAAGTCAACACCAACAACCCAATGATGATGTCGGCTAAGTCCTGTCAACATGATCATGATGTTGATTTTCTCGTTCCCATGATGACTGCCGCCCATGTGCGGCCCAATGTCTCCAGCCCACATGTGTTGTGTTGGCGGCCCAATCCCTTTCTCGATGCGTGCAGCTCAAGAATTTTCAATCTCTTTGTAAAAAGTTGTCTTGTGAAAAGCTGCCAATCTCGTATGATGTGATGTTATCCTATGTCGGCTGTGTTGATGATGATTATAGTAATCGCCGCCAATCTGCATATATGATAATTATTATGTAGTTGTTGACTTTTGTTGCTGCCTTTCACGTGAGTCCACGAAGTCCACATATGGATATGGCGGCCCAATGACAATCCTCCAAGAATCCAAGATATGCCGCCAACCTATCTTGCTTTGCATGTGCCATGTATCAAGTCCAAACCCACATGTCTCTAATTAATATTCACGTGAAGAGTCTGCTGCCAATTCCAGCCCATGTCCACATGATGATGATGATGTTTTGTTGAAAAGAGAGTCC
This sequence comes from Helianthus tuberosus, assembly GCA_030545235.1. Classification (NCBI taxonomy): domain Eukaryota; kingdom Viridiplantae; phylum Streptophyta; class Magnoliopsida; order Asterales; family Asteraceae; genus Helianthus; species Helianthus tuberosus. The sequence continues at coordinate 132,456,948 of CM060433.1, forward strand.
AAGTCCCACATGTCTTCTGCCGACTACAGATGATGATGATATTGATGTTTCCACTTCACATGAATTGTGCTAAAAAGTCTTCCAAGATGTGATGATGATATATAATATGACTTGTGCTTGTTGACTTTGATGATGATTGTTGTTTTGACTTTTGTACCTCCTCATTATTCATGTGCAGCCTTCAAAGTCCACAAGACTTTCTTTCTCTCTTAATCTTGGTCTGCGTGATGATGATGATGGATCATGTGATGTCTTTCTTGTATTCTTTGAACCACAAAGTCACGATGCCATTTAATTTCCAACTGTAGCCTACGCGTTCCAATTTAACCGAATTAAGCGTTTTACCTGCAAAACACACGAACACTCGTAGTTACTAAGTTCAAGCAAATAACCAAGTAAAGCATGGAATTTTAATCTTTTTAAACCACTTAAGAGTTGTCCTACGGACCACCCGTCAGTCTCCATTCACTCCGACCATGACAAGCCGCGGAGTAGTTAAACTTATTGTGGTCTTTATCATATTTTGCCAATGATACAATAGCTTTCATTCCGAACAACTTCACCGTATTCATCGAAGCAAGAATCTCCTTCATATGCTCCACTCCCACATACCGAACAAAACCGAAACATCTCCCCCGTGCATCCCTTTTCCGAGCCACGTACACATCCGAGATAAGACCATATGGCTGGAATGCCCTCCAAAGAATATTCCTGTTAACTTGCTCCGATAAGTTTTGAATTAGGAAAGTCCACTCAACGCCATCCCCTCTACTTTTCCTATTTTTCCGGTACTGAACATTGTTCCATGGGCCACCATTGTCGACCTCTCCTTGTCTTTCATTCATCGTAGCCATTTGGACTACCACAGAATAACCAAAGCGGCGAATGGATTATACATAAACCCGATTAGGATGAAAGGTTAGATCTAGATGAACACCAATAGTTCGATCGATTAAACCCCGCACACTAAGCCGATTCATGCATTCATCATCGAGCACACTAAGCGTTTTCCGGGCGGCGAGAAGAGAGAGAAAGGAGAGAGAAATTTTAGAATATAAATGGGTACTTTTGTTTATCTCTTTTTAATTTTTTTTTAATTTGTTTGTCTCTCTCCTAATCTAATTGGTTAAATTCTAAATTAATGATACCTAAATAAAACATATTGTTTTTATTTAATAAAGTGACTTTTTCTAAACTATATTTTTTTATCTTACATTTTTTAATTATAATTAATATATGTCTGTTTTTAATTTGTAATAAAAAGACTTTAAGTTTAAAAGTAAAATTTATGTATTTAGCTTGGCTTTTTATTCTAAGAATAAAAACTTATTTAGTCATTGCTTATTCGAACAACAATTATACATATTAACATTTACAAGTTTAATGACGTCATGCGGGAATAGTGCTCTGAAGTAGTTGGCCAAAAGTGGCGGTGGCGGCTACTTTTAACTTTTTTTTTTTTTCATATAATAGTTATTTATAGGTGGTGCCAAATTACAATTTTATCCCAAGTGTAAAATTATGATTTCGCCCTCGATTCAAAATAAAATTTTGTTTTTGCCCCTTGCTTAAATTTACGATTTTGCCCTCAGTTAAAAAATACAATTTTGCCCCCAGTTCAAAATAAAATTATGGTTTTGCCCCCAGCTAGAGTCCTGCCAAATTACGATTTGGTTCCCAGTTTAAAATTACGCTTTTGCCCCCAGCTAAAAATTACGATTTTTCCCGCAGCTAAAATATTACGATTTTGCCCCCATTTCAAAATAAAAAATTTGTTTTCCCCTCAGTTCAAAATATAATTTTTACCTCCATTTTAAAATTACGATTTTACCTCCGCTAAAAATTGCAATCTTGTCATCGTTTTTTTTCTTTGGCAAAACCATGGTAGTGTTTTATTTTACTTTGTTGACTCAATTTTGTTTTTATTCATGCCAAACAGCTGCCTAGCACTCGCTAATTGGCCCTGACAAATTATTGTTTTTCCCCCAACTCTAAATTACATGCTTATCATCGTTTTAGTTAATTTTTTATATCATAACTATGGTACTGTTTTTCTTTAATTGGTTAATTTGATGTATCTATTTTGATATCGTGTTATAGGTAGCATGTATAACTAACCGACATAAAGACGTACATGTTATTAAACTAAGAAATACTTGGTTTAGCGCCCCGCAACGCGGGCGGCGCATAACTCTAGTTTGAGAACAAAATACACAAAAAGAGACCCTCATCAATCGCAGGTTAGTGAGGGCATGTTTGCTAAGCTTATTAGAGTTAAAAAAGACTTTTGGGAAAAGGACTTTTTGAAAAGGAGTTTTTAAAAAAAGTGTTTGGATTAGCTTATGGGGTGGGAAAAACCAAATATAAGGGGTAATTTAGTAATTTCATTTTTGAAAAGTCATTTCTGGATATAAGGAAACAAAAATAAGGGGTAATTTAGTAATTTCATTTTTGAAAAGTCATTTCTGGATCCAAAAGTCACGAAATCTTGGCTTTTCAAAACCTCATGTTTCCTTCTTTGTAATAAGCTATTTTGAAAAGGACTTCTTGGTTATCCAAACATAAAAACAGCTTATTGACTTATCCATAAGTCAATAAGCTAATAAGCTGGTTTGAGAAGCCAATCCAAACATGCCCTGAGGGCATGTTTGGCTTAGCTTATTTTCAGCTTTTGAAAAGTCATTTTCCTTCAAAATAAGTCAGAATTTCTAACTTCTGGCAAATTCCCCTCACAAACAAAGAAAACCCAAACACTTTCAAAAGTTCCTTTCCCTCAAAATAAGTCATAAGTCATAAAAATAAGGAACCCAATCACCCCCTGAATGTAGTTTTAATTCTTGATTGAATGTTGCAACTAAAGAGTCCCGTGTTTCCATTTTCTTATTTGTTTGATTTCTTCAATTTCATCTCATCAATCTGACCACCTGCTAAGGGTTTCCTCAAAAGTACATCATCATCGCTTCGATTCAACTATTATGTTTACTTTTTCACTAATTTTACTCAATTGTTTGTTGTTTCTAGGGCTCGATATGTTAATAACAGTTTGACTTTACAGGAAGTCATTCAACGGAACAGAAAGAAAAGAATATCATATAGGAGCATCCAACAATTGAGGTAAGTACGAAACCCTTAGTTTGATGAAGCACACATGTTGAATTAATTGGATAACAATAGCTATTTAGCGGATGTTATACTGTCGCATAAAGCTGAGAAAGCGTAAATGGCAGTAAAAAATGTTGGTACAGGAGTGTGAATTACATCTGTGCAGGTCTGGAATATCTTTTGTTACATCTGTGCAGCCGTCACCACCACCGCTGGCCGGAATGTTTTTTTTTTAAGTTTAATCTCTACTCTTCTGTGAAGTCCATTCCAAGACTCCTGAGGTTTTGATTAATGGTCACAAGCAACGGTTTTGCCAGCAGTGTAGTCGGTATGCCTCTCGATTATTTCGTTTTGTGTTCTTTTGTTTGCTTAGTTTGAAATACGAGGCGCGCTTAAGCGATGAGTCTTGCGCTTCATGAGGCGAAAAGCGCAGACGTTATGTGTTTTTTGATTATTCGCTATCACATGTTCGTTTCTAAAATGCATATCTATGGGGGTGTTTGGTTTGGGATTGCTTATTTAGATGTGGGATAAGCACACTTTTTGTGTGTTTGGATGAAGTAAAATGCTTATATGCTTATTTTAGGTGTAATAATATGTTTTTAAATAAGTAATTTGAGATTGCTTATTTCATACTAAATCTTCTTTATGGATTCGAAATATACATTTTACCCTATATGTATATAAGTAAGCTGGTTATTTATAATATAAGCATTAGTTGTTTTTATCTAAACACCGGTTAATTCTATATATTTTGTTCTAGAAGGGTGGTTTTGATTAGGTATATACAACATTGTTACTTTAGTCTTGTTAACAGTATCTTAATATATGTTGATTTTTTAATCGAGGTAGTTAATGTTTTGCTGAATCAAGATAGTAACTCTTTAGCATTTTGTTTGGTTCACCTTGTCTTTTATTGTATAAAGTTTGTAGGGTGGTCCGTTGTACTCTCGAAAAGGTCTTTTATATGTTCTAAATAAATATAAAATACAAGTTGTCATTTATAATGCATCCATGAATCTTTATTTGTTTTGTAAGTGCATATTCAGGTAGGTCAAGTATCTCAAACAACCATAACCTCCCATTATTTGAAGCTCAACTTTAATCTCTTGAAACATTAAAAACCTTGTATTACCTTTCACACAATGACTAACGTTTTATATATTCAGTCCGGATGACATAAAACATCACATGTAACATTTTTTAAACCGGACGGCTTTAATTTGTCACGTGACTGGCTTCCCATACAATTCATTCACAAAATGTAACCATTTTTAAGTCGAGCGTTTTTTTCACGGTGACCACGAGAACCCATTACCAAAAACTCAGGGGACCCGAGACCTCTGGTAGAGGGGAATCAAGCGCTTACCACCGCGCATCCTTGTTCATTGAAGTTCTCTTTTTTTTCTTTCTAGATTTTAACACAATACTCATTCATTTTGTTATTGCCAAACTGTATATGTTTTAATTGATTATAGCATAAAAGGTCTCTAATTTGACTATTAAAAGTCAACTATGGAGTATTTCCTGTACTAAAAATTTGTCACTCATTGTAGATTTCATTCACTAGAAGAATTTGATAAGGAAAAACGAAGCTGCAGAAAACGTCTTGATGGACATAATCGTAGGAGAAGAAAGCCTCAACCCGATACCTCATGTGTTGCAGGGCATTTCTCCACTCACCAAGGTCTGTTTCAAATCTTAACTACAGGTGGTTCGATGTGTGGGTCGGGTGGGTCAGGTAATCGGTCATGTCGACCCGTAAACACCTTTTAGTCAACCTAATTAAAGTATTTTCTAAATAAACAGTGAGATACCTATGATTAAAATTTGAATATTGGTATAAGCATAATTCAAATATAACGATTTAGTACGTTGTGTGCATTGAAAATATAACGATTTAGATGAAACACAACCAAAAAATGACCCATTATATATAATGGGCAGATGATATTTTACGCGTGCTAATTAGAGCAGCAACTATGACAAGCTGTTCTGTGACGGGTATCCGCCACCGGCTCGGGTGGTGCAGCCGGTGGTGCCATCCGACTGTGCTATCTCTCTTCTGTCATCATCACCGTCGCAAACATTGTGTACAACCCTGAGCCATGTGATGCACCCACCTAACTCGTTTACTGCAATAAGACCCATAAGTGTGAAATTTTGATCGCCTGTTTACACGTGCGTAAGTTTTACAACATGCTCTTATGCGTAATATTTTCTATATTTTGATTTTGTGTGCCATACTTTGTATGGATAGAAAATCTTGAACTCTTTAGCTTAAGGTGAATGTATTAGTATCTCAAGGAAAGTTAATGTTGCAGGTTCGACGCAAACCTTTCGAAAGTAGAAAATCGGTTGGAGATGTTCATGCTCCAGATAGCCAAGTCAAAAAGGTAATAATATAAAGCTAATTATATATGTTCATCTGAACTCGTAAGAGAGTATTTCACAACATTTCTTTTTCAAGAAACATTTTATGTTTTCTAATTACCGAAAAGGAAGTGTATACGATAGGTGAGGACTACCAATTTATATTACATCTCTTGAATTTTAAAAGGAACAATATATATTCACCATCTCTTTTCATGCCAGGGTGTCACAGGAATCTTCTTTGAGAGTTCTAAAACCCTTAAATTGCCTACTTGGCTACTCATTTGCATGAAACATGGAGCGCAATTCGAAGCGCCAACACCAAACTAGAGGGAAAGGGAATAACTCCATAAGTTGATGTAAGTTGATCACTACAATATCTTTGAAGCCATTAAAATTAGTGTATTAATCTTATTCAATGTTTTAAAAACCGGTTCAAACCGGCCGGTTGAACCGTCCGATAGAACCGGTTAAACCGTTTGGTACACCCGGTTGAACCGTCTGATACACCCGGCTAAACGACTGAGCCAAATCTGGTACGGTGTGAAAACCGGATTTTAAAACATTGATCTTATTTGTTAAAGATAAAGAAATAATTACGAATGTCTATCTTTGGGTCTTTCTTTCTTGTGTTATGGTTCTTAGCAATTTTACACCCACATCGCTAATTTGAACGTAATTATATTCCTGCTGCTCTTGTAAAAAGAACACACCTTTACAGTTGACTTTAGACCGTCGAACATGAAACTTTTTAGTTTTTTTCACATTCCAAAATCCAAGCTGATCTAATTATTGGCATATACTCAGGTTTGTGAATCGAATGAATGTGAATCCTACAGCTGAGAAACTCAGAAACTGGTAAATGAATAATCTACAGACGATACAGGCCAGTCAAAAGAGTTACAGGTTTGTGCAGTTTAAAACCGAAGAAGCTGCACAAACCGCAATCGATAATCTGAGCGGTATGCTGATCAACGACAAGCAAGTTTACGTCGGTCACTTTCTTCGTAAGCAAGAACGTGACTCATCATTAACCAATACAAAGTTTAACAATGTCTACGTGAAAAAACCTATCTGAATCAACCACCAACGAAGATTTTAAAAAGATCTTTGGTGAGTATGGAACGATAACGAGTGCGGTTGTTATGAGGGATGCAGATGGGAAATCGAAATGTTTTGGGTTTGTTACTTTGAAAATCCGGGTGACGCTGCTAATGCTGTTGAAGCGTTGTTGGAAAGGCTAAGAAGAAATCGGAACGAGAACTTGAGTTGAAAAGTCGGTACGTTAAGAATTTGGACGATTCGGTTAGTGATGATAAACTTAAGGAACTTTTCTCCGAGTATGGAACAGTCACTTCATGCTAGAAATTCGGAATCAGTTGTGGTACGAAATAGACATCATAACTGAATATGCTATCAGTTGGGACACCCGCCGCAACGCGTGGGCATTCCCACTAGTAATATATAATAGCAATTGGTGATTAACGATAAGTTAATTAAGAAGAAACATACTTAATATGAAAAAAATGCAATTTAAAAAATCATGTTTATAATAATAGCAACTAGCAAAATTCCTCCGCGCGTTGCGCGGGAAATCAGTCGGTATCAATTCATTTCATTGCGATACCGGCAGCTAGTATAGCAGTTGAGATATAAAACCCATAAGATAAAGTCATAATATGCTTAAAATAAGGTCAACACGTGTAACGAATATTAGTATGGTTCGATAGTACGATACCGGTATCAATGCAATTTGGTCAGAATTGACATGATATTGATTTTGTTCAGACGGTATCAGTTATATTCATCCATGTACCGACACTAATTATGGCTTACGGTAACAAAAAAAAAAACTCTATACTGCTACGGAAATTGTTCGGTCACTCTTTAAGCTAGCCCCTTCCTCTCGTACATCGGTTTCCAAGCCTTTTAGTGATTGATGATATTAGCACATAAACATAAAAACAAATTATTTAAACAATTATTTTTAGTTTTAATAAAAAAAGAAAAGCATCGGTTTTCTACAACTAATCAATCACACACGTAACATTTCTGATTTTATATAACTCTAAACTAACTACATATACGTTTGTGGGATATTTATAATTACCACCATATTTTTTACTTCACATAAACCTTTTTTTTTTTTTCATATATAGAAACTAATGCTACCAATTTTAGACCTGTGCTATTTTCTTTCCCAATACTAAATAATTTATTGTTAAAATCATGTGCTATGAACCAGCATATCTTTGGTGGATTTGTAATCTGAATACCATTACCACAAGAACCACACCACAATTTCTCTCTCTATACACCCCTAACAGCCGAATCGCCGATTGAATCAACAACCAGACAATGTTTACTACCCAAAAGTAGTAACCATCTGAAAAAAGAACCATTAATTTCACATTGATAAATTGCTTACACCATTGCAAAGTTTTTGGCATTTTGCTCTCTATGATATAACTTGTTTGGTGGCCACAATCTTCTCAATCACAGAGCGTTAATAACGTCAGTCTCGTGAATTCCGTTTCCCTGTCCATAAGTCTGATCGTCGGAGGTTGAAAGTCGATGTTGGATCTATGAAGAAAACGCCATCGCCGCTACCTTCTGAACACTAACTACTCCGACGCCGCTGCCATAGTTTGTCGCCGGTTCTTTACTTAAAACTCAGTCGTTGGTTGTCATCGTTGCACTCTCCCTCTCTCTTAAAAAAAAAAGCTGAATCGTCGGTTGTCACCGATCTTCATCTCTTTCGCTCCGTTCAAACTCTTCGTCTCTTACTTTCTCTCTCTCTTTTGTGTCTTTCTCTCTCTAGAGATTTCCCCCTCTGTCTTCCGTATCTCTTTCTCAATTTACTTTTTAGATATCAACCAACGCCGTTAACGTTAAGTTACTATTCTTCGGTTATGTTTCAAATTAATATAGTTATACAATTGGTGATTAAATTGTTTTAAATAGTTCATGAGTAATTTAGAAGAATACTTTTGTAACTAATATCAATCAATGAGGTAATTAATATAATTGTTTTACTAGTTTCAATATCAATCAATGAGGTAATTAATAACTTAATATAATTTTTTTACTTGTTTCTATATCCAACGTAAAAGTTTAATAAAAGAGGGAGTTTTTTTTCCCAAAGAAGTGTATTTATAACAAGTATTTACCTTTTTGGGTACTTTAAAAAGTATTTACCTAAATGGGTACTTTTGTTTATCTCTTTTTTAATTTTTTTTAATTTGTTTGTCTCTCTTCTAATCTAATTGGTTAAATTCTAAATTAATGATACCTAAATAAAACATATTGTTTTTATTTAATAAACTGACTTTTTCTAAACTATATTTTTTTATCTTACATTTTTTAATTATAATTAATATATGTCTGTTTTTAATTTGTAATAAAAATACTTTAAGTTTAAAAGTAAAATTTATGTATTTAGCTTGGCTTTTTATTCTAAGAATAAAAACTTATTTAGTCATTGCTTATTAACAGAGTCGAACAACAATTGAGAACAAAATACACAAAATAGTAAAGAGAACAAGATTACTCTCTTAATAAATTGAGTGAATGATTAAATTAGTTTTTTTATTACTAAGATAAAAGCCAATTACATATATTTAAGGTTTTTTTTATTACAAATTAAAAATTAAAAAACCGAGATATATTAATTGAAAAACACAATTACGTTGAACATCAATTTACAAAAAAGTACGATAAAAAAAACTTATAACAAGCTAAATACATAAAAATTTTTAGGTATCCTTAATTAAGTAAATAATTGAATAAGTTTGTTGTTCTTAGAGTAACAACTAAATACATAAATTTTTACTTTCAAACTTGAAGTATTTTTATTACAAATTGAAAACATACATATATTAACTAAAAAACGTAAGCTAAAAAAATATAATAATTTAGAAAAATAAGTTTATTGAACAAAATCACTATGTTTTATTTGGAAATAATTAATTTAGGCTTTAACCAATTAGATTAGGAGAGAGAGACAAATCAATTAGAAAAATACTCATTTAGGTAAATATTTTTCAAAATACCTAAAATGGTAAATACTTTTTGTAAGTACACTAGTTTGGGAAAGAGGTCATTTTGGGATGTCTAGCAATGGCTTTTTTTTTTTTGAAAGGAAAACTTCATTAAAACACGGAAACCCGAAGACCGGGCCCCAAAACAACCTACATAATTACAAATTTACACCAATCATTCCACGACAACTCTCTATCATTCGATCTATATTTATACCATAGATACTCGATGGACCTAATCTCGCTAAACACCACATCCGGGATCGGAGACTTACCCGAAAAAATGAAATCATTCCTTGCCTTCCACACTTGCCAACAAACAATGATTAACAGCCCCTGGTACACCTTTTTTTTTCCTGTGAACCCGCCGAGGTTGTGGTCGTCCACCACATCTCTAACCGAGAATGCCATAGGATACGGGGAGCCGCACCATCTGCTCAGTTTGGACCAAATCCTCGAGATGAAACTGCAACCGGTGAACAGGTGGACCGCCGTTTCGTCGTACGAAGAGCACAACGGGCAACTAAGATCCGGAACCTGGACGTTCCTCTTGCTAAGCTCTACCCGGGTAGGAAGCCTATCTAATTCGGCCCTCCACGCGAACAGATTACACTTCAAAGGAAGCCACTTGCTCCACTCCCAAACGAATCTCGAGCTGAAATCTCTGCCTCTGTCGAGCAACCGTTTTACCGACCCGACACTAAAACTCCCATCTGGATCGTCCAACCACACCCACCTATCTTTCCTTTCCGACAAGGAAAAGTCACCCAGTAACCCATTCAGAGCAGCCCATTCTGCCATCTCAATATTACTATCCGGGACCTGCCTCTACTTCCAACACGCCTCTGGGTTAGACACGGGCCTAACAATACGATCCGACACCTTGCAATCTTTCTCCAACTCCAGCCGGAAAAGGTTAGGAAAACAGAATTTTAAAGGTTCTTTGCGAAGCCAAAGATCCAGCCAAAATCTTATTTCCTTACCATCACCAACTTCCCTTTTCATAAGGTCCTTCATTCTGTCAGACTCGATAATAGGAGCACCTGCCAACTTTACTATGTTGCCCCAAACCCCTCCCAACAAGGCCCGATAAGGCACAAAATCCCAAGAGCTTTTCTTTTCGTGCAAGGACAAAACAACTTTCATCCATAGACTATCCTTTTCCGATTTAAACCTCCATACCCACTTGAGGAGAAGCGCAAAATTAATCGAACTTAACTTTCTCAGGCCCAGCCCTCCTGAATCAACTGGCGAAGCCACCCGATCCCAAGCCACCCAATGCAATTTATTCCGGTTGTCGCTACCACCCCATAAAAACTTGCGAATAATAGACTCCAATTTATCCAAAACACCCACCGGAGCCTTATATAGCGCAAAATAGTAGCTCGGGAGACTCTCAAGAACGGCCTTAATGAGGGTAACTCTACCGCCTAAAGATAAAATCGAGGCCTTCCACAGAGATAGCCTTAATTCAAAAACTTCGAACACCGGTCTACAATTGGCAATTCTGTTCATGTTAAATCCGACCGAGATGCCAAGATATTTAAACGGAAACTGATCCGCTCTACATCCTATACCTTCTGCTACATTACCCACCTCGGCATCCGACACCCCGGCATCCGACACCCCTAAGCCCATAAGAGATGATTTAACGAAACTGATTTTTAATCCCGAACACACCAGGAAGCACCTTAAAATCCTTACCGCATTGGACACGTTCTCCTTATCCCATTCTCCAATGACAATTGCGTCGTCAGCGTAGAAAAGGTGAGAGACCAACGGGCCGTTATTGGGAAGCCGAATTCCCGAAAGAGAGCCAATACTAGTCGCCTTGACAAAACAGCAAGATAGGATTTCCATTACAATAAGGAATAAAAATGGGGACAGCGGGTCCCCCTGTCTCATACCTTTCTGACAAGGAAAGTCAAAAGTCGGAGCTCCATTAACCAAGACCGCTGCCCGAGCCGAGGAAAGGATGCCGAGGACCCATTTACCCCATTTGTTCTAGCAATGGCTAGCTTGTACTAATGGGGTGGTGGTTTATTGGCAAAGACAAATCATTTAAAAACATCTTAAATTGAGAAGGGGAAGATTTTGGGTTCAAGTCCCAACAAGAAATTAAAAAAATTAGCCATTAAAAAAAACAATGGATAGCTTGTATGATATTTGTTCTGTTTGCTTTCTTGGCCTTTCAAAAAAAAAAAAAAAAAAAAATAAACGAAGTCATAAATACAAAGTAGGCTATACTGATTCTTATTATACTTCATTATATACATATATATTGTTGATGAGTATGATTAATAGTAACTTTATTTTTATAATAATATATAGCTTTTTATTATTTTATTATTTAATATATTATAATAGTTTATTATTATATTTACTTTTAATACCATGTTTATAATTTTTCCCTTTTTTAAATAAATATATATATTTTCTTTACCATCTTTTAATAATTGTTTTTTTTTTCTTGAAATATATATTAATTTATCGATTAATTTGATACTACTTTAATAATTACGTTATAACATTTTTTCTAAAACTTAAGTACGTAGTTGTGCTTAATTTTTTCCCTGACATTCTGTTATAAGTTTTGTTAAATACGAAGTTATACTCAAAACAAAGTATTTATTTGATATCATAAAACGGTACGATGATAAACTAAATCCTTCTAATGGTTTGGCTTTCTAAACAACATGCTATATTTTCAAATCACGTTTGTTTTACATTATCATTTACTCGGTTTCGCCGTAACACGCGACGTAAAAAAACTAGTATAATTTAAACTACATATACATTGACAAGTTGGGGAACAGTGCCAGGCAGCTTGTCTGGCACTTTCCTATTGGTCCAACCAATTTATGAGTTTATCCACAGTTTAAAATTATGGTTTCACCCTTAGTTCAAAATTACATTTTTGCCCCAGTTCAAAATAAAATTATGTTTTTGCTCCTAGCTTAAAATTACTATTTTACCCACAGTTCAAAATTATGATTTTGCTCTCAGCTCAAAATTACGTTTTTTGTCCCCGGTTCAAAATAAGATTATGTTTTTCCCCTATCTCAAAATTATGATTTTGCACTCGGTTCAAAATAAAATTATGATTTTGCTCCCAGCTTAAAATTACGCTTTTGCCCTCATTTCAAAAATTACGCTTTTCCCCAGTTCAAAATTGTGATATTTCCATCGTTTTAGTTTTTTGTTTTTTTCAAAACTATAATAGTGTTTTATTTTACTTGGTTGACTTAATGTATCTTTTATTGTGTCAAGCTGTTGTTTAGCACTCGCTCATTGGTACTGAAAAATTAGTATTTTACCCCAGCTCAAAATTACAGACCTGTCATCGTTTTACTTTCTTTTAGCAAAATTATGGTGGTGTTTTGGTTTAATTGGTTGTTTCCATGTATTTTTTTATTAAGATCGTGTTATAATGAGTATGTACAAATAACCTAAATACATGCCATGTTATAAAACTAAGAAATATTCGATATAACGACCCACAACGCAGACGGGCATAACAATAGTTATGTATACAAATCACAGGAAATTTAATTTAAATCTAATTTAATTTAAATTTAAATTTAATTTTAAATATGTTAGTAGGTAATGGGAATGAACATTGTTAAATGTTTTGCTGGATTTGGGTTGTAAGCCCTAGATACACGTGTAACATGGATTTACACGTGTGGCCTAAAAAAAAGTAGCTTCACCCAGAAGCTTTTCACAATAAATAGTGGAACTTGAAAGAACACTGAAGAGAGAGACGGTTCGGTCACACAAGCGACGACGATGGTGGAACAAGAACAGAGGCGCCAACGGTGGTTCCATGTCAAGCTAAAAATGCCGGTAAGTTTATCACCTCCGATTTGGTTATGAAATCCATAGATCCATGTCATGCAACTTCATTTTCTGCTGGATCTGGTATTAACGAGATCGGACAGAATAGAGAGATGCTTGCCGGCACAGAGAAGAGACAGTGCTCGGACATGGAGATTGGCCGGAGGCTTCCTTGTCGGTGATGGTTGTATTGTATCGGGATCTATGGTCTCTTCTCCGTCTTGCTTCGCTGTGTGCGGATCGTTCAACGCGGACGATGGCTATGGTCGTCGTATAGATCCATTGCCGCCTCCGTTTGGTGTCATCCTGTTTGCCGTACCGTTTTGCTCATTGTCACAACCCCCGCCCCCTTATCTGTCCCGGGAACGGGCGGCCGCGAACATTCGTTTGTGGTGGTATCATTTATTAATTTGGTAGCGGAAATTTCATCAGGACCATAGTTAGGAAATATTTTTCAGAGTAAAACCACCATATTTTATATTAAATACCATATGGGTAAAAACCCAAGTTTCTTATTACAACATATTTATAGGGATAAACCCTACTTTATTGAATTTAAAACATTGTATTTTAGGTAACTTTTATAGCTACATTTTTCCAAGCCGTTAGTGCTCTCGAGCTGGCTTTTTCCTAATTGGCTTTCACATTGTGTTACCTGAAACACGTGTTTAAAACATTTTATCAGCAAGAAATACTGGTGAGTGAATCCTAGTTTAATCAAGAAACATTTTATCAATTAAAACAGTATTGAGTGCGATTACATTGTTTATTTCTACACAATTACTCATTCAGTACTGTCAATCCTGACTTGTGGGTCATATTACACATTGGCTAACTCTTCGTCCAATGGTAACGTGTTGTCGTCCCGACTTACTACTCACAGTGTAGTAAATTTTGTATACAAAACCCCAACATACCAACAGTAATTGAAGAACTATAAAGACTCAATCACCGCTTAATCACATTGTAAAACATTTAAGGTTTTGTAAAATATTACAAAAAGGTTAACAAAAAGAGGATAAACTCACATTGCTGTCTTAGATTTTCCGTAAGGGTTTCCTGGTGACAATCTATAACTTACACATAAGCACATGTGTTAGTATAATAACTCATTTTAACATTAGTAATACCCTCCCCGAGACGGCATTCCAACGACTACGTCGGGCAGAACCACGATAGCCGTTACGGAACCATAGATCAATCGGGCAGCGTATCTAATACGTATCCAGGGTTACGATACTTACAACGGAGCAGAACTTCGTTATTTAGGGGGGTATTATACCCGTGTATAATGCCTACACTTTAGAATTGAGAGAAAGAAATGAATTCTGAACGAATTGGAATGTACAGCCGATGCCTCCTATTTATAGTTGCTGATTTCGAGTTTTACGCGGCCCGCGTAAGATGTAGCTAAGGGCTACGCGGCCCGTGAGGTCCAGAAAGGCGGCTAGGGTTTGCTGAGTCATCGACACGTGGCGGCTTGTGGTGTTTTCCGGATATTGAGTTGTCGCGGCCCGCGTAAGTCGAAGACATAGTCTTCGCGGCTCGCGAGCGGTCGGTAAAACGTATTTTATTAAAATAAAGGTTATTCGGGACCGGTTTTTGTATACGAGGTGTAGTTTAAGACATATAGGGGTACTCTAAATATTTTAGGGGTGTTGGCAATATTTTGGGTATAGCTCCTGGACTATTTAATAAAATATATAGTGCACTCACATTAAGTATAGTAACCCAATTTCATTTTATCCCTACGTCACGAGACAGAACCCTAACGAATTTAGGCAGAGCCTTGACATACGTTACGGGGCCCTACGTCACTTGGGCAGGGTATCAGTGATCAGGGGCTACAATACTTAAAACGGAGCAGGGCTTTATTATTATTATAGGTTAAAACTAAAAATAGAATTTTAAAAAGGGAGAGAAGGGCCGAGAGAGGCTGTGCAAGTTTGTTTGTAGGAAGGCACTTCATATATATATATATATATTATGTTTTTCCCCTATCTCAAAATTATGATTTTGCACTCAGTTCAAAATAAAATTATGATTTTGCCCCCAGCTTAAAATTACGCTTTTGCCCTCATTTAAAAAATTACGCTTTTCCCCCGTTCAAAATTGTGATATTTCCATCGTTTTAGTTTTTTGTTTTTTACAAAACTATAATAGTGTTTTATTTTACTTGGTTGATTTAATGTATCTTTTATTGTGTCAAGCAGTTGTCTAGCACTCCCTCATTGGTACTGAAAAATTAGCATTTTACCCCAGCTCAAAATTACAGACCTGTCATCGTTTTACTTTCTTTTAGCAAAATTATGGTGGTGTTTTGGTTTAATTGGTTGTCTCCATGTATTTTTTTTTTATTAAGATCGTGTTATAATGAGTATGTACAAATAACCTAAATACATGCCATGTTATAAAACTAAGAAATATTCGATATAACGACCCACAACGCAGACGGGCATAACAATAGTTATGTATACAAATCACAGGAAATTTAATTTAAATCTAATTTAATTTAAATTTAAATTTAATTTTAAATATGTTAGTAGGTAATGGGAATGAACATTGTTAAATGTTTTGCTGGATTTGGGTTGTAAGCCCTAGATACACGTGTAACATGGATTTACACGTGTGGCCTCAAAAAAAGTAGCTTCACCCAGAAGCTTTTCACAATAAATAGTGGAACTTGAAAGAACACTGAAGAGAGAGACGGTTCGGTCACACAAGCGACGACGATGGTGGAACAAGAACAGAGGCGCCAACGGTGGTTCCATGTCAAGCTAAAAATGCCGGTAAGTTTATCACCTCCGATTTGGTTATGAAATCCATAGATCCATGTCATGCAACTTCATTTTCTGCTGGATCTGGTATTAACGAGATCGGATAGAATAGAGAGATGCTTGCCGGCACAGAGAAGAGACAGTGCTCGGACATGGAGAATGGCCGGAGGCTTCCTTGTCGGTTATGGTTGTATTGTATCGGGATCTATGGTCTCTTCTCCGTCTTGCTTCGCTGTGTGCGGATCGTTCAACGCGGACGATGGCTATGGTCGTCGTATAGATCCGTTGCCGCCTCCGTTTGGTGTCATCCTATTTACCGTACCGTTTTGCTCATCGAAACTTTAGGGTTTCGAGACGATGGTTGTCGGTGGTGATGGTGGCAGGATGTAGGTGGTGACGACGGCTCTACGTTTGGCCTTTTCGTCTTTTTATCAAAAAACTTGCTTTCCATCTTTTATGATGGCAATATGACTTTTTGGTTGTTTAAACACTAAATTTATTTGGGGCGTTTTCATTTGGTCTCTGTTATTTATTTGATGGTTTAATCTGTATTTGGGATGTTAATTCGTTTTCTTTTTGCTCTACGGTCAATGATGATGAGCATATGCTTCATATCTTTGTGGCTCATCAGAGACGTTTTTCGGTTGTTTTTCCCTCAAATGGTTAATTCGTTACTGAGAGCATTCCCATCCAGTCCATCATATCTAGTGTGTAGAGTTTTTATAATATAAAGAGTATAAAAAGTGGTTGTGAGTGGAGGAGAGAGAAAATGTTATTGTTCATCTGTATATTTGGAGGGACACTGTTCACCCACTATAATTTTTTAATATATATTGAAAGTGGTTGTGAGTGAAGGAGAAAGAAAAATGTAATATATATATTGAAAAGGAGAGAGAAAAATTTGTTTTTAGTGGAAATATATTGATATAGGAGTTGTTTTTTTAGTGGAATGTATGTATATTTTTAATGGATTGGATGTGAATGCTCTGATGTTTAAGTGTTTTGAGGCTTTGATGATGGGCGTTGGCTCGTCTGAGCCATTATCGCAATTGGAAGCTCATGTTGGTCAGTCAACAACAACCTGATAACACTTGTGATGATGTATCTTCATAGTCTGAGCATCAAATGTTGAATATAGTTTCAAAGTTACTAGTCTCTTCGTAGTATTCCATGCTGTAACGGATTATCTAACCCTGGAATTAGCACCGGATCGTTATGGTGCCTTAAGGTGTGGTTAACTTCCATTTTTGTACAGTGAGGAGTATTGGGTGTTTTTTGTGATCATCTCTTGGCTAGCCACTGCATAGAAAGAATGGTTGTAACATTCTGTTGTGTTTGGGGTTAATAAATTTCATCGGCCTTTCAAAAAAAAAAAACTAGACGCAATACATGGAACTAGACATATATTCCGATAAGACATTGGGACTAGACAACAACAAGTGGAAATGATAAAAAATATAGATATAGATATAGTTAGATGACTATTTGTTGGAAATTTAGTGAAAATGAGTTTTTCACTAAATATTTTGGACATCAATAATATTTATATATGTGTTGTATAAATAATTATTTATGGGTTTGTGTTCAAACTATGTCCAAATAGAGCTAAGATGAATGAGATATCGAAGCTTGAAGTTGTATGTTTGGAACAAACAAAGATGAGAAAAATGGATTGAGATTTGTCACCTTGTCCCACATAGGTGGAATGACAAAACTTAAAGTGGTATATAAGGAGGAGCACTCCTTGAAGGCAAACACTAGTGGGGACCAAAGGGTGCACCGCACCTGCATATATGCGCGAGTGATGTGGGCTATAAGCCCAATGTGGTGCGTTTTGAACTTCGCACGCCGTCTTTGTATTTTTGCCCATGAGCGCGTGGTCAGATACATGGCGGGTCCGCTTATGGCCCACCCTTGGGTAGCATAGGCGGATGCCTTGGCATGGCAAATGGCGCACGTCATTGGCTATGGCGAAGACTGCAAGTGGCGCACGAGTTTGGATGGCGCATGACCAGGTGGCGTCCTGGTATGCGTAGTGTCATCCGTGTGGCGCGCGAATATGGATGACACATAACCGGGTGGCGTCCTGGTATGCGTAGTGGCATCCAATTAGCGCGTGGTGCAAAAAGGTGTGTCTCCACGGAAGCGTAGTGTAGGCTCAACTAAGGCGTGCCTGCATGCGCACTAGACCGGTCAAACCAGTCTACTTACTAGAGAGTTAATGTTAGACGGTTTCCACTGGTGCCATAAGTTGAATGGCAGTTTTGTTTTTACTACCACTTAATATCCATTAATTTAGAGTTTAAACTCTTGTTATTACAAGATTAATTATCTTGTTAATTACAAGATTAATGACCTTGTTTATGACAAACATTAAGGGGTTGAATGAGTCTTGATGTATCTCTTTATAAAATGAAGATTGTTTATTCATTTGGAAATAAGGAAAAGATACTCAAGAGCTATCTCTACATCTTATGAGATTTTAGAGAAGAGCATTCTCTAAATTATTCACAACTTCATATTTCCATCAACAATTCTAAACACCCTGATACCCGGTGTGATCTCGGGCGGGAGTGCCATCTCTGGCAGTACACATACTGTTCCGGTTGTTGTACCCTGGGAGACAGACCGCCTGAGAGGAGGCGCGGAATCTGTTTTAAGGGAAGCGTGTTGAACACGTGCCTCAACCAAAATCTTCAACAATTTTGCTTGTCTTGCAGCGGAGTTTCGATCTCGTAGGTGCGGTTGAAGTTTCCAAAGACATTGACTTGAATCAAGATTGGTACAATTATATTGTTTTTATTTTCGTTTATTTAATTTTGTAACCAGTATTGTACTAGTTGAATTTCCCACAAATAACGAGAGTCTCGTTATTATTATTATATATTTTGTAATATATTTTAATATAAAGTGAACCTAGTTCCTACAATCTTAAAACAGACTTTCGTGAAGATTGTTGCTACAATCTTAAATCCCTTCTCTACGAGGATTTAGGTTCACGAAAGTTAAAATATTTAATGAGATTTTTGTTAAAATCTTGAAAATATTTTTTGGGAAATATTTATTTAGTACAATGAGTCGGATTAATTTTATGATTGGAGTACAATCTTTAATCCGAATACCGGGTTGCAAAACGTCTGTTTTGATTCAAGTTTTGGAGTTCGTGGTTTTTGTTCGTGTTTATGTAAAACCGAACATATACAAAATAATATGTATTTCAATAGGTTTTTGAAATACTAAATTTTCTAATGAGCGTATTAGAAAATTTTATTTTGTAACCCCTTACAAATTAAATGTTTGTAACGTTTAATTTTTTTTAATAAGCTTTTAGTAACCATAATTGAGATTAATGTTGGTTTTAAAAGTATTAAAATATATTTATTTTCTAATTAGCATATTAGAAAATAATTATTTTATAAAATAACTAGTTTTAATATTTTCTAACGAGCGTGTTAGAAACGTTGTTGAAAGAATAACGACATTAAAACTTTTTATCTCTAACGAGCGTGTTAGAATTGTATAGAATGATAAGTTTTAATATCATCTTTTATATCTAATGAGCGTGTTAGATACGATGATTGTGTAAAACTAACTTGTTAAAAACGATTAGATTTTCTAACGAGCGTGCTAGAAAATATACGTTTAGATTTTCTAACGAGTGTGTTAGAAAATATTATTATTTCAAATAATTACCGACGAGCGTGTTGGAGACAATTATTTTGGATAATAAACTTTGTAACGGTTTCGTCTAAACTATTAAATTTCTAACGAGCGAGTTAGAAACGGATTTTATTCCACATACGTTTAAACGAATTTTATTTGTTTATTTCTAATGAGCGTGTTAGAAATAGTTTATATTTTTTTTATAAACTTCGAAACAAATTTTGTAATCGATTATTTCTAGCGAGCGTGTTAGAAACGATTTAAAGAGTTTGATAGTTGTTTATTTTCTAACGAGCGTGTTAGAAATGATTTAACGACTTTGTCTATTGTTTATTTCTAACAAGCGGGTTAGAAAACGTTTATTTTATATAAACCAAAAACGGATTATGCAATAAATAATCGTCTATTTTCTAATGGGCGTATTAGAATTAGTTTATCTTATAACCAACTATTTTAACGATTTGCGAGCAGGTTAGAACCGGGTTAACTATGATAAACTATTTAAGATGATTTGTAATCGTTTTATATATTTTCTAACGAGCGTGTTAGAAAACGTTCATTTAAACCAAAAGTCAATAATTGTATTCGTTTTATTTCTAACGAGCGCGTTAGAACCGGTTTACTTTATAAAAACCGAATATTTTGAATGTTTGTTCAACATTTAAATTCTAATTAGCATATTAGAATTGGTTATCATACAAACCACTCTTTTTAACGATTGATAATCGTTATTATCTAACAGCGGTTAGAAATGGTTTGAATATGATAAACCATTTATTAAAACGATGTGTATTCGTTTTATTTTCAAACGAGCGACTTTGAAATTGTTTTATTTATTAAACTATTATAAGGTTTATTGTCTTGATTTGTAATCAAAACATAAATATATAGTTTAATATTAAAACACTTGCAAAAACGAGAAATGTTTTGAACGAATAAAACATGTCTTTGCGAATTACAAGTGATTCGATACTTCCACGAGAAGTATAACGTCTTGAACCATAGAATAGTCTTGGAGAGACTATTTTGTGAAAAACAACTCAATGTTGTTTTAGACATAATAAGTTGCTTAACTACTTGCGAGTAGTTAATTGTAAACAACTTTATACTTTGGACAACTTGTGATTATTCAAGTTTAGAGTTCCAAGATGAGGGAGTACCTCAAAACATGACACCGAATGAAATAATTGCGTTTATTTCGGTAAAAAGTGTTGAAGATAATAACACTTTGGCTTTTGATGTTTAGATATCATTGGTGTATCCGTTATTTCGGATTACTAATAAGTTTTAAAAGGATACACATTTTGATACAAAGTGTAAAAAGTAATTTACACAAAGACAACGAGCGGGTTGTGATCATGACTTATGTAATAAGTCACAAATCAAACATCAAATGCATAACGGCGTCGTGAGAACGTGGTGCATGGTTTGAGATGAAATACACGAAAACAAGATATGTCATCTAATGTTGAGAGCATCAACATGGAAATGCACATGTAAGTTTTCAAAGAATATAATATATGAAAGAAATATATGTTATTATTGTAAATGATTTTAATAAATTTAGAAAATTTATTAACGGAAATTTACAATAGTGATGGACTTGTAGATGCTTCTACCACCATCAATGTTGTTTAAACTATGTGGAGGCTAGGTCCTCAATTTGGGAGAGTATCCCAATACATGATATTAATGAAATAACAATGTAAATGTATATATCACTATAGGCATACGTGAACGCTTTGTTGTTGAGAGTCAAACTAATTGGCTATATCTCAAGACTCAAGTGATTTTATACATAGATTTTTCATCAAAGTGACTTGGATTAAGACTTATGTTTAAATCTTTAAGAAGTCAATGGTGAAGCCTTGGAGATAAAAAGACAAACGAGTTATGATCCTAAGGATGAAGTTAACTATGGTTTTGAGGCCTTCCTAAAAACCGATGGTTTTGGAATGGTGAAATAAATTTCATTATTGTGTCTAAACTAAGAAACGAATGTTCGAAAGAGATAGTGCGTTATCTCTTAAGGCTGTGAAGATTCAGAATGATGCATCTTCTGTTCACATGCTAGAGTATTGTGGTCTAAAGCATGCTAGACTAATACTTGTTAATTTATATGCTCGACGGAGATTAAATTAACTTTAAACATTCAAAATATGTGATGACACAAGAACGAATTTTGTGATAAACAAAACTATAAATATAACTTCATTAAAATGCAAGCAATGTGGGGGGAGGAACCATTTAAGCAACAAACCCTTTAGGGTATGAAGAAATGGTAGTTGAGAAGTTTTCTCAAACTCGAAATGAAAGGGAGAACCTTTCATCACCCCATTTGGATGTTATCCAATTACACTTAAATGTGGGGGTGACTTGCATTTGAATGTGGAAATAGTAGTTGAGAAGTTTTCTCAAACTCGAAATGAAAGGGAGAACCTTTCATCACCCCATTTGGATGCTATCCAGTTACACTTAAATGTGGGGGTGACTTGCATATATTGCAAACGCATGACCAAGTGGAGTACACAATGGTTATATGGAGTCAATCGAGTAGATTGGACTCGAATGCCAGTTGGATGTCAGTCATGACAAACCAAAGGCATGGTGAAAACGTGTCCAGCCATGAATTGAGTTTCATGTCATTCTAAGACAAGGTACATAACTGGATCCAGGTTGAGATCACGAGTTATAAGTCTTATGAATTGACTAAAAGGCAAAAGTGACTAGCGAGTCAAGAACACGTTTGAACAACTGATCGCAATTTAAATTATCGTTGGTGACTTAGCGAAGTCAAAGATAATTTTGGATCCAACAACCAGTGGGTTGATAAGAGATCAGGTTGTGGAATGGGACTAAAGCCATGGAAAAAGGGACATGAGGGAAACCTAACCTAGTTGACTGGAGATCCCAAGATCTAGGTTCAATAGGCCAACTTAATCATGAACCGAAGGGTAGTCACTGTGGGGGCGTAGATAATATATATGTTTATATATGAGCTAGTTTATATGTTTCATATATCCCCCTAAAACTATAAAAGGGTGTTTAAATACGTCCTAGTCCATTCCTATAATATTCAGTGACATTGTTGTGAGGCTAAGCATAATATGTGGTTATATGATTTGTGTAAATCATATAGTAAAGCATAATGCTTTTAATGATTTAAAGGGAAATCACCTATGTTGGAGAGAAGTGTGGTCGCTTCGAATGGAATTAGGGCATAATTCCTAGAGCTCCCGCAGAACCAGGAAAGTGCTCCATGACCATTATAGGACACGATAGTGAGGGGATGGCCCGGCTAGGGAAAGTATTGTGTGAATGTATATTGTCGTTTACACAAATGGGGGGTTGTTCAAGGACATCACGTCTACAAAACCCTAGTAGACTAAGTATGCTTCACAAAGGAAGGTTCAAAGGCAAAACCTACCTATCCTGCAATACTCTACTGTCGAGGTTTTATCGGGGAATTTTGGGTGTTTTCATCGATCTCCATTCATGTGGGGGATTGTTGGAAATTTAGTGAAAATGAGTTTTTCACTAAATATTTTCGACATCAATAATATTTATATATGTGTTGTATAAATAATTATTTATGGGTTTGTGTTCAAACTATGTCCAAATAGAGCTAAGATGAATGAGATATCGAAGCTTGAAGTTGTATGTTTGGAACAAACAAAGATGAGAAAAATGGATTGAGATTTGTCACCTTGTCCCACATAGGTGGAATGACAAAACTTAAAGTGGTATATAAGGAGGAGCACTCCTTGAAGGCAAACACTAGTGGGGACCAAAGGGGGCACCGCACCTGCATATATGCGCGTGTGGTGCGTTTTGAACTTCGCACGCCGTCTTTGTATTTTTGCCCATGAGCGCGTGGTCAGATACATGGCGGGTCCGCTTATGGCGCACCCTTGGGTAGCGTAGGCGGATGCCTTGGCATGGCGCATGGCGCACGTCATTGGCTATGGCGAAGACTGCAAGTGGCGCACGAGTTTGGATGGCGCATGACCAGGTGGCGTCCTGGTATGCGTAGTGTCATCCGTGTGGCGCGCGAATATGGATGACACATAACCAGGTGGCGTCCTGGTATGCGTAGTGGCATCCAATTAGCGCGTGGTGCAAAAAGGTGTGTCTCCACGGAAGCGTAGTGTAGGCTCAACTAAGGCGCGCCTGCATGCGCACTAGACCGGTCAAACCAGTCTACTTACTAGAGAGTTAATGTTAGACGGTTTCCACTGGTGCCATAAGTTGAATGACAGTTTTGTTTTTACTACCACTTAATATCCATTAATTTAGAGTTTAAACTCTTGTTATTACAAGATTAATTATCTTGTTAATTACAAGATTAATGACCTTGTTTATGACAAACATTAAGGGGTTGAATGAGTCTTGATGTATCTCTTTATAAAATGAAGATTGTTTATTCATTTGGAAATAAGGAAAAGATACTCAAGAGCTATCTCTACATCTTATGAGATTTTAGAGAAGAGCATTCTCTAAATTATTCACAACTTCATATTTCCATCAACAATTCTAAACACCCTGATACCCGGTGTGATCTCGGGCGTGAGTGCCATCTCTGGCAGTACATATACTGTTCCGGTTGTTGTACCCTGGGAGACAGACCGTCTGAGAGGAGGCGCGGAATCTGTTTTAAGGGAAGCGTGTTGAACACGTGCCTCAACCAAAATCTTCAACAATTTTGCTTGTCTTGCAGCGGAGTTTCGATCTCGTAGGTGCGGTTGAAGTTTCCAAAGACATTGACTTGAATCAAGATTGGTACAATTATATTGTTTTTATTTTCGTTTATTTAATTTTGTAACCAGTATTGTACTAGTTGAATTTCCCACAAATAACGAGAGTCTCGTTATTATTATTATATATTTTGTAATATATTTTAATATAAAGTGAACCTAGTTCCTACACTATTAGCCTAACAAACATGGTTAGGATAATTATCAGAGGTTGGAGATATACATGTACATGATATTTTTTTTAACGGCCAAGTAAATCACTGGATAAACATTATGTGATGTCCTCAATCGAGCAAATGCATCCCCTCCTCCACAACGGTTAGGGTTGGATGCATACACGAGCCACCAAGCCACCAGTTCTGGGGAAAACCCGCTGCCCGAAGGCCCACTGTGGTAAAACCCGGTTCGGCTCGGTTTCGAACCGGCGACCTCCATAGAGGCCTAGTTCTAAACTTTATTGCCACCACCAATGTTCTTTAAAGTGATACTAGCAGGAGTTGAACTTGGGACCTCTAGAAGAGAAACCAAATGACTAACCACTAGAGCAATTTGTTAGAACACATGTACATAATACAGATGAGGGTTATTATTAAGTTCATTGTAAAACCGACACAGAACGCATAGTTGCACTTGCACGTTAATCGTTGTAAAACCAATGCCGAAACCTATTGTTGCACTCGCGCAAAACGCGACGATGAAAAACAGCTAGTTAAAGAAAACAAAAGGATCATGAACTGAATTGCAAGAGTTGTTGGGCTTTGGAACGAGATATGACGGGCTAGCAATTGGGCCATTAAACGTTGCATCGGATAAACTTAACATATTGAGCTTCAAAAACTTTGACGTAAATAAAATAGGAGAATTGTACCCAAATTAATTGAGGTCACGACAAATAAAATAAATAAATAAATAAATAAAAGGAGGAGAGCGACATTAATTGGAGTTGAAGGAGGAAATTAGAGGGCAATAAAATTGGACGGTGGGAAATTTGATTTGTGTCGGGGATCCTTAACTTATTATTAGACCAAGCGGTATGGGGCCGGCTTAGGCCCGGCGAGGCCCGGCGCCGGTCCCCCACACCGCCCCCCCTCGGCCCGTGACGTGAAAACCGGCTCCCAGACGACGATTGTGACGGGCCTCATTTCAAACATTTAGCCGTTGGTAACGGCTATAATTATTAAAAAAAAAACTTTTTAACTTTAAATAAATACCCCTCATTTCATCCATTTTTATACCATCTTCTCCCATTCTCATCCATTTTTATAAAAAACACTCCCTTTTTTTTATACAATCATGAATCCATTCAACTCAAACAACCCTAACCCGAACAATGCCAACCCGAACCAACCTAACTTTTTTTCAAGTCCCGCTTACACTCCGACTATGGATCCTTCGTGGGTGTCTCCACAATTTACGTTTTCGGGTTTCCAACAATCACCTAACGCTTTCTCCCAAATGTCCCAAGTTCAACAAATGCAACAATACCAAACACTCAAACAATTCATGCAACGCAACTCGGTTCAACTTGAACAATTCCAATCGCAACCGCCAACTTCCCAACCGCAACCCCCGGTTCAACTTGACGATGAGGATGAAGAAGTCGTCCCCGAATCGCCACCTAAAGAACTCAAGCGCAAAAAAAACACGGGGAAGGGGAAGGCGGTTGAAACCGAACCCGACACCGCAAAAAAAAAAAAAAACGGTTCGAGAGCAAAGCCGAGACAGTGGACAAAAGTAGAGGATGAGGCGCTAGCAGTTGCGTTTGTTAAGCCCTCAACTTGCCCGATTGTCGGTATGAACAAAAGTTTATTTTTTTTAATTTATATTTAAAAAGATTTATTTTTTACTTTTACTAATGCATTTTTTTTTAAATTTAGGGAACAATCAAACAGGTACTAGTTTTTGGAAGGCGACAACGGATAGATTTAACGAGCTTATGGGGCAAGGCCCGATGCGTGATATCGATTCCGTATCGGGCAAGTGGCGGAAAATGAACAACACCGTCAATGAATTTTGCGGGTATTATAACCAAATTTACAATACTCATCCTAGTGGGAGTAACGACGAGGACATTCTTAACCTTGCGATGGCTAAATGGGATTCAAAAAATCCGACGCCTTTCCCGCACCTCCGAGCATTGAACGTTTTAAAGAAAGAACCAAAATGGAAGCCGGTTCCAAATGAGGTCGCAACCGCCAAACGGACTAAAACTTCCGAGTCCGGAAGTTATAGTGCGGGAGGCTCCACCGCTCGTTGTCAAATCGACATAAACGACGACCCGATATATGACGAGGATGTGTTGCCCGTTCACGAGTCAGAACGTCCCCCCGGAAGGGACAAATAAAAAAAAGAGGCCGCTGGAAAGCGAAAAGGGGCCGACTCGAGTGGAGGGAGCGGTTCGGGTGGAGGGGGCGGCTTCGAAAATGGACGAGTTGATAAGAGAATCCCGTTCGTTCAAAGAGTTCGCGGCCGAAAAATATAGTCACAAGAAAAACGTGTCGGCCGACTATGCTCGAGCGGAGGATTTTAGGATTATGAGGTTGGATCTCGACTCGGTTGCGGAGGATGAACGCGAGGTTTATCGGAGGATGAAAGAAGAGGTGAAGAAAAAATGGACGTCGTAGGTTATTTAGTTTTTTAATTGTATGGTATTTTTTTTTTGTTTTTATGTTTTCCGTTTCAAGGATTAGTAATTTTTATTTTTAGGAAATGTAATTTTTTTTATGTTATGAAATGAATTTATTTATGTTGTTTTATGTTGTATTTTTTAATTTTTATAAAGTTTTTATTAAGTTAACAAAAAAACACTTAGAAAATTATAAAATAATTAGGTGGGTTAGCCCCATCCTCCACCCCCCCCCCCCCCCTCAAAATGTAAGGAGGCCCATCCTCCATGGGATGGTGATGTGGCGCCTACGTGGCGGCCCATCCTCATGGGGATGAGCCTCCTCATACCCACTAGTCTTATTACGGTTAGGATATAATAGAAAGTTTATTTGGCTAGGAAGTACGGTGGGAATTGATTTGTGTTGGGGATCCTTAACTTATTATTATTAGGGTTAGGATATAATAGAAAGTTTATTTGGCTAGGAAAGTTAGGAAGTAATCTTGATCATCAATTGATTTAATCAAGGGCTAAGACTAAATGGGTGAAATTGAAGAGAAGAAAGTGGCGCGTGGGTTTGTGTAAGGGCATTGTAGTCAATTCAGAACAATAGTTTCTCTCTCCTCCAATTCCCCCCCCCCACCCCCAATTTTTTAAACGTTAATAATTTTTTCATACGACATTATTTTTTTATAAAAATTGCTCCAAAAAACGAGCGTTTTTTTATCTTTAAAACGAGTATAATATTCCTATATTTTTGAAAAAAAATTTCGAAAATCCAGTTGCGTAAAACGCAATGGAAAAAAACCCTAAAAATGACATTTTTTGTAAAATGCAATGCACTTTAAAACACAAAGAAATGTCTTCTTTGTAAAACGCAATGGCCAGAAAACACAAAGAAATGTCTTATTTCTAAAACCCAATGGACTGAAAACACAAAAGAAAGTGTACTTTCTAAAATGAAATGGACTGAAAACACATAAAAATGTGTTTTACCTAAAACACAATGCACCAAAAAGACTAAAAAATATCTTATTTCTAAAACGCAATGAACTGAAAACACAAAAGAAAGTGTACTTTCTAAAACGCAATGGACTTAAAACACATAAGAATGTGTTTTACCTAAAACGCAATGCACCAAAAACACTAAGAAATGTCTTATTTCTAAAACGCAATAGCCAGAAAACACTTAAAAATGTTTATTTTTTCTAAAACGCAATGGACTGAAAAAGCATAAAAATATGTTCTACCTAAAATGCAATGACTAAAAACACTTCAAAAATGTGTTTATCTAAAACGCAATAGCCAAAAAACAAATAAAGATGTATTATTTCTAAAACGCAATGGCCTAAAAACACAAAAAAGTGTGTTTTCTAAAACGCAATGAACTGAAAACACATAAAAATGTGTTTACCTAAAACGCAATTAACTAAAAACACTTCAAAAATGTGTTTTTCTAAAACGCAATGGCCAGAAAACACATTAAAATCTCTTATTTCTAAAACGCAATGGACACATAAAACTGTCTGTGAATTGTCTGAACCAGAGAGTAGCAAATCAAAGACTGTCTATGAATTACTGTCTGTGAAATGAGGCAATTTCTGGAAAATTAAAATTTCGGGTGTTTGAATCATTGATTGGTGATGAAAATCGCACTATAATGTAGTGATTATTAAGATAGAAAGTGAAGAAATGGTTGAAGATGGTGGGTTTTGAAAATGGTGGGTTTTGAAGTTACTGGAGAGAAGGAGGAAGAAGAAATGATATGATTGACTAAAATACCCTTGCTCTTTATTTCAAATTTTGTCACATGTCATAATCCTATTGCTTCCTATCCTTTCTAGCCAAAATAAACTTCTTATTTGATCCTCTCTCATTATTATTATTATATAAATAAAAGAGAACAACACAATACAAAGGATACGCAAGATCACCCAAAATGCCATTGCCCTTTGTTCCTTTGTATTAGGCCCATTAGAGTATATGGTGGGTGATATTTGGGCCTATTGTTACGTGATGTGCTGGATGAGCCCAAGTTGGGATTCATTATTATATATATCAAAAGACATCCGGGGTTTGCGCCAGGGAGTTTTTATGCTTTTCAGATCGACCACCAAGGTTTTCAACCTTTCCTTTTACCACTCCTTGAGGTCCAGCCTTCTAGAATTTTCCCCTCAATTTGAAAAGACCTAGGCATAGGAGAGTTGTCATCGTCATCAGAGAAGATTTTACAGAACCTGCAATCGGAACTTTGCCTTCAATTAGAAACCCACAGTCACCAGAATGATTGTGGGTTTTCACGCTGGTCCTTGGTGGTGCCGAGCAGGGTTTGTGTGGTACGCGAGCAGAGAGTGGCGAGCATCTCTTGATATTTCGCTTAATGTTCAAGTTCTCTTGAAGTTTATCTAATTCTCTTAATTTTCTCTACAAATTTTACCTTCAGAAGCAAAGTACTTGAAAAGCGAACTAATTCACAACTCCTCAAGAAAGAGAAAAAAAAATCCAGCATAGTTAATAAGAATATATTAATATCTTGAAGTAAAAATAAAAATTTAAAAAGCTTACTGAGGACTCAACAGAACTTGAACCATATGGCATACTCGTACATATAAAATACCTATAACAAACCAAACAAAAAATAGGCTTAAAATAAAAAAATACATTTTTTAAACATCTATGAAATTCTTTAAATGGCTGGAAATAATGTGATTGTGTGTTTTCAATTATTGTGTGTTTAATAGGTTTGTGCGTCAACAACAGAACCTAGTTTGACATACAGAAAGGTCATTTAGGTTTAAAACAAATGCTATATTTGTCACACCCCGAAATATCAGAGCGTTGGCGTGACTGGACTGGTATCTTCATTGCACAGCGGAAGCAAATAAGCTAAGTCTTTTAGAAAATGAACGCCACTAAGTACTCGACTCTTCATGGTTCTCCTATTCCAACCGTGCCTTGTCTTAGAACTGTAACCTGAGAAAGAAACATGCGAAAAATCAACATAACGTTGAGCGAGTTCATAGTTTGTTTGTAAAAGATTTGAAATAAATCTTTTTTTTGAATAACCGGTTTTTGAAGTATTGTTGAGAAAACGAATTTAAAATCATTTTCTTGTCAAGTTATACAGAAACTTTGTATGAAAACATGGTATGTATCTTGTATAATTCAAGTATTTCTGTATGTATCATGTATTCTTGTATAAATCACGTATTCTTGTATGTATCATGTTTTCTTGTATAAATCAAGTATTATGTACGTATCTTGTTGTTAATGGGTTGCAAGGCCATTAACATGTGACACGACATAGGAAGTCACCAAACCATAGGTGTAACAACTCTCATCAAAATTCATAATTATTAAATTAATTTGACCAATAGGAAACCCTAATTGAGACACTTAAGTGATTCTGAACAAACCCTAAAATTTTCAGAACAATCAGAATCAGGATCAGGGCCCCTAAAACTCAGGGGGGGTATTTCCTAGTTAACAATTATCCACATAATGTGCTGTCAAAATTTTAATTTACGAAACTGTCGACTCATCTGAGCTAGTCCCACACGTGGCCACCTTATCCAGATTTCAAGACCCTTACGGACCGTAAGTGTTATTTGTTACGGTCCGTAAGCTAAGCCAAATTTGTGTATAAATAGCAGAGGTTGGCACTTGAAATTCTGCGTATGTTCGACGAAGAAATTCGTTCTATGCTCCGAGATAATTTCTGTATACTCCAATTAACACACACAGGCACTAAATTAACGCCGCAACCAGGGTATTATCACAATCGCTGCTACGATTCATTTTCCGATGATCAATATATCCAATGGATGTTTAAGTGCCGCCCACATTAGGGTTATACTTTGTCGTTCGTCGTTAATTCGATGGATGAAGTATCGCACTTTGTCGTTCGTTGTGAGAATTTGATCTCGTGAGTTATCGTAAATGCTGGATTGATTACTAACCCCGAATTGTGTGCCTGTTATTAAATTTAGGATAAAAGGCTAAATCAGTAGGCCAAACTCTGCCCGTATAAATCTGCAATGTGAGTCATTCTCCTTTTCTCACAGTTTGTGAGTCATTCTCCTTTTCTCACAGTTTGTGAGTCATTCTCCTTTTCTCACAGTTTGTGAGTCATTCTCTTTTTATCAATTGTTTTACAATACCTCAAATTATTTTTCAAGGTTATAATTACAGGGACTAAGTCGTGGATATCTTGAATTACTGGTTAGTGGGGTATTGTGCACATTACTAATTTTCTCCCAATTAGGTTCATTGACCTATTCGGGATAATCACTGTTAGGTTCATTGACCTACAGGGATAATCGTCACTATTTAGGTTCATTGATCTAAATAGTGGTGTGACCATCGTCACCATTGTGACATGTCACCATTGTGACATAGAGCCAGATAAAGATAAGATAGAAGCCATTGTAATCGCTCTTATGCTGTAATTGATAACTATGCATCATTATGCAAAATTAGAATGATTCACTCAGTATTTCCCGCTGACAAAACCTTTTTCAAACATGTTTCAGGTGACCTGTTATGAATCAGGAAAAGTGCCATATAGCACTACAAGCTCAAGGAAGTGGCTCAGTATAAAATAAAGAAACATGTTTTGTAAAAATAAAAGATTTCTTCGTGAAATCAAATGATTGTAAATTACCAGGTTTTACCCCGAATTGTGAAATAAAATAATCGGGAAATATTTACATCTTAAAAGATCCTGATGAAAACTTCCGCTGTCAAACTCAATTAATTAAATACCGCAGGATTTCTGTCCCTCGGCTCCTGAAACGGGTCAAACCGGGTCGGGGGCCGTGGCAATAGGCATTTTTCTATAGTCGATTCACGACTGAGACACAAAAACACTACTTGGTTCTAGTTGTCACCAAGAGTGGGGCTGCCCTGACACCCGTTAGATCTAACCTTTTGTTCTGCGGTCTAAGTATGTACACGATTAATGGTGCTTATGGTACCCTATTCGTGACACTATTTCTCGTATCATTCCTCAAACGCATCATACTTGGCACTAGTTATCACCAAGAGTGCTTCTTGTTTATGTATTCATCATATCAAGTATCAATTTTTCAGTTCTTGTATTCTTTATGTCAAGTATCAATTCTCATGTGTTTGTATACTCTTGTATTTGTATTTTCTCGTAGTTTAGAAAACTAGAATTCGTGAGTAAACGCTTGTTTGAAAAACCGGTATAAAACATAAGTTTTCCGTAAACCATTTGTGTCAGATAAATCTTGCTTGTAAAATGGTTTATAAATATGTAATTCTTGTATGCTTTACAAAAAGTGCATGTCTTTCCACCACGAAAACATTTAGAAAATGTAAAACCGTAGAAGGTGGGGTTATGAACTAACCTGAATAGCCTTGTGCAAAGCTAGCTAATTACGACTTCGTGATGTCGTTTCCAAGACTTGACTCGCTAGCGTGCATTCTACAATATTCCTAACACGTAATATCTTATAAGTTTCTAAATAATGCGGTAACTAAACTACGTGTTACCGAGCTCTACCGAATCGTTAATCGAACGGTTCAATGGTAAGTAGTTAACTTATCGGAAATGATAGGTCATATTTGATAAGTGTCGTTTATTGTCGATAAAACCACTAAGTCTTGAAAAGACTTGATTCTCGAGAGATTTAAAAATAAATAAATATTTATATATAAAATATATAAATACTTCGTTGTAATTGCGTTAGCCGTCTCGAGTAGTCGTACGAAAATAATATATAATAACTTGTATTATATATATCACGTCTTGTGTATATTTGCCAAAAATATACGTATATGCCGTTTCGGCGTTTGTAATAAATATAAAAAGTTATATTTATTTTGCGAAAGCATCATCGAGTTGTTTGAAGTTTGAAATAAATATAAAACTATATTTATTATTATAAGGGAATTCGTGTGGTATAAATATAAAAACTATATTTATTTTTATAAAACGAATTCGTTGAATTTCCGAAGTTCAAATCAACTATGTTTGTCGTTGTAAATATTTTCCGAATCGTTGTTTTCGTAAGTTGTTGTCGAAGGAAACTTTATATTTGTATCTCGTAAAAGTCGCTTTATAACAATAGTTGTCGTTTTACAAGAAAAGCACGTTTTTTTATAATAAAACTCGTTTTATTTTACGGGTTTTCTCGAAAAACGGGCAGAGTTTCCTCTGTTTTTGGACGGCCCTGACAACTAAAGTGTCGTGAATTTGTTAAAAATTCAATCAAAATTCAAACGTAATATATTTACTTTGTCTAATATATCAAAAAATATAAACTATATTCACGTTGGTTCGAGCTCGTTCACGTAACGTCAACACTAAAAATAACAAAATAATCGTGACGTTAATTTTTACCAAATCTCTCGCGTCGAACCGCGGACTGAGTTGACCGGGTCTGAGTTGACCGAGTCAGCTCTCGTTGACTGAGTTGGGCCGAGTCAACTCACTGAGTTGACCGAGTCAACTCGAACTGCTTCTGCCACAACAAATCTGACCGCGCTGCTAACTGCTGTTGACCCGAGCCGTTGACTGCTGACTTTTATTGACAGACCTTGACCGAGTTGACTCGGTTGAGTTGACCGAGTTACACCGAGTCGAACCGAGTTGAGCCAAAATCGGATCCGCTTATCCCGAACCTGAACACCCGAGTCAAACATAAACCGAACCAGACTTTGAAGCATCTAATCTGAACCGAAACTTACCTGATTAACCTGAACTTGAACCAATCGGACCCGAAACCGGTGTACTTCGCCAGATAAAGACAATGTCCGCCGGTTAAACGAACCGACCACCGGTCCGAGACTTCGACCCGCAGTTCCTTCTCTTCTCAGCCTCTCTCTCCCGTCTCTCCGCTTGTATCCGCCGCACCACCATCGGTTCGTGGTGGTGGTGCTCCGATTGTTAATCGAAGAAGAAAAAGGAGCAGGTGGGGGGGGGGGTGTGTGCTTGGTGGTTATCGGTTTGCAGGGGAACCGAGAAGGGGGTTGTTTCGCCGGAAAGGGCCACCACCGCCGTGTACGGCGGCTCCGCCGCCGCATCAGTTCGCCGGAGAGAGAGGGAGGGCGAGATGTGTGTGGGTGTTTGAGATGAGTCTGCATATTGTTGTTGTGTGTGTTGTTTATTTGAGGAAGGAGGTGATACTTATGGTTCCTCTAAGAAAATGAAAGTGATGAGTTCTTGTGTTTCATTTGTCTGTGCATTTTGTTTGTGTGTAGGTTGATACGCAGACAAAGGGGGTCCTTTATAGAGATTTGAGGATTAAAGTTTCTTTTGTGTAGTTATATTACATTCAGGTCACATATTTCATCCTTAGGGTTAAGATCTCTTGTAATCTAGTAAATATTTTATCTAGATTTTCAAGGGATTTTGTAGATCTAATATGTTATGTGTAGGTTTAGGCTTGGGGATTTCGGGCTTGGGCCCAGGGCCTACAAGCCCATCTCCTGTGTAAGTGGCCCGTAATTCCTACGAGACCCTATATCGCGACCCAACTCCATGAGCATAAAATATTCGTGTAACATCCATATTTCGTCGGTGTCGTCAGTATTTTGCACGGTATCAGTCCGTTGTCGCGTAATATTCAGCAGATTTTCTGTAAAATCACCACACGCGCACTGTATAGCTGAACAAACGTTCCTGGGCACTCCAAGGGCCTGGTTAAGTTAATTAGTGTCGTAAACACTATTTATTATCGCGTAATCACCTGTTAATCATGTAATTAGGTGCCGTAAATCACCGGTTGTCACAATATATCTTTTCAAATTCTGAGAAACTTGAAAAATAATGTCATTGACGTAAATTATGGAAACTAACACAAAATTTGGAAGCAATTAAACTTTAATATAAGTTATCTTGATAAATTTGGAAATACGTTACAATTTAGACAACTTTGATAAGTATCCATAATTGATATAAATTTCAAAAATTCAAATTTTGAAATAATCAGTCAAAACAATTTACTTAAATAGTTTAATATTATTCAAACTTAAATTCAAAACCAATGAGCTTAATATATTCATAATATAATCAATATCTAGATGATTGTGAAAAAAAAAAATCAATCACATTCATGGACCTGAGAAGAAGCTCGAGACCACTGATTCAATTCATACCTTAGTTGTCGAATGAAGAATGTTGTCTGGAAAAAAACTAATCTTCACAATCAGTACATTGCTAGAAAGCCTTAATAAACCCTTACCATTTTGTCCGATGAAATACAAAGAATATCAAAATAGAATACGAAAAATTGAAGAACGCAAATCAAATAAAAAATCAGAACAAAATCCATGCCCCTGAAAACATAAAACGAACCTGTCCAAGAAGTTTAGCATCTAAAACCATAGACAAATGTTCAGCAAATCATACATAATGGCATAACAATTATTGCACCAAAAGTCTTTAACAGCCAGTGTGTAATCTCAACAAACATTATCAAAATCGTACCTTAACATCAAGAGCCAAAATCATTGCACCAAAAAACCTTTAACATCCCGCCGCACCAAGAACGAAGCTCACAACTTACTTGAAGGTAATACACAAAAAATCTCAATAGATGTAATCTGAACAAAAATAAACAATAATATAAACAAATCAATGTAGCCTTAATCTTAATATAAAATCGGTAAAACGAAGTTGAAACAAAGCAAGATATTGTAAGATAAACTAACATTGGAGTGAAGAATTGAAAACATTAACACCTTCATCCTTCCTTGAACCATCGTTATTAACTCAGACCATACAAGTATCAGATATAGCAACTTGAACACGAAACCATAGATCTGTAACAAACAAACGATGAACTTGTTTTTTTTTAGAAATCACATACTGAAAGCAGACCGTTTGTTTCCTGAATGATAAACACTGAAAGATGAAAAAAAATTGTACCTTGAAGATGTAAAATGGATGTTTGATGTCTGCAATCCCATATAACAAATCAATCACATTGCTAATTAGCAACTCAAAGTTCCAAAATAGGATGAAAATAAAAAAAGACGGCATAAAAATAGACAAAGAAAAGGATTAACAATTGGAACCGATTAACAAATGATACAATAGATAAAGAAAAGGATTAACAATTAGTAAAGAAAAGATTTCTTACTTGCTGCTTGAATCCATGGATCGAAATCTAAAAAGAGAACTTATTTGAAAATATAGAACATTAGGGTTTCAGTTGTGACCTTGAATCTATGGATCAGTGGTGAAAAGGTACATGAGAATCACCATTGTCGATTTGCTGAAGAAGATTTTTGGATTTGCGGAAGATGATGCGTAGCGGCGTTAGGGTTATGAAGAAGATGATAGAGATGAAGAGTTCTGAGATGTAATGAAATTAGGATATAAAGGATCCATTTGGATAATTTGGTCGAACCGAATCCTATTCGGATCCCGTGTCCAATGTTTTTTGTTTGTGTATTGAGAATTTGAGAATGGATTCCCTCCCAAACTCAAAATCCACCTCCATCATATCTTGCCACATCAGCAAAGATACCCAAAATCAAATGCCACCTAGCCCAAATCCATCTCATTTATATATATATATATATATATATATATATATATATATATAGATATAGATATAGATTGTTAACTTTTTATTATTCCGCCACAGTCGTGTTAAAGTAAGTTTCAGATTTTAATAAGCAGTCACAAGAAAATTATTTTAACGTTCGTTAATAAGTTTTAAAAGCTCGCGTGTTGTACGTAGTTTACGTGCTTTTTATTTATTTTTATTTTTTTTGCTTTTTGATGTAACTTCTTAAAGTGATGTTGGGGACCCTTAAATCCTTAATAATGAGATGATGCGTAAGTTTTTATTTTCACCTTATTTTATGAATTGACAATAATACCCTTCATTTAACCTGTCTAACTTAACTGAGTTTTAATTTTTGACTGAAGTGGCACGTTTCCAGTATGTCAGGGAGGAAACTGGTGCATTTTTTAAAATTGGCCTGAAATGGCAAAAGTGAACAAATCACATGGACGAAAATGGCAGTTAACTCTTTTCAAATTAAACTAACTGGTACGGATAATGAGAAAGTAAGATATACAATCCAGTTTTAACAGGTTGGCGTTTAAGAAACATGAAATGTGATTATTCAGATATTATTTTAGCGCAATATATGTTGCTCTTTAACAAATTCATGTGAACATTCCTAGGAGCTCTCAGTCTCTCACAGAACTTGGCTAGTGTCCATGACCATGACACACACACCTATGAGGATTTGACCACAAAATCTGTAAGAATCATATGCGAGATGTATTGTCGTCTACACGAACAACAGTTTGGATCAGGGACTAACACAATTTGTTTCTTCCTCTACTGTTTGATTCCTGGTTGTGTACATTTTGGTTTGTTTTATGTTACATGTATTTCACATACATTTATAGGCAAAAGATCAAATACAAATAATCTTAACATACTAAACATACAAATTGAAGGAAAACTCAAAAAGACAAGGTGGCATTTTTGTAATTACCACCAACTATCAAAGTTACTATACAAATGTGAACTCAACCAAAAATACCTAAAAAACACAAAATTTTTTTTAATATTTTTTATAAAAAAATCGCTACATTTTGTTACAAAAAAAAAAAATTGCTGCTACTAAAAGTAGCGATTTTTTTTATAAAAATACTAAAAAAAATTATTTTGTGTGTTTTTTTTAAATTTTTTTTAGATTTTTTTAGGTTTTATGAGGGTTTAGTTTTTAGCATTTTAGCTTGGGTGGGAGGGGGGGGGGGTTAGTTTTTTTTTAGGTTTTTTAGGTATATTTATAGAGTAACTTTGATAGTTATTGATAATTACAAAAATGTCACCTTGTCTTTTTGAGTTTTCCTTCAATTTGTATGTTTAGTATGTTAAGATTATTTGTACAAGAACTTTCCCCTACATTTATATCAGTGTGGTTTTGCATTGTTTCTCACATATTTATAAGGAAGAGTAAACTTCCATTTTGCTCCCTGTGATTTAGTCATTTTAACGGTTTTGCCCCAATAGTTTAAAAATAACTATTTTCCTCCCTAATTTTTCTAACTTATTAGCATTTTGCTCCCCGCCTCTAACTCCATCCAAAAAATCCATTAGCTAGAACGATATTCTGATAATTTTATAGATAAAAGCAAGGGCATATAAGTCTTTTCACCTAAATAAACCTATAACTTGTTTATTTACATGTATATAAGTAATTCTTTTCTGATACCGCATCTTTCCAACCACTATTTCTACCGGCCACCACCATCCACAACCATCCACCACCACCTGCAACTACCACCTGCCGACCACGACTACCGCGACTTTTAACTAAATGTTTTAATTGAGTTAGAGCCAGGGAGTAAACTACCGAAATACCCCTACTTTTAATTGAACATTTTAACTGAGTTAGAGCCGGGGAGCAAACTGGCGACAAACTCGAAAGATCAGGGAGGAAAATGACTATTTTTAAACTATTGGATCAAAACCGTTAAAATGACCAAACCTCAGGAGCAAAACCAAAGTTAACTCTATAAGGAAATACAGATTTTCCTAACACTCTATTTCCTAGTCTCATTTAACACGAAAAAAATCACATCTTTTCTTTCATTTTCTCTGTTAATTTATTTTCCTTCCCCTACCCTGTTAAGTGAGACTCGGGAACACAGTGTAACAATATTCACTATGATGTATCAACAACTTCCTCCAATTTACTACAATAATCAAGAAATTAACAGTGTAATAATCAAATTCAGAGACATCACGAAATTAACGGCATATTTAATCGAAGTTTTCTCGGTAACTTGCTGAACAAGGTATTTATTAAGAGTTAAAGACACGAAATTACAAAAGGATTGGAGAAACCGATGATCATAGGAACTAGGAATCATATAAAGGATGAGAGTAAAATCAAAAGGCATATCAAAATGAGTGGGAAGAAGATGCTAATCGGCTAAAGTTTAAGTATTTACCTCCGAGAAATGAACGATGAAGAGCGGCTTGAACCTCCATTTTCAGTGACACGAAGCTCCGTTTGGAACAGACAAGAGGGAAATATAGGGGATAAGGGGCGTTTGGTTGTGGGATATCGTGGGATTTGTGTTTAGTGAGTGTTTACGAATTGATATGATGTGACACGTATAACACGTTTAATTTATTGTTTTTAATAAGTTAATACACTTGAATCATTGATTGGTGATGAAAATCGCACTATAATGTAGTGATTATTAAGATAGAAAGTGAAGAAATGGTTGAAGATGGTGGGTTTTGAAAATGGTGGGTTTTGAAATTACTGGAGAGAAGGAGGAAGAAGAAATGATATGATTGACTAAAATACCCTTACTCTTTATTTTAAATTTTGTCACATTTCATAATCCTATTGCTTCCTATCCTTTCTAGCCAAAATAAACTTCTTATTTGATCCTCTCTCATTATTATTATTATTATATAAATAAAAGAGAAAAACACAATACAAAGGATACGCAAGATCACCCAAAATGCCACTGCCCTTTGTTCCTTTGTATTAGGCCCATTAGAGTATATGGTGGGTGATATTTGGGCCTGTTGTTACGTGATGTGCTGGATGAGCCCAAGTTGGGATTCATTGTCATGATATCTCATTAAAATAGGGAACTAGTTTTTAGCTGGAGCGTGTAACTGTGCTGTACATCTAAACTTTATGAAAGTTTGTAAGATGTAAAAAAACCAAGAGGAAAACAAGTAAAAAAACTTTTGTAAAACTTTGAGGACTATAAAGTAAATTTTAAAGTTTAAGGGTAGTATCATAAATTGTTAAAGTTAAGGGTTCTTGTTAGACACTCATAATTTAGTAACAAAAAAAAAACCTAAGCAAATTGCCTAAAACAAGATTCGACCCGAGTCTTGAGAGTTAAAAGAAGGTGTCTTATCCACCACACGACCTCCTCTATTTGTTTAATAGTATGTTTCCAGAAACGGGTTAGGGAGAAAACGCTCAAAAGTGTGAGAACGGTGAGAACGCATCCTGGCCTAACACGTTTCCCGCGCTATAGAGAAGGGCGGAGGCGTTTTTTGTCTTTTCATTCTTCTTTTATTTTTTACAACGCGGTATAATATTTTCTGGCGTCTAAGGTTTTTTTGGCGTTAATTGTATTTATTAAAATTTTTGGCGTTAAATTAATTGTTTTTGTGTCACATATATAATTTTTTGGCGTTATATCGTTTTCTGGTTAATTTTTCGGCGTTTGTGGCGTTTTGTGTAATAATTCTCTACGAGTAATTAATATTTGCATAAGATTAAAATAAGACCAATTTTTCTTTTGGTGTTTAGTGAATTTTTGGCGTTTTAATACCCTTTTAGAAGGTGTTTTGCCAGTAGCTGTTCTCCCAATTTTCATTCTACTAGCGTTTTGGTGTTTTATTTTTTGGCGTTTTATATAATAACGTATTTTATTTATAGAGAATTAGATAACAAAACAACATATAACTTGATATCAATACAATATAAACTGAAAACAAAAAAAATTAAAAATGGTAATCTAATTTTTCTTTCCAATATTCAATGTCATCGGCCTCTTTCTTCTTGAATTTGTTTTTGACGTTTTGAACCTTTTTTGAATAATTTAGTTAGATGCCAACTTTCCTTCATAAACCCCGTCTTTTTCGGAAGAAGCTGCTTAGTGGCAACCTGTTTTTTGATGTGATATTCTTGTTTGGTGGCATGTCATTAAAGATCAACTCTTGCTTGATGCTATTTGTAATAATGGAGTCCAAAATAGCATTTTACACTTGTGTTGAACCCATTATTCCATCCATATAATCATCAAGAACAAAGCTCACATGATGGCATATCACTGTCATCAGTCTCTTTTTCTTGAATATTTGTCCATCTCATTCAGCAAAATATTATTGAGTTAACCACCTCAGAAAAATGATCTATTTCAGTGAAATCTTTGCCATCTGTGGCGTTTTAAAGGGAGTGTTTTCTAGAGGATATGGCGTTTTTGCGTTTTCTGGGTGTGATCAATTTCATTGTCTATAGACCCCTCTCTTATAGGAGTTTTTTGGCGCGTAGTTTAGGTGGGACTTTTTTATTGTAATAAATGATAGTAATAAAGTAACTGTCTTTTTCAGTAACTGTTTTTGTATTAATTGTGTTGATCAGCTTTTGTCAGTTTTATAGGTTATAGACGTCCCATCTTCTAATTTTGGCGTTTTTTAAATGGCGTTATGCAGACCAACATGACAAAATACAATAACGGAGTAAATAAAATATTAAGCAGGAAAAATATTTTTTTGTTATTTTTGGCATTTTGTTAGGTTTAACCATTTTTAGTATTTTTTGGCGTTTTGCTAATAAAGATAGAAATATATCATTTAATTATCTTTTAAAAAAAAGAAGAAGATTACATAGAAGAAAAAAAATTAAAATCCTTCGTCAGAAGGTACTTTATCCGAATAGTATCCATCACTTGTGTCATCTTCTTCCTACTCGGAGTCTTCATCTGGATCTTCATCCATGTCATCACATTCACATTCACATTCACCTTCATCAGCTTCTTGTTCCTGAAGATTCTGAAGCCTCTACCTGAACATGTCTTGCATTAACTCCAATTTTGAGTCTATTTCTGTGTTGGCACAAGTGGCGTTATGCAATTTTCCATGAAACCCAGTCGCTGCTTTGTCATGATGTTCTCTAGCCAGTAGACTTGCTGCTCTCCGCTGTCGTACGTAACCGTCACCATGTCTGTTTCATCATCAAAACACCATGATGTCATGACAGGATCTGGCTTCACATCTCCTTTGATTTGTCCAAAGTTGCTGGTTAATGCTTTCATAAGCATATGCGTTTCATGGCACTGGTTGTCTAGAGCGATGCTAATGGATAAGATTTGCCTCTGTATCTCTTCTTCCATCTTTAGAATTGCCCTGACGGTCTTAACATACACCATCCTTCTGTTGTCAAAATGGAGGACGTATCGCCTGATTCCCAGAGTGTATCTCCACGAAACGATTGTTGCCATTTTTGGCGTTTTTGGTTAACGATTTTTTTTTTTGCAGAAAATGGATAGATTGAAGTGACTATGGAAGCTATGTTTTACCTTTGTTTATATAATGATGTTTTGGCGCGTAATTTAGGAGGGAATTTGTTCTAATAAATGTTAATAACTGAAATTCAGTTATTTGTGTTTTTTCATCTTCCTGTAATATTCAACGCGTTTTATTACTAGTTTTTTGCGTTTTGTTTTTAATGGCGTTTTATTTTTTTGTATGGCGTTTTATCATTTGATGGCGTTTTGAATATGAGCGGTAAAAGACCCTTTTACCCATAATGAGGCGCGTCACACATAATAAAATTGATGTTATTTACGAAAATGCCACCGCGCAATCTAGTCCATGGATTGTTTTGATCGGACGATCCATAAGCGTTCTCACCATTCTCACACTTTCTACCGTTTTCTCTAAATCCCGACCATATGTTTCCATATGTATATATAGGCAAATTGTGGTCGGATAAAAAAAAACTTACTTTAGCGATTGAGCCACCGCCCTTCTCCACCGACTAAAAGTTGTTACTATTCCCACCCATTGTTTTTGTTAATATAGGTAATACCTACCGTTTATACAGGACGACATCAGATGTATTCACAGGGATTCAACAGGCGATTATTAGAGAGGAGTATTGGATCAAGAACGAAAGCCGAAGATTCAACACGCGTTAGTCTTTATTTTTCTGTTCTTTTTCGTTTAAACTCGTTTGATCATGATACTTGCTACTGTTTATTTGAGTTTTGTTGAATCTGATACAATGTTTAGAGGCTGAATCATGGAAGCCTCTTAGATTTGGATGATCTATTGATGCATGTTTGATTTTTCTTTTTTACTATTTGACTTTGACAACTATTTTGGAGTAAATTGGTTATGAGCTGTTGCTGAAATTGATTGTGTATACTCTGGTTTGCTGAGATTGTTGATGAGTTTGATGAGTTCGATGCTTTTGGTAGAAATAAGTCACCACTAGTTGTGTTAAACTCAGTTTTAGGTTGTTTATTCGCGATTCTCAATCTAATTGTTTGAAACTGGTAACAATTCATGTCATTAATCAATTAGAAATCAGATAGACATTAGTGTGCAACCATCTTCTCTTATTTGAAAGATTATTAGAAGTTGCTAGGTAATTCTATGCATTGTTTGGTAGTCTTGAGCACCTGATAACTCGAGGTTCTTTACTTATTCGTGTGTCAATCATTCCTAGGATTTTGGTGTATCATCTTGTAGCTTGTTTCACATCTAGAGGGTTGGTTAAGGGCAATCTTTTCTAGTCCAAAAGTTGTGGGATTTTGGACCTTTAATTAAGCTTGTTTCCTCATAGCACTCCATTTCATGTTCTGGTTGTTCTTCATTGTTCGGGTTTTAGTCTCTTGAGATTTGGATCACCTTCCATGTTACCTAACTGCTATAGGATTTGTTCTCTTTCACAAGGGAGTAATTAGTTGGAAACCAAAACTTTAAGTCATTTGTTAAATTGTTTTCTTCATGTGTCATTAGTGATTCCTACCTAAGTGGTTTGTTCATCTCTTCTCTTCTGGTTGACTTTATAGATCTTAGTTGCTTTCGTGTTCGTTAGAGCTAGAATTGTGGTTAGAATTAATTATTAGAAGTGCTATCTTAGAGTGCGCGGTTCGATACTCGATCTTTGTAGTCATACTACTTTCACGCCTGATTCACTTACCATTGTGTGTAGTTAGTAACTCCAACTTTTAAACTTTTAAAACTCGATCTTTGTAGTCATACTTTTTTACATGTGGAGAGAGAAAATCAACAAATAAGTTTTTCAAAAATGCCATTACACTCCTCTTTTTCCTATATTTTCATCTTAGCCATTTATAAAAAATGAAAGGTTAATTCCTCCTTATCCTACTTAAACAAAATTAACTTTTTATTTGATGGAATAATGGATTTTAATAATCCTAACTATTAGCTGTTAGCCGGCAACGGTCCCAACTTTAAAATTAACCAGTGGTAGTCCCACCTTTTCATATATTGTAAAGTAATGGATCTTTACTAAACCGAAAAGGATAAGGGGACAAAAAGTAAAGGTCCATTAGTTTACAATATATGAAAAAGTGAGATCACCACTGGTTATTTTTAAAGTTGGGACTGTTGTTAGCCAATGACTAATAGTTTGAATTATTAAAATTCATTATTCCTTATTTGATTCTATCTAATTCTAGTTACGCATTATTTTATTTGGAATGTTTTCAAGTATAATATTATTCTATATACAAAGCCCTATGAACCCTGTTATAAATAAAACAATTCTATACGGTATTAAGTAGCAAAATTGCCCTATAAATAAAAACAATACTATACAGTGTTAAGTAGCAAACTTGCCCTATGAACCTACTATAAATAAAAATGATATACAATATGTAACCAGCAAAATTGGTTGTTTTTATTAGACCAATTGGATTTTAACACCTTTAACTTTGAAGAATTGGCCGATAACACCCGCAACTAACACTTTGATCTGTGACACCCCAAACTTTTAATTTTGTTTGTCATTTCACCACTCAGTTAAAAAATGACTAACTGAGTTAGTCTTCCATCCTAGCTGGCATCCTACGTGCACTATTTTTGCCAATGTGGCACATTCATGGGTATAAAACCTCACTTCATTTGCAACATTTGGAGAAAACACTAAATCATAAACTTGCAGCCAACAACATTTCTCTGCCTCTCTCTCATCCTCACGAGC
Source organism: Helianthus tuberosus (assembly GCA_030545235.1). Taxonomy (NCBI): domain Eukaryota; kingdom Viridiplantae; phylum Streptophyta; class Magnoliopsida; order Asterales; family Asteraceae; genus Helianthus; species Helianthus tuberosus. The sequence continues at coordinate 132,501,817 of CM060433.1, forward strand.
TCCGATGACCGGAGCGGTATCACCGGCGCTCCGGCGTCTCACCCTCTCCGCCAAACACCACCCACAGCACCCCCAAAATCACGTTTTAGCCTACAATCACCTGCACACCTACACCCTGCCTCTGTTTCGCCCTCATCTCCGGTGACCGTCGGTTCCGGCGGATAGTCCAGGAGGTGCCGACCGTCGTTCCTGTTGTTGATCGAGATGTTTCCCGGTGGAACACGCCCCCAATTTTTAGCTTCATCAAAACGGAGCATCACCACCACTGTCGGGTGGTGGTGAGTGACGGATAGAGAGAGAGAGAGAGGAGAAAACAGAAGAGAGAGAAGCTCCGGTCGTCTTCTCCGACACCGGCAACAGTGGCAGCGGCGGTCCGAGACTCAGTCCGGCAGTCGGAGACTCATAGTGGCAGGAGGATGTGGTGGTGGCGGCATGATGTGGTGTGGGTGATGATGGTGGTGGAGTTTTTGGGGGAGGAGACAAAGGAGGTGGTGAAGCTTTCGTTGTTCAGCCATTGAGTGATCGGTGAAGCCCTAGAATTACAGGTGTTTGTTTGTTTGTTAGAGGGATTTGGATTATTAGAATTTAATGGATTTGAGATTCTCTAGAACATATCCAACAGAGACCCAGTTAAAATACTTTCTTTTGCTTTTTATATACAGTTATACACATGTAGTGCCACGTAATCAAGAATTTGCCATGTCATCTTGTCCATGTAATCAAGTCTGTGCCACGTAGGATGGAAGACTAACTCAGTTAGTCATTTTTTAACTGAGTGGTGAAATGACAAACAAAATTAAAAGTTTGGGGTGTCACAGATCAAAGTGTTAGTTGCGGGTGTTATCGGCCAATTCTTCAAAGTTAAAGGTGTTAAAATCCAATTTGCCTTTTTATTATATGAAAGAAACATTATTGGTTGTTTTTATTATATGAAAAGAAACATTGTTTGCTATATAACAAGTATAATCAACTGGGACCATACTACTTGCACAATCGACCCAAAAACTGACATGAACCTATTATAAATAAAAATGATATACAATATGTAACTAGCAAAATTGGTTGTTTTTATTATATGAAAAGAAACATTGTTTGCTATACAAGAAGAATCAGTTTGTCAACCATTTGGGCCATACTACTTGCACAATCGACCCAAAAACTGACATGAGGTTGTCTACCCAAAATTGCCTTTCATATAAATTGCCAAAATTCTTAGAATTGAAATGATTACAATTTTGTCCATCTTTCATCCTTAATTCAATTAACAATCATGCATGAGAGTTAAGCATAATGACAATGAATAAATGGATTAATAAATAAGAACTTTTCAATGATCAATGCACACAATTCTTGAATATACAACTTATTAATTTCTAACCATATTCCACCCCTTGCACCAAATATATAAGGCTGGAGTGTGTGGTTGGAGCCCTCTAGGGGCTTTATCAGGCCACGTAAGCGACACGTAGGATCCATGGTGTGGATGGAGACACCTTTAATTTGCATGGTGTGGATGGAGCCCCCAATTAAATAAAATTAAAAAAAAGAGTAAACTGCAATTTTACACCCTGAGGTTAGGGGTGATTGGCACTCTTACCCCCCCTTAGGAAATAATTGCAATTTTACCCCCCACTGTTCACTGTTATGTCGCAAGATTACCCCCTGTTAAATGTTTCCGTCTCTTATCAACGTTTGTTGTTAATTGTCAAAGGGCATAAAGGTAAATTCACCCTAATCTTTACCTGCAACCTCATATAACCCCAAACCCCATCTGCAACCAACACCAGATTCATCATCAAGTTCCCAGATCTCACAAACCAATCCAATCGCATCTGCAACCAATTATTTCCTTAGAGGCGGCGGTGGTGGTGAGGTGTTGCGGTTGAAGTCGTCGGAGGCTGATAAATTTCTGCCATTCTTCTCTCTTGTCGTTTTATCTCTCTAACCAGTTCTCTCTCTTCTCTGTTAACACTCTACCAAATACACACACCAGGTGTGTTTCTTTGAACAACATCCCGAAGAACAAAGTTGCTAGATTCAAAAAGATCGCTGATGAACAAGGCTTTATGATTTAATAGACTCGCTGATGAACAAGGCTTCCAGATCTCAAACATATCAGAACACAAAAATCTAACACACAAATCTATACCATGATTGGAAGATAGGGTTTTTGTTTCATGATTGGAAGATAGGGTTTCTGTTTCAAGGTTTATTATCAGGGCTGGTGCTTGTGGTACTCGTGCAAGTAAGTTTTACTCCTAATTTGGGGATTTTGTTGATTAATTTTGATTTCAACTATGTTCTTTACGATGCTTAGGTTGATAGATTTTCTGATGAACTTGATGATGAATCTGGGAACTTGATGAGGTGGTGGTGGTGATGAACTGGTGATTAGTTAGGGTTTTGAAAGCTATGAAGATCCAGGTTAGCTCTGATTAATCCACAACTATTTCAATCTGTTTAGGGTTTTATGTTTTAGCAGATCTGTTTCTGAATCAGATGGAGTGTTTGTTTCTGATGGTATACATGTTGATTTGGTAGGTGATATGGCTGAAGCAATTGATTTGACTGGATATGGAGGTGTTTTGAAGATGGTTGTGAAGTGAAGAGTGCTAAAAACCTGATACTATTGCTCCTTCAGAGAGTCTTCCTCTTGTTGATGGTAATGTTATTCTACACTTCTAGACTAAAACTGTTTGCTAATCTGGATGGATCTGATCCGAGGGCATTTTGAATGATGAAATGGAGAAGATGACGATGATGGATGAATATACATTTGGTGGATTTGTTGGTGATTAGTTAGGGTTTTGAATGGAGAAGGAGGTGGTGGTGGTGATGAACTGATGATGATGAACTTGTTTCGTTGATTTTGTGATTTGTGTTGTGGATCTGGATTTGGTGTTGTTGTTAGAGCACTTAGGGTTTGATGATTTGTGTAAATTTGATGTTGAATGAATTATGGATTTGTTGTTGTTGTTGTTAGGGATCTAGCTTCCAACACCCAGAATGATGATGATAATGATGATGAAGAATGAACTGATGATGAATGATGAACATGATTGAATGAACTGATGATGAATGATGAACATGATTCTTGATTTTTTATATAATTTTAATAAGATAGGGGCAAAAACGACTTTTCACACATTATAACAGTCAAAACAAACGTTGACTAACAGAATCTGTTAACAGGGGGTAATCTTGCGACATAACAGTGAACAGTGGGGGGTAAAATTGCAATTATTTCCTAAGGGGGGGGGGGGGGTAAGAGTGCCAATCACCCCTAACCTCAGGGTGTAAAATTGCAGTTTACTCTAAAAAAAAAATCATTGGGTTATATATAGTGGGCCCCACCTGAACATTTCATTTTTGGCGTTAACATGATGGAGCCCCTCCTATAGCGCCCTCTAGGGGCCCCCATTTAAATCCCTGGGTGTGGAGGTATAGCGCCCCGAGGCGCTATAGTTGATGACTTGGCGGGGGTGGCGCCCCCACACCCTCCGGCCTAAGGGTGAAGGGGGTGTATGCCTAACCCTTTTAGGTAAAGTTTTCTCCTACCCAATTGAATTATGCCATGTAATTTGCTAAATTTTTTTGCTTATTACCCAAAAATCATAAGGGGTGCATGCCTAATTTAAGATCAGACAAATCAATTTTTTTTAACTTAATAAAAGTACATTACATTATCCTATATATTAAAAACATAAGCTTGTAAATAGTAATCTGGGGACACGTGACAAGCCTATGAATAATGAAAGGAGCCGTGTGTATTCTTCATTGGATGTGCTATTTCATCAAAATCAACCAATTTCAACTCTCCTAGGGTTTTAATGTCCACCTTCAACAAAGATGACAAACTCAAAATCCTCAGAACCACCACCACCAACACAACTCCGGCATGGTTTCCGGCAACCGTAATCGACTCACCATCTCCCTCCGGCACCTTACACGTCAAGTTCACAACGTCATTCGTCGAAAAGGACCGTAAGAACGGGAGACGAAAAAGGAAGAAGATCAAAGATTACGTCAGCGTAACCGCTGGCGTCAAACGCCGGGTTTCGCCGCCGGAGCCGCACCGGCGGTTTGTGGTTGGGGAAGAGGTCGAGGTGCTGTACGGCTGCAGGTGGCGGGGAGCGGTGGTGAAGGAGGTGGTGGAGGATGGTAGGTGTACGGTGGTGGTTAGTGGTGCGGTGGAGGTTGTGGTGGAGAATCGGAATGTTAGGGTTTGTTGTTCTACTGCTTCTGGTTTTGATTCACAGCAGGTAGTTATTATGAATAAACTTATGATCATGTTGTTTTACATGTAATTTTTGTTATTCTTAATGTTTTGTAGGTCATTAATTAACTTGTACATATTAAAAATCAAACTAAATGAACAGTAAATGAGGAGCACCGGGGAGAGAGACAGAGCATACGACACGGGAGAGAGACCATGAACGGACAAGATCTGGTCGGCGCTGTTGAGGACGATGATGGTGATTCGAGGTAACAGTGAGGGTTTAGAAGCCAGATGAACACCGGCCACCTGATCTAGGGTTTCTGGAAGGGTTGGTTGTCTGGCAAGGGTTCCAGCAACCCCGACGAAGGTATGTACCGCCGCTGAAAAGCTCTGAAACCCCGATCAACAACTGATTCGAGGTAATTTGATTTATTTGGTGTATTTTGATTTACAATCGACGATTGTGGAGCAGTTGATATTCAGAGCGATTAAGGAGGAATGTTGTTGGGAGGTCTCCCGAAACGACTCCAACCGGGTTTAAATACCAAGGATGAATGGCATAGCAGGTTAATCAACTAATCTTCTGTTGTATGTTGAGTTTGTTTGATTGTTTGAGATTGGAGAACTGATGCTTTTAATTATATGAGAAGTTGTGTTAATTCTGATTGTGATTTTGTTGATGTTTGATTGAATTTACTTCAGGCTGAAATTTGGTATCCCCCTCAACATTCATCACTATCTTTGAAGGTAATCACATTGTTTCTTTGTTATTTAGTTGCTTTTTCTCGAGTCTATATAAAGTGAAGTACAGGCCACTGTACGTGTAAAAGAAACTGCAGCAACGCTTTACTTCGTAACAGGTTTAAGTGTTTTTTCTCTGTTTTTTTTAGATCGACGACCAGTAATGGTGTTATGTGCTTTCTACAACACGTATCCAACTTCATCACCCACGTATATCCATGTGAAGATGCTCAGGTTCAGATAGGGAAGAAGAAAATTGAGAGAGAGATGAGGAGGGAGGGAGGGAGGGAAAAGTTCCAAGAGAAGGAGAGAGAGGGAGAGTTCAAAGGTGATTCCATTACAATTAAAGTGGATTTTTTAGTGGTGTTTCTATTACGATGCCTTTGGAGGGTTCTGATCATTTTATTGCTGCTACATGTTAGAAAACATAAATACAGTTTTTCTTCTAAGTAGTACAATATTTATGATTTCTTATGAGTCTCTCGATTCTGATTTTGGTTGGCATGTGTTGCAGGTAAAGGTGACGTTTTAGTTGGGGTCTAGGAGAATCATGAAGGCTTGGTCATGGAGACAAAGCAAGCCTCTTTGGTTTTTTGAATTATAGCAGGTTTGTTTTAATTTTCTAAAATAATTTACAATGCGACGAAGTAATACATTAGCTGTGAAAAATGTTATTTCTGTTTGTGTAGTTCTAATATTACAGAGCAGTGAAACAGAGAAGAGAGAAAGGCAAGACAGAGACCGAGAGAACGTAGGTGAAGATGGGTCAGTGCCCTCCCTCGGCGGCGACGCGGCTGTCTCTATGGCGATGAGTCAGCTCCAACGGCCAACGGCTTAACCATCCTACCAAACGACGATGAGTGGAACAGTCGGTTGTGCTTCGGCTAGGGTTCCGCTTAGAACCTGTTCTTCTTCTGGTTCGTAAATATTTGGTCAGATTTGTTCGAATTTGAGGCTTACTTATCTGATTTTGATTTTATTGTTTGGTTTCTATATGATTTTCAGGTCGACGGATTCGTTTTGCTGTAATGGATGTTTTGTTTCCTTTAAACCCTAGACCCTAATTCTTTCTCCTCTTCCTCCTCCTCCTCCTCCACAAGCGGCTGCAACTCTTCTGAGGTAAACCGGCTTTTAGGGTTCGCCAGTTTCTTGAGTAATCTTCAATCTTTGTAGATTTTTCTGTATCAAAGTTGAAAAATTTATTAATTTTTTCAGGAGTGATTTCAAGAAAATGTTAGTTCTTTTCGAAACCCCAACGGGTTTTGCCCTTTTCAAAGTATTGGATGAAGGAAAGCTTTCCAAAGTTGATGCAAGTATATACATATTTATGTATGTATGTATGTATATGTGTGTTTCTGATTGTATTAATATTGTGTTTACAGGATCTGTGGAAGGAGTTTTCGTCTGCAGATACAGCTAGACAGGTATTTTAGTAGCTTTTTTGGTAGCTTATTTTGTTTTGTCAAGTTTTTAGCTTTTGTAGATTGAATATTAATCGTTTAGTTGAAGAAGATGACACATATTTTGTTTACAGTTTGAATGATTTGAACAGATAATATTAATACTTCAGTTTTTGCAAAACTTGAAACCACGTCTAGGGTACATCCGATCCCACTCCCTTTTTCCCACCGCAACGTGCGAGTTGAATCCCCATATTGCTTATGACAATTCAATTTACCCTTTATTGCTCATAATACTTAAATTTAAATCGCCGCAACGCGGCGACAGTTAAAAAACCTAGTTGACTTTAAAATAAAAAAAATACACTAAACTAAAAATAAAAAAAACATTACAATAATTAAATAAATTAACTACTATTCGTCGGAATCCACCAATAGGTGTGGTAAATTCATTCTTCCGAGATGCTCAACGAGATCATGTTTTAGTCTCCAATGCGTATCTTCATCCATAAGCTCGTCTAAGACACTGTCATCGCGTGCGGGCTTGACTGGAAGATCCCGAAGGTGTACCGGTGCTATCGCGTTTCCGTCGTCTTTTAAAATCATGTTATGTAAAATAATACACGTATACACGACGGATCTAATTTTTTCACACTCTTAGCACGCATTGGCCGATTCATTATACTCCATTTTGACTTCAAAACAACAAAAGCCCATTTCACGTCTTTTCTTGCCACCTCGTGTTGCTTCTTGAACTTTTTTTCGTTCATTTCTTGAGGATATGGATATGATTTGACAAACACGGACCATGTAGGGTATATTCCATCCACGTGATAGCAACCACGTTTTTATAAGTGGTTGTTAACGTAAAATGGACATTTCGGGGCCGTTCCATTCCATTCAGTTTGAAATAATGGAGATTAGTGAAGCACATTGATGTCGTTTTGTGCACCTGGTAGACCGCAAAAAGCATGCCAAACCAACAAATCTTGAGAGGCCACCGCTTCGAGCATAACCGTAGGGTAACGGTGATCTCCTCTCATATATTGGCCATGAAATGCTGTGGGACACGATCTCCATACGAAACGGGTGCAATCAAGGCTACCCATCATACCAGGAAGGTGATGTTTATCCTCATGAGCTTGGTACAAAAGCGTCATGTCGTGACTTGTTGGCCTACGTAAGAATTGGGAATCATATATTTTACATACCGTTTCGCAGAAATATTGTAGACACTTACGGGAAGTCCTTTCGGCCATATGTAAATACTCTTCGTTCTCGTCTGGAGTGTTACCGGTTGCAAGTTGTTTAATAGCCGATGTAACTTTTTGCAACGGTGTAAAACCCTTCTTCATCCTCGCATCTACGCCCTCTTCAAACCACGAGTTATTCGCTTCCAAGTCGCTCACAATTTTTAGAAACAAACTTTTTGATATACGGAACTGATGACGGAAAATTTCTTCGTTATATTTCGGTTCCTCAACAAAATAATCTGCCATAAGGATTTCGTGCCCACTCTCACGCCAATGACGAACATAACTTTTCTTACTAGATGTGCCTGTGTCTTGTAGTTCGGCTTCGTCGATAAGTTTTTGGAAAAAAACTTATGCTACTATTGGATGAATCACTGCTATCGGGTAGGAATAAAATAGGTATTTCTTCCACCATTCTTATAAAAAATAGAATAGATTTGGAGTAATGAGGATGTGGGTTGGTGTGAATTTGTTTAAAATGTGTGTGGTTTATATGGGTTTATAATTTTTTTTCTAAACGATAATATTACCGTTCACATGCTCCAACGGTCAAAAATAAATGCACCAACGTTCCATTTCAAGTTCGGCAAACATTCACCAATTTTTGGGGTCTTCGGTGCGGCAAATGGGGTGCGGCGGTGTTGCCTATCGGCAAACAGTATGCCTAACCCACCCCGTAGGCCCTAATAGAAAAAAACTTATCTGATACGTCGATTTTTCCTGACATCTTGAGATCGGAACACCCTATCCCGATGACAAGTCGCCGAGAAAAGTTTTGTTGTCATAGATGTGACGCTGTAGGACAGAAATGTCGTCGGGAAAGAGTCCTCGGGCAGAAAACCCTTTAACGACAACATATCATCTTTAAAAGGTAGTAGGATATAAAAATTAATTTAAAAAAATAGTTCAAAATAAATATTAAAAAGGGTCGTATTATTGGCACACCTTGGGGGTTAAATCGACACACTCAATACGCATCGTATAGGCCTATACGATGCGTATTGAGGTGGGTTCAAACTTCTATGCCTGCCAAAGGCTGCCATTGTCCCCCACCAAAAAGTAATACGCATCGTATAGGCCTATACGATGCGTACTGAGGGTGTCGATTTAATTTTTTTAATTTTTGCAAGGTAGCTTCCTGTCACGCGGTAGCTTTCCGTCACGCGAACGAAGAAGCAGCACTTTGGACATTTGTTGGCCTTCAAACATCTAGGAAACATTATTTGAGAATACCCCTTAAATTAACAAGGCGGTCTCTTTGCTTCGTCCACTAGAACTATTTGTGTATGCATTCTTAGGGTTTTTATTATTTGATCAATGGAAGTTGAAATCGGCTTTGTATTTAGCACACGAAAGTTCTGAACAACCAAGATAACAGCTCTGGTTTCATTTGCTTCGTCCACTAGAACTATTTGGGTATGCATTCTATTGGTACTGAACAACATAACCAGGTTCTCAAAAAACAAGTATCGTTCTAATAGATTAAAGATAAATATTTCTGTTATTTCTGTTGATCCACAAATTACAACAAATTGTGTCTAATGCAAGGATCTTTGAATGCGGTGTGTACGTTAAATACCGTTCACCGCTTTTTTAGTTGCTTCTCCTGTTAAGTTTCTGAACCAACCGAAATCCTCAAATTCAAACAGTTTCTCCGTCGCTAATTTCTCCACTCACCGTGAAATGGAACAGTTTCTTCGTAGATTCCGTCCGGTTTCAAAGCCGGTTGAGGATTACGAGTGTTCTAGACTCGTTCAAGGCGTGCAATGTTTCCTCTCAATTGAATAGACCGACACTTGCTTCATAGGACTCACTTGAATCGTCTCGGAAGTGGATTTCGGTTGGTTCAGATCTCTTTGGGTATATTCGAAACCAACTAAAATACGTTGAAGTACTGAATCAACAGAAATAACTGAAATAACTTGAATCGTCTCGGAAGTACTGAACAACAGAAGGATGAGATATCGGCGGTTAGCTCGAAGGAGTTTCTCTTAATCAGGTGTTCCATTAGACATCCCCTTTTATCATGTGTCATACGTTACGAGATTCTTCGTAGATTCCAACAAAGTTAATATTCACTATGGTGGATGCAAGCATAAAGTTAGAAACTGGTGGTATTGAACCAACATTTCCTTCAAACATTCTAAACAAGGATCGTTCTAATAGATTAAAGAGAATAAACGAAGTACAAAATCATCTGCTTTCTAAATCTGAATCTGAATGTTAACTTTGACTCATAAACCCTTGAATCCCAACGCTTCTATAATGATATCAGCGTTGTTTATCACCCTGTGTGAGCATTGGCAGCCCGACCACTAGCAAAAGAACCCGACATGTCTCCTATGATGATTCAGAGGTCGGTCTTGGGTGGGCATAAGATCCGTGGGCCCTATTGTCGGATATGTGACTCAAGAAAGTCATTGGACTGCCGCCGATGAAGTCAAATGTGATCAAACTTGGACAAGCCTTCGGCCCTATTGTGTAATAGAACTTCCGAGCTAACATCTGACGTAGCAACTACAAGGAAAAACATGGACATGAATGATTTACACCAAGTTTTGTTGCTGCGCCAGGGTCCAATACACGAGCTCACCCTTGTTATGGATGATTACTGGGAAGATTACAATTGTTTTGAGTTTTGTCAGATAATAATTCATTTGTCGAGAAACCATACTGTCAAGAAACTAACATCTTTTAATACTTCATTTGTCGAGAAACCATACTATAAAGATCTCTACACAAACTCTTCTACATCTTTTAACCAATTGTCCATCACTTAAGACCTTGAAAGATTTGTTGAAATCGAATTTGTGTATCTGAATCAGGTTCTCTGCCTTAGATCGGTCATTCCTTGTGATACATGAACGTTTGATTTGAATTTTGAAAGTGACAAATTGATGTATCTGGTGGGGGTGATATAGTAATTTTCAATAATGTAGGAAGGATTGTAGTAGTAGGACATTGGAATCAGGTTCTCAAACAAACCAACAAAAACCTGATAGTGAAAAACATCAGCAACCATTTTTCCTTTTCCTTCAATTTCGAGAACATTCTCCCTGTGTACGCAACAAAGAGACCGCCTTGTTAATTTTAGAGTATTTTTATCTTTTGTTGATGGTTAACGCAAACAAGTTCTCCACAGTTTGTTATTCAGATCTCTATTCGGTCATCTTTCCAAACTGCAAAACACGATAAGTTTAAACTTTATAGTGTGTGATTTGACCAGGAATACGTTAAAATACGCTAAAATACATTACAATACGTTAAAATACGCTAAAAACGTAAAAAAACCCTAAAATACGTTAAAATACCCTAAAATACGCTAAAATACGTCAAAAATACTATTAAATACGCAACAATATGTTAGAATACGTCAAAATATGCAAAAATACGTCAAAGTATGCAACTAACAATATTTCCACACACGTATACATATATGTAACTAACGATATTTCCACACACGTATACATATAATACGGCACTATGGAGTTCAAGTGGATTTCAAACAAAACTGTACGTAATCATAGAATAAGATATTCGCACGCAACCGAACGGCACCGAAACGATTTATGTTGAAGGTATACGTAATAAAACGACAAAATATGCGAAAGTTCGGCAAAAAAACGAGATGTATACGCGTCGAACCGAGGGAAACACGATAACACTAAATTTGAAATAATGCCATATACGATCGTATATCACCTTAATACGAATCGTATAGGCCTATACGATTCGTATTAAACTTTGAATTTTCTCAAAAATACCCCTGAATTTATCAGAAAACCAGGGGTATTTTAGTAAAATCATCGATTAATACGCATCGTATAGGCCTATACGATGCGTATTGAACTATAAATTTCTCAAAAATGTTTTTTCAAATCAAGGGTTCCATCATTACAACCACTTGTTTTCAACGGAGATGTAATGCAATGATTCCTCTCAATTGAATAGACCGATACTTGCTTCATAGGACTCACTTGAATCGTCTCGGATGTAATAACAGTATCAGGTTCTCAAAACAAGGATCGTTCTAATAGATTAAAGAACGCTGATATCTTGGAATTTGATCTTGGAAGTTTGAACCCACCTCAATACTCTTGTTACCATCAATAATCTTTGGAATTGATCTTGGAACAACATACTTTTGTTAACAAGGCGGTCTCTTTGCTTCGTCCACTAGAACTATTTGTGTATGCATTCTTAGGGTTTTTATTATTTGATCAATGGAAGTTGAAATCGGCTTTGTATTTAGCACACGAGAGTACTGAACAACAGAATCAGGTTCTCTTTGCTTCGTCCACTAGAACTATTTGTGTATGCATTCTTTTGGTAGTTAACAACGCTAATTAGAAAAAAACCTGTAAAATTAATCATATCGATTGCTATAACAGGATGGATGTGACACACATAGATAGATAAGTTGTCATAGTTGTCAAGACTGTTTGTTGGGTTTCCAATGCTCACATAGGGTGATAAACAACGCTGATACGAACACATGTGTTTCGAAATAGGGTTTGTTCTTGGTTTAATGAAGTTACACGTAACATCTAGTTATATTCAGTAGTAAAAAACGGTTGCGGTTTGTATTTCGCATAGCCACCGTTTCCGTAGTAAAAACGGTTGCGGTTTGCATTTCGCATAGCCACCGTTTCCGTAGTAAAAAACGGTTGGGTTTACACATTCAATCTTCAATACTTCATTAAAATACCAGTAGAAGAACCCGACACGTCTTCATGTTACGGAGAATGTTCTAGAAATTGAAGGAAAAGGAAAAGATTTGTTGAAATCGAATTTGACAACTATGACAACTTATTAAAAGTAGTAATCACCTCCAATCATTTCCTGGTCAAATCACACACTATAAAGTTTAAAGTTATCGTGTGTTGTAGTTTGGAAAGATGACCGCATAGAGATCTGAATAACAAACTTGGAGAACTTGTTTGTGTCGGGTTCTTCTGCTAGTTGCTCGATCAACGGACTGATCAGTAACGTTACTCTACTTGTGCTCTGATTTAAGCGGCGTGCTCCGATTTCGGTTGCTTCATAGGACTCACTTGAATCGTCTCGGAAGTGGATTTCGGTTGGTTCAGATCTCTTTGGGTATATTCGAAACCAACTAAAATACGTTGAATTACTGAATCAACAGAAATAACTGAAATAACTTGAATCGTCTCGGAAGTACTGAACAATAGAAGGATGAGATATCGGCGGTTAGCTCGAAGAAGTTTCTCTCAATCAGGGATCTTCGAATGCGGTGTGTACGTTAAATACCGTTCACCGCTTTTTTAGTTGCTTCTCTTGTTAAGTTTCTGAACCAACCGAAATCCACAAATACAAACAGTTTTCTCCGTCGCTAATTTCTCCACTCACCGTGAAATCGAACAGTTTCTTCGTAGATTACAACAAAGTTAATATTCACTATGGTGGATGCAAACATAAAGTTATAAACCGGTGGTATTGAACCAACATTTCCTTCAAACATTCTAAACACTACAAGGATGTTGGCAATTAAACGCATGTACGTGACAAAACAAGGATCGTTCTAATAGATTAAAGAGAATAAACGAAGTACAAAATCATCTGCTTTCTGAATCTGAATCTGAATGTTAATTTGACTCATAAACCCTTGAATCCCAACGCTTCTATGATGATAACAGCGTTGTTTATCACCCTGTGTGAGCATTGGAAGCCCGACCACTAGCAGAAGAACCCGACACGTCTTCTACGATGATTCAGAGGTCGGTCTTGAGTGGGCATAAGATCCGTGGGCCCTATTGTCGGATATGTGACTCAAGAAAGTCATTGGACTGCCGCCGATGAAGTCAAATATGATCAAACTTGGACATAAGACGTAAATCTTGAAGAAACGGAACATATCGGGTGAGTTGTGGTTGATTTATAGGAGGAGGTTATGAAACGAATATATGTTTATGCGAATTTAAAGGACAATACTGACAGAGGTGCTGGTCTTTTCTCTCACTGTGCAAACTTAAAAAATCTCACCATAACACATGATAAAAGCGTTTCTTTTATCAATCATATCATCGACCAACTGCTCAAAACCCCTTTCGTTTCTCGGGTTCGCATTCGACACAACACAACAAAAAATAAATTCAAAAAAACAGCGGCTTGATACGCATCGTATAGGCCTATACGATGCGTATCAGGCCTGCCGCCAGACATAACCTGCACCTGTCAGTCTGCCATGTTTTTTACTTTAATTCAATACGCATCGTATAGGCCTATACGATACGTATTGAATTGAAAAAGTGTGTAGATAGACAGGGGGTGTGCCATTAGAAAAGCCCTATTAAAAATGACTTTTCCTAACTATGCTATATCTACACAAAATGGGATAGCCTGTCCATATCCTCCATAGTTGATGGGATAGCCTCTCCATATCCTCCATGGTTCATACCACGACTGTTTCATACCATCATTGTATGCCGAACGTTCACATCTTATTCTTGTTTTTTATCTGTATAATTTACTAAAAACGTATTTTTTTAAATTAGTTTATTTTCCGAAAACCTCACACATCTCTCTATCTTTATTTTACTCACAAATACTTATTTTATTATTTTTCTCTTTTTCATACACTCACAATAATTTATAGATACTTTTTTTTTGAACGGCCAACAGAATTTTTATTACTAAACTAGCAAGAAGCTAGACACCAATTGTACAAGAAGGACATACACCAAATAAAAAAAAAACGATCCAAAAAACCAACCCACACCAATTACTTTACATTACCAAATTGAAACTACTCCACTCGCCCCAAGACCAATTAGAGGATTTCATCCTGTTCTTAATCCACAAGTATGACATCGACTTTGCTTCTTCTACCACCTTTGACATATTCGGATTAACCTGTCGAAAAATAATCTTATTTCTCAAACTCCAAATACTCCAAACCACGACTTGAAAGATGGCATTTATAATCTTCTTTTTTCTCTTAGAACCTGGTACAGTAGTATGTATATCCAACACATCTTTGAGGCTAAACATAATCAAGTCTGGAATCTTACACCATTGTGCGATCACGATCCAAATCGCTTGCGTAAACTGACATGCCACAAATAAATGATCGCTAAATTCAGCGTATTCATTACACAGTGGGCATCCAGTATCCCCAACGTTTATGTTACGTGCCGCCAATGCGGCTTTTGTTGGTAATCGCTCCGATATTGCACCCCAAGATACAATCCCAACTTTTTTTGGCACCAAATTATTCCAAAAAAAACACAAATTCTGGGATGGACCTGTTAAAAACTGCCACTGCATATTTGATGGCTGCCACCGAGAAACCGTGAGTGGGGAGAGGTTTCCAAATCCATACGTCTGGGCCGGTTCGAGGGCAAAACTGACAGAGGATATCAATGAGGTTCTGTAACTCAAAAACTTCATCATCACTAGAGATATTTCTTTTCCAAAGCCACGTGAAATTGGCACCATATGAATCCCATACCACCCTTTGCGAGATACTACACAACTTCTCTACTTCAAGAGCAAATAAAAGAGGAAAAATACAAAAAAGTGGCTGTGACCCAATCCAAAAATCCAACCAGAAGTATGCCTTTGAATTAGATCCCACATTACAGCAGATATGATATTTATACCAACTAGATTAAGAGGTACCTCGACACCCACAATTTGCTTCCACGGGCCGGGCATAGAAATCTTAGCTGGGACCGGGGACCACGATCTCTCATTGTGATGAACCGACCAAATGACTCTTCTCCAAAGACCGTCTTTGTCTGTCTTAAATCTCCACCACCATTTTGACCACATTGCAAGATTGGCGTCACGAAGCGAACCGAATCCAAGACCACCGTATTCGGTTGGGGCGATAACTTTCTCCCATGCCATCCAACTCATATACGAATTGTCATCCGATCCCTTCCAAAAGAAAGCTCTCCTGTTCCTCTCCAAAGCGTCTATTACATTCGCCGGTGCTTTATACAACGAGAAAAAATAAGTCGGCAAAGAATTCAAAACTGATTTGAGCAAAGTGATTCTACCCCCGTATGATAGGGTTTTGGCCTTCCAAATTGACAAACGGGACTTAAAAATATCAATAACCGGCTTCCAGTTGCGAAAAAGATTCATATTTGCTCCCACAATCAAACCCAAATGCTTGAACGGAAATGATCCTTTTTTACTGTTCATGAACTCCGCCATTAATTTAACCTCATCATCATTAATCCCAACACCGAACATTGTACACTTTGCTAGATTTACCTTTAAGCCAGACACCAAGTAAGAACATCTCAGTATTCTACGAAGATTAAGAGCATTTCCATATGACCATCTTCCAAGGAAAACAACATCATCAGCATAGATGAGGTGTTAAAGGGTTGGGCCATTGTTCGTACACCTAAATCCTTCAAAGATGCCTTCAGACATGGCCTTTTTCATGATTCTAGTGAGGGCCTCCATAGCCATGACAAATAGGAAGGGTGACAATGGATCCCCTTGACGTAGGCCACGAGAGTACTTGAATTCCATTGTTGGTGACCCATTCACCAACACGGAAGCCTTTGCCGAAACAAGGGTAGCCATAATCCATTTTCGCCATCTAGCCGGGAAATTCATTTGTAACATAACGGATTCTAAAAAACTCCAATTTAAAGAATCATATGCTTTGTTAATATCAACGTTAAAGATCATACCCGACTTTTTCGCCTTTTTCATCCATGCAATTGCTTCATTCAGAATAAGAGGACCATCCGTGATGTTCCTTCCAGCCAAAAACGCTGATTGTTCCTCCGAAATTAGCTTCCCGATAACCGTTTTAAGCCGATTTACCAACACTTTTGAAATTGCTTTATTAATAACACCAATCAAGCTGATAGGTCGAAAATCTGACGGGGTAGAAGGGTCTTTCACTTTTGGAATTAACGCCAGAAATGAAGAAGTACAGCATCTATTAATAGACCCATTAATGAAAAACTCCTGAAAGATCTTGTCAAAATCATTGTGAAAAAGGTCCCAGTTCCTCTTAATAAACTTAAAATTGAATCCGTCCGGGCCTGGAGCTCGATCCCCAACACAATCCCAAATTGCTTTCTTAATTTCCAGACTAGAAAAAGGTGCAACCAATGAATTAGCTTCGACTTCTATGAGAGTAACCAGATTTTGGCAAATGATAGAAGGTCTTGAAATCATCGGTTCCACGAACAGGTTAGAAAAGAAGTCGAAAAATTTTTCTTTGATCGCCACAGGATTGGTCACCCAACTTCCATCAATATTGAGACCATTGATACAATTATTGCTGATATTAGAGTTAATAATACTGTGATAATAGGCTGAGTTTTCATCGCCTTCGATTGCCCACCTAGCACGGGATTTCTGTCTTGCATCCATTTGTTTCCTGCGTTCCACTTCCAAAACTACATTAATGCAATAGGCTCTTTCACTTAATTCTCCATCATCTAAAACCCGATCTTCAGCAAGACTTTCAAGGCATCGGATACGATTCTTTTTTTCCAAATAATCTCCATCAGTGCGACCTCTTTCCGTTTTTAACCAAGCCTTGATATTATTTTTTAGCCATCTCAATTTAACCGAGAGTGCCACATCCGCCGGTCCGTTAAATATGAAATTATGGCATACTTGTTGCACTAACTCCATAAATCCTGGTAACTCCAACCATGAATTAAAACACCTAAACGGAATATGCCCGAAATTCGTTGGTGTAGTAGATAATAGTATTGGTCGATGGTCAGACGCCTCTCGGTTGAGTACCTAAACTGAGGTAGTTGGCCATTTCTCCATAAAACCGAGACATACAAGAAACCGATCCAGTTTACTCAACTTATCCCCACGATCGGAGATATAGGTAAACTTACCTCCCCCCATATGGTATTCACAAAGACCCGCGGACAAGATAAATTGATTGAAAGCTTATGCATTAGCCGTTACGAATTCCGAGTTGCATCTCTCCGATTCATCTCTTACATCATTAAAATCTCCCATTACGACCCATAATCCCTGCACGGAATTTTTAATATCCACTAGACTCGCCCAAATACCTCTATGAATAGTAGGATCATTTGAAGCATACATATTTACCAAATTAATACGAACTCCTGTTTGACACATAAAACCAGACAGAATTAAATAGAACCTGTTTTTCACCACGTTGTCACACTAGAACATAGCCGGATTCCAAAGGCATGCCAGACCCCTGGACCGACCTTCTGCATTCACCAGTTCCAGGTTGTATGCAGATCGCCCCCAAAAACAATTAAAATTAAATCTTACTGAATCCTCCATTTTGGTTTCTTGAATTGCTATGAAGTGGACACCATATGACGTCTTCAAACCCCTAACCCAGTCAGCTTTACGGGAATCCCGTACACCCCTTAAATTGATAGAGAGAAAATTCATTGGGCACAAGATTGGACACCTTCACCTAGAATGCTGACCTTTGTAGCTTCCTCGAATCCATTCAAGTTAATACCGATGACAGAACCAACCGAAACAGTTGCAAGAATTTCCTCTCTTAATCTGATATCACTAGCATCTGAACCACCGGGATCAATCGGATTCTGCTCCGCGGGCTGAGATGTTTCCGAGTTCTGCTGATGACTTTCCTCCTGCGGCGACATCACCTCAGGACTATCCCCATCTGCAGATAACCTATCACACGAAGACCTCGGACAACAACCTAGACGATTAAGGTCAAAAGAGGATTTCCCCATATCCAAACAGTGATTGAAACTCCTTATAGGTGGGCCTTGCATTGACCCAGTTGAAGGAGGACTTCTAACATCTCTGGATCTTTTGCCAAGCCCAAACACAGGAGTTGGGCCCATATCATTAGGATTTTTCGACAAAGGCTTACCTCTCTCCTCCATAATTGGTGGACCACTACCAGCCAACACAGCCGCCTTTTTTCCATTCCCCATGCACGCTTTAAACACCTCATGCGATGGACCGTCCCCATGCATCTCTTGCACTTCCTAAAATGGATCCCAAAAGGACTTTTCAGCATTAGGCGACTTCTCAGATTCTGACCTTTCTTTTTCCGACGGTAAAACATTTTCCGGTGAATTCCGATCAACCGTTTGGTGTCGGTCCACCCCTTCCGGATCCGGCAGTGGTACTACCGGAGGAGTGCATTCTCCATCCTCTATCTCATCATCCTTAATGTTAAAACCTACCTCTCTTTCATCGTCCATCAAGTTATCCCCTTCATCCTCGCCAGCATATGAATCACCATCTGATTCTTCCACATTATTAACATTATCACTGTTCAACGGTTTCTCACCATCTATGTCTGGTTTCCATACTGTGACATCCTCAGAAACCCAGATGATATAACTCCTATTTTCCCACTTTAAAACCACCGATTCTTCTATCCGTCTCCCGTGATGGGCCAGGATTAGGACCGAACTCTCCGAGTTGTCCGAATCCATCCATGAAAAAGATGATCCTTGAATTACCGATCCAAAGAGACCCCCGACCTGATAAAAAATCAAGTTATCTCTAAGCAGCACTGGAATACCGGTGATCCGGAGCTTTACAATACGCTCCATCGGAAGATCTTCTCCTTGCCAAACATGAAACCTACTAAAAACATTATTTAAACATTCTGAATAATTGGACAGTGTGCTCCTGACCATGCCAGGGTCCCCGAGAGTTAGTAAAACACTCAAACCTCCAATGTATGATAAACCGTAGTTGTCGAGGCCCCCATTATTCAGTAGATGGTTCAACCTATAGAGAGTATTAATGTCTTTAACTACTCCATGTATAGAGCATCCCACACAATGCAACGGGTATTTTAATCCTTTTCTGTCCACTGTAATAATCTTCGATCCCATATTATTAACCTGGTTGTCCTTATGAAACAGGCTAGCATACGATGTACCTTCGTTGACCATACCTCCCCCAGATGTATTGCCATTAAACTATGGATTCTTTTGCATATTATCTTTCGGCTTCCACAATTTCTCACCCATGACCTTCGCTGTATAAATGAATTTCTTGTGGTTTTTGTCATATTTTGCTAGAGATACTGTAACTTTTGCTTCCAGAATTTTCACTGTATTCATCGCCACTAGGGTTTGATCTACGTTCTCCACACCTACGAAACGAATGAAACCAAAACAGTTCCCACATTTGTCTTTCTTTCTTGCTACATATGCATCCGAAACAAAACCATATTCCTGGAAAGCCCGCCATAATAGCATTTTAGTCGTACGTTCTGGAAGATTTTGCACAAGGAAAGTTATCTCTACTCCATTCCCTCGGCTCTTTCTATTCTTCTGATAGTTGACATCCGTCCATGGGCCACCATCATCAAACCCATCTCCCCCCCCCCACTCGTACCACCTTCCATCGGAAAGACACAGGGCTCACCCAGCCAAGAAAGACCCTACGAGAGGTTAATCGGATTCGAATCGGTCTAGCAGAACTATATTAGATAGCCGCGACCAATATCAGACCAACTAAGCAATCAAGGAGTAGATCCGGCGAGGTGAGAGAAGCCAACAGAAGAAACAGAAACTAGAAAAAACTAATGGAAGAGACGGATGTGCCGAAATAGGAAGAAAGGTCGAGCCGAATGCAGGCGACCTCGCACTCTATTCCAGCAGATCCTACTTCGTCGAGCCACCGGCGGTCGGAAGTTTAGAGAGAGAGTGCTGTGCTAGGGCTAGATTTTAGATCTATTATTAATTATTTATAGATACTTATTTTATTATTTTTCTCTTTCTCATACACTCATAATAATTTATAGATATTTGACTTTGGTCTCTATTAATAGAGAAGAAGTTTGACTTTTCTAAACCATATCTAGGGATGGCAATGGGTCGGGTTTGGGACGGGTTTAGGTAATCCCAAACCCAAACCCGGTTAGATAAGCTTGTCCCAAACCCGTCCCAAAACCCGTCGGGTTTCTAGCGGGTAAATACCCATCGGGTATCGGGTATACCCGCGGGTTTCGGGATAACACGTTAATTTAAAAAGATTACTCGTTGGGTATACTCATCTCAAAACCCATTGGGTATTTATCGAGTAACTACTAACCGGTTATATTTTGTATTGTCATTATAAAAATATATATCAAATAACTACAATGTATACGGAATAGAATACTTATATGTGTAAAAAATGGATGTATCATATATCTACGTATTTAATAATATAAAAAATTATATCGCGTATACAATCGGATAAACGGGTACACTTTATCGGGTAATTGGGTCGGGTAAACGGGTATATCACTAAATCCCAAACCCGCGAAAAAAATAAAGACTATTCCCAAACCCGTCCCAAACCCGATTAACCGACCCCAAATCCGTCCCAAATGTGTCGGGTTTCGAGTTTACCCAGCGGGTTCGGGTTTGATTGCCATCCCTAACCATATCTCTATTTTAGAGAATGGGACATGGTGGTAAATAATTAGATGTTTTTGTTAGACATTTCAATACAATTTAGAGATAAATTAATTTTATAGAAGGGAATGTAAATTCTCTAGCATCTTTATTTCTATCTTAATAATTTAATAACTATTAGGGTTTCACAAATCTCTAAACCTACCCTTAATTCTGCCATGAATCCATCAAATTTTGAGGTTAATCCTCACAATCCCTGCTCCAATCGCCCACCTGATCCACCTAATCCCATTAATTCTTCTGATTTCCCACCTCTTGGTCCGCATATTCGTGAACAGGTTTCTTCCTCCCTTCATCAAAATGCGGCTACTGATTGTTTGTATGGATCTGGTCCTCAATCGCACACTACCTTGCCCTCAGAAGGTAATAGAGGTGTGGGTGTCCCTCAAAACGCCTCTGAATCGGACAATAGGGTGGTGGTCAACCTTAATCTTACTGATTTTGCTCATGTTTCGGGTGCCCTAGATACGAACAAGGAAGCTGGGCTCAGCGGATGGTAGGTTCCAATCAATCAGCAGAGGAGCTTTTTGTCGCCACAGCAGGTAATGGGGGCTCCTTTGTCACTAAATCAGGCCTGTGTCATGATAATCTTAGCCCTGTTGGAGGGGATTCTTTGATGTTTAACACCCCCATGTCTAATTCGCTGGTAAATGGGGATGGAGATGTTACCCCTGATACTCGTGACCTGGATGTTAACATGTGTGCGGGTGAGACTATCAACTCACCAACCCATGTTCCTGCCCAACTCAACAACTCTAATGAGGAGCCTGATGTTGCAAAATCAGTGTGGGATAATCATGTTTCAGGAAGGAGAACATTTGCAGATCAAATAAGGAGGAATAATGAGCTAGAATACACGAGGCTCGAATACATTCCCCCTGTGATATCCCCGGAGGGTAAGAAACAGGTGCTGATTACACAGGAGGATCTCAGGTATTCGGCTAAGTCTTTTGCTTTACACCTCTATGGTTATTTCCTAGGCACGTCCATGGACTATAAGGTAGTGAATGCCTGTTTTAGGCGGCTTTGGAAGTCGTTTGAGCTAGACACTATCTCGAAAAGCTCTGCAGGTTTTTTCTTCTTTAAATTTAAAAGTGAAAATGGTATGAACCAAGCCCTTGAAAATGGTCCTTGGCTGGTAAACAACGTCCCGATATTTCTGAATAGATGGGAACCCGGGGTGTGCCTAGAAAAAATAGAGCCATCGATGATTCCCTTATGGGTTACGGTTCAACAAGTCCCATTGGAATTATGGACGGGCAAAGGGCTTAGTAAAATTCTAAGTGGGGTTGGGTACCCTCTCCTTATGGACCGGGTCACTAAGGATCGGTGTGAAAATAAAACGGGAAAAATAGGGTATGCTAGGGTGTTGGTTGATGTTCCTGCCTCTAATGCTCTGCCTGATGAGGTTGATCTCGTGTACCCTCAAGTTAACCAACGTCCCCCGCGCACTGCTAAACTGCACATTGTGTACCAATGGAAACCGCCCATTTGCAGCCATTGTATCGTGTATGGGCATACTATAAAATAGTGTGGTCACTTTAAAAAACAGTCTGCGGAGTCCAGCACATTGGAAAATAAAGGCCAATCGGATCATTGCAATGAGACTTGTGCTGATGTTCCAGTGGTTCAGCAGGTTGTAGACCAAGTTATGGCAGACTCAGGTGATGGTTTCGAAACGGTTACAAAAAAAACTCATAACCCCGGGCACACAAAAAATGGTAACCTGAAATCCCAGGTTCCTACTAAAAATATGAAGGCCGGAGGTGTGGGTGGGAAAAAGATGAAGCAGAATAATGGTCAGAAGAAAGATACTAGTTCAAAAACTGATGCCCAGGCTAAGAACTCTGCTGCCCAGGTCAATAAACCAGTGAATGAGGCTGTGAAAAAAGGTCCAGTTACTAGATCAGTGGCTAAAAGTCAAAAGAATTCAAGTGGGTTTAATTTCAGCAAAGCTGTTAATGGTTTGACTCATAAGCAGAAGAGTGATTCGGCTATTCTGCAGAAAAATAAAAGTGTGATGGATACGGATACCCCACCGGTATGTACTGATAATCGGTTTTCGGTTCTTGACATGGATGCTAGCTTTAGATGCTCTAATCTTGTTGAAGAAGCTGATGATGTATACCCTCCTGATCCGTTTAACCAAGTAACCATGGGTCGCGGGGTTGGTCCGTCAACTTCCACTTGCACTCCCAGTTCCACTAATCGGATTCTTCCTACATGGAACGCTCCTATTTCTAATGGCGCTGCGGGTAGAGGGAGTGTGGACATGGACATGGACATGGACATGGAGGAGTTTGATGACGATGATGATGATAACGGGTATGATTATGGTATCACCCAAGCCCAAAAGGATGCTATTTCTAAGCGGCTCAAATCCAAGTCCCAAACGGTGTTGGCCGTAGATACGCAGAATTGGGAACCTGGGGAATGGGTTTTTTTCTATGATCAATGCTTGGAACTTGGTTTAAACTCAGATTTCTGTATCGAAGATGTTGGTGAAGACACTTGCGGATCCGCTCAATTTTTTAAGGGTCTTATGAGGGACCCGGTTGTGGCCAAACCCACCCTCCGTAAGTAATCATGTTGTTCGTTTTCTTGTTAAAACGGGGTAGCAGTTTTCGTTTTCAGTTGCATTTTGCTGTTTTTGGTTGGTGGTGGCTTGTCTATATGGCTTCTGTTAGTGTTCTCTGGGTTAGTGTATATTTTGGTCTCCAGTTAATGGCTCCTGTGTTTCTTTGTTTGGAGCTTTTGGTGGGATTGGGCCTTATTTTTGTCATCCGATCTGGTACTCGGCTTATGCTTATGAGATGGGATTCACAATTAAAGGCTGGCATCTTATTCAGTGGGGTTTTATTTATGGTGGACGGTATTTATGGGATTCACAGTTTTTAATTTGCATGGAGGCCCACCATTATTGC
The DNA here is from genome assembly GCA_030545235.1 of Helianthus tuberosus. Lineage (NCBI taxonomy): Eukaryota > Viridiplantae > Streptophyta > Magnoliopsida > Asterales > Asteraceae > Helianthus > Helianthus tuberosus. The sequence goes on from CM060433.1 coordinate 132,525,763, forward strand.
TGGACGGCATTTTGTATGCCCATTGCAGGCCCAATCGGAATTTTCATGGAGCTGGGGTTCTTTTAAGAGTTTTTTTGGGGCTTTGGGGAGTGTTGTTGGGCCTGATCTTAGGTTGGCCCATTTGCAGTTTCCTTAGCTTGCTTGTTTCTTGGCTGTTGTTGTTTCGTGTCTCCTTGTAGTGTTTTTTGTTGTGTTCATTGTATTTTTTACATAGTGGTGCCCGTTTTTGTTTACTTTAGGTAGACTTAGATATGGTCCCTACTAATCGCTTGTTCGGTCTAGTAGGCTCTATATTTTTCTCTCGGTTGAGGTTCCCAAAGCCTGTTTTGGGGTGTCCTCGTTTAGGAGTCTCGGGGGGCATGCCCCCTTGAAACCTGTAACACGTCCTTTTTGGAATATATTTGCCGGGCTAATGCTCACTTATCCAAAAAAAAAAAAAAAAAAGAATCATTATTTTTTAAATTTATCTTTAAATGTTGGTCATTTTTTAAAACCCTTTCTCATCTCAATCTTTATTTGTATTTGTATATTCCTTTTTTTTATTTTTTTTTTCTCTTTCTTCTGTTTACAAGTTTAACTACTAACGGATTGTCTCGGAGAATATTTACCAAGGAATTGGAATGTTCAAAATGAATTATAATTTGAAGAAATTTAAATAAATTCCAATGAAAAAAAGTTTGGTGTCTGGTTGGTTCGTATTCGCAGAAGTCTCATATGCACTTTAAACATGACTATAGGAAGGTATCGGTAATCAACGAATTGGTCTTTCTCCTCTTCTTCGTTCACAAAAAAATCATTCAGTTACCAAAATAGAAAATTAGTCTCGTCATCTTCATAATTACTAACTAATCAACAAGATAAATAATAAAAAGGTTGGATTTTGAACACTAGAATTAAAATAATATAAAATAAACTTTGATTAAATTCTTATAATTGATAGCAACTAGTGGTGAACTAGAAGAGTAAAACACTAAAAAGTTGTATTCAATATTTAGAAGAAAAAATGATATATATAGTAATCAACGAGAAAAAAAAAACAAAAAATATTTGAGTTTTACCATTTATGATTTAGGTTATGTAGAAAAGGCCAATGTTTTAAAAATCGGTTCAAACCTGCCGGTTGTACCGGTTGAACCGCTCGATACACCCGATTAAAGCGTTTCTGAGCCAAATCCGGTACGGTATAAAAACCGGATTTTAAAACATCGGAAAAAGCTTTTCGAGGTATATAGTAATCAACAAGAAAAAAAACCGGAAAATATTTTGAGTTTTACCATTTATGATTTAGGTTATGTATAAAAAGCGTTCGAGGGGATTTTTGGGTAATGTTTAAACATTGCATTGGAATATTTGAATTCTATGGGTTATAGGAAGGAAAGTTGAATTCTTATAAGCAGGTGAATCTTTCCAAATTCTAATTCATTCTCTTACCAACCACACACAACTTTGAAAGAAATATTTTCCGATTCCATTTCTAATTCTCTAGAATTTCATGAACCAAACGGACGTAACTATTTTGTCTTTTTTTTTTTTTTCAAATATCTATTCCTAGCTAATAAATTTCTTATACTAACTTTGACTACATAATTTGTATCCATCCAAAGCATAATATCAAAGAACAATAAAAAAAAAAGAACTCTAACATGATAATCAAAGATTGAGAAGTTAAGTAACCTGATAATTTTAATAAGTATTTTCTCTTATTTAAACTTGGATTCCATGCTGATTTGTTCGTCTGTAAGTAAAAGCCGAGCTAGTGTAAGGTGAGTTGTGGGAAGCCTGCAAGGGAGATAGAATGAAGGTTGTTAAACACTGAATCTCTACATTTGAGGAGATTGTATGAAAGGCTATGGATGGATTTTGACGATTTTGCTTTGCAAGGGAACCGGAGAGGGAAATGAAAGGTTCGGGATAACTGAACCGAGAAGAACTGATATCTACAGTAAATCTCTATGTTTAGAGAACTACTCTAGTTTCCCCAAAACAATTATCTCTATTTTAGAGATACTAATAGGGATGACAAATGATGGAAAACTATTTTTTTTTCTCATTATTTAAAGACATCATGGATCAAATAGAGAACCGATGTGAACTCTCTTGACAGACTAACTTGTCTAACTCCACCTCATACTACATAGTGAAAAGGTTTAACAACATATACAATTTTGACCTAATCAATTGAAAACTAGCTATATGAATAAAATCTTAGGGAAACGAAAGTGAAAAATGTTATATATGTATTGTAGTTAATGCAATATGTATAAATATTTACATGGTTTTTACGGTCCTTTTACTTTTTTTTTTGAACGGTAAGGAACGATGTACCAACCACCGTGATACCAGGCACTGTGACCAAGGTCGGCTACTCGACCGCCGCCAGCCCCTTGGCTCTCCAAGATGTGCGGAAACCCGACCTCCACCCACCCGAAGACACGACAGTGGAATAATCGGTAAAATCTCGCCTCTCATCCAAGACGAACCGGCGCCACCCATATTCGCCCTTCACCTGGATACCGCGGAAAATAATGAGGAGAGTAGAAGTCAAACCTGGGTCACAAGGAACACCAAGTCTTTACGATACTTTACTTAAAACTGTATATGTGTTGCTACAACTCCATGTCTTGATCTCGACAACACAACTTTTCGTACTCCATCTAGGAATGTTTTGCATCATATAATATTCTAATTTGCAACATTTTGTTGCATTAAAGGTTGTACACCATGTGTAACGCCTCGCTTTTTGAAACTTACTTTAATTAGAAAGATTATTCTTGTACCTATTTTTGGAAACTTACATCAGTATCGTATTCGTATTTCGCTTCCGTTTTCGTGATTCGTAACTTCGATCGTAATAAATTTAGTATTTCGCACATATTACACCTTGTTTATTTATTCATGCTTGTACATTTAAATCCGTCTATACATTTGACACATAACTCATTCGATACATATTCGTACTTTTAAAGATATACATGACTCTAGACGTTAAATTATACAAACACTTAATTTTACATTCACGGTACATAACCTATACTTTATTTCATAAGAAACTTATTTAATTTCATGTTTTATGTATAAATTTAAACATTAATATATATATATATATATATATATATATATATATATTATTAATTAATAAATTAATTTTAGTGATAGATAAAATACTCTCAAACAAAAAAAAAAAGGGCAACATAACAAATGGCTTTGTGGCCATTCGAATATCACAGCCCAAAGTCACGGGCCTTTGTTTTTGGTGGTTTCATATTGATCCACTAATTATTATTACTATAATAAGTTAATCATTGGCCCATTTTTTTTCTAATGTGTAAATAAAAATCTTAGTGACTTATGACTAATAAAAGAAAAGGATGGTCAACAGATAGCGCCAATAAACTCAACAGCCGAGAAGGCTGATCAGCTTGGCTGAGTGTCTTTTTTATTGAATCATATTTATTGCCAACCACCTTAACTCTAATTCATCCCCTATAAATACCAAGCATACTCCAAGTCATTTTCACTTTGCAAATTCATCCAAATCACTCTAAAACTCTAAAAAACGCAGCTGCAATTCAGTGTTCGAGCAGATTGTTCAAGCTTCACGAAAATGAGCATAACTTCTTCATTTCTTATCCGATTTAGTCCATTCTTTTTCCTATGTGTTTGGATTGACCTTAGCTTCGATTCCATGGGTTTTTCACAGTAAATAAGTCCCTGGAACTCCGGAAAATAGGCTCCAAAGTTCACTGTTTTCATTCATCTTTACTAAACATTGTTCATACTTGTGCAAACTTGAGCTTAACTCACTCAAACCCACGTCCTTATGCATATAACCTCTTCTATGGTTAGTTAAGCTTAAAAACGGGGCTGAGACATACAAAATCAGAGGTTAATCCTCAAATACTTTCTGTTTTGTTTAGGGTTTTTAACCCACAAGTGGTGTTCAAGCTTCAAGCTTGATAAATGTGTGATTGTGGACTAACTTGGTTGTCCAATATAAAATCCCCACATCCCTTGATGATTTCTCATAGTGTAGATGTTTCTTATTCTTGTATTGATATTAGTTCATGACCCTCCTTGTATGTTTTTACATCAAGTGTAGTGGTGAACCATAAGAGGTACCTAAATGGAAGCTTGTTCTTCCTACCTCCTACATGAATTCTATGACAAAATAGAGGTACCTAAATGAAGATTAATCTTCTACCTCATGCTTGATTATTGGACTAAATAATACATATAATACTTATACATATATTTACTATTCGAACTCTTGATGGTGGACTTGTGTTCATTCGTCAAAGTATTAGAATACATCATCCAAGACATAAGACTTGTTACGATTCTAATGAGTATACTACTCATGAAAACATTAACCCTTGAGGTTTCATAGTGTCAAGAACAACTACTTGGTGTTAAAGGATGATTACTTTCGAATACATGTATTCTTGTGTTTTAAACTTCCTAAATTCCTAAACGAACATATTCAACCTTCTAACCTCATCAACTTCGTCACATTGGATAATCGGAAATCATATGCAAAATTGTGAGTATACTCGCAACCCCCTTTTTATGTTTACCACTTTTTGGGGTGTAACATGTTACATTAATAAACCACACTTAAACTTATTCTTTATGCTATGCACGAAAACAATCCTTATACATGAATACTATGTTATGATACTTGATGCTTACGTGGACCATACTTATATGATATATTTTAGTCATTAGCTTTCACGAGCCTCCATTAGGAGTAACGCACCGCCCCCCTTAAACTTGTGGTCATGTCGAATTAACTAAACTTTCTTGCGTAAACAGAGGATTGGCTAGAAATATTGCATGCCATGTTAGGTTGATCTTGTATAAACTAAGTTGCCATGTGGATTCGTTTTAAACTTTTATACTTATACATATTCCTAAACGTGTATACTCGCCTTTGCTTTTGCATTGAATTGTATTTTAAACATGTTACAGGTTGAGGATTGATGATGCTATGAAAACGGACTAGCAAAGATGCCTACATACTCACTTAGACGTCTTAGGTCAAATACGTTGTGTAAATTTCATATTTGTTGTTGTATTGTTTTCTTGTATTTTTAATGTATTGTAACATTTATTTATGAATGAAATCAATTTATCTTTAAGTCTATTGTCACAATTAGCGTTATGTGTGATGATCAATCTTTCTTCGTCTCACTCCGATGTTTCCGCCATCGGTTGGGGTGTGACACCATGCTATGTTGATGTTGGTGTTTTGTGCATTCAATGGTTGTACAAAAGCATTATTTATAATAATAAGTAGTAATATATGTTTGCATTATTGTTTGTACCATTTGTATTGAAATATGTATGGTTGTTTTGAAGAAACCATGGGTCAGTTAATTTTCGTTATTTTACTAATTTCGTGAAAATAATGTTAAAAAGCAAGGGACGGTTAATCAAGCATCATATGGTGGCGTTGATAGCCGAAAGACAGGGGGTACATGCACTAATTGGTTTTTTCCCCCAATTGCTGAGTGTTTTGTGCCTTATGTCCAAGGCTTGATGCAAAACTACTATCGAGCGGGGTCTCACTGGAAGCAGACTCTTTATTTCTACGGTGTAGAGGTAAAACTATCTACATTTTACCCTCCTCAGACCCTACCTTGGTTGATGCATTTTACTTTCTAAAACTGGGTTACTCAAACGTCTGATATGAAGTTGAACCCCGACCGCAACGCGGCGGGTGCTCCTTCTAGTTAATTTCTAACTTAAAACTTATAAATTAAATATCCAGCTTCTTTTCTATTAGTTAAGGGTTCATTTGTCTTCATTTATATTTATTTGGCTAAATTGCATTTTACGTATTTTATGTTTAAACGTTCTTTCAGGCAGTATTCTTTAACTAATAAAGTTACATTGGTTGTCCTTTAAGTTAACACATATCATCAGGCGGTGTTCTTGTCTTCTAACCCGATTAGATTTTTTGGTTAAATTCCATCATGAGCGAATTACGTGAGGGTATTATTATCAATTCATTTATAATTTAAAGACTAAATTGCACTTTATGCCCTTTATGTTTGAACATTCTTTCAGGAGGTGTCCTTTAACTACCAAAATTTCAAATTTCAGTTAAACATAATTACAAAAGTTGGAACACAAAACCCACAACTAGGGATGGCAATGGGGTAGGTTTGGGACAGGGTTGAGGTCGGTAATTGGTATGGGATCATGTTTAAGATTAGTTTTTTTCTTTTTCTTTTGCATGTTAAGAACGGGTTTGGGATTTGGTGATATACCCGTATAAAAACCCTAAAAGAAAACCGACACCCTCGAATTTTTTCGACACCCTAATATATTTTAAATACCCCTATATGTCTTAAAATACACCCCGTATGTGAAAACCGAGCCCAAAATACGTTATGTCATTAAAAATAAATAAAAAACAAGAAAATTGGATTTCAGGCGGGCCGCGTAAACCTTTGTTGAACCCTTACGCGGGCCGCGACAACTTAAGGTCCAGCACACCCCGATGTTGACACGTGTCACGCCACGTGTTGACCCTAGTCATGACCCGGATCAGCTACGCCTAGACCCCTAGGCCACGCGGGCCGCGTAAGCCTTTGCTTACATCTACGCGGGCCGCGAGAAAGTGAGAATCAAGCACTATAAGTAGCAGACATCGGATCTTCAGTCTACTCGCTCATTTCTTTTCTTTCTAATCGAATTCTGAAGTAGTAAAAGCTATACTCGGGTATAATACCCCCAAAATAACGAAGTTCTGCTCCGTTGTAAGTATCATAACCCCTGGATACGTATTAGATACTCTGCCCGATTGATCTAGGGTTCCGTAACGGCTGTCGTGGTTCTGCCCGACGTAGTCGTTGGAATGCCGTCTCTGGGAGGGTATTACTAATGTTAAAATGGGTTATTATACTAACACGTGTGCATTTGTGTAATTTATAGATAATTCCCAGGGAACCCTTACAGAAAATCTAAGACAGCAATGTGAGTAATCATTATTTTTGTAAATCTTTATGTGAGAAATCTCCTTTTTGTAAATTGTTTTTACAAAACCTCACACGATTAATTATATATGCTCACCTTTACACTATGTGTATTGACTTTTACTTTAACGTATGTGGCAGGTGCTTAAGATGCTAGGATGCCTTGTTTGCTGTGTGATGAAATCGAGGCTAGGAAAGGGTCTAGAAACAAACAATTTATATTTATATTTGAAATCTGAGTTGTCGGAACAGAACTACTTGTCTTGATTTTTTCTGTAATAACTATGCTACTTATTATGTCATGGTATGGGACGTGATGCTTTAAATAATTGGTAATCGTAATTGTAATGGAAACTTCTGGACAATCTGTTTCGCTCAGTGCCGTGCCCCGATGTTTCCGCCATCGGTTGGGGTGTGACAGATTGGTATTAGAGCCATAACTATAGGGAATTAGTCAAGACTCGGCCTAGTCCGGGTTGATGTCTTAGAAACGACCTAGTCTATAGTCTAAGTACCAACAGACCGAATTGTGCATACCCAGTAGGGGTTTTGTACGAGCTTGCTCGCCACTTCTCGCTATCTCTCGCTGTATACTACACACTTACGCGAACATCACATACTACAGTACTACGCAAGATCAGCCTTTCCTAAGGCTGATTACACACACAAACGAATGATCTGGTTAAGATTAGGTGTGAAAACCGCAAACTCTCGACCAGGTTACTCATTCGAACTGCTATTTTTAATAATTAAACAATAGAATTTGCATTGAATTAGGAGTGAAATCCATACTTCGACGCAAATCCTCTATTCTATCTCGTGATTTTACCACACAAACAGGAACGTAGTCGCCAAGTTAAGGGTGAAACCCGAACCTTGATGACTCATTCTACTCTCGAATGTGTTTTTACAAAACTCTCACCAAAGTCTCGACAGACTCCCACGACTTGAAGCCACACCAAACTGGAAGGATGCGTGCCATTCGCCTGCAAATTTTGTGTACACTGCAACATGTATGGCCATTTCACCGCCAACTGCCGTACAGGTCCTCGTCAAGCTCCGTCCGAAATACGCGAACTCTCGAGTCAGCTCCAGGAATTGCTTGACAAAGGCTTTATTCACCCTAGCACCTCTCCTTGGGGCGCACCAGTCCTTTTCTTCAAAAAGAAGGATGGGTCGTTCCGGATGTGCATCGACTGTCGGGAATTGAAAAAACTGACAATCAAGAATCGTTACCCTCTGCGTCGCATCAATGATTTGTTTGACCAGTTACAAGGCGCTACGTGTTTCTCCAAGATTGATCTACGCTCAGGCTACCACCAGTTACGTATATAAGAGGAGGATATTCCCAAAACCGCTTTTTGCACTCGATATGGTCACTACGATTTCGTTGTTATGCCCTTTGATTTAACCAACGCACCCGCGGTTTTTATAGATCTGATGAATCGCGTGTGTAAACCTTTTCTCGACCGCTTCGTCATCGTGTTCATCGATGATATCCTAATCTATTCCAAGTCGAAATCCGAACACGCGCAACATCAACGTTTGGTTCTCGAGCTACTCCGGGGGAATCGACTCTATGCCAAGTTCTCTAAGTGCGAATTCTGGCTAGAGGAGGTTCAATTCCTCGGTCACATTGTTAATAGTCAAGGTATTCACGTCGATCCCGCGAAGATTGAAGCCGTCAAGAGTTGGGTCACAACTAAGAACCCATCTGAAGTCCGTTCTTTTCTCGGACTAGCGGGCTATTATCGCCGATTTATCGAAAGATTCTCAAAAAATTTTGTGCTGCTAACCTCTCTCCCGCAAAAAGACAAGCCTTTTATTTGGGGAACTGAACAAGAGACTGCCTTTCAAACCCTCAAGTACATGCTTTGCAATGCTCCTGTTCTCACTGTACCCTACGGAAACGATGACTTTATCGTCTATTGTGATGCCTCGAACCTTGGCCTTGGTTGTGTTCTCATGCAGCGCGACAAGGTTATTGCTTACGCGTCTCGTCAGCTCAAGATCCACGAGAAGAACTATACAACCCACGACCTCGAGCTAGGCGCAGTTGTTTTTGCGTTAAAGATCTGGCGACACTACCTTTATGGTACCAAGTGTACGATCTTCACCGATCATAGGAGCCTACAACATATCTTTGACTAGAAAGAACTAAATATGTGTCAACGCCGGTGGGTGGATCTTCTCAACGATTATGACTGTGAGATTCGTTATCATCCTAGCAAAGCAAATGTCGTTGCCGACGCTCTCAGCAGATGGAGTTATTTGCACAGCGCCCGTAATATTCAAGCCCAGTATGATCTCGAAACCCTCATCCGCGAAGCCTAGCATGCCTATTTTAATGAGCGCACTTTGAAGAAGGAAAGGATTTTCAACGATGGAGCCCAGCTAGAAAATAAGTCGAATAGGATATTCCATTATCTGGACTGAATTTGGATCCCTAAACGGACCAATTTACGACAGATTTTGATGGACGAAGCCCACAAATCCCGATATTCTATTCATCCCGGTGCCGACAAGATGTACCAGGACCTGCGCTACAACTACTGGTGGCCGGGCATGAAGAGAGATATCACCATCTATGTTTCGAAGTGCCTGACTTGCTCGAAAGTCAAGGCTGAGCACCAAAGACCCTCTGGCTTACTCGTTCAACCCGAGATCCCTGTGTGGAAGTGGGAGAGTATAGCTATGGATTTTGTAACAAAACTTTCGTGCACGCCCTCAGGTCACGACAGCATCAGGGTAGTCGTTGACCGTTTGACTAAATCTGCTCATTTTCTGCCGATACGGGAAGACTATAAGGTAGAAAAATTAGCCCGAATCTACACCAAGGAGATCATTTGTCGACATGGGACGCCTCGCGACATCATTTCTGACCGCAATGCTCGGTTTACCTCGCGTTGTTGGGAAACGTTTCAATCTGCTCTCGGTACTATGCTTAATCTAAGTACCGCATTCCATCCCCAAACCGATGGTCAGACTGAAAGAATGATTCATACCCTTGAAGACATGCTCCGTTCGTGTGTCATAGATTTCGGTGGTAATTGGGACGCATACTTACCTTTGGTCGAATTCTCGTACAATAACAGTTATCATTCCAGCATTCAAATGGCACTATTCGAGGCATTGTATGGGAGGAGATGTCGATCGCCTATTGTATGGCACGAGATCGGGCACTCGCAATTAACCGGTCCTGAGCTATTGCAAGAAACGACTAACAAAATCCTCCAAATTCGAGACAATCTACTGAAAGCTCGGAGTCGTCAGAAAAGTTACGCCGATAGATAACGCAAGCCCCTCGAATTTGACGTTGGCGACCATGTACTCCTAAAGGTATCACCTTGGAAGGGCGTTGTCAGATTTGGCAAGAGAGAAAAGCTCGTGCCTCGATATGTTGGACCCTTTAAGATTCTAGAAAGAATCAGAAAAGTGGCTTACAGACTCGAACTACTGGAGGAACTTAACAACGTCCACCCGACTTTCCACGTTTCGAACCTCAGAAAGTTCCTGGCTGATGATGATTACATGTACCCCTCGAGGATCTTTAAGTAAACGAAACACTACACTTCGTGGAGAAGCCTGTCGAAATCATGGACCGCCAAACCAGGCAGCTCCAACGCTCATGCATTCCCATTGGGAAAGTTCGCTGGGAAGGCAAACGAGGCGCAGAGTTCACTTGGGAACTCGAAAGTGACATAAAGGCGAAGTACCCACAGTTGTTTGTTACGGCTTCAGCCTAATTTCGGGACAAAATTCCCTTAAGAAGGGGAAGCTATAACACCCCGTGTTTCGAAAGTCAAAGTCAAAGTCAAAGTCAAGATTGAAGTCAAAGGAAGAAAAGATTGCTAGTTGCGCTCTGTCACTCCTTGTTCAACTCCTATTTTGACTTCTTTGACTTGTAGATAATCTATTTATGTTATCGCTCTAGTTATATTATGTGGGGTAATTGTTAATAATCGAGGTTTAATCGCATATTAATCGCATGTTTAATCAATTTATCGCTTATCGCTATCGCAACTCGAATTATGTGTTCTGGATTTTGTTTTACGTGTGTGTGCTATTTATGTGTTACTTGTGCATGTTATGTTTATGTTGAAGTGTTAATCGCAATCGCATCGCAATCGAATCGAAAACGCTAAACGCAAGTTATTTATAGTGATTGTATGTTAGATATAGTAGTGGGGATTAAAAGTAATTTAATGGGTAATTCAATCGCATCGCTCTCTCGAATCGCATCGCAACGCTTAGCACTCGAATCGAAACGACAAAACTTATCGCACTGGACAAGTGGATCGAGTGGCCAACCGACCGAGTGGCCATCCGATCGGATTGCCATCCGATCGGGTTGTCACCCGATCAAGTTGCCACCCGATCGGGTTGCCACCCGATCGGACTGCCACCCGATCGGCCAACCCCTTCCTCCCTTTCCATTTTAGGAAACCCTATAAATACCCCTCATATGTCACATCAGTTGATGTGACAGCTCTCACTCGCCCCAGCTCGCTCCAGCCCACATTTCTCTCGATTTCTCTCAATTCTTGTAAGTTTTCAACCTAAATCTTGTACTTTCTTGATCTACACGCACCCCTACACCTTTCTATCCTTTGAATCTTAACTTTTAACCATGAAATCACCGGATTTGAGGTGTTCTAGGGTGATGTCATCATGGAGTTCTTATGAACTTCAACGTTTGGCTTCATTCCATCAAGAACAACTTAGATCTGAAGGATTTCCACAATATTTATCAATGATTTCACTTAGATCTACACGAATTCATGGGAAAAAAGATTGAGAGAAGCTTTTCCAACTTTCTTTAAACTCTTTTACACATAATGCGCTCAAACCCGATGGAATCGGAGCTCATTCTGATCTTCTACCCATTCTTGGTTAGTTCCAGATCCGAATTCTATCCAAGAGGTATTGACTTCAGGTTTGAACATGAACTACCGACTCGAACCGTGAACCGGTCGGACTAGGGTGATTCCTGTTCGGTCGGGTCACTTGGGCCGAGGTAAGGGTTCTATTGTTCAAGCATGTTATCAAAATGTCTCGTTCAACACTACACAACTTCAAACGAGTCAAGTGTCAAGACGAACGGATAGTCGGGACGGATTGTCGTCCGATCAGATTGCCACCCGATCGGATTGCCACCCGATCGACCAGCCATCCGATCTGGTTGCACTTGGTTCAACATTTAAACTATTTTCAAACTATTCAAAGGTTCTGAACGTTGAAACGGATTACCACCCGATCGGATAGCCATCCGATCGAGTGACCGTCCGATCGTGTGACGTTTGGGACTTTGATACTTAAACAATTTTCAACATGTTCAGTACGAACGGATTGCCACCCGATCGGATAGCCATCTGATCGAGTGACCATCCTGCTGTGAACTTGTTCTCAACTGAGAAGCCTCGCCAATCGGATTGCTGTCCGATCGAACAACTGTTCGATCGACCGACCTGAAAGGTAGAGATACTTCTCTATTTTTAAAATGCTACAACGAAAACTTCAAAGTACAAACCATCATACACAAACACATCCTCACCAAACGAGGTGACAATCCAATTGAATGGCCATCCGATCGGATGACCATCCGAACGGATTGCCACCCGATCGACTGGCCATCCGATCGGATTGCCACCCGACCGGATTACCACCCGATCCTTAGTACACCTTCACCGTTTACGCGCCGACTTTCGCTTATGCTATTGTAACTGTTCTGGATAATTCCGCTCTAGCGCTCCCTTCAAACCATTAACTCAATCGCTGTGAGTATACTCGAACCCTTTTTGAATTATGCACTTTTGGGTGTTACATACGTTACTTATACTAAATCACGTCAATCACACTATGCAATACTTTAACGCTATCCGTTACCGCATGTTATACGTGACTCGATGAATGCTTGTTTTTTATATTTACACATAGATTGCTGTCTACCTGCCTTAGCAACGGTAGTACTATTTGTTTGGACTCAGCACCTGTTCACTCAGGGGTTGTTAAGGACTATTAATCACATGATTCGCAGTGGTGAATATGTGTTACGAACTGCCTTGGGCAGTCAACTCGCAGTCATTGGTATAGTTAGGATCATGTCGATAACTTACATGCTTCGCATTACACGTTGTACGTGCTGGTTATGCGTAAACGATTTCGAACTCTATATGTTATTATCAAACTTGTATGCTCACATTTACACTATGTGTATTGACTTTTACTTTAACGTATGTGGCAGGTGCTTAAGAGGGTAGGATGCCTTGTTTGTTGTGTGATTAAATCGAGGCTAGGAAAGAGTCTAGAAACAAACAAACAATTTATATTTCTATTTGAAATCTGAGTTGTCAGAACAGAACTACTTGTCTTGATTTTGTCTGTAATAACTATGCTACTTATTATGTCATGGTATGTGACGTGATGCTTTAAATAATTGGTAATCGTAGTTGTTATGGAAACTTCTGGACAATCTGTTTCGCTCAGTGCCGCGACCCGATGTTTCCGCCATCGGTTGGGTGTGACAAGTGGGAATCGCCTGCAAATTTTGTGTACACTGCAACATGTATGGCCATTTAACCGCCAACTGCCGTACAGGTCCTCGTCAAGCTACAGCCGCAGCTACTGCTCATCAAGCTCTACTTCCTGCTCCTCAAGGCCAACAAGCGGCTCCGGCACCCGCGGTCAATGCTAGAGTCTGCTTTGCGTGTGGTGAGCCCAACCACTTCGCAAATATGTGCCCAAATCGAGTGGTAAAGTAAGAGCCGCAACAGCAGCAGCCCCAACAGCAGCCGCAGCAGCAGCAGCCTCAGCAGCAACAGCAACAAGCCGCTCGTGCTCGAACTTTCAACATTAATGTGCGCCAGGCTCAGGCTGACAACAACGTAATCAATGGTACGTTCCTTGTGAATGGTATTTATGCTTCGTGTTTGTTTGATACTGGAGCCGATAACTGTTTTGTATCGTTTGAGTTCGAAAAGCTTCTTAACCGTAAGCGCGCCTATCTCCCCTTGACGTTCGATGTTGAAGTTGCCACCGGAAGAATCGTCGCCGTCAACTCTGTTCTTCGTGATTGTACTCTCGAACTCAACAATCACATCTTTCCTATCGACCTTATTCCGATGCAGCTCGGTAGTTTTGATGTCATAATAGGCATGGACTTTCTTCGCAAAAACCATGCCGAAGTTGTTTGCTTCGATAAGATGATTCGATTCTCGCTCGCTAATGGTGATCAACTTTGTGTGTATGGTGAAACTCTCTCGAAAGACCTCAAGCTCATGTCGTGTGTCCAGGCTAGCAAGTATCTCCGCAAGGAATACCAAGCTTTCTTGGCACACATTGTAGTAGCAGAGAAGGAAAAGAAAGGTAATCCGGGAGTGAATGATGTTCCCGTGGTTTGTGAATTCCTCAACGTGTTTCCCGATGGGCTACCAGGTTTACCTCCGAGTCGTGATATTGACTTTCGCATCGACCTCATTCCTGGAGCAAACCCTGTTGCCAGAGCTCCTTATCGATTCGCTCCGTCCGAAATGCGCGAACTCTCGAGTCAGCTCCAGGAATTGCTTGACAAAGGCTTCATTTGCCCTAGCACCTCTCCTTGGGGCGCACCAGTCCTCTTCGTCAAAAAGAAGGATGGGTCGTTCCGGATGTGCATCGACTATCAGGAACTGAATAAGCTGACGATCAAGAATCGTTACCCTCTGCCTCGCATCGATGATTTGTTCGACTAGTTTCAAGGTGCTACGTGTTTTTCCAAGATCGATCTACGCTCAGGCTACCACCAATTACGCATTCAAGAGGAGGATATTCTCAAAACCACTTTTCGCACTCGATACGGCCACTACGAGTTCGTTGTTATGCCTTTTGGTTTAACCAACGCACCCGCGGTTTTTAAGGATCCGATGAATCGCGTGTGTAAAAATTTTCTCGACCGCTTCGTCATCGTGTTCATCGATGATATCCTAATCTATTCCAAGTCAAAAGCCGAACACGCGCAACATCTACGTTTGGTTCTCGAGCTACTTCGGGGGAATCGACTCTATGCCAAGTTCTCCAAGTGTGAATTCTAGCTGGAGGAGGTTCAATTCCTCGGTCACATTGTTAATAGTCAAGGTATTCACGTCGACCCAGCAAAGATCGAAGCTATCAAGAGTTGGGTCACACCTAAGAACCCGTCTGAAGTCCGTTCTTTTTTCGGACTAGCGGGCTATTATCGCCGATTTATCGAAGGATTCTCTAAAATGGCTATGCCACTGTAAAACCCGAGAGGATCTTTCAATGATATCAAGTTTAACTTGTGTAAGTGCGGAATCCAAACACAAGCAGATTCAAGAAAACAATAAAGTAAAATAAACACAATAAGCAAATCGAAAAACTATCTTGCATTCACCTTAGAACTGATGACTGATACAAGACATGCAAAAGATCTCGAGTGGCCTCTAGCTTCTAACCAAGCGATCAACCCTCTAAACATAATAAGGGGTTGTTTATATAATACCTAAGATGGACCGAAACCATTCTAAGCCCACTCGAGATCTCACCAAAACCCATTACTAACATTCGACCCAAAACATATTAGTTAAACATTACAAGATCAACCCTAAAATATTATATTTCTCATTACATAAACCTTAAGGTTCCAACAATCTCCCCCTAGGTTTATGCATAGAGAGTCTTGAGACTTTAACTATCACGGGCACCACCCAAACGATCTTTGAGCCCACCAAAACCTTTTGTGCGAATATGTATCGCTGAAGCAACATCACCAGTCCATGCTTTTGCAATTTCTTCATATTTTTCAGTAGCTCTAATTTGATGACGAGCTAACACTTTCGGGTCTTCATAAGCAAGATTCAGCAAATCAACTTGATCCACCAAGCGAAAATTCACATCACCATCACAAACAATTACTGCCTGCCCTAGACGCTCATCATAAGTCCAAAAATGCAAGGACTTCAAAGCACCTTTTGGAATCTTTCTCACCAAAGGAATCACCTTTTCCTTATCAGTTACTGGCCAGTGCACAATCTTCATTCGCTTGTTTGTATATGGATCTCTAACACCTTTAGCTGGTTTAACAATGGACTCTACCGTGCGCATCGAAGAAAAAATATGAAGAACTTCCCTCTTCAATCTCTCGAAAAACATATATCCAGGACCTCCAGGCTTATCATCTACATAAGGTGCTTTAGACAAATTTGTCAAATCAATCTTAGTGAAAGACTGAAACTGGCCTGGATTTTTGTACCACTCAACAGGTCCAACCTTCCTTTTTATCCACCATCTTTGACGATCATGATCAAAACCCCAGCTGACTACACCAGATCTATTTCCAAATTGATCATAGAGAGTTTCACCAACATCCATTAAATGATGAGTTACGTGAGCATCATCATCATCTGGATTAAGATTCTTGTTCTTCAGGATAACAAACTCCCTTTTCTTTTTGATTCTCTCAGCCTTTTCTTTGTCTGCAACTAGATCAGTAACTCTTTTGAAATATTGTTCCATAGCTGCACTTCTCTCAGCATCATCCTTTTCAAAGGCTTTTCTTCTGTTTTCTACATCAGTCGGATCAGAAAACTCTTGTCCAAACTTCTTTTCCAACTTTCCACGTAAATCATAAACCATAGTAAACAGCAAACTGACATCTCCTTGAAGCTGTTCAATTTGTTGATTCTTTTGCACTATAGTATCTTCAAGTTGGATGATCTTGGCGTCTTTATGAATTGAATCTTGCTCAACCACAATTAACCTTTTCTTCATTTCTCTCATACTAATAAAATCATCATCATCGCTTGAATCATCATCAAATGGCATTCTGAACGGCTCTTCAGGTCTCTTACCACTTAAACTGCTAGGTACATCAAGAACAACTTTAGAAGGACCTGCAGATTCAGAAACACCAAGTGGCATTGTATCAACAACGGTATCAGTATCAACATTTGTAACCTGAACATCTGCAGTGGTGATCTCCAAAACATTTCTTTGAGTGTCAGTGTTGAACTCAAAGATATCTTCAGTAGTGGTGGTGGTATCAGTGACATTCTTCTCAAAATCAAAATCATACAATCCATCATCATCTTCAGCAACATCCATGGATTGATCTTTATTTTGCTCAACATACATTCCGAGTCGAGGATCCCTCCTTTTTCGCTTCAACGGCAATGAATCAGGATCCTTTGGGTTCTCACTAGGCTCTTCATTAGATACTGTAAGATTGGAAGGAGGATTTCCCATCTTATCAGTCACAGACTTTAACAACAAAGCCAAACTCTCAGCAGTAATCACAGACGGAACAGTAGAAACAGCAACCTCAGCTTCCTTTTCAGGAGGAAGCTCTTCATCATCTCCTGAATCACACAAAATCTCTATGCCCTCATCGTCAGAGTTAATTGTTAATATCTCTGTCTCAGGCTCATTATCAACAGCACCCTGAACATCATGCTCTTCAGCAATCATTGCATTGACTAGAACAGGTTGTACTATTACTGGATCAGCAGCTACGTCTTCAGTCTCTGCAAACTGACCAAATTTCTCTAATGGAATACGTCCCTCAAATTTCTTTTATGTACCCTTCTTGGTGGTGAGAGCACCAAAACAAGAAGGACCCATAGGTTTTAGCTCCAAGGTGTCACCGGATCGTGTCAAATCAGAATAACGAGCATTGAAAATCATCTGCAAAAACCTTGGATACATAATAAATTTATCCTTTCGAACTCCTGTAACATTTCTCTTCATCCCTTCAAAAATATACTTCAAGAAGTTGAACGGCTCATCCGTAATAATTGCAATGAAAGCAGCCGTTTGAGTAATGTTCAATTGATCTGTTCCCCCTCGATTTTCTGTCATACACAAGATAAACATGTGTGCCAACAAACGCCAATACGGGTGCAAAAACTTCTTAACGAGTGACGGATATTTTCCTTCATAGCTCAAACGAGGTAAAGTAGCCTCTATAGTATCACTTGGAAGCTCAATTGGATCAGATTCAGTATCACCAAACTGAAGAACTTCTCTTATCATTTGCTCAGTAATGACGATCTTCTTCTTCTTCTGAATCTCAGCTTCTATCATTCCCTTTCCGTCAGCTCCTTGTGCTTCAAATCTTGCTGTCTTCCAAAAATATTGAACAAGACTTTCATAAACAACAGGATTATCTCTCAGTGCATGAACAAGTCGGCAGCTATTCAACCCTTTAATCAGCGATGTATACAATCTCTTGTGCTTCTCTGGAGGAAGTTTATTAACAAGACAAATCTGGTCAACATTCAACAGGCTGATCATTGATCAACAACTCAGATTGCAAAAGTCAGCAATGATGTTTCAAGTCACTCGAGACCATAATGTTTCAAGTCGAGACCATAAGGTTTCGAGTCGAGACCTAAGTCGAGACAAAAGAATCACCCGAGACTACTGTGTTTTTGACTCGAGACCAATATGACATCGACTCGAGACCTCAGTCGAGACAAAAGAGATTGCGACTCGCAAACACAGATCTCGAGTCCCTAAAAATTTTCTTCAATCTGAGTCGAGATCTCCCAAACACCTTTTGATCTGTTAAAATTTGGATCAAAATCCAAAAACACTTTCAAAATTTTGGAAGACCAAAATATGTCCAAATTTAGGGTTCATGAGCATCTTCAAACATTCATATGATGTTCAAACTATCTTCATCAAATCTTCAAAATCCTGCAAAACTTCAAGATATTCATCATCAAATCTATCAAAATACCTTCAATAAACTCAAAACAGCAAGTCGAGACCGGAGTGTAGCCGGAAAAAGAGAAGATATCGCCGGAGAGTGAGAGAGAGTTTTGAAAGTGACAAAGACTTGTTTCGAGTGCACAGTGGGGTCTCGAGTCGAGATCCCTTTAAATATCCCAAATCTGTGGGCCAGGCCTTTAATGATATGGGCCGAGACCACAATCTCAATTCGAGACCTCTCATCAGTTTGAAACTTGGATTTATTAAATAAATATATTTTTCAATTATTTCAGCAATCCAATTTAAAAAATAAATATTTTCTTATTCAACCCTTCAACTTCCTGAGCATGTTTTATTAGACCAAAACCTACAAACATAAAATTAAATAATATCGAAATATTATTTACAAAAATAAAACAAGGAAAGTCATAATTTGCTCAGGGATCAAATCACGGGTTTCGGGCTTGACCACACTTATCAACACTGATCTATTACTGAATGATCTAGACAATTGCCAGTATATTTGTCCACCTAAACTCATCTCCCTAGACCTTTTTCATATAACTGCCTGTAACAAATTTTATCATGTTTTGATTTCTTAACAATAAACACCCAAACAAGTACTAATCAAATCCCGGAAATATAAACAGCACACTCTATCATGCAAGTAGCTTCCCTACCACATATTTCACAAGTCCAATCCAAATCTCTGAAATCTTAACTGGGAATAGATTGAGAAGAGAACATAATAGATCTTAAGCAGAGATGGTATAATATACAGATCAAATGAGTTTTTCTCAATTTGATATAGGTTTCTAGGGTTTCTTTTGGGCACTTGAGGGCCTCTTTCGGGTGTATAAATGATCTATAGAGCGACAACGTACAGCTAGGTCAGCATGTATCTGGATGCAGCAGAAGCTGACGTTGCCTAGCACCTCCAGGTCAGCATATATCTGGATGCAGCAGAGGAGATACACGACTTTTTCAGAGAAGATTTCAGAGTCAGACCAAAATTGTGTGTATCGGGACAACATACAGACATTCAAATAGAAATGAGCTAATTCCAAGTGATTTTCTTTCCTGAGGTCATGTACTAATTTAGTTCTAAATAGACACAGCCAATGTTTCCAGTGTTTAAGGATAGCCTACCAACACATCGTGCTAGAGTCAAACTATTTCGATACTGGTCTTACATGAGTCAGCCCTCGACCATAATGTGAAAATTCATTTCATTTCCCAGTCATGCAATGTTTCTTTTTGAATTTTTAAATTTTTAATGTTTTTGTATTTTTCAAAATTTCTCCCCCTAAATTTGTGCATAAATAAAAACTACCTAAGAATAGAAAACTTTATGAACAAATTTACTAAAACAAAAACAACCATACTCAGTCGGTATACCGGATCATTTTCAGAAATTCAACAAGCACTTTGAATTTTGAGCTGCTGACAGGTTTTGTAAACCAATCGGCAGCATTTGCATCTGTGTCGATTTGCTCGAGTTTAATAAGACCTCTGTCAAAGCAGTCTCTAATGAAATGAACTTTTATGTCTATGTGCTTGGTTTTGGAGTGAAAAACAGGATTTTTAACAATTTGTATTGCAGCATCATTATCGCAGTAAATAGTAATATTGAGATAAGTCAAACCGTAGTCCTGCAATTGATGTTGCATCCACACCACTTGAGAGCAAGATGCAGAAGCGGCAACATACTCAGCTTCAGCTGTAGAAATCGCCACCGTTTGTTGTTTCTTGCATTGCCAAGAAATGAGCCTGTCACCCAGAAATTGACATCCAGCTGATGTAGATTTCCTGTCACTATCAGTGCCTCCAAAATTGCTATCAGAAAACGCAAACAAGTCAAAATTTGAATCCCTTGGATACCACAGACCAAACCGAGGTCGGCCTTTAAGGTACCGAAAGATTCGTTTAACAGCAGTAAGATGATAAGTTTTAGGATTAGCCTGATATCTTGCGCAGTTGCAGACAGCAAACATGATATCCGGACGGCTAGCTGTCAGATACATCAACGACCCGATCATAGACCTATACAGACGTTGATCAACAGAAGAACCTTCTTCATCTTCAGTCAATAACGGTCTCTCTGCCATTGGTGTTTCAGCTGATTTTGAGTCTGAAAGCTTGAATTTTGCTAGCACATCATCCACATACTTCCCTTGATGAATAAGAATGCCTTGGGAATTCTGTTTGACTTGTAAACCCAAAAACAGTGTCATTTCTCCGAGAGCACTCATCTCAAACTTCTTTTTCATAACTCTCTCAAACTCCTTGCAAAGCCCCTCACTTGTAGATCCGAAGATAACATCATCGACATAAATTTGAACCAAGATCTGATCATTGCCCACTTTCTTGATAAACAGAGTCTGGTCATTCGTGCCACGTGTGTACCCATGATCCAAAAGATGTTCAGTTAGAGTAGCATACCAAGCTCGTGGTGCTTGGTGTAATCCATACAATGCCTTGTCTAGCTTGTAGGCATATTCTGGATGATCTGGATGTACAAAACCTGGTGGCTGCTCAACAAAATTTCTTCCTTCACATCTCCATATAGAAACGCTGTCTTGACGTCCATCTGATACACAGTGAACCCCATATATGACGCGTAAGCTAAAATGATCCGGATGGCTTCAAGTCGAGCAACCAGAGCGTATACTTCATCATAATCCAGACCCTCTATTTGTCGAAACCCTGAACCACCAGTCTTGCTTTATTTCGAACAATAACCCCTGCAGAGTCTTGCTTGTTTCTGAACACCCATCTAGTTCCAAGTTTGCGGTTTCCCTTTGGTAACTCGACAAGTTTCCATACTCCAAGCTTCTCAAACTGGTTCAGCTCTTCATGCATAGCATCTACCCAGCCTGGTTCCTGCAAAGCTATATCAACAGTTTTAGGTTCTATTTGTGAGATGTAGAAAGAATATAAACATGTATTGATGGTTCCTGATTGACTCCTGGTTAAAACTCCTGCATTTACAGGACCAATCACATTCTCTATAGGGTGATTTCGTTGGACACTTGTAGGAATTGCCATGTCAGGTACGGTCTCGTCTTCAGTAAAAGCATTTTGATTATCATCAGTGGTGTTGCTAGACTCCCCCTCATTAGATACTGCAGTATGGTGAACTAAAGGAGTTGTAACGATGCAGTCTTCAGGAATGGATCCAGGAAATAGTGCAGATCCTAAACCACTAGGTGCAGCGCCACTTGATGAAGCACCTTCAGGGGATTGATGGGACATTTGTTGAGGCGTAGAGTGCCGAGTGAAAACCATTCCCGGCGGGTCAATGGTATGATTTCTTGACCTTACTTCAGCCTGTTCTTCTTCTTCAGTATCACCAAAAGATAGCGGTTGTTTGGGAGTAGACACACCTGTAGCTGTAGGGACACTTGACAAAATGTTAAGCGATTTAAATAATTCAGCATAATCATATAACCAATCTGGTCCAACTCTAGCGTCCGTAGCATTTTCTTCGAGCCACTCAATGTTGCACGACTCGACGACCTTTTTAGTTACCTTGTTGTATACTCTATAGGCTGAACCTTTAGCATATCCAACAAAGTAACACTCGTCCCCTTTGACTTCAAACTTTCCATTAGCGTCCATAAGTAGTAACACACATGGACAGCCAAAGATGCGAAAGTGTGAAACCGATGGTTTACGTCCTTCCAGAATCTCATAAGGAGTTTTCATATGTCGTTTGTTTACTAAAGCATGATTCTGGACGTAACAAGCCGTGCTAACAACTTCAGCCCAAAAGAAAGTAGGAAGCTTCGAATCAGCCAACATAGTACATGCAGCCTCTATAAGAGTACGATTTCGTCTTTCAGCCACTCCATTCTGTTGTGGAGTTCGTGGTGCACTATACAGTTGTTCAATTCCCTTTTCAGCACAGAATGTATCCATGGTGACATTTTTGAATTCCGTCCCATTGTCTGATCGAATAACCTTCACTTTCGTACTGGCTTGATTTTCCACCAGAGTAATGAATTGTTTGATCAAACCCGCAGCCTCATTCTTGTGACATAGAAAGTACACCCAGGTGTAGCGTGAAAAATCATCGACTATCACGAGACAATAAGCCTTCTTGCCAATACTTAATACATTCACCGGACCAAAGAGATCCATGTGAAGTAATTCAAGCACAGCTTTGGTTGAGGGTGTAGACTTAGATTTATGAGGTTTTCGATGTGCTTTTCCCTTTGCACAAGCAACACACTTTTCTACCAACATAAAGTCTTTGATTGGTAGATCACGGACCAGTTGACCTTTGGCAAGTCGATTCAAATTCTTCATATTCACATGTCCAAGGCGACGATGCCACAATAAACCATCATGTTCTGATATCTTCAAAAATAGACAAGTAATTTCTTCACACGGCTTCTTGTTCATATCAATGACATAAGCATTTCCTCGTCTCTCAGCTGTCATCAAAAACCAATCTTCAGGAATGACAATCCCTGGTTTCAATACGTAGCATCCTTTATTTGTAAAATGAACTGAATTTCCTCGATCACAAATTTGTGAAATGCTCAACAAATTGTGTTTCAGTTCTAGGACATAATTCACATTTTCGAAGCTTAAAACACCGTTTTTCACTGTTCCTTTCAACGTGATTCTTCCTGTTTCTCCTCCCGCAAAAGAGACATATCCACCGTCAAATCCTTTAACATTGACCAGTTGAGACAAGTCTCCCGTCATATGCCTGGAACAGCCACTATCCATGTACCAGAGGCGCACGGTAGTCCTCCACAGCTGTTCCTGCACGATTAGCGGGATCAGTTAGATTTAGGAACCCAGCCCATAGTGGATCTGGGTTTCCCTTGTGCATCAAAATAAGTCACTCTTTGCCACACCAAATTGTCTTTATTTAAGAATTTCGAAGGATTTTTAATGACAGAATTTTGATGAGATGTATGAGACGAATTGGAATGTGTGGCCTTAGATTTAGGTTTCCAATGCTTATTTGACCATTGAGAATTGTAGTTACCATACGCTTTATATTGATTTTTTCGAAAATCCTTTTGTTGATTTTGATTTCTACATTTGGCTGCATTCCAATCTTGATCAGAAGGCTTAGCCTTACGATAATTATTCCTCATTGTCTTAGACTTTTCAGTCGTCACTGACTCTGAATAACAATATCGATTTGGCTTGACTTTCTGATTTTGTGCATATTTATTTTTAGACTGCACACTTGGGAGATGAACACAGTTTCTGGCGATGTGTCCAGCAACTCCACAATTGAAACATGTTTGACGTTTCAATTTGTGAAAGTTTTGATGCTTCATAGCAGATGTGTATCTGTTGGGTTTAGAAGAATGAGCTTGATTGATGTTTCTTGCTTGGTTAACTTGTGCCTTTTCTGAGCATTTAGGTACCTGTTGATCAGAACTAACACTGGCACAAGTATGAGATTCAGATGGACTAGATTTATCTTTATCAGAATCATTTTGAAAGGATGTTTCAGATTCAGTTTTACTTTTATTTTCAGAAACCATTTCTTGCAATTTTTCATTTAAAATCACTACTTCTTCCTTTTGAAAATCAGATTCAGTTTTAATCTCGGAAGATGTTAAAACTTCATCAACACGTATTTCATCAACACATGTATCATCTGAATTTAATAAAGGTTCCTTTTCAACCTCGGTTTCCAATAGGGTCCCACTAGGTTCAACATTAGGGACGTCCACTAAGACTGATTCAGAAGAAGAATCAGAACACTGTTGATTTTCTTGAGAAGAAGTTTCGGTGGTTGCACTGAATGCGTCCTGAGGGACCTCACCTGTCACACTATCATCAGCTGAAGAGTTAGATACATTAGAATCACAATTTTCAGCTACTGAAAAACATCCATCATCACACACATTATTTAAAGATTCATCACAAGCATTCATAGTTTTGCCCAAAACATCAGGCCCAAAAGAAGACGAAACATAACTATGAAACGAGTTCAAAAACGATTGTCCAAACACACAACCAGAATCAATTTTATCAAAAGTAGGTTTAGAAACATCAGAATCTAAAGGTGGTTCATCCCCAAACATATCACCCCATCTTACTTCAGGTACTTCATCTGCACATGATGAAGAAACGTTAGGATCAAAAGTACCCTTGGACACAAAAAAAACTGGTTTAACCACCTCTTTTTCAACAGGTCTGACATTTACTGATGGCTTACAGTTTTTGGGACCATAAGTCATTTTGCTTTCATTCATCATCTCCTCCTCAGTCATAGGTAAGTAAGTGTAATTTTCATTATAAGGAGGAGGAGCCTGATTAAAACCCAATCCCAACCCTTTTCTTTTCTGGTATGCTAACTGTTGATCTCACAGGTTTTTGACTAATTTGCTGGAAGAGTCAAATTTTTTAATGTTTAGCTCATTTATGTGATATCTATCTCTGATATCCTCCAGCTCTTTAGTCACAGTGCATAATTTTTCTTGAACAAGGAATAGTTGGGCTGTTCTTACACTAACGTCATCTTTTAGTTGGATGATGTCTTTTCGCTGAGCTTCGATTTTCTCTTTAAAAAGTTTTTCATTATTAGCTAAAGTAAAATTCTTTCGTTTAATGTCATTATAATCTTCGATTAGCTCAGCGTTGTGTATTCTATATGCTTCAACTCGTTCTCTACATTCAGGCGTACAGAAAACATAAATTACCTCTTCTTTGGTGAGACCTTTGACTGGTGCTAAAAGAATCTGAGTCATGAAAGCAAGGTTTTCAGCTGAAACCTCCTCCTCAGGTGCTGAAGTCTCATCCTCAGAAACAGAAGCTTGATCATTTGAGGCCACGAAAGCAATGTTGTTTGAATCAGTCTGATTTTCTGGAGCTGAGATGTTTAGTCGCTCAATTTCCGAATTCCAATCAAAGTGTGAATCAGGCTGAACCACCAAGGCTTGAGCTAATCCCAGAGGTTGAGGACTTCCACTGGCAGCAGTATCAGCAGACATATTCGATGTGGTCACAAGAGCTCTCTCTCGATTAGGTGTAGCAGGTGTAGCAGGTTGGGCTGGAGTTTGTTCACTATTGACCCTAGGTTTGGTACAGTTTCTTGCCAAATGACCTGGTTCATGACAATTGTAGCAACGAAACTCAAATGGCATTTTTGTGGGTCCAGTAAAGGTAAGACCTTGCCATTTGTTTCTCCCGGTTTTATTCACAAAATTTTTGGCTCTAAATGCTGCCATAGCCATCTGCCAAGTTATATCCATTTCTTCTACATCTTCGGGATGAATTTGATCTAACTCATCCATAGAAAACTTAGGAGGATTAAGTTTACCAGCAACAAAGGCATTCAAGCAATTTATGACAGAAGCAGCTATATCAAGATTTTCCTTTGACTGTTGCGAGAAGAAAGCAATCATGTCGTTTTTAGCAGTGGGAGCTGACGATGCAGCAACAGTAGCATTAGCATAAGGTGGTGCAGCAGCAGCAGTAGGTGCTGGAGTTCCAGAGTAGTAAACATTTGGTGAGGTAGGAACAGCTTTAGCAGAAGCAGAGTTGCTGAACATTTGAAAACCAGCGTGAGACACAAAAGCAGTATTATTGCTTGATGTCGAGGGTGTTGCAGTGAATCCAGCAGCCAACATGCTATTCTTGTAATTGGTTTCTCTTTGTTTATCATCTAGCTCGCAAGCCTTAATGTGAGAAATCATTTCAGATAAGCTACATCTTGCTAGATCCTTGGTTTTCTTGATCATTGCGACGTGATGATCCCAACTTTTTGGTAAAGCATTTAGAAGCTGTCTATTAGATGAAGCATTTAACGTGTGCATTTCCTCCATCTGCATTTGAGTAACTAACTTAACGAATCTCTGAATTTGATTATCAACAGTCTCTCCATATAGATGATTAAAATTGTTGAAACTTTGACTCAGCAGATTTCTACGACTCTCTTTCATATCTTCATTGCCTTCATAGACATCTATTAATGATTCCCACAATTCCTTAGCAGATTTGCAAGTGCGAAAACCAATAGCAATGTCTGGTCCCAATGCCATGGTCAGGTAAGAAAATGCCATATCATCTTCCTCAACAATTTTAAAATCTTCTTCAGTATACCGATCAACAGGCTTTTTCACTTTCACACCAGCATCAGTAGGACTATCCATCATAATTTCTCTTGGGCCTCTTAAAATACTTCGCCAGATTTTTGCATCTTTGACCTTAACATGTTTTTCGAAACGCCACTTCCACTCAGGAAATTCATTTCCATCTAACAACCGGGGAACACGAGGGGTGGTTCCAATGATGGAATCCAATTCTTGATGCTTAGTCATAGCTGCCAGGTCAACACTTTGATTACTTGAAGTCATGGTTACTCAATAAATTAATTAATTTAGTGATTAATTAATTATTTAAGTTTAAGAGTCCAAGAGTCCAAGAGTCCAAAGTCTGAATAACGTTGCAAGTGTCGTTGCGAGTCGAGACAGGAGTCGAGACTGAATCAGTAAGTGTGTACAATCCTGAGTCGAGACAGTTGTTTCGAGTAAACTGAATTCTGAGTCGAGACCGATGCTGCGAGTCGAGATCAGGAACAATTAAAACTTGAATCCGGTCGAGACAAATGGTTTCGAGTTAAAGATGTCAACTCGAGACCACATCAGTTGCGAGTCGAGACAAGAACACTATTTCCACTCGAGACGGATTAAATAAGCACTCTAGACAGATGATCTTGAGTCGAGACTAAGCTGAATGTGAGTCGAGACCCTGGAAAACAAATTTGTGAGATAAACGTAACTATGATTCCTGATTTTCAGCAGCTTCCAAAAATTCAAAGATATGAGATCTTTGAATCTTTTATCCTCAACAAACTTCCGTTAATTCAGCAAACACCTTAGACAACGAATCACAATCCAAAATCAGCAACTTTAATCAATATTTGCGAAGAACAGCTTGAATCCGAACACAATAATAATACTGAAATTCAGTAAATCACTTAGCAAACAAGATCAGTAACGATTAAAGCCTTCTTGAATCCAATGATATCAAAACCGAACCAAGACTTGGTTTCTTGGCTCTGATACCAATTGTAAAACCCGAGAGGATCTTTCAATGATATCAAGTTTAACTTGTGTAAGTGCGGAATCCAAACACAAGCAGATTCAAGAAAACAATAAAGTAAAATAAACACAATAAGCAAATCGAAAAACTATCTTGCATTCACCTTAGAACTGATGACTGATACAAGACATGCAAAAGATCTCGAGTGGCCTCTAGCTTCTAACCAAGCGATCAACCCTCTAAACATAATAAGGGTTTGTTTATATAATACCTAAGATGGACCGAAACCATTCTAAGCCCACTTGAGATCTCACCAAAACCCATTACTAACATTCGACCCAAAACATATTAGTTAAACATTACAAGATCAACCCTAAACTATTATATTTCTCATTGCATAAACCTTAAGGTTCCAACAGCCACTCACCTCTCTCACGCACAAAGACAAGCCTTTTGTTTGGGGAACTGGACAAGAGACTGCCTTCCAAACCCTCAAGTACATGCTTTGCAATGCTCCTGTTCTCACTTTACCCGACGGAAACGATGACTTTATCGTCTATTGTGATGCCTCGAACCTTGGCCTTGGTTGTGTTCTCATGCAATGAGACAAGGTTATTACTTACGCATCTCGTCAGCTCAAGATCCACGAGAAGAACTATACAACCCACGACCTCGAGCTAGGCGCAGTTGTTTTTGCGTTAAAGATCTAGCGACACTACCTTTATGGTACCAAGTGCACGATCTTCACCGATCATAGGAGCCTACAACATATCTTTGACCAGAAAGAAATAAATATGCGTCAACGCTGGTGGGTGGAACTTCTCAACGATTATGACTGTGAGATTCGTTATCATCCTGGCAAAGAAAATGTCGTTGCCGACGCTCTCAGCAGACGGAGTTATTTGCACAACGTCCGTAATATTCAAGCCCAATATGATCTTGAAACCCTCATCCGCGAAACTCAACATGCCTGCTTTAATGAACACTCTTTGAAGATGGAAAGGATTCTCAACGATGGAGCCCAGCTAGAGAATAAGTCGAATGGGATATTCCATTATCTGGACCGAATCTGGATCCCTAAACGGACCAATTTACGACAGATTTTGATGGATGAGGCCCACAAATCTCGATATTCTATTCATCCCGGTGCCGACAAGATGTACCAGGACCTACTCTACAAGTACTGGTGGCCGGGCATGAAGAGGGATATCGCCCTCTATGTTTCGAAGTACCTGACTTGCTCGAAAGTCAAGGCTGAGCACCAAAGACCCTCTGGCTTACTCGTTCAACCCGAGATCCCTGTGTGGAAGTGGGAGAGTATAGCTATGGACTTCGTAACGAAACTTCCGCGCACGCCCTCAGGTCACGACAACATCTGGGTTGTCGTTGACCGTTTGACTAAATCTGCTCACTTTCTTCCAATACGGGAAGACTACAAGGTAAAAAATTAGCCCGAATCTACACTAAAGAGATCATTTGTCGACATGGGACGCCTCGCGACATCATTTCTGACCGCGATGCTCAGTTTACCTCGCGTCTTTGGGAAACATTTCAATCTGCTCTCGGTACTGCGCTTAATCTAAATACCGTTTTCCATCCCCAAACCGACGGTCAGACTGAAAGAACGATTCGTACCCTTGAAGACATGCTCCGTTCGTGTTTCATAGATTTCGGTGGTAATTGGGATGCATACTTACATTTGGTCGAATTCTCGTATAATAACAGTTATCATTCCAGCATTCAAATGGCACCATTTGAGGCATTGTATGGAAGAAGATGTCGATCGCCTATTGTATGGCACGAGTTCGGGCACTTGCAACTAACCGGACCTGAGCTATTGCAAGAAACGACTGACGAAATCCTCCAAATTCGAGACAATCTACTGAAAGCTCAGAGTCGTCTGAAAAGTTACGTCGATATACGACGCAAGCCCCTCGAATTTGACGTTGGCGACCATGTACTCCTAAAGGTGTCACCTTGGAAGGGTGTGGTCAGATTCGGAAAGAGAGGAAAGCTCGTGCCTCGATATGTGGGACCCTTTAAGATTCTGGAAAGGATCGGAAAAGTGGCTTACAGACTCGAACTACCGGAGGAACTTAACAACGTCCACCCGACTTTCCACGTTTCGAACCTCAGAAAGTGCCTGGCTGAGCATGATTTACATGTACCACTCGAGAATCTCCAAGTAAATGAAACATTACACTTCGTGGAAAAGCCTGTCGAAATCATGGACCGACAAACCAACCAGCTCAGGCCCTCGCGCATTCCCATTATGAAAGTTCGCTGGGAAGGCAAACGAGGCGCAAAGTTCACTTGGGAACTCGAAAGCGACATGAAGGCGAAGCAGCCGCAGTTGTTTGTTACGGCTCTAGCCTATTTTCGGGATGAAATTCCCTTAAGAGGGGGAGGCTGTAACACCCCGTGTTTCGAAAGTCAAAGTCAAAGTCAAGATTGAAGTCAAAGGGAGAAAAGATTGCTAATTGCGATCTGTCACTCCTTGCTCAACTCCTGTTTTGAATTCTTTGACTTATAGTTAACCTATTTATGTTATCGCTTTAGTTGTATTATGTGGAGTATTTATTAATAACCGAGGTTTAATCGCATATTAATCGCATGTTTGATCGATTTATCGCTATCACACCCGCAACTCGAATTGTGTGTGCTGGATATTGTTTTACGTGTGTGTGCTATTTATGTGTTACTTGTGCATATTATGTTTATGTTGAGGTGTTAATCGCAATCGCAAACCAATCGCATAGCAATCGAATCGAAAATGCTAAACGCAAGTTATTTATAGTGATTGTATGTTAGATATAGTGGTTATGTTAACTAATGAGTAATACTATCGCATCGCTCTCTCGAATCGTATCGCAACGCTCAACGCCCGAATCGAAGCGACTAAACTCATCGCGCCGAACTCACGGATCGAGTGGCCATCCAATCGGATTGCCATCCGATCGGGTTGCCATCCGATCGAGTTGCCACCCGATCGGGTTGCCACCCGATTGGGTTGCCACCCAATCGGACTGCCACGCGATCGACCAGCCTTTTTCCTCACTTTCCTTTCTAGGAAACCCTATAAATACCCCCACATGTCACATCACTTGATGTGACAGCTCTCTACTCGACCCAACCGCACTCAAGCTCTATTTCTCTCGATTTCTCTCGATTCTTGTAAGTTTCCAACCTAAATCTTGTACTTTTATGATCTACACGCAGTTCCTCATCATTCTATCTTTCGAATCTTAACTTTTAACCGTGAAATCAACGGATTTGCGGTGTTCTAGGGTGATGTCATCATGGAGTTCTTATGAACTTCATGTTTTGGCTTCAATCCACCAAGAACAACTTGGATCTGGATGATTTCCACATGAATGAACAAAGATCTTGCATAGATCTGAACATATTCATGGTGAAAAGGATTGAAAGATGGTTTTCCAACTTTCTTTCAACTCTTTTACACTCAATGCACTCAAAACCCGATAGAATCGGAGCTTGTTCTGATCTTCTACACATTCTTAGTGATGTATTAGTTCCAGATCTGAATTCTATCCGAGAGATATTGATTTCGGGTTTGAACATGAACAACCGACTCGAACCGTGAATCGATCGGACTAGGGTGATTCCTGTTCGGTCGGATCACTTAGGTCGAGATGGGGTTTCTGTTGTTTAAACCAGTTATCATCACGTCTCGTTCAAAACTTCAAAACTTCAAACGAAATCAAGTGACAAGACGATCTGACCGTTGGGACGGATTGCCGTCCGATCGGATTGCCATCCGATCGACCGGCCATCCGATCGGGTTGCACTTGGTTCCATACTTAAACTTTTTATTCAAAATAATCAAGGATCTGAACGTTGAACGGATTTCCACCCGATCGGATTGCCATCCGATCGAGTGACCGTTCGATCGTGTGACGTTTGGGACTTTGGTACTTAAACAATTTCCAACATGTTCAATACCTACGGATTGCCACCCAACCGGATAGCCATCTGATCGAGTGACCGTCCTGCTGTGAACAGGTTCTCAACTAAGAAGACTCGCCAATCGGATTGCTGTCCGATCGAACGGCCGTTCGATCGACCGACCTGAAGGGTAGAGATACTTCTCTATTTTTAAAAATGCTACAACGAAAACTTCAAAGTATAAACCATCATACACAAACACATCCTCACCAAACGAGGTGACAATCCAATCGAATGGCCATCCGATCGGATGACCATCCGAACGGATTGCCACCCGATCGACTGGCGATCCGATCGGATTGCCATCCGATCAGATTACCATCCGATCCTTGGTATACCTACACCGATTTACGCGCCAACTTTCGCTTATGCTATCGTTAACTGTTCAGGCTAATTCCGCTCTAGCGCTCCCTTCAATCCATTAACTCTATCACTGTGAGTATACTCGAACCCTTTTTGCTTTATGCACTTTTGGGTGTTACATACGTTACTTATTCTACATCAAACACACTATGCAATACTTTAAACGCTAACCGCTACCGTATGTTATACGTGACTCGATGAATGCTTGTTTGTTATGTTTACACATAGATTGCTGTCTACCTGCCTTAGGAACGATAGTACTATAGTTTGAATTCAGCACCCGTTCACTCAGGGGTTGCTAAGGACTATTAATCACATGATTCGCAGTGGTGAATATGTGTTACGAACTGCCTTGCACAGTCAACCCGCAGTCATTGGTATTGATGGGATCATGTCGATAACTTACGTGCTTCACATCACACGTTGTACGTGCTGGTTATGCGTAAACGATTTCAAACTCTAATATGCAATTATCAAACTTGTATGCTCACCTTTACACTATGTGTATTGACTTTTACTTTAATGTATATGGAAGGTGCTTAAGATGCTAGGATGCCTTGTTTGCTGTGTGATGAAATCGAGGCTAGGAAAGAGTCTAGAAACAAACAAACTATCTTATTTAGAATCTGAGTTGTCGGATCAGTATTTGTTTTTATGAGATAATTATTTGTAATAACTGTTTTATTTAGTTATGTTATGGTATGGGACATGACGTTTTAAATATATGGTAACTAATAGTTGTTATGGATACTCATGGCCAATCTGTTTCGCTCAGTGCCGCGCCCCGATGTTTCCGCCAATGGTTGGGGTGTGACATAACACATGTCTAAAGGAGGTTAGAAGCTGGAAAAATCGCGAGCTTGGTGGCCAAGTGAGTGAACAAGAAGCTGACAGCAAAGCTGCTATGCTGCGCATCCTATACGGACCGTATGGGCTTGTCCTTACGGTCCGTAAGGACCCTAGGTGGCAGCAACTTTGCAAAAGTGACAGTTTGGCCCCTGAACTTCGTTTTGTCGCGTTTTGGCACTCCTAACACCAGTCAAGCCCATTTTCAAGCTCCATGATGAAGTTAAAGTATATTTAACTTGAATTATGCTAAAAAATGTCACGGATGTCGGTTCGTTTGGCCGTACGGTTATGATTTTCGGTTAATTACGACGGAATCGTAACGAACGCGAAAACGACCCTAATTGCGAAACGAATGAAGTTTTTGCATTCCCATCACTAAAAGACAATATTCTAGTGATTACAAAACTTTTGGATGTCTGGATACAGTCAGAACGCAAGATATGCACGTAAATGCATACTTACGCATTTTGACGCTTTTAGTCCCTGTGATCAAATAAGCGTATTTTCGCATACCGAACCCCTCAAAACTTATTTCTAAGCTATGTAAAGGATATTTAGGGTATGTTTAGCTTATGATCATGTTCCAGAGTGTACGTTGCTATATGAATAGGCAGACTTTTGCAGTTTGTCGCAAATAGTCCCTACGATCGAATAAACTTGTTTTTGACACACCAAACCCTTCAAAACTTATTTCTAAGTTATGTAAAGGTTATTTAAGGTATGTTAAGAATATGTCACTATTCCGGAGTGTTTGTCGCGTTAAACTGATTATGTTTACATAACAGTTTGCGTATAACTTTCTAGAAAGCGATTAAAAGCTTGAAATCGAACTAGAATCAAAACGTGAAATTGTCAAACATAAATACACAAATATTGAGACCAAAACACATCGTTTCATTGATAATTGATATTGTTCTACATTGTGCATTGTTTACAGAGCACAAATGTCACAGTTTTCGTAAATAACATCAATTTTATTTCGTGGACGCGCTTCATTAATAAAAAAGGTAAAACATCCTTTCTCACATAAAACGCCGTTGAAATATAAAACACCAAGTAAATACAAAAAGCTAATTTTATCACCGCGTAGTTTTTTCTGTGTTTTTATTTAAGCTTTCAGGTTACAAAAACGCCATAAAATGTAAAACGCCGTAATTTATAAACGCCAAGCCTTACATCCGGATAAATGTTAATTGCATTTATTGTTATAAAATAATATCCCGCCTAAATTACGCGCCAAAAAAATCCTATAAATAGAAATGTCTCACCACCTTCCATTTATCACACCAACAAAACACACAAAAACACAATGGTTCCTAAAAATACAACTCACTGTAAAACGCCAAAAGTTGAGAGAAATCAACGATAGCAAACATCTTTTCTTTGATACTCAGTAATGTTCTGCATGAAGTTGCACTGAATGGTTTGTTAGGTGAGGGGAGTAAGAATGGTTGAAGTGATTTATCAACATGGGGTGAAATGTTCAATGCCAATGGAGGAAGTGTTGAAGAAAGAGAGACTACATCTGCTTGAACAACTCTGTGACTTAGCACCTTTGAACGGTGCAAAGTCCAGGGTTGCAATAATATTCAAGTATAGGCAGCGACAAAGAGTAGACGAAATGATGGCGTTATACACCAATCTAAAACTTGATGATGATGATGAATCTGAAGAAAGTGAGGAACAAAGCAATGGGTACAACTTTGATGTAATCCCATCCACAGAAGACTATTAGTTTTTTTTATTTTCGTATTATTGTAATCTTATAAAATATTAATCAATGGTAATAAGTTATTAACAAACGCCACGAACGCCAAAAAAGTGACAAAAAGAATTAATTCAACTAGACAGATAAAAAAACAGTAAAACGGCAAGTAATTAATGAAGCTAGTTAACGCCAAAATTATCTTAGACGCCAAAGCTGAAGCAGCATGTGACGCACGAACTCGGGAAAAAAAGAATATTGAAAAGACAAAAAAACCCCTCAGACCCTAATTACATTCGCGCCACGTGTTCCATTAGGATGCGTTCTCACCGTTCTCACACTTTAGGGTGTTTTCTTCTAATCCCGTACCTATATATATATATATATATATAATTATTGGTATACACTATTTTTGTTAACTATGCATTAGAATATTTTTATATACATTTTGGTATTTTATTTATGTAGTTTATTTGATATATTTTTTAGTCATAATGCTAATCGTAATTGATTAGTAGTTATCATATAGATACCCGATGTTTTTTGGTATGGGTTAACTCAAAACCAGCGGGTATACCCGGAACCCGATGGGTAATTACTCGATAGAAAACCTGACGGGATTAGGGCATACTTATCTAATCAAGTTTGGGGTTGGGCTTACCTAAACCCGACCCATTACCATTGATGTTTAACATAAATGTGAAATTTTTGTAACTAAAGGACACCGTTTGATGATATGTGTTAACTTAGAGGACAGGCAATGTAATTTTGGTATTTAAAGGACACTCCCTGAAAAAACAACGTTCAAACATAAAGGATGTAGAGTGCAATTATATATACATACATAAAATAACTTAGGAGACAATACCTTGGATAAAGGGAATGGTTTAGATGAAGGGTTACACCCATTCTTTTTTAAAATAACTAGGACACAATATTTTGGAAGAACGGTTGCCACCCATTTTTTCGGAAAAAAAATAAGAAATATTTAGTAACTTGGGATATACCTCTTAGTCGCGTTGATTTAAGGATTAAA
Organism: Helianthus tuberosus; assembly: GCA_030545235.1. Classification (NCBI taxonomy): domain Eukaryota; kingdom Viridiplantae; phylum Streptophyta; class Magnoliopsida; order Asterales; family Asteraceae; genus Helianthus; species Helianthus tuberosus. The sequence continues at coordinate 132,561,392 of CM060433.1, forward strand.
AAATTGATTAAAGAAGGCCCCTCTAAAGTTTAAAAATGTCGTGACTTGAGTTCTCAAAGGTATCGAAATAACATAAATAACCGCCACCAACTTACTGTCGTTTCAATATCCTTCCACCCTTTCACTTGAAATAAAAAATTTAAACTTTGGAATAATGGATTTTAATAATCCCAACAATTAGTCGTTGGCCGACAATAGTCCCAACTTCAAAAATAACCAGTGATGGTCCCACATTTTCACATATTGTAAACCAATAGACCTTTCCTGATAGAAACATAATTTAGTTTTGCCGCCTTTTCTTTTTCTGTTAGCAAAGGTCCATTGGTTTACAATATGTGAAAAGATAGGACCACCACTGGTAATTTTTAAGTTAGGTCCATTTCCAGCCAACTATTAATAATTGGGATTATTAAAATCCATTAATCGTAAACTTTTCCAACGTTTCAATGGTTAGTGCATTTAGTGTCATTTAATAATATTAAAGCAATATAAAACTAAGTCTTATCCCAATATGAAAAATAATATACAATTAAACGTATAAGTTTCTCAATTTCAAAAACTTACAATACCCTACATATCTATATATTTTTCGAACGGCAGAAAAGCTAAATTTTCAGCTTACTTCAAAGGCCAATATATCTATATGACTATATTCACAGACCAGAGTAACAATTAATTAATTAAGCATAAAAGACTTATTCACCGGTTCAATATTATTTCATTGTTTCACTTTATATCAAAACTTTAAACATTTCCAGTGTTTCAACATAATTAGGTTGCGTGAGGGTTTTGTGTCTCCTATAACTTTATATTATGGAAATCACCAACTTTCGAATATATATATATATATAGGGAGAAGATCATGTGAGAACCACCTCTTATTGCGAGAACCAATGTGAACACAACAAAAAATGCCTAAAAATAGCTAAAAATCACAAAAAAAAAAAAAAAAATTTTGAATTTTTTATAAAAAAAATCGCTACTTTTCGAAGACAAAAAAAAAAAAATTTTTAATTTTTTTTTCCTTCTAAAAGTAGCGATTTTAACATAAAAAATTCAAAAAAAAATTTTATATATTTTTTAGATTTTTTAGGTTTTTTGGGGGTTTAGTTTTTAGCATTTTAGCTTGGGGGGGGGGGGTGGGGGGGGGGTGGGGGGGGGGGTTTAGGTTTTTTGGGGGTGGGGGATGGGGGTTTAGGTTTGGGGGGGGGGGGTTATGTTTTTTTTAGGTTTTTTTTTTGCATTTAGCTTGAGGGGGGGGGGGGTTTAGGTTTTTGGCCGGGGGGGGGGGGGGGGTTAGGTTTTTTTTTTTTTGGGGGGGGGGGGTGGGGGGGTTTAGGTTTTTGGGGGGAGGGGGGGAGGGGTGGGGGTTAGGTTTTTTTAGCTATTTAAGTTGTGTTCACATTAGTTCTCGCGGTTCTCACAATGAAGGTGGTTCTCGCATGAGCTCCTCCCTATATATATATAACAGACCAACCAACTGGCTGCAAAACTCCATGATAAAAACCTCTATAAATTTTGCATCCTTACCATGGTTAGATTATACAGCTGAAGAACCTGCTAAAAATTTTCAAAAGTTTATCAAAGAACACCAGAAGACCCCAGAAATTCCGGGCCATTTTTCTTGGGAAAACTACAAATTAATAGGTGAAGGACACTATATACAGGTATATGCAAAGCAAAACTTGAGTATGCTCTTACTTTTGCAGGGGAATGAGATACTCTACAATTACAACACATTGTTAATCTAGAAGACTTCCAAGACAATGAACAAGACTGTTCGAGTCCACAGTCAATAGATAGCACACACAGGGACTTCTAGAAGAGAAGACGCAAGCAATGACGACAGAAGACACACGACAAAAAACATGACAAAAGCTATGACACTTTATGGCTCAATTACAAATAGTAGAAGCTAATAAAGTCGTTGATAGATGGCCAAATTTTCTACATACATTAATTGTTACTAACTTTTATTTTTGTTTGTTTTCGTTTAATTTCTTCATTTCCTAGACTAGGTAGACTAGGTTGTATGACTTTGTTGTATTATTTTTGCCTATATATATGGCACTTGTAAATCGTTGGACGACACGAGTAACCATTAGAAGCAATAAAATTACTACCTTTATGGCACACTAAAACTCTCTCCACAACTCGTTAGCTTTACTTCCTTATCATTCCAAGTTTTCTCCAGTTCTTCATATTATATTCCAACACACATAAAAAAAAACCCCATCTTCTGCAGCCTTCTACTCCGTTGTGCATACTCTCATCCATCATCATCCGCTGTGCATATCTCCATCAAAGTAAGTTTTATCTTTCTTTTTATTTTCATCATCACCATTACCACCTACCACCCTCTCTGATATATTGGTATCAGAGCAAATGTTTTCTTAAAATCTAATAGACTAAGACAAGTTCCTTTTATGGCGTGTTATGCCAGTATTTTTGGAAAACTCTCTTAGGTGAAGATTGTGGGAAAGATAGTTGCTTTGATAACATCATAAACGAAAGGGTTAACTATTATGACTAGTTTTTATATTAGAAAACTTTTAAATAGATTAAAAAGATATGATAGAATAATTCTTTCTTTACAATCAGCAGATTGGTTAGATTATATAGATGAATATCGTTTAAAGTATTGTCTATACCAACGAGCTAATTTAAAAGAAAGAATATATAGAAAAAATCGTTTAATCGATTAGCTTGTATATTATTATTGTTTTTTAAATAGTTGGAATATGAGAAAATGTTTAAGAAAAACTTGGAATAAGGGATAAAAGCTAAAGAGAGTTGGAATCCATTAATCATTGGTACTTCTCAAACAATCAAACGATTAGAATTTCTAAATTTAGAATTTTCTGAAAAAGCTCACCGAAAACCTTTTATAACAGATAATTTTACTGTAGTTTGTAATATTAAAGACCTTTGTGAACATACTTTACATACAAATAACTCACAGTTAAACACTTTAGTAGATTTATTTATAAATCTAAGTATTAGTCTACAACAAGAAGCTATAAATAATATACAAACAATAGAAAATTTAACAGCAGAAATTAAAAAATTATCACAAAACCTAGACTATATAAAAAATCAGTCTAATATATTAATTAACGAAATAGGAAGAAATAAAAATAATACTGAAAATAATATACCCCTAGAAGTTGAAAAAATCACAGAAACCCTACAAAAATTAAAAACAAACAAAAAACCTACTCCGTATACACACTGGTAACCAAGAAAATGAATAATAACAATAATATTTTAGGAAGAAGTAGAACTTTACAGGAAGCTAGAAATTCTACAAGTATTATAAATGATAGTATAACATCAGATAGTTTTTTAAACAGAATACTTAGAAGAGGATCAAGATCTAATAGTAATAGACAAATAATACAACTAGAAGAAGAAATAGATTTAGATAGAAACTTGGAATTATACAACCAACATCAATTAGACATATTAAATCCAAGAATATTATATCAAACAGGAAGATTAAACATAAATACAACTCTAATAAGAAGTAGTAGAGATGAAAGTCTGAGGGTAATAGATAATACAGTAACTCTAGATCTTTTGTCACCAGAAACTATTGAAAAAATTAAAAAACAAAACAAAAACTTTGTACACACAGTAGTAATAGGAGTCAAAGCTTTAGGAAGAAAAAACTTAGGAATAAAACTATTAGCTCTAATGTAACACCCCGAAAACGGGTTTGGTAATCAAACTCCGTTAATACTAAAAGACGGGTAAAGTACCGTTAGCAGTAAAAATAACCCGGTAAATATTTGGATTTAAATAAGAAATCCTAATAATTAAATACAAGCGAATTAAAGAATTAAGGAATTGAGTTTATAAGAGCCCGAGTCAACGGGACTTAAAATAAAACGGGTTTTAACTCTCGGAACCCACTAAGTTAACTAGGTAAAATTAACCTAGTTAGTAATGGGTAATTAAATAATAAACTATGAGTTATAGTTTCATTTATGAATCTCTAAACTTGAGGGACTAAACATGGGCAACTAGAAAAGTGTTTTATTAAAACACTTATATATAAAAAAAAAACTCAAACACTCACATTTGTGAGTGTCTGAATTCGACAGAAGCCAGATGCGACCAAGGCAAAAACCCCAACCCTAGTTCTTGATTAAATCCACAAATTGAAGGTCGATTCTAGCCCCAAATCGATGCATGGACATGAATTAATGATCACCCAACCTAGGGGATCATAAGGTATGTAAAAATTTGATGATTTGTGAAGTTGCAAAATTTGAGTTAGCATCATAATTCGCGAATTATGTAAGGATTAGAGGAGCTATGGCTAAGTTAGTGATGTACACATGCTTAGGAACTAAACCCTAAGTGAAAATCCTGCATATGATGCTATGACTTGAATGATTTGGTGATTACCTATATGTGTGTTAAATGGGTTTATTGACAATATGATGAACACTCGGATTAGGGTGTTAAATTGATGAATATTGGTTGCTATGATATAAGTTTTTGATGTAGTTCATGAACACTAGACATAGAGGTTGGATTTTTATGTAAATCTTGGTGAAAATAATTAGTTATGAACTAGTTAGTAAATATGTAAAATTATGCACATTAGGTGTTTGTTAAAATGCCTAAATGAGAACTAAAGTGTTGAAATTTAGAGTGAAAACGCGTATTTGAATGATATGGCAATTACGTGTGATGTGAAGTGATAAGGGTTCTAAATACTATGTCGATTTAGACTAAATGTTGTAAACCATGTGATTTAAAGTAGTTAACTTTGAATAAATTAAGTTGACTAAGCATGAAGTCGAACAGTAGCTTCGACATAGAAAATAAGTGAGGTGGAATAGTCGTGATTGTTAATGACTAATTTAACCGCCTTGTAAATGATTGACAATAGTTTGACGCGTAACAAGCTAGGTGAAAGCTTGGAGGAGGGAGCGGGTCAAACGGAGCAAGTACGGAAAGAAAAGCGTGGCGTGGATGCGAGGTAAGTGTAATTTACACGCTTATGTAGAATACTCGTTTATTCGATACGTTGTAAACATGATAACGATAATATTGGAAATATGGATTTTCGTTAAGATTACCTTGTAGTGTAATCTAATAATGAGGGAAAAAGGGCAAAAATGGAAATTTGTCAAGTGTCGACTAATGTAAATCAAGGTTAAAAGGATACCCATGGCGTAAGCCGAAATGGGTTGAATTTGTAAGAAAAGAGTTTAAAAGAAAAAGGGTATGATAATAAAATCTGGGATGGGATGGATGTATGAATTGGAAATCAAAAACGATGTTTTTGATTAAATAGATAACGTTGGGCATATAGTCCAAACGGGTCGAATGGTGGTGATAACACCATTTGACAATATCGACTAATGTGATTGTCAAGTCTTATGTTAACAGGACCGATTAGCAAATCGGATAATTGCGTCACCATTGATTGTGTGATAATGAAAATGAGGTATAAATCGGGTCTACTTGTTGATCCGGGCCAGGTACGCATAATTATATTGTAGTTAAAAGTGCTATTTTGGTCGAATAATTGGAGAGAGAGTCCTTCGTCGTAAAAGGACCAAAATTGACCAAAACGCCCTTGTAGGCTAAATTGAACAAACAACCCTTAGAGGTTGTTTGGGAATGAGTTTCATGATTAAATAAATACTTAGAATAAGTGTAGAAGTTGAAAGATGTAATACGTTAGTCAAATAGCTCTATTTGAGTCTTTGCTGTAAAATAGTAATCCGAGGGGTAAAACTCGGAACATATAGATATCCACATTAAATCCAACACACATATAGTTGTGATGGAAGATTACTAGATAAGAAATGTAGGATTACAATGCTAGAAAGGAATGAAAGCGATTTTAAGCTTAAAAGTGCTTAAAAACCCTTAATGGGTCAAAATAAGCATTTAAGCGTAAACGGGAATTTATCATGTAAGAAAACCCGTGATCTGAGATTATTATGATAGGAGATATTGAAATAATGAATTTCATGAGTTTAAAGGTTAAATGAATATGTTGGTGTGATAAAATTATGAACGGGTCAATATTTGGTAAAAATGGTAGTAAGCCGAAGACTTAAAAGTCTGAAATTATGTTAATCCGGATGTCGGATTTTAAATCCATAAGATGGAGAAATAAATTACGGACGCGTAGGAAAAAGAATCAGGCAAAACGGATTAAAAACGAGAGAGTTATGCTCGTTTCCATGAAATCGGGTTATGCTGGGAATGTACAACAACTGTTAAGCAACATTCTGCTGAAAAGGGGGCTAGGCGTCACGCGACGCCCCCTAGTTCCAGAAAAATGTTATTTTTTGTTTGTTTGACCCATGGAACTTGTTTAAACTTATTATTTAACTATCAAAACTAACTTTTAAGTTGGTTTTGATCATAGGTGAATGCCAAGAGTGCCCGGATGAAGATCAAGCTCGAAGAAGAACCGAACACGATAAAGTTAAAAGCTTCCGCTCGGCGTTTCGTCCTATCTCTTAAACGACGAACTCAAACTCATTACGGTGTACTTTAACCTTTATTTGTAAAAGTTTTAAATTAACCGTATTTAGTATAGTACATTTTATCATGATTACATGCTTATTTTCGTAATCAATACGAAAACCTTAAAATAATAACAAGGGTGTTACATCTAATACTTGATAAAGGTTAGAAATCAGATATGAAAAAAGCTATAATCTCAAGTATGGAGGTAGATTTAAGTCAAAATATAGCAATATTCTATTGTACACCAGATATTTTAAAAGATGTTAAAGATTTACAAAACATTAAAATAGCCTTACAAACAAAAGGATACGAAAAATATGAAGGAAATAACCTAGTAGTAAGTATACGAGTACTAGGAAAAGCTAGTAATAGCTCAGGAATGAAATACAAAGTAAACAAAGAAGGAATAGTAAAAACAATTGCATCAAAATCTATACAAATGATAGAACCAATAAAAATAGATCCAGAACAATTAACAGGATTAGAATGAGATTTAGAAGATTTACAAGAAAAAGAAGAACATACAGTTTTAATACCAAAGAAAAGTTATATATATGAAGAAATTGATGGAAAACAAAAGTTAAGGTATACTGATTTTAAAGAAAAACAAACAGAAGAAAATGATAATGAGGAATACCATTTTATGAATATAGAGGAAGAGAATGAAGAAGAAACATTTCCTATAAATGATACAGATAATGAGGAGGATGAAATAGATGTAAATTTCTTAAAATTTGAACAAGAAGAAACAATGGATTATACACTATTAGATTATGAAGAAGAATCAATAGATTGTTTTAAAGTAGAAGAAACAAATAAAACAATAGAACAAATTATAGATCGAAAATTTACAGAAATAAATATACAAGAAGAGGTAGATGACATGATTATAGAATGTATAACAGACTTAGGAATGACCTATGAAGAAAGTTATAAAAAAATTACAAGAATATTATAATTTACCATTAGTAGAAGATATTATTAATGGAAAAGTAATGATATCAGATTTTTACAAACAAGAACAAAATTTTATGGATACACAAATGTATAATCTCTTAAAAAGACCAAAAATAGAATGGGGATGAGAATATAGTGGTACACACAAAAGTCATGGCAGAGAACCATGGACACAACCAACAATTAATTATCAACAAGAATCTAATTCTATAGGAAAAGGAAGAAGATTACCTATAGGAAAAATATATAGTGGAAATATGTTATTGTTAGAACAACAAAAACCACAGTTATGGATAGATGAAGTCTTAACATGGGAACAAAATTTAGTAAGATTATGGGAAACAAATAAAAAAGACAGTATGGATATGTTTTCATATTTGGAAACTACATTAGGGCCGATAGCATTAGGAATATGGCAAAATAAGTAAGAAAACACAAAATTCAGAAGAAATAAATAATCTTAAAGCATTAGGGGATAATCCTTATAATTTTACATCACAAATTAGAACACTTATATTAGGAGTTGATCCAACAAAAATAACTCTCTAATACAGGATACAGCTATCAGAAATCTAGAACAATTAAGTATAGCAGATATGAAATACATAAATGAATTCACACTAGATTTTACAAGATTATTGTCACAAACAGGAAAAGCAATGGATGATAATCTATGTGATAAATACTTTATAAAACTACCAGGTGATTTAGGAAAATCTATACATGAAGCATGTAAAATAAATTATGGTACACAACAGAATCTAGGAATAGGACCAAGAATAACCTATACATTCGGTATACTAGAAGAAAAATGCAAAGAAGTAGCATTACAAGAACAATTAAAAAGAAATGCTTATGCATTCTGTAAAACAACAATTTATACACCACAAGCATATGAGGTTTATGATAAAAAGAAAAAGATACGAAAAAGCACAATATAATAGAAATTATAGGAAAAATTATAATACAAATAAATATGTTAAAAAACCTCAAACACAAAAATGCAGATGCTATACTTGTGGAGAAACAACACACTTAGCTAATAAGTGTCCAAATAAAAGAAAAAATATGGAAAGAGCTAATTTAATAGAGCAATTACAAGACTATAAAATAAAAGCTCTAGGAACAGATGATGAATCTGATAACGAATCAATATATAGTATTTACAGTGAAGAAGAAAATCCAACAGCAAAAGTAACATATACATATATGAATACAGAAGAAAATTGTGAACATGATTGGAGACAAAATAAAGGAAATAATCACTTAAGATGCTACAATTGTGGATATTATCCTAGTATAGAAAAAAGGTCACAATGCAATAAATGTTTTAAAGAAATTTGTTTTAAATGTCTTAAGGAGATTTATGATAAAGATATAGCTACAACATCTAAAGTTAAAACAATTTTCAAAAATAATGAGAATGAAAGGATAGATAAATTAGAATTAACAATGGAGTTACATAGTTTAAAAATAAAAAAACTTAGAAAACAAAGTAGAAGAACTTGAGAAATTAATTAAAACAGAAAAAATAAGTAAAATGGCTCTACAAAAACCAGACGATCAAACTTACATACAAACACAAGGATCAACAAACATGATAAATATACAATGTCGTTTATGGTTAGATAATAATAAATACCTAGATTTAACAGCATTAGTTGATACAGGAGCTACAAAAAGGTTAATCTCATACAGTTTGACACCTATAGAATATCATAAAACATTATCGTATGAATTAAGAACAAGAATAGTAGAAGACAGATTAATAAATATTACACATTGCTTAGAACCAATAGGAATACAATTCTTAGACTTTGCAAACAATTATAGTATAAAATATGATATGCCACAAATAAATATTAATCCACCAAATATAAAATCAAAAGATTTTGTAATATGATTAAATTTCATATTAGGATTAAATGGTGAAGTAACAATTAAAAGAAATTTTATAACACTAAGTAAACAATTATATACAATACCAACCGTTAGATATATGAATACAACACAAATTGTTCAAAAACGAGGGGATAAAGGGAATTTAGATTTCTTAAAAACACAGAACAGAAAAAAGTTTATAGAAAATGAGTCATTAAAACTTTTAACGGATTTTTAAGTCATGAAATAGAGAAAGGGTAAGATATTACAAAAAGTGTGAATCATCCTATGATATTACATTTAGAAAAGATATGATATATTGGAGAAGATATAACAAAATCAAATGTAAGATATATTTGTAAATTCAAATTAAAAAATCCTGATATAATAATCAGAACAACTAATATAGAATACAACCCATTAGATAAAGAGGAATTCAAAAAACAAATCCCTGAAATGGTAAATCAAGGATTAATTAGAAAATCAGAAAGTCCTCATAGATCTACAGCTTTTTTAGTAAGAAATCACAGTGAGATAAAAAGAGGAAAAACCATGATAGTCTATAATTATAAAAGATTAAATGATAATACAATAGATGATGGGTATAATATTCCTAATAAAGATACCCTAAATCTTATACAAAATAAAAAAGTAATTTCAAAATTTGATTTAAAATCAGGATATAATCAGTTAAAGTTAGAAGAAAACTTTAAACCATGGACAACTTTTACATGTTCTGAAGGGCAATATGAATGGAATGTCCTTAGTTTTGGACTAAAAAGTGCTCCTTCAATTTTTCAAAGATTTATGGACAGTATATTTTTAAAATCCTTAGTTTTGGACTAAAAAATGCTCCTTCAATTTTTCAAAGATTTATGGACGGTATATTTTTAAAATTTGATTTTTGCTTATTATATATTGATGACATTTCTTTACCCAAAAAAAATATATATATATATATTGATGACATTTTAGTTGCAAGTAATACAGTGCAGGAACATGAGAAACACCTACAACAAGTCTTTGGAGAAATAAAGAAAAATGATATAGTTGTTTCAAAAAGAAAAATGGAACTTTTTAAAAAAAATTCATTTTTAGGATTAGAAATTGGAAATGGAAAAATAGAATTGCAACCACATATTTCTACAAAAATTCTAAATTTTCCAGAAAAAACTTGAAAACCTAAAACAGATACAAGCCTTTTTGGGTCTGGTAAATTATGCTCGAAATTTTATTCAAAACTTGTCAAAATTAGTTGGACCTTTATATGGTAAAACTACTAAAAATGGTCAAAGATATTTTAATCAGGAAGATATTAAACTAGTTAAAGAAATTAAAAAAGCAGTTAAAAATATTAAACCATTATAATTGCCATTAGTTACAGATTACATAATTATTGAAACAGATGGATGCAAAGAAGGATGGGGAGCAGTCCTTCTATGCAAACCAAACAAATACAGTCTCAAGGAAGAAGAGAAAATTTGTGCTTATGCAAGTGGTAATTTTCAAAACAAAACAAACTGGACTACAATTGATTTTGAAATACATGCATTAATTTATGCATTATAAAAATTTAAAATTTTTCTTAATAAAGAATTCACAGTAAAAACTGATTGTGAAGCAATAGTTAAATTTGTAAAAAATGACCAAAGTAAAAAAGTAAACAGAACCAGATGGGTTAATTTACAAAATATTGTACAAGGAAATGGGTATTTCATAAATTTTGAACATATTAAAGGAAAAAGTAATGGGATAGCTGATATGTTGTCTTGAAATATAAGCAAATGGTTTATTGCAGATGGACAGAAAGAGAGACCTAGGCAAGACAAAGATTATACATCCTAAACAGGATAATTCTTCTTCAGCTTCAGAAGAAGAGAAAATTCAACAGTTATATACACAGCCAGCAGAAAAAATACACAGCCTGCTCTACACCTCATCGCCACAAAGAAATATGGGGATGAATGAAGCTCCACAGTTCTATAGTTATAGTCAGTCAAAGGCAATGGGCAAACGTCCATTACACACTAATTTTACAAAGCCGTTGATTGAGTTTAGAACTTATGCTTTACAGATATGCAATGAAGCTGACAAGAAGTTTCGTTCTATTATGGGAATGAAACTCACAGAAAAGCAACAATGCTTGTTAGACAACCTATGGTATGTCCAAACTATGCCACAAGCTTCATCGTTTAAATGTCAGGTGTTAAATGCTTTAAGCATTTATTTTCATGAACAAAGTTTAAAAACACCTGAAAAACAGTTTAAAACAAAACCAAATTACACACATTATGTTATATTCAGGGGTACAAAGATTGGTATTTTCAACAAATGGGAAACAGTTACACAACACATAAATTGTGCAGGAGGATCATTTTGGAAAGGTTATACAAGTTTTGCTGAAGCTCTTCAAGCAGCAAGAAACAACTTTGGCATACAAAATTTTTACATAGAACCTTAAGAGGTTAAAAGTTTTTCTGATATAGCTAAAACAAATCCCGAGTATTACATAAAAGCTCAACAAGAAATTATTTCTACATTAAGAACACAACTCGAGGAAAAGGCAAAAAATACACAAGATATACAATTGAAAATTGAAAATAGCCTGTTAAAACAAAAAATGATTTTGCTCGAAGCAAAAAATGCACAGTTATTACAAAAGATTGAGAAAAAAGAAAACAAAGAAAAAACAGATGTATACAGGACTTTTGAGTGTTTCAGGACAAGGATTCTTGATACACCTTGGTGGCAGTGCTTGAGGCCAGTAACAGAAAGATTTCCAGAATTTGAACACCTGGTGTCACAAAAAGTTTGTACAAAGTTTCCTTTAATTTTATACAATCTATAACAACAGCTGGTAGACATGGCGTTCAAAATGGACAGTGAAACCCAAGGATTTACAGTAGTGGAAAGAACAGATGCAGAAGGAGAAGGAACAGGCCTTCTGTTGCTCCAAGTACATTATCCTACAAAGTTAACAGATGAACAAATAATTCAATTCTATCATCATGGTATGATTGATTATTTGGAAATAAAGTTAAACCGAAGAACATAAGATCTCCTTAATCAACTTGGAGAGAAAATCATAGTAACAGTAGGAAATATAGCAGCACGATGCATAACACCAACCATTGGCTGCAAATTAATTTCCTCATTTCCATTTGCAGATTCATACACATACAGGCCAGCAAGAAAAAGAATATTTATTGAACACAACAGACCAACCAACTGGCTGCAAAACTCCATGATAAAAACCTCTATAAATTTTGCATCCTTACCATGGTTAGATTATACAGCTGAAGAACCTGCTAAAAATTTTCAAAAGTTTATCAAAGAACACCAGAAGACCCCAGAAATTTCGGGCCATTTTTCTTGGGAAAACTACAAATTAATAGGTGAAGGATACTATATACAAATATATGCAAAGCAAAACTGGAGTAGGCTCTTACCTTTTGCAGGGGAAGGAGATACTCTACAATTACAACACATTGTTAATCTAGAAGACTTCCAAGACAATGAACAAGACTGTTCGAGTCCACAGTCAATAGACAGCACACACAGGGACTTCTAGAAGAGAAGACACAAGCAATGACGACAGAAGACACACGACAAAAAACATGACAAAAGCTATGACGTTTTATGGCTCAATTACAAATAGTAGAAGCTAATAAAGTCGTTGATAGATGGCCAAATTTTCTACATACATTAATTGTTACTGACTTTTATTTTTGTTTGTTTTCGTTTAATTTCTTCATTTCCTAGACTAGGTAGACTACGTTATATGACTTTGTTGTATTATTTTTGCCTATATATATGGCACTTGTAAATCGTTGGACGACACGAGTAACCATTAGAAGCAATAAAATTACTACCTTTATGGCACACTAAAACTCTCTCCACAACTCTTTAGCTTTACTTCCTTATCATTCCAAGTTTTCTCCAGTTCTTCATATTATATTCCAACACACATAAAAAAAAACCCATCTTCTGCAACCTTCTACTCCGCTGTGCATACTCTCATCCATCATCATCCGCTGTGCATATCTCCATCAAAGTAAGTTTTATCTTTCTTTTTATTTTCATCATCACCATTACCACCTACCACCCTCTCTGATATATTGGTATCAAAGCAAAGGCTTTCTTAAAATCTGATAGACTAAGACAAGTTCCTTTTATGGCGTGTTATGCCAGTATTTTTGGAAAACTCTCTTAGGTGAAGATTGTGGGAAAGATAGTTGCTTTGATAACATCATAAACGAAAGGGTTAACTATTATGACTAGTTTTTATATTAGAAAACTTTTAAATAGATTAAAAAGATATGATAGAATAATTCTTTCTTTACAATCAGCAGATTGGTTAGATTATATAGATGAATATCGTTTAAAGTATTGTCTATACCAACGAGCTAATTTAAAAGAAAGAATATATAGAAAAAATCATTTAATCGATTAGTTTGTATATTATTATTGTTTTTTAAATAGTTGGAATATGAGAAAATGTTTAAGAAAAACTTGGAATAAGGGATAAAAGCTAAAGAGAGTTGGAATCCTTTAATCATTGGTACTTCTCAAACAATCAAACGATTAGAATTTCTAAATTTAGAATTTTCTGAAAAAGCTCACCGAAAACCTTTTATAACAGATAATTTTACTGTAGTTTGTAATATTAAAGACCTTTGTGAACATACTTTACATACAAATAACTCACAGTTAAACACTTTAGTAGATTTATTTATAAATCTGAGTATTAGTCTACAACAAGAAGCTATAAATAATAAACAAACAATAGAAAATTTAACAGCAGAAATTAAAAAATTATCACAAAACCTAGACTATATAAAAAATCAGTCTAATATATTAATTAACGATTATAAATGATAGTATAACATCAGATAGTTTTTTAAACAGAATACTTAGAAGAGGATCATGATCTAATAGTAATAGACAAATAATACAACTAGAAGAAGAAATAGATTTAGATAGAAACTTGGAATTATACAACCAACATCAATTAGACATATTAAATCCAAGAATATTATATCAAACAGGAAGATTAAACATAAATACAACTCTAATAAGAAGTAGTAGAGAAGAAAGTCTGAGGGTAATAGATAATACAGTAACTCTAGATCTTTTGTCACCAGAAACTATTGAAAAAATTAAAAAACAAAACAAAAACTTTGTACACAGAGGATTAATAGTAATAGGAGTTAAAGCTTTAGGAAGAAAAAACTTAGGAACAAAACTATTAGCTCAAATACTTGATAAAAGTTGGAAATCAGATATGAAAAAAAGCTATAATCTCATGTATGGAGGTAGATTTAAGTCAAAATATAGCAATATTTTATTGTACACCAGTATAACAACCCTAAAGAAAACCGACACCCTCGAATTATTTCCGACACCCTAAAAATATTTAAAATATCCCAATACATCCTAAAATACACCCCATACGTGAAAACCGGGCCCCGAATACCCAAAATATTATCAAAAATAATTAAAAATCTAATTTTTAGGTTTATCGCGGGCCACGTAAAGGTCTTACGCGGGCCGCGTGAGATCAAAAGTGTGGCGTAGCCCGGTGATGACACGTGTCATCATCGTGGCGAGTCTAGTTGCTGACCTGGATCAGCTACGTGGTTGACCGGGTTTGACGCGGGCCGCGTAGCCCCTTGTCTACATTTTTGCGGGCCACGTAAAAGTTGAAGTGAGGCCCTATATAAGCAGGCATCGGGTCTTCAGTCGAAATCGTTCAAAATTGTCTTTCTTTCTCTCAAATCTACGTAGTATACATTATACACGGGTATTATACCCCCCTAAATAGCCAAGTTCTGTTCCGTTGTAAGTATCATAACCCCTGGATACGTATTAGATACGCTGCCCGATTGATCTAGGGTTCCGTAACGGCTGTCGTGGTTCTGCCCGACGTAGTCGTTGGAATGCCGTCTCGGGGAGGGTATTACTAATGTTAAAATGGGTTATTATACTAACGCGTGTGCATTTGTGTAAATTATAGATTGTCACCAGGAAACCCTAAAGGATAATCTAAGACAGCAATGTGAGTTGATCCGCTTTTTGTGAACCTTTTCTAAATTGTTTTTACAAAACCTCATACAATTGAATGTATATTAAGCAGTTATTGAGTATTTGTAAGAATACAATTATCATGAGTATGTTGGGGTTTTGTATACAAAAATTTGTTACCACCTGGTCAAGGAGTAACATTTCCACAAGTCGGGTCTGACAGTACCATGGATGTTAATTGTTATAACTTGGAAACAAATATAATTGCGAGATCACCCTCAATACTGTACAATGGTTTTTATTTAAACTTGATTAAACTGGGATTCACTCACCAGTATTTCACACTGACAAATGTTTTTTAAAATGCGTTTCAGGTAACAAATTGTGAAAGCCAAATAGAAGCCAGCTGGACAGCACTGAAGGCTTGGAAAAGTGGCAATAAAGTTACCTAAATTAAAATAGATGTTTTTAATAAATAAAATAGGATTTATTCCTATGAAAACATGTGTACTACGAACTTGGGTTTTATCCCATGTGTTTAATGTTATGAAAATGTGGTATTTTACTCTGATCAATTATTTCCTAACTACGGTCCTGATGAAAAATTTCGCTGCCAAATTAGAAAATACGTGATACCACCAAAACTGGCTTGCGGCCGCCTGTTCCTGTATTTGATTAATAGGGATCGGGGGTTGCGACAGAAGGTGGTATCAGAGCTAAGCCACTGATTCAGCAACAGAAGTGTTCTTCTGACATCAAAATTCAGATTGTTAGGAAATAAACTACGGGAATACGTGCATAACTATATTTTATTGCTATGTGTTATTTAACTATTTGTAAGTTTACAGTATGAGTGACCAAGGACCATCTGACGCGTACTGTCAATTGTCTGGTTCGCCTAGAAGCGAAGGCACCTCCTCTCAGGGTACTCTACTGATACGGAAGAAGGAATATTTGTGTTTAAGGCTCAGTCTGAAGAGCCATTTCCTCAGAAAAAGAGGGGATGGTTCAGTAGAGGGGCACACGAGTGTAGAAAACGTATGAAAAAGTACCAAGACCAGAGAGCACTAGCAGCAGCCAAGAGAGAGACAGATGCCTATGCCCAGGACATGATCAATAGGGGAATAGCCAACATCCACATCCTAGCAACCACTACAGCTGACCCTAATCTGGAGCAAATAATAGCACCCCAACCACAACCACCAATTCCTGACCAACCAATGGAGATAGAAAACCCTGAAAATCAAGTAGAAATGCATGATTTCAATCCGGAGGAAATACCTAGGGTACCTGCACCAAACCCCCTAGACCCAAATTACGACCCCTGGTGGGATGACGTTAGGGACTATGTGCAACGCTACCCGATACATGAAGACACACCCATGCAGAACTTAGGAGCCTACCCAGGTTTGGATCCTTTAGATCCCTATTACCACGATGAATACATTAGGGAGATTTTAGAAGATCCTTACCGATTCCAGGCACCTACACCTCCATACCAGGAACCCGCACCCCAGATTCCGAACCCAGTCCTAGAACCTGCACCCCCAATGAGTGCAGAAAACGTACAAGAACTTAGGACATTTGGTGAGGAAATTTTAGAGAGTAGTGAACGAATGAGACAGGTGGGAGAGCGACTCGTCTGGAAGTATGACGAGCGCAATATGGATTTTTGGATGAATCCATATCCATGAATGTGATGGTGGAACGGTAGTAATAATAATAATAATAATAATAATAATAATAATAAAATAATAATATGTGTGTATGTGTATGAAAAAAAATACGGATGCCTACTACTAGTAGTGTAGTTTTAAAGTTTTAGTCGGTATTGTAATTTTTTTAATTTCAGTACTGGTGTGTAATAGATGCATAGTATATGAATAGAGTAAGTCGCAATGATAGACACTTTTGACCAAAATGCGTGACATGTGATTGGCTATATTAAATATTATTTTGTGATATTAATACGTGGTAAATGTTTAAAATTCAGATAGCCGACGAAGAAAATCAAGGAAATCTGAATAACGATAACCAGAGTAATATTAACTTGGTTAATGAGAATCCGAGCATCAATAACAATGGAAATCAAGTGGATAATAGTGCTATCCAACACATAGTGGCACAAGGAATTATAGATGCAATGCCATTTATTCTTCAAACTATTAAGGATGCTGATAATAAAAGTAAACATAACAGTAAGCGACCAACTGAACCAGAAAACAGTGTAAACAATGGACCTGTACTTCAAGTGCCCATTCCTAAAAGAAGAAGAACCATGCCTTATGGTTGTTCTTACAAAGAATTCTGGTCCTGCAAACCAATAGAATTCTCGGCCAATGAAGGACCCATTGCAGCTCTACGCTGGATAGAAAAGACTGAGACTGTTTTAAAAATAAGCATGTGTGCTGAAGAAGACAAGATAATGTTTGCCTCTAATCTGTTTAAGAACTCAGCCTTAGAATGGTGGAACACTATCCTCCAGTCCAGAGGAAGTGATAAGGTTTATAATATGGAATGGGAGGAATTTAAGAATATGGTAGAAAGAAAATTCTGCCCTCCCAATGAAAAGGAACAGATAGCGAATAAGTTTCTGAACTTAAGAATGACCGGGGTAGATAGTAAGGGTTATACTACCACATTCATTGAATATGCTAGAATAGTACCAACCCTTGCATCACCTGAACCGGTATTAATCTCCCGTTACATCTATAGAAGAAGCTGTAGAACTAGCCAACACCTTGACAGATGAATTAGTCTGTACTAGAGAAGAAGACCAGAGGAGAAACCTAGCTCAAAGATTTACCCAAGAATTCCGTTCTGGAAATTACAATCGTAGGAATATGGGTTCTACCTCTGCACCATTCTGCAAGGTCTACAAGAAAAAGCATTCGGGAAAATGCTCCACTCCTTGCAATTTCTGCAAGGCACCCGGACACAAGGAAGAAGATTGCAGGAGAAAACCCAATAATGGACTATGCTTCAACTGTGGAGAAAAAGGTCATATCAAGCCAAACTGTCCAAAATTGGCTCCAGCTGCGAACAACAAGAACACTAAAAATGCTAGAGCAGTTGTTCTAACTGCAGATGAAGCCAAGATGATTCCGGACGTCATAGCCGGTACGTTTTTAGTTAATGATGTTTTTGCTAAAGTATTATTTGACTCTGGTGCAAACAAAAGTTTTATTAATACTTCATTTTGCAAACTTCTAAATCAGTCATTAACTAAACTACCACAAGAATGTCTAGTAGAGACAGCTAATGGAGAAACGGTTAGGATTTCTGAAATCTTACAGGGAGCAAGAATAGAATTTTTAAACCAAAAGTATATTGCAAACCTTTACCCAATGAATCTGGCAGGATTTGATATTGTATTAGGAATTGATTGGTTAATAGCCAATAAAGCTAATATTTTATGTGATCAAAAGTCAATTCAAGTAAATTCACCAAAGGGTGAAAAGATCACAATTAAAGGTGATAAACCATCTAAATCCACAAAATTCATCTCTGTGATGAAAACTGCGAGCTATATAAGAAAAGGATCTATAGTGTATTTGATTTCTATAACCACTAACACTAAAGGAAAAGAACTAAAAGACATTCCAGTAGTGTCTCAGTTTTCAGATGTATTTTCGGAAGAATTACCAGGACTACCGCCGGACAGAAAAGTTGAATTCAGAATTCATCTACTACCAGGAACAGCACCAATTGCCAAAGCACCTAACCGTTTGGCACCCGCAGAAATGCAGGAATTAAAGAAACAATTAGACGAATTGTTGGAGAAAGGATTTATACAGCCAAGCTCATCGCCATGGGGAGCACCGATTTTATTCGTTAAAAAGAAGGACGGATCGATGCGTATATGCATTGATTACCGTGAATTGAACAAGGTCACGATTAAGAACCGGTACCCATTACAAAGAATCGATGATCTGTTCGATCAACTGCAAGGAACTCGATTTTTCTATAAAATCGATTTAAGGTCAGGATATCATCAATTAAAGGTACAGGAAGAGGATATTCCTAAAACCGCATTTGGAACAAGGTATGGCCATTATAAATTTACTATCATGCCATTTGGTTTAACCAATGCCCCAGCTGCATTTATGGACATGATGAACTGAATATGTAAGTCATATTTGGATAAATTCATAATTGTTGTTATTGATGATATTCTCATCTATTCTAAAAGTAAAGAGGAACATGCAAAACATTTGCACACACTTTTAAGTCTATTAAGAAAGGAAAAACTTTATGCTAAATTTTCAAAGTGCGAGTTTTGGTTAGAGCAAGTACAGTTTCTTGGACACCTAGTCAATCATGAAGGAATTCATGTGGATCCAACCAAGATAGGGGCAATTACTAAATGGAAAACCCCTGAGTCACCAACCGAAGTTAGAAGTTTCTTATGATTAGCCGGTTATTATAGAAGATTTATTCGAGATTTTTCTAGAATATCCATTCCTTTAACTAAGTTAACCTGTAAATCCATTAAGTTTGAATGGGGATGAAAACAAGAAGAAGGCTTTGGAATTCTTAAGCATAAATTAACCCATGCACCCATACTAGCGTTACCAGAAGGAACTGAAGATTTTGTAGTATATTGTGACGCTTCTAAGTTAGGATATGGATGTGTGTTGATGCAACGCCAAAAGGTTATAGCTTATGCGTCTAGACAACTTAAGAATCATGAAGAGAATTATTCAACCCATGATTTGGAATTAGGAGCTATAATTTTTTCCCTTAAAATTTGGAGACATTACCTTTATGGTAGTAAGTTTACCATATTTACCGATCATAAAAGTTTAAGATATGTTTTCGGGCAAAAGGAGTTAAATATGAGACAAAGACGCTGGATGGAGATAAAGTATTGTTAAAGGTCTCTCCTTGGAAAGGAGTGGTATGATTCATCAAACGGGGAAAGCAAAGTCCCA
This sequence comes from Helianthus tuberosus, assembly GCA_030545235.1. NCBI lineage: Eukaryota > Viridiplantae > Streptophyta > Magnoliopsida > Asterales > Asteraceae > Helianthus > Helianthus tuberosus. The sequence continues at coordinate 132,581,692 of CM060433.1, forward strand.
GGTATGTTGGACCTTTTGAGATTATTAGAAGAATAGGACCTGTAGCCTATCAGCTACAACTGCCAGAGGAAATGGCAGGAATACATGATGTATTTCATGTATCAAATCTCAAGAAATGCTTAGCCGATGAATCGCTAATGGTACCTCTTAAGGATATAGACGTAAATGAACAACTCAAGTTTGTAAAAAGGCCTCTACAGATTGAAGACATGAAAGTCAAAAACCTCAAACACAAGAGATTAGTTCTTGTCAAAGTGAAGTGGGACTCCAAAAGAGGACCTGAGTACACATGGGAGCTTGAATCAGAAATGCAAAGGAAATATCCACACCTATTCCAGTAGATCTCGAGGACGAGCTATAAAACAAGGTGGGGAGGATATAACAACCCGAAAGAAAACCGACACCCTCGAATTATTTCCGACACCCTAAAAATATTTAAAATATCCCAATACGTACTAAAATACACCCCATACGTGAAAACGGGCCCCGAATACCCTAAATATTATCAAAAATAATTAAAAATCTGATTTTTAGGTTTGTCGCGGGCCGCGTAAACTTCTTAAAGGTCTTACACGGGCCGCGTGAGATCAAAAGTGTGGCGCAGCCCGGTGATGACACGTGTCATCATCGTGGCTAGTCTAGTTGCTGACCCGGATCAGCTACGCGGTTGACCGGGTTTGACGCAGGCCGCGTAGCCCCTTGTCTACATTTACGCGGGCCGCGTAAAAGTTGAAGTGAGGCCCTATATAAGCAGGCATCGGGTCTTTAGTCGAAATCGTTCAAAATTGTCTTTCTTTCTCTCAAATCTACGTAGTATACATTATACACGGGTATTATACCCCTAAATAGCGAAGTTCTGCTCCGTTGAAAGTATCATAACCCCTGGATACGTATTAGATACGCTGCCCGATTGATCTAGGGTTCCGTAAAGGCTGTCGTGGTTCTGCCCGACGTAGTCGTTGGAATGCCGTCTCGGGGAGGGTATTACTAATGTTAAAATGGGTTATTATACTAATGCGTGTGCATTTGTGTAAATTATAGATTGTCACCAGGAAACCCTAAAGGATAATCTAACACAGCAATGTGAGTTGATCCGCTTTTTGTGAACCTTTTCTAAATTGTTTTTACAAAACCTCATATAATTGAATGTATATTAAGCAGTTATTGAGTATTTGTAAGAATACAATTATCATGAGTATGTTGGGGTTTTGTATACTAAATTTGTTACCACCTGGTCAAGGAGTAACATTTCCACAAGTCGGGTCTAACAGTACTATGGATGTTAATTGTTATAACTTGGAAACAAATATAATTGTGAGATCGCCCTCAATACTGTACAATGGTTTTTATTTAAACTTGATTAAACTGGGATTCACTCACCAGTATTTCCCACTGACAAATGTTTTTTAAAACGCGTTTCAGGTAACAAATTGTGAAAGCAAAATAGAAGCCAGCTGGATAGCACTGAAGGCTTGGAAAAGTGGCAATAAAGTTAGGGGCTGTTTGGCAACATCTGAACCAATAAGTGCTGAATGAATAAGAGGTCTGAATGGGTAAGAGGGTCTGAACCAGTAAGTGCTGAACCAATAAAACGTTGTTTGGTTGCACATCTGAATGGTTGTGTAAAATGTCTTTTTTACCCCCAACCAAATAAATACCCAAATAAATACACCCCACCACCACCAACAAATCCAGTACCCATCCTCCATCGCCTTTCTTCTCTCTCTAAAATTAGAATATCTCTCTCTGATCTCCTTTCCCTGATCCCTTCTCTACAAACCCACAACAAATCACTCACCTGTGGAGATGGAGGCTGTGGAGGGTCGGTGTGAGGAGAACGAAGGCTGTGAAGGGTGGAGCTCGGCGGAGGACTACGGCGGATGGAGGAGGGCGCTGCGATGGAGGACTACGGAGGAGTGGTGGAGCTCGGCGGAGTGGTGGAGGGCGGCGAAGGAGAACAGAGGATGTGTAGGGCGCTGCGATGGAGGACTACGGCGGAGTGGTGGAGCTCGGCGGAGTGGTGGAGGGCGGCGGAGTGGTGGAGCAGAGGAGAGTAGGGGAGGAGATGATGGCGTTCTGGTGTTGTGGAGCAAGGGGCATGAGTGTCAAATATCTCATTCAGCGATCAAAACTAGCTGAACCATTCAGCTCTGAATGGGTTCTATTAAGAGGTGAAGTTTTTGTAACCAAACAGCTGATACCTCTGACCGATTCAGAGGTTGGCTCTGAATGGCTCCATTCAGATGCAAACAAACACCCCCTTACCTAAATTAAAATAGATGTTTTTAATAAATAAAATAGGATTTATTCCTATGAAAACATGTGTACTACGAACTTGGGTTTTATCCCATGTGTTTAATGTTATAAAAATGTGGTATTTTACTCTGATCAATTATTTCCTAACTACGGTCCTGATGAAAAATTCCGCTACCAAATTAGACAATACGCGATACAACCGAAACTGGCTCGCGGCCGCCCGTTCCTGTATTTGATTAATAGGGATCGGGCGTTGCGACAGAAGGTGGTATCAGAGCTAAGCCACTGATTCAGCCACATAAGTGTTCTGCTGACATCAAAATTCAAATTGTTAGGAAATAAGTTACGGGAATACGTGCATAACTATATTTTATTGCTATGTGTTATTTGACTATTTGTTAGTTTACAGTATGAGTGACCAAGGACCATCTGACGCGTACCGTCAATTGTCTAGTTCGCCTAGAAGCGAAGGCACATCCTCTTCTCAGCCTGCCCTCTCAGGGTACTCTGCTGATACGGAAGAAGGAATATTTGTGTTTAAGGCTCAGTCTGAAGAGCCATTTCCTCAGAAAAAGAGGGGATGGTTCAGTAGAGGGGCACACGAGCGTAGAAAACGTATGAAAAGTTACAAGACCAGAGAGCACTAGCAGCAGCCAAGAGAGAGACAGATGCCTATGCCCAGGACATGATCAATAGGGGAATAGCCAACATCCACATCCTAGCAACCACTGCAGCTGACCCTAATCTTGAGCAAATAATAGCACCCCAACCACAACCACCAATTCCTGACCAACCAATAGAGATAGAAAACCCTGAAAATCAAGTAGAAATGCATGATTTCAATCCGGAGGAAATACCTAGGGTACCTGCACCAAACCCCCTAGACCCAAATTACGACCCCTAGTGGGATGACGTTAGGGACTATGTGCAACGCTACCTGATACATGAAGATACACCCATGCAGAACTTAGGAGGCTACCCAGGTTTGGATCCTTTAGATCTCTATTACCACGACGAATACCTTAGGGAGATTTTAGAAGATCCTTACCGATTCCAGGCACCTATACATCCATACCAGGAACCCGCACCCCAGATTCCGAACCCAGTCCTAGAACCTGCACCCCCAATGAGTGCAGAAAACGTACAAGAACTTAGGACATTTGGTGAGGAAATTTTAGAGAGCAGTGAACGAATGAGACAGGTGGGAGAGCGACTCGTCTGGAAGTATGACGAGCGCAATATGGATTTTTGGATGAATCCATATCCATGAATGTGATGGTGGAACTGTAGTAATAATAATAATAAAATAATAATATGTGTGTATGTGTATGAAAAAAAAATATATACGGATGCCTACTACTAGTAGTGTAGTTTTAAAGTTTCAGTCGGTATTGTAATTTTTTTAATTTCAGTACTGATGTGTAATAGATGCATAGTATATGAATAGAGTAAGTCGCAATGATCGACGCTTTTGACCAAAATGCGTGACATGTGATTGGCTATATTAAATATTATTTTGTGATATTAACACGTGGTAAATGTTTAAAATTCAGATGGCCGACGAAGAAAATCAAGGAAATCTAAATAACGATAACCAGAGTAAAATTAACTTGGTTAATGAGAATCTGAGCATCAATAACAATGGAAATCAAATGGATAATAGTGCTATCCAACACATAGTGGCACAAGGAATTATAGATGCAATGCCATTTATTCTTCAAACTGTTAAGGATGCTGATTGTAGGATTATTTTCACGACCGAAACGAGTCGTTCAGAGGTATTCTTCTCAATACGAGAGGCGGAAACTAACGTATTGAGTTCGATTCAACTAGATATTCACTTTAACTGTCTTTCTGATTGATATAACAACGATTTACAGCGAGTAGACACTTCGGCAGCAGTTCGACTCTGAAACCGGAAAGTTACAAATGAGATCCAAGACACTAGTATTTATAGGCAAGCCTATTTCGTGCGAAATAGCCCAAGCGAAACAGCCAGGTCATTTCGTACGAAATGACAAATTCATTTCGTGCGAAATGGCTCATATGCTATTACGTGCGAAATAGCTATAAACACAAATATATCGTATTTCGTGCCCTGATCTATCTAATATAGTACAAGACTCGATACAAGACGAAGTCGACAGACATATGCACCAACAGACTCCCCCTTGGATGTTGACGAAGTCTTCAGTGTCGAGTCTTCAACGTCTTCAGTCTTTATCAGTCTTCACGTGCTCTCCAAAGTATCTAACAGTGTAAAACATCCTCAGACTTCTCTCTTCTTCTTTCTCTCTTTATCTCAAGATCTGTAACTGGCTTTCGAACATTCAAACTCCCCCTTGAATGTTGATCCAACTTTCAATCTTTTTCCATGCTATACAGCCTTCACAGGTTCAGAATCGTAACCTGGCTCTCTGTAACACTCAGAGTCAGAAACCTGTAACCTGCACATTCTCTACCTCAAAATAAATTTCACAAATTTAAAATTTGACAAATTTATAAATCACATACAGATGTCATTCATAATGATTTAACATTTAAAAGATTCTGATGACCACTTTTATACACACATTCAAATCATTTTTCATTTTAAACAAACTCCCTTCACCAGTTGTTAATCATGTTTAGCACTTGGAATTTTGAAAATCAGCTTTTCAACATCAGTTGTCAAAAATCTTTTTGAATTTTCAAAATATTATGCTAAATCACACTGAAAATCTTTTTGAATTTTGTCTTTTAAAAAAGCAGAGAAATATATACAAACAATATTTTTGTGAGTTTGTGTAAGATGATCATATCAGTTTTTGAGACCAAACACTAGCACCGTTAAGCTTTTAAACATTTTAAGTTCTAAATAATTCACTTAGATTGTCAGTATACTGATCCACTTAAATTTTCACACAAAGTTCAACTGTTCCGAGATACGAGATTAATGTTTTAAGCACTTAAACTTGTTCGCGTGTCCCACCTCAGAATATACTCCCGTATCCAGATCCCAATATTCAGTCTTACAGGTGAGTATACCTAGATGATATCTGTAAAAGCTTATATGCGAGGGCCATGAGAGCTCAGGCTATTGCTTCCGCAAAATCAGAGAGATGATGGCTTTGACTTTAGGTGTGTTCCCTTTAGAGAATCTTTTCTTCAACAACACATGATTAGCATTTTGCAATGTTTCATCATTTTTTATGCTGAGGGTGGTGCTTTTATTTCAAGCAAGCGAAAAGTATTATACGGGGACTAGGCCATTGCTTCCGCAAAATCAGAAGTCCCGGGATAATACCCCAGATATCACTAAGCATAAAGACCTAGTATTTCAGAAAGAGGGACCTTTCAAACAAGATTTCGGGGGTTACCCATATATCCGAGAGATGTTCCCCACGAGATAAGTAAGTTTGAAATTTAGGTTTATATCTCGACACAATCTACTAAATGTGCAAAAACCTACTGGCACGTCATCAGTGAGACCGTTTATCACTTTTTAACTTTCCAATTCTTTAGCATGCTGTGATAGTCCACTGATGTACTATCATTTCCTCTTTTCTCAACAAAACTCATTTTTTATTTTATCATGTTTTTTTACTTTTTCAAATTTTCTAATGTTTTTGGATTTTCTAAAAATTTCTTACTCCCCCTAAAATGCAAAAACATTTAAAAGAAATTTGAAAACAAACTGTACACATAAAATGACAACTGTTGTGAATTGCTTCAAATCGCCATCCACTTGACATAAACAATCAGAACTCCCCCTGACAACAAACTATTTTCCCATTATGATTTCAAAACACTTAAGTTTGTTTTAATTAAAATGGTTTTTCCGGAAAATAAGTTTTGTTGAATTTCACAAACCATTTGTAGGTTAGGGGATCAATTCATCACCTTGTTCTTTCATCTTCAACTTTTTGAAAAATATAACAGTTTTAAGACCAATCAACAAATACCACTTGTAGGAAATCAAGTACAACTTAATGTCCCTGATTCACCACTTGTAGGTTTTCACAAACACACAAAATACAAGAAAGATGCCGATTCCTGCTCCACGATTACCAACTTGGGAGCTCCGGCAAGTCATACTTTTCACATACGAAAAACAGACATCCAAGCCTGACCAACCTTGGATGTGATCTCTTCAGTTTCACTCGGGGTGTAAGTTGCCTTCTTTGTTTCATAAAAATCTTTTACCCTTTGGCCTTTCCCTCGACCATTTTCCCAAAAATCTTTTTAACATTCACATTGAAAACCTTTTCGACATCAAAATCTTTCTTTTCAGAATAGAATTCATTCGAGATTTCCACTTTACCAACTTTTTGTTTAAAATTTTCAGCCCGTAATGGTGGAAAATTGACATCATCCATTGGCGGTACTGACGTTTCTATTTTTAGCTCAACTTGTGGCTCCTCTGATTTTGACGAGTCAGATTCATCGCCAGATTTCACATCTGATTTCTTAACAACCCACTTTTGGTTGTCAAGATTCACCCTTCTTTTGTAAAACTTTTTCGAACATTCACCAACTTCATATGTTAAATTCTTAAACACTTTGAACTTTTCAGTTGGTGGTTCAATTTTGTCAACAACTTTTTCTTTGAGTTTAGAAACAACTTCCTGTTTTGTGTTGGAAGCCATTGGACAGTTCCAGGCGATGTGACCAACTTCTTGACATTGGTAACAGGTTCTTGTCTCTTTTCTCTGATAAACTCCATTCTTCTCAAATTTTTGTTTTTCAGCAAAGAACTCTTTGTTTGACTGCTTCCAGAATGAGCTCTTTTGTTCTTCTACCGAACTTGTCCCTGAAACAAATACAGTTTTTGGTTTATCATTTTTATAATTTTTATGATTTTCTGGTGAAATAAAACCAAGACCTTTCTTTTTGAAATTACTGTTATGGTTTGGTTTCTTTCGATAACCTGAACCAGAACTGTAACCCTTTTTCTTGTTTAGCCTTTGTTGAACTCTTGAGGTGTAAGTTTTAGGTTTTTCAGTAAGATTTACATCTTTTATTTCAGAAATATTGATTTCTGTTAGTTTGAAAACCTTTTTGATCATTTCAATTTTAACACCTCTTATTGGAAATTCCTCATCAGAATATTATTGGTCTGAATCATTCAAAGTATATGCCACTTTGATTGGTTCGTCATTCAAATTAGATTTTGATAACAATAATTCTTTATTGTAAACCTTTTGACCGACGACTTTGGACTGTCAACTGATGAACTCGAACTCTTGGATTCAGACTTTGACTCTGACTCCTCATCTTTATCCAACACCTGATCGACCACCTTTTTTATTAACTCAGACTCATGATCAGTGTCAGATGATGTGAACGTAACGTCAATATTTTCTGGTAACTCATCAGTTGTTTCAGACTTTAACTTTATATTGACTACCTTTTTGACTTGCTCCTCATTTGGTTTTCTGGGAGAATACCCTTCCCAGATCGGAGGCGGACACTTGTTATAACTTGCACTTTGTTTCTTACCAGTATCCTTCTCTTCAGGCTTCTTGTCTTGAAATGCTTCAAAACCTGCAACAGTTGGATAAATTCGATCAATCAAATAATCAGAACTAGAATAACTTTGCAACAATCGTCTAATTCTTTCATTTTCAATCCTTTCTGTCTCCAACTCCTGCTTCAGCTTTGCACATTCTTCAATGTAATGGTTAATGGCCTTCTGCTTTGACATCATTACTGCATTCATCATCGTTAATGCATCTTGTCTTTCAGAATTTGTCTTTTGTAGACCATTTACTGTTCTATTCAACACATCATACGATTCTTTCACATAATTGAGATCGACCAAATAATTTTTCTTTCATCTTATCTTGCTCACTCAACTTCTCATCTTTCTCTTCACATTGTTTGCAAGATTCTGAACATTTTAAACACGGCTTGATGACTTCAACAATCTTTTCAACTTCAATAATCTTTTCTACTTCAGCCAGCTTCTTAATTTCAATGACCTGTTCAGCAACTTTAACTTCTTCACTTAGTTCAGACTTCTTCTTTTAAGCAACATTCTCACATTTCTTCTTTATCTGTTCTTTTGCTGCTCGTCTTTCCTTCAGCTTCTCCAATCTATCTGCTAAATAAAATTCAAAACTTTCAAGAGATAATACAGATTTTCCAATATTTATTTGTGTTTCTTCTTCATCATCACTATAAGATGATGATTGATCAAACACTTGAGTATTTTCTGAACTATCATCTGAACAAACAAACTCTCCATCTTGGCTCTTCTCATCATCAGCAAACACTTTCATCCATTCCTTCATCAAATCTGGTTCTTGAACTATTTGTGCAATTAATGCAACTGTTTTTGAATCAGGTGGAATATATTTGTCCCAACTAAAACCTTCTGCCACTTTTTCATCATCTTGATCAATTATACCAAAGTAAGCTTTCTTATTTGATTCTTTGATTGCTTTCTTGGCATGTGCAGTTTGTGGTTCTTGTTGTTGATACGGCTGATGTGCAACTTGTTGATATATGGCTTTCCGATAATAATCATTATTTCCAAAAGGATTCTGTGCTCCACTTGCTTCTCGATTTTTACATTCCCTCTTGAAATGTCCTTTCTCCCTGCATCGAAAACAAGTAACTTTAGATTTATCAAAACCCAAAGTAGAAACATTAGCATCTCTGAAATCATCTCTCCCTGTAATCATCTTAAATTTCTCAGCTCTCCTCAAAACACTCGCTAAACACCATTTAATGTCCATAAGTTCCATTTCTTCTGCATCGATCTGATCGTAATCCTCTTTCGTCAGCATAAGATTTCCGATCCTTCCTGCAACCAATCCCTCATATGATTCCAACACTGTAGCTAGTAATGACATGTGACCTTTAGCGACCTCTTCAGAGAAATTTTGACCATTCTGAAGATGCAACGCGATGTTGCAATGTAATACATGACCATTACTGTTGTTTGAGCTTTGGAACTGATGACTTGAGGTTGAAGATTTAGGATTAACACTTGGATATGAAGAAAATCCACTGCTGTTGTTTGGACTTTGATTGACTGATCCAGATGAATTTTCATCACTGAAAGCAGTTTGGACCTTCGGACTTGCTTCAACATCTTGAACACTTCCTTTGTAATACATCTTTATGTCTTGTTGACCACTCGGATTATTCATTCTTGCAATCTTTTGTTGCTCAAGATCTTGTCCTTCAATCTTTTCAATGAACTGGGAAATAGTCAACTTGTCATATTCTCCAGTGTTTTTCAAGAACATCAAATATGTACCCCATTCTTTCTGAGGTAAAGCATCAGCTAATTTATCAACCCATTCCTCTTGATCTTTGACTATTTCTAACAGAGACATAGATCGCACTAAGTGACAATATCTTTCAATCAGCTTCTTTGAAGATTCACCCGGTAAACTTGTAAACAAGTCAAATTCTTTCTTTAGCAAAGATTTCTTACTTCGGATCATCTTCTCACTTCCCTCAAACTTGATTCGAAGTGCTTCCCAAATCGAACGTGAAATATTGTCATGTTGAAGTAAAATGAATATGTCTTCTTTCACAGCTTGCTGTAGCAGACTGATCATCATCTTTTCTGCTTTGTATATGTCTCGTTCTTTATCTGTCAATTCAGAGATTGCTTTTATAACTCCCAAATCTGTACGAGGTTTAACATACTTTTTCTCAATACATTCCCAAGACCTCAAATGATTTGCTTGAACCCAGTTTTCAAATCGGTCTATCCAACCATAGTACTCCTCAATACCCATGAGTTTTGGGGGTTTTTGCAAAGTTCCGGTCTCATTTTCCATGTTCATGCTTTGAGCAATGGTAGCCGGAGTAGTCGGGGCAGTAGCAAATGCATTATAAAATTCTTCTTCCATGATTTGGTAACAAGTTTCACAAAATCAGCTTTTCAAGCGAAATCAACCCTTTCAAACGAAATGACCTGCAAGATAACTTCAAACGAAATGAATTCACACGAAATGAGATGCTCTCGTACGAAATGAAACACTTTGGAGCGAAATAAATGATTTCGCGCGAAATGAACCAAATTTCAGCTGATTTCGTGCGAAATAGCAGACTTTCACACGAAATGAGGACACTTTGGTATGAAATAGTGATTTCGTACGAAATAGCTCACACTGTATGCTGATTTCGTGCGAAATACTGCTGACGTCATCATGTCAAACAGATTTTTGTCCAATTGATCAGGTTTTAGTTCGAATTTTGGTCTAATTCTTTCAAGGCTTTGTTAAAACACTGTTTCGCATATAATGTGTGGAATTCAATCCATTTTAACCGTTAAAACTTGTTTAATTTTGAAAAGAAGGTGTAGAAGTCAGAAAAATGATGAAATCAAGCTGAATTCAGTAAGAACTCCTCCTCCTGAGCTCTGATACCACTTGTAGGATCGTTTTCACGACCGAAACGAGTCGTTCAGAGGTATTCTTTTCAATACGAGAGGCGGAAACTAACGTATTGAGTTTGATTCAGCTAGATATTCACTTTAACTGTCTTTCTGATTGATATAACAACGATTTACAGCGAGTAGACACTTCGGCAGCAGTTCGACTCTGAAACCGGAAAGTTACAAATGAGATCCAAGACACTAGTATTTATAGGCAAGCCTATTTCGTGCGAAATAGCCCAAGCGAAATAGCCAGGTCATTTCGTGCGAAATGGCTCATATGCTATTACGTGTGAAATAGCTATAAACACAAATATCTCGTATTTCATGCCCTGATCTATCTAATCTAGTACAAGACTCGATACAAGACGAAGTCGACAGACATATGCACCAACACTGAGAATAAAAGTAAACATAGCAGTAAGCGACCAACTGAACCAGAAAACAGTGTAAACAATGGACCTATACTTCAAGTGCCCATTCCTAAAAGAAGAAGAACCATGCCTTATGGTTGTTCTTACAAAGAATTCTGGTCCTGCAAACCAATAGAATTCTCGGGCAATGAAGGACCCATTGCAGCTCTACGCTGCATAGAAAAGACTGAGGCTGTTTTAAAAATAAGCAAGTGTGCTGAAGAAGACAAGATAATGTTTGCCTCTAATCTGTTTAAGAACTCGGCCTTAGAATGGTGGAACACTATCCTCCAGTCCAGAGGAAGTTATAAGGTTTATAATATGGAATGGGAGGAATTTAAGAATATGGTAGAAAGAAAATTCTGCCCTCCCAATGAAAAGGAACAGATAGCGAATAAGTTTCTGAACTTAAGAATGACCGGGGTAGATAGTAAGGGTTATACTACCACATTCATTGAATATGCTAGAATAGTACCAACCCTTACATCACCTGAACCGGTATTAATCTCCCGTTACATCTGGGGATTAATTGGACTCTGGTGCTAAAGTATTATTTGACTCTGGTGCAAACCAAAGTTTTATTAATACTTCATTTTGCAAACTTCTAAACCAGTCATTAACTAAACTACCACAAGAATGTCTAGTAGAGACAGCTAATGGAGAAACGGTTAGGATTTCTGAAATCTTGCAGGGAGCAAGAATAGAATTTTTAAACCAAAAGTATAGTGCAAACCTTTACCCAATGAATCTGGCAGGATTTGATATTGTATTAGGAATGGATTAGTTAATAGCCAATAAAGTTAATATTTTATGTGATCAAAATTCAATTAAAGTAAATTCACCAAAGGGTGAAAAGATCACAATTAAAGGTGATAAACCATCTAAATCCACGAAATTCATCTCTGTGATGAAAACTGCGAGCTATATAAGAAAATGATCTATAGTGTATTTGATTTATCTAATCACTAACACTAAAGGAAAAGAACTAAAAGACATTCCAGTAGTGTATAAGTTTTCAGATGTATTTCCGAAAGAATTACCAGGACTACCACCGGACAGAGAAGTTGAATTCAGAATTCATCTACTACCAGGAACAGCACCAGTTGCCAAAGCACCTTACCGTTTGGCACCCGCAGAAATGCAGGAATTAAAGAAACAATTAGACGAATTGTTGGAGAAAAGATTTATACAGCCAAGCTCATCGCCATGGGGAGCACCGATTTTATTCGTTAAAAAGAAGGATGGATCGATGCGTATGTGCATTGATTACCGTGAATTGAACAAGGTCACGATTAAGAACCGGTACCCATTACCAAGAATCGATGATCTGTTCGATCAACTGCAAGGAGCTCGATTTTTCTCTAAAATCGATTTAAGGTCAGGATATCATCAATTAAAGGTACAGGAAGAGGATATTCCTAAAACCGCATTTAGAACAAGGTATGGCCATTATGAATTTACTGTCATGCCATTTGGTTTAACCAATGCCCCAGCTGCATTTATGGACATGATGAACCGAATATGTAAGCCATATTTGGATAAATTCATAATTGTTTTTATTGATGATATTCTCATCTATTCTAAAAGTAAAGAGGAACATGCAAAACATTTGCACGCACTTTTAAGTCTATTAAGAAAGGAAAAGCTTTATGCTAAATTTTCAAAGTGCGAGTTTTGGTTAGAGCAAGTACAGTTTCTTGGACACCTAGTCAATCATGAAGGAATTCATGTGGATCCAACCAAGATCGAGGAAATTACTAAATGAAAAACCCCTGAGTCACCAACCGAAGTTAGAAGTTTCTTAGGATTGGCCGGTTATTATAGAAGATTTATTCAAGATTTTTCTAGAAGAGCCATTCCTTTAACTAAGTTAACCTGTATATCCATTAAGTTTGAATGGGGACCAAAACAAGAAGAAGCCTTTAGAATTCTTAAGCATAAATTAACCCATGCACCCATACTAGCGTTACCAGAAGGAACTGAAGATTTTGTAGTATATTGTGACGCTTCTAAGTTAGGATATGGATGTGTGTTGATGCAACGCCAAAAGGTTATAGCTTATGCGTCTAGACAACTTAAGAATCATGAAGAGAATTATTCAACCCATGATTTGGAATTAGGAGCTATAATTTTTGCCCTTAAAATTTGGAGACATTACCTTTATGGTAGTAAGTTTACCATATTTACCGATCATAAAAGTTTAAGATATGTTTTCGGGCGAAAGGAGTTAAATATGAGACAAAGACGCTGGATGGAGATGCTTAGTGATTATGATTGTGATATCCAGTATCATGAAGGAAAAGCAAATGTAGTGACAGATGCTTTAAGCCGAAAATATCACGAAAAGCCAAAAAGGGTATGTTCTCTTAAATTAAATCTACAAGTAGATTTAAATGATCAGATAAGAGAAGCACAAAAATCAGTAATCAAGGATGATACTGAAAAGCTAAAAGGTATGCTAAAGGAATTAGAACAAGGAACAGATGGAATTTGGAGATTCCATAAGAAGAGAATGTGGATACCTAAATTAGGAAACCTGTGTCATCATATATTAGAAGAAGCCCATAAGTCTAAGTATACAATGCTCCCAGGAAATGATAAAATGTACCAGGATTTAAGAAAGAATTTTTGGTGGATAGGAATGAAAAAGGACATAGCAGCCTATGTTTCTAAATGTTTAACTTGTTCACAAGTTAAAGCTGAACATCAGAAACCCTCAGGATTACTGCAACAGTTAGAAATGCCAGTGTGGAAATGGGAACTAATAACAATGGATTTTGTTACTAAATTACCCAAAACAAAGAAAGGTAATGATACAATCTGGGTGATTGTATATAGACTAACTAAGTCAGCTCATTTCCTACCAATAAAAGAAACTTTCAGTATGGAATAGTTAGCTAAATTATATGTAAATGAAATAGTTTCTTTACATGGAATTCCTCTATCAATTGTGTCTGACAGAGATAGTCATTTTACCTCTCATTTTTGGACAAGTTTCCAAAAAGCAATGGGAACCAAGTTAAATCTAAGCACAGCTTATCATCCTCAAACGGATGGACAAAGTGAAAGAATAATTCAGACAATGAAGGACATGCTTAGAGCTTGTGTAATTGATTTTGGAGGTAATTGGGATGATCACTTACCTTTAATAGAATTTTCTTATAATAATAGTTATCACACAAGTATCAATGCTGCACCATTCGAAGCACTTTATGGACGAAAGTGCCGAACCCCAGTCTGTTGGGCAGAAATTGGGGAGAAGCAACTATCTGGACCTGAGATAGTGCAGGAAACAACCGACAAGATTATTCAAGTCAAGGAACGGCTGAAAGCAGCACGTGATCGACAAAAGAGCTATGCTGATAACCGACGCAAACCATTGGAATTTCAAGTAGGAGATAAAGTATTGTTAAAGGTCTCTCCTTGGAAAGGAGTGGTATGATTCATCAAATGGGGAAAGCAAAGTCCCAGGTATGTTGGACCTTTTGAGATTATTAGAAGAATAGGACTTGTAGCCTATCAGCTACAACTGCCAGAGGAAATGGCAGGAATACATGATGTATTTCATGTATCAAATCTCAAGAAATGCTTAGCCGATGAATCGCTGATGGTACCTCTTAAGGATATAGAGGTAAATGAACAACTCAAGTTTGTAGAAAGGCCTCTACAGATTGAAGACAGGAAAGTCAAAAACCTCAAACACAAGAGATTAGTTCTGGTCAAAGTGAAGTGGGACTCCAAAAGAGGACCTGAGTACACATGGGAGCTTGAATCAGAAATGCAAAGGAAATATCCACACCTATTCCAGTAGATCTCGAGGACGAGCTCTAAAATAAGGTGGGGAGGATATAACAACCCTAAAGAAAACCGACACCCTCGAATTATTTCCGACACCCTAAAAATATTTAAAATATCCCAATACGTCCTAAAATACACCCCATACGTGAAAACGGGCCCCGAATACCCTAAATATTATCAAAAATAATTAAAAATCTGATTTTTAGGTTTGTCGCGGGCCGTGTAAACCTCTTAAAGGTCTTACGCGGGCCGCGTGAGATCAAAAGTTTGGCGCAACCCGGTGATGACACGTGTCATCATCGTGGCGAGTCTAGTTGCTGACCCAGATCAGCTACGCGGTTGACCGGGTTTGACGCGGGCCGCGTAGCCCCTTGTCTACATTTACGCGGGCCGCGTAAAAGTTGAAGTGAGGCCCTATATAAGCAGGCATCGGGTCTTCAGTCGAAATCGTTCAAACTTGTCTTTCTTTCTCTCAAATCTACGTAGTATACATTATACACGGGTATTATACCCCCCTAAATAGCGAAGTTCTGCTCCGTTGTAAGTATCATAACCCCTGGATACGTATTAGATACGCTGCCCGATTGATCTAGGGTTCCGTAACGGCTGTCGTGGTTCTGCCCGACGTAGTCGTTGGAATGCCGTCTCGGGGAGGGTATTACTAATGTTAAAATGGGTTATTATACTAACGCGTGTGCATTTGTGTAAATTATAGATTGTCACCAGGAAACCCTAAAGGATAATCTAAGACAGCAATGTGAGTTGATCCGCTTTTTGTGAACCTTTTGTAATTTGTTTTTACAAAACCTCATACAATTGAATGTATATTAAGCAGTTATTGAGTATTTGTAAGAATACAATTATCATGAGTATGTTGGGGTTTTGTATACAAAATTTGTTACCACCTGGTCAAGGAGTAAGATTTCCACAAGTCGAGTCTGACAGTACCATGGATGTTAATTGTTATAACTTGGAAACAAATATAATTGCGAGATCGCCCTCAATACTGTACAATGGTTTTTATTTAAACTTGATTAAACTGGGATTCACTCACCAGTATTTCCCACTGACAAATGTTTTTTAAAATGCGTTTCAGGTAACAAATTGTGAAAGCCAAATAGAAGCCAGCTGGACAGCACTGAAGGCTTGGAAAAGTGGCAATAAAGTTATCTAAATTAAAATAGATGTTTTTAATAAATAAAATAGGATTTATTCATATGAAAACATGTGTACTACGAACTTGGGTTTTATCCCATGTGTTTAATGTTATGAAAATGTGGTATTTTACTCTGATCAATTATTTCCTAACTACGGTCCTGATGAAAAATTCTGCTGCCAAATTAGACAATACGCAATACCACCGAAACAGGCTCGCGGTCGCCCGTTCTTGTATTTGATTAATAGTGATCGGGGGTTGCGACAACCAGATATTTTAAAAGATGTTAAAGATTTACAAAATATTAAAATAGCCCTACAAACAAAAGGATATGAAGAATATGAGGGAAATAACCTAGTAGTAAGTATAGGAGTACTAGGAAAAGCTAGTAATAGCTCAGGAATGAAATACAAAGTAAACATGGAAGGAATAGTAAAAACAATTGCATCAAAATCTATACAAATGATAGAACCAATAAAAATAGATCCAGAACAGTTAACAGGATTAGAATGGGATTTAGAAGATTTACAAGAAAAGGAAGAACATAAAGTTTTGGTACCTAAGAAAAGTTATATATATGAAGAAATTGATGAAAAACAAAAGCTAAGATATACTGATTTTAAAGAAAAACAAACAGAGAAAAATAATGATGAAGAATATCATTTTATGAATATAGAGGAAGAAAATGAAGATGAAACACTTCCTATATATGATACAGACAATGAGGAAGATGAAATAGATATAAATTTCTTAATATTTGAACAAGAAGAAACAATGGATTATACACTATTAGATTATGAAGAAGAATCAATAGATTGTTTTAAAATAGAAGAAACAAATAAAACAATAGAACAAATTATAAATCGAAAATTTACAGAAATAAATATACAAGAAGTGGTAGATGACATGATTATAGAATGTATGACAGACTTAGAAATGACCTATGAAGAAAGTTATAAAAACTTACAAGAATATTATAATTTACCATTAGTAGAAGATATTATTAATGGAAAAGTAATGATATCAGATTTTTACAAACAAAAACAAAATTTTATGGATACACAAATGTATAATCCCTTAAAAAGACCAAAAATAGAATGGGGAGGAGAATATAGTGGTACACAAGAAAGTCATGGCAGAGAACCATGGACACAACCAACAATTAATTATCAACAAGAATCTGCCTTTGACTGTCTATAACTGTAGAACTGTGGAGCTTCATTCATCCCCATATTTCTTTGTGGCGATGAGGTGTAGAGCAGGCTGTGTATTTTTTCTGCTGACTGTGTATATTACTGTTGAATTTTCTCTTCTTCTGAAGCTGAAGAAGAATTATCCTGTTTAGGATGTATAATCTTTGTCTTGCCTATGTCTCTCTTTCTGTCCATCTGCAACAAACCATTTGCTTATATTTCAAGACAACATATCAGCTATCCCATTATTTTTTCCTTTAATATGTTCAAAATTTATGAAATACCCATTTCCTTGTACAATATTTTGTAAATTAACCCATCTGGTTCTGTTTACTTTTTTACTTTGGTCATTTTTTACAAATTTAACTATTGCTTTACAATCAGTTCTTACTGTGAATTCTTTATTAAGAAAAATTTTAATTTTTTCTAATGCATAGATTAATGCCTGTATTTCAAAATCAATTGTAGTCCAGTTTGTTTTGTTTTGAAAATTACCACTTGCATAAGCACAAATTTTCTCTTCTTCCTTGAGACTGTATTTGTTTGGTTTGCATAGAAGGACTGCTCCCCATCCTTCTTTGCATCCATCTGTTTCAATAATTATGTAATCTGTAACTAATGGCAATTCTAATGGTTTAATATTTTTAACTGTTTTTTTAATTTCTTTAACTAGTTTAATATCTTTCTGATTAAAATATCTTTGACCATTTTTAGTAGTTTTACCATATAAAGGTCCAACTAATCTTGACAAGTTTGGAATAAATTTTCTAGCATAATTTACCAGACCCAAAAAGGCTTGTATCTGTTTTAGGTTTTCAAGTTTTTCTGGAAAATTTAGAATTTTTGTAGAAATATGTGGTTGCAATTCTATTTTTGCATTTCCAATTTCTAATCCTAAAAAGAAAAATTTTCTTTTAAAAAGTTCCATTTTTCTTTTTGAAACAATTATACCATTTTTCTTTATTTCTCCAAAGACTTGTTGTAGGTGTTTCTCATGTTCCTGCACTGTATTACTTGCAACTAAAATGTCATCAATATATACTAAGCAAAAATCAAATTTTAAAAATATACTGTCCATAAATCTTTGAAAAATTGAAGGAGCATTTTTTAGTCTAAAACTAAGGACATTCAATTCATATTTCCCTTCAGAACATGTAAAAGCTGTCCATGGTTTAAAGTTTTCTTCTAACTTTAACTGGTTATATCCTGATTTTAAATCAAATTTTGAAATTTTTTTTTTTTTTTGTATAAGATTTAGCAAACTATCTTTATTAGGAATATTATACCCATCATCTATTGTATTATCATTTAATCTTTTATAATTATAGACTATCCTGGCTTTTCCTCTTTTTATCTCACTGTGATTTCTTACTAAAAAAACTGTAGATCTATGAGGACTTTCTGATTTTCTAATTAATCCTTGATTTACCATTTCAGGGATTTGTTTTTTGAATTCCTCTTTATCTAATGGGCTGTATTCTATATTAGCTGTTCTGATTATTATATCAGGATTTTTTAATTTGAATTTACAAATATATCTTACATTTGATTTTGTTATATCTTCTCCAATATATCCTATCTTTTCTAAATGTAATATCATAGGATGATTAACACTTTTTGTAATATCTTGCCATTCTCTATTTCATGACTTAAAAAATATGTTAAAAGTATTAATGACTCATTTTCTATAAACTTTTTTCTGTTCTGTGTTTTTAAGAAATCTAAATTCCCTTTATCCCCTCATTTTTGAACAATTTGTGTTGTATTCATATATCTAAGGGTTGGTATTGTATATAATTGTTTACTTAGTGTTATAAAATTTCTTGTAATTGTTACTGCACCATTTAATCCTAATATGAAATTTAATCCTATTACAAAATCTTTTGATTTTATATTTGGTGGATTAATATTTATTTGTGGCATATCATATTTTATACTATAATTGTTTGCAAAGTCTAAGAATTGTATTCCTATTGGTTCTAAGCAATGTGTAATATTTATTAATTTGTCTTCTTCTGTTCTTGTTCTTAATTCATGCGATAATTTTTTATGATATTCTATAGGTGCCAAACTGTATGAGATTAAGCTTTTTGTAGCTCATGTATCAACTAATGCTGTTAAATCTAGGTTTTTATTAAATCTAATAGACTAAGACAAGTTCCTTTTATGGCGTGTTATGCCAGTATTTTTGGAAAACTCTCTTAGGTGAAGATTGTGGGAAAGATAGTTGCTTTGATAACATCATAAACGAAAGGGTTAACTATTATGACTAGTTTTTATATTAGAAAACTTTTAAATAGATTAAAAGATATGATAGAATAATTCTTTCTTTACAATCAGCAGATTGGTTAGATTATATAGATGAATATCGTTTAAAGTATTGTCTATACCAACGAGCTAATTTAAAAGAAAGAATATATAGAAAAAATCGTTTAATCGATTAGTTTGTATATTATTATTGTTTTTTAAATAGTTGGAATATGAGAAAATGTTTAAGAAAAACTCAGAGTAAGGGATAAAAGCTAAAGAGAGTTGGAATCCTTAATCATTGGTACTTCTCAAACAATCAAACGATTAGAATTTCTAAATTTAGAATTTTCTGAAAATGCTCACCGAAAACCTTTTATAACAGATAATTTTACTGTAGTTTGTAATATTAAAGACCTTTGTGAACATACTTTACATACAAATAACTCACAGTTAAACACTTTACTAGATTTATTTATAAATCTGAGTATTAGTCTACAACGAGAAGCTATAAATAATAAACAAACAATAGAAAATTTAACAGCATAAATTAAAAAATTATCACAAAACCTAGACTATATAAAAAATCAGTATATATATATATATATATATATATATAGAGAGAGAGAGAGAGAGAAAGAGAGAGAAAAAGAGAGATAACATCAAATAAAAAGTTTATTTTGACTAAGTAGGATGAGAAAAAATCTGAATCATTCATTTTTCAAATCAATGGTTAAGATGAAAATGTAGAAAAATGTGAAGTGCAAGGGCATCTTAGGAAAATCTTGTTAATTGACTTTCTCACCAATTGGGTGATGGTTTATTGGCAAAGGCAAAACTTTTAAACACCTTGGAAGGGGGAGAGCTTGAGTTCAAGTACCACAGACGACAGAAATAAACGAAACTTGCCTTTAAAAAAAATTAACTTTCTCTCTCCACATGCAAGACACACGCATATTCTACCCTCATTTTGGTCCTTATAACTTTTTATACGGCATTATTTATTCATAAAAATTTCACCATAAAATCGAGCGTCTTTTTATCTTTAATTTGAGTGCCATATTGCTATATAAAATATGACGACTAAAAAACTCACAAAAATGTGTTGTATTTCTATGTTATATAACATTTTTTGTGCTTGATTTTTGTACTAATTTTTTTGTGCTGAATTTTTTTTCTTAAATTTCTTTTTTCTGAATTTTTTTGCTGGATTTTTTGTACTAGATTTTTTTGTGTCATACTTTTTTGTACGGGATTTTTTGTGCTATATTTTTTTGTACTGGATTTTTTTGTGTTGTATTTTTAGAAAACAAAAGTGGTAACACATGTCATTTTCACACTCCTACTTATAAGGACCAAAATGTTTTAGTACCAAAATGTTTTTCCTTCGTACGTATAAGGAGTGTCACATGTCATAATCACAATTCTTCTTAGGCTACTTAGGCAAAATTTACTTTTTAGTGGATCCTTCCCATATATATATATATATATATATATATAGGGATGAGATAAAATAAGAACTTCCTTAAGTTGTTAGAACCGTGAGAACTAGGCCATCCAAAAAGTTTTTCCGAAATGTTTTTTTTTCACAAAAGTCATAAAAAATTACTTGTTTCAGCTATAAATAAATAAATAAAAAGCCGCAAACCAACATTTACATGAGGCGTAAAAAAATATTTATCTCCGTACAAAATTTACGCAAGTGCGTAACAAAAATTTGTATCAGTCAAAACTACCAACTCGACAATTTTTTTACTTTTTTTTCATAGATGTGTTTATAATCAACTCGACAATTCTTTTACTTTTTTTACAGATGTATTCATAATATTTTCATCTACGTTTGTGCAAAAAAATTTGCTCGCGTGTGAAGAAAAAGTTCTCACAACTTGTAATGGTTCTCATTTGAACCGAGCCCTATATATATATGTGTATAGGGATGGGTTAAAATGAGAACCAGCTTAGTTGTGAGAACCGTGAGAACTAGGTCATCCAAAAGGTTTTTCCAAGAATTTTTTTTTCTCAAAAGTCAAAAAAAATATCACTTGTTTCAGAAAAAAAGTTCAAAAAAATACCGCATACCCACATTTACATGAGGCGTAAAAAAATTATTTATATTCGTACAAAATTTACATCAGCGCTTAAAAACAACTTGCATCAGTCAAAACTACCGACTCGACAAATATTTTTTTTACTTATTTTTACAGATGTGTTTATAATATTTTCATTTACGTTTGTGCAAAAAAAATTTGGCCCAACTCGCACAGGAACAAAAGTTTTCACGTTTCTCACAATTCATGGTGGTTTTAATTTGAACCGAGCCTTATATATATATATTAGTGATGTAGGAGAAGGTTTATTGGAGAACACTAAAAGAGTGGGGAACCGGGGAACACTTTTAAAAATTATACTTAACATGTTCAAAATTATTTTTTCTAAATTTTTTTCAATAAAAACGATTCTCGTGTAAACGGTTCTCACGGGAACCTGTTGACAATTAAATACTAAAATTAACAATTCAATAAAAACGAATCAAACCATTTAAAACATTAACTAAGAGTTGCAACATTCAAAGTTCAACCAACCAAAACAAAAGTAGCAAAGCAACAATAAAAAATTTCAAGCCATAAAACAAACTCTAAATAAACTATTACAACTATCGTGTTAACAATTAAAACAAACATCTTCAAACTTCATTCGATCTTGAATTAGCTTCTTTTCAAAAGTAGCCATGTGCTACACGTGGTTAACAAAATCAGTTGATCAAAATAAATGAATAGCCAATAACTTTCACCAATTTCTTAACATGAATGTTAAACGACTAAAAATTATTAAATGTTTAGAAACTATTTGGTTCACGTGAATAGATTGATCAGTAATGCATCTACTGTATTTACCAGGCGATACACTATTTATATACACATTTACAATTCGATCAACATTGATTTGATTATTTTTGTTCAATTTTTATTTTCATATACAGAAAACTATATGTATCAGAAAGAAAACATCTAGAAAGAAAATATATGCAATCATAAAAAACGGTCATGTAGAATAGCGTACCTGTATTTGCAGGGTGTTGATGGAGATGAACTTGTATGATAGCAAATAGGGTTAGGGTTGAGAGATGGAGAAGAATTAGAAGATGAAAGATGAGATCATGGAATGAATATAAATGGAGGGAATAAGAATTAGGATGGTGGTATGATGTTGAAAAGCCCATTAATAAAATAGGGTTTTAAATATTTATAATCCCAACTGGTTCTAGCGGTTCTTTAGCCGGAATCGTGGTTTTAACCAGAACCGAACCGAGAACCGTTGTTACCCAAATTTAAGAACCGGAACCGGACCCTATATACAAAAATACGGTTTGGATCTAGCGGTTCTGTTGGTGCATTCATCTGTCGTCTTCGTCTTATGTCGAGTCTCGGGTTCGATGCAGATCTTTACAAGAGTGATGTCATCATATTGAATGATGACATCACAATATGACATCATCAAATGACATCATCACAAGAAGACAAAGCAAGTTTCAAGTCAAATTTATGTATTTTGTCGGTTTCGCTTGAATGTGACATTTAATGTGGGTTTCGCTTGAAACTTTATTTGAGGGTTTCGCTTGAAGGTGAACGTGTATAGTTCAAGCGAAACCTAACTACTATATATAGGGTTGTGTGCATGTCATTTGTAACAGTTGTGAAATTCCATACCGAGGTGCTGCCGGTGTGAGATTTGATTGTAAACAACATCAGATTAATCAAATCAGTGTTTAAAGTGATATTCAAGGTGTTTCGACGTCGGTTTCTTAGTTTCCGCCTCTGAAACTGATAAAATCTCTTCTGAACGACTCGTTTGGGTCGCAAACCGATCCTACAATTGGTATCAGAGCTCAGGAGGAAGAGATCTTGCCAAAACAGCCTGTTTACGTCACTTTTTCTGATTTCTACCCCATTCTTTCACAAAATTAAAAAAATTTCACGGTTAAAATTGGCTCAAATTCACACATCTTGTGTGTAATCATGTTTTAACAAATCCTGGAAAGTTTCAGAGCTTAAATCGACTTAAAACTGGTTAAAAACATGACATTCGCTTGAAATTGGTTCGGCATTTGCTGACATCATCAGGCTTTCGCTTGAAATCTGTTGGCTTTTGCTTGAAATTTTGGTAGTTGTTGAAGCGAAACGCAGGCTTTCGCTTGAAATCAGCAGTTTGCTTGAAAATACGTGTACCGCTTGAACAATTGTTTGAGATATATTTGACGTAACATTCTGATCGAGGTTGTCAGTTAGTTGAGACAAGAAATCACGAGTTCTTGTGTCAGTTTGCACGAGCTATTCAATATTTGCATGTGATATTAGTGATTGTGCTTTGAGTAGTGTGAACCGATTGAAAGTTCTCGATTATTGTGAATCATTTTGATTGAAGCTGTCAGTAATTTGGGATAAGAAATCATGTGTCGTGTGTTAGTTTACACGAGTTGATCAGAACACAAGTCATGTGATATTGTTTTTTCGAGGTCTTGTAAATTGAAGTTCAGGTTGTCTAATTTGATAATAGTTGTCGGTTACTGTTTGCAACTTATGTAGTGATTATGTCGATTGCATGTGAATGTTTTTAGTGGTCAAATGAGAATTGACTAAGTGAAGTGGTTGTCTCGAAACTATAAATCACGTGAACTCTGATTTCATTTTTGTGCATTAAAAACTTCAGCCCATGTGATTGAGAATATTGTTCGAAGTTGCGGACCAATGAGATTTGAAAGGTGATCACAAATTGTCGGCCACATTGCACTAGATATTGTTTTGAAAGATATTCACAATTTAAAAATCTATGTGATTAATAGTGGCCCAATCATACTTGTTTGAATATTAATATTGATCAGCCCATGTGACTTGGATTAATGTTGTGGGATTCAAAGTTCTCAGCCTAATCAGGTCTAAGTGATTGGTATTTTTAAAAGGTGATCTATCTTGGAGTTAATATTTCGCTTAACGGGATTGTCTTGAAAAACGGGTTTCCGAATCATGGATATCAATTTCTTTAATATGACAAGAGAAACATTTGATAGAATAAATGTATTAAATAAAGAATTTGATTCATTTTCAGGTTGTCCAGGAGAAAGTACAAAGAGTATCATTGAGAGGTATAGACATCTTGTTCGCTCAATGTCTGAGAAGGGTATTAAAAAAGAATCAGATGAATGGGTTGAAAAATTGGCCAATGCCATACCTCAACAAGAGTGGGGTACATATCTTTTGGATTTAAAAAGAACTGGAGAATACTCTGAATTGACAATTGGTCAATTCATTAAGAAACTTGAAGAACAGATGGAGAGAAATGCTGAGAAGAAGAAAAGTCAAAGTGGAAAATCAATATTAAAGAAGAGCAAGAGTAAAGGTGTTCAAGTGGGAGAGGAACAGACTGAAGAAATTTCAGTTTTGAAAGACGAGAAGAAAGCTGATAAGAAACATATTTTTGATTTGCAGGAAAATTGTGAGAGGTTGAAATCTGAAAATGACAAACTGTTCAATGATTTAAACAGTTTGACATTAGAAAACGAGTTTTTGAAAGAAAAGGAAAAAGATTTTGAAAATGAAAAATTAAAAATTGAAAAAGATTTTCAAAGTCAAATGAAGATTTTAGAAGATGAGAAATCTGTTATCTTTAAAAATAATCTTGAAAAACAAATTGAAATAAATTCTCATCTTCAGAAAATCATTCGACTTGAAAATGAAGCTGAAAAAGCTAGGATTAAAATCAAAGAGCTTGAAGAGAAATTGAAAAGTTTTGAGACTTCTTCTGAGTTTCCCTGTCCAAAACCGATCAATTATGTTCCAATAAGTGACAATGTCACAAACTTTGACAATGTCAAAGTTGAAGATTGTGATGAGAAAACTGATGATGATGATGAGAAAAAGAAAACATTTTTGAAATTAAAAGAAATGTTTAAAGAAACTGTTTTACATTCGACTGAGAAAGGTGAATGCTAAAAGCAAAAACCTGTAAAGAAGAATGTGGAACAAAAACAAAAAGATAAAAAGTCTAAAAATCTTCAAAAAGAAAATAAAAGCTCATCAGTTCAATCATCCAATCGTGATAAAAAATCACAAAAATTGGAAAATCAAAACTCAAAAAATGTTGGCAATAAGTGGTGCAGGTTGGACCACAGTGCTCAAAAGCCAAATCCAGCAAACAAGAGGAGCAAGGATTATCACCAAGCCAAACAGTGCTATGATCTGAATGTTTGGACTGAAAATGGTGATTGGTATGATAACAGAGTGTGTTACAGATGCGGCTATCAATGACACATTGCTGTTAACTGCCAAAGTTGGAATTATGAGACGAGAAGATGCTTTAACTGCAACATCAGAGGTCACATTGCTAGAGATTGCTCAATGAGATCAATGAGAAGATCGAGGGTTGAATCTCAGAAGCAGGTGAAGAAACCAGTCAATGTCAAGCCCAAGGAACAGAAAGTGCAAGAACCTAAAGTTCAAGAACAGAAAGTTCTAAAACCGAAAGTGAAGCTTTCGCAGGGGCAAAAAGACAGACTGAGGAAAAAGAGGAAGAAAGCGAGAGAGTATCTCGAAAGGATTTTGTCCTCGGGTTCATCTGTTGGTAAAAATAAGAGTTCTGATGAATCACTTTCCTTGACTGCAAAGTCAAGCAAGACGAATTCATCAGATACAAATCTGAGGACGAAAGAAGAAAAGAAGAAGAAGAAGAAAATGGTCGGCAATGAATCTGACGTGTCGAAGTCAGACAAGCCACCTTCAGGCAATGAATCTGACGTGTCGAAGTCAGACAAGCCACCTTCAGGCGATGAATCTGACAGATCAAAGTCAGACAAGCCATGTGCAGGCAATGATTCTGGTTTGTCAAAACCAGAGGAGCCTGGTGTTGAGGTAAAAAAGGAGATTTCAGGTTTAACAATGGATGATGAAAATTTTCCACCATTGTTGAACAAGAATTCGAAATCACCCAAGGACTGTCAGGCTTGGGTGAATTTGTTTAAATGAAAAACCTGACTTGCCAGAGTTCCCAGGTTGGTAAGCGTGGAACATGAATCGGCACATTTCTTGAGAAATTCACGTTTGTGATATTTCAAACTTACAAGTGGTAAATCAGGGACATTAAGTTGTACTTGATTTTCTACAAGTGATGTTTGTGGATTGATCTTAAAAATGTTAGTTTTTACAAGTGATTGAAGAAAACAAAGTGATGAAAGATCCCCGAATTTGTGTAAAGACACACAAAACCTATTTTTCGGAAAAAACCATTTTGATTAAAACAAACTTAAGTGTTTTGAAATCACTATGGAAAATAGTTTGTTGTCAGGGGGAGTTCTGATTGTTCAAGCTAAGTGAATGGAGAATTGAAGTGATTCTCATCATGTTGTCACATTTCTTGTACAGCTTGTTTTCAAATTTTCCCAGAAAATCAAAATTGAGACATATTTTGATTTTAGGGGGAGTAAAAAATTTTAAAAAAAATTAGAAAATTTGAAAATGTCAAAAACATTGAAAAATGCAAAAATGAGTTTTGTTGTCAAAAAGAGGAAATGATAGTAGATCAGTTGGACTGTCACAGCATGCTAAAGAAATGGAGAGATAAAATGTGATAAACGATCTCACTAAAGATGTGACGATAGGCTCAGCTAGACTAGTAGATTTGCGATAACGATACAAACCTAAATGAAAAAGCCTAGTTCTAGTGGGAAACATGGTTGAAAGCATAGTATTTAGTTTTGTCCTTCTTGATTGTGTGCCTACTCAGTAATCGCTGATTGTCGAAAGACATAAAACTGGTTAAGTTTGTGAACTTTCACAACTTTGCTGAAAAGTCGCTGTGATTGTGCATTTCATTTTGCAAAGATTTAAACTTGTTTTATTTATTTATTTTGTTTAAGCATCGGACATCCTCTGCGTATACGTGAGTATCGACCTGGATGTTGTTGCCTAAACGTTCTGCTTTATTTTCTTTGGTGTTTCGTTTAAGCTTTGGATCACCTCTGCGTATACGGGAGTATCGACCTGGTGGTTAAAGCCTAAACAACTTCAACTTATTTTATTTTTCTTATTTTGTTTAAACATTGGACTTTCTCTGCGTATACGGAAGTATCGACCTGATTGTTAATGTTTAAAAATTCTGCTTTGTTTTTCGCACAAATCACAGTTGATAAAAGTTTAAAGGCATTGCTTGAGATAGTGTATTACATGATGAGGGGATATGCTGAGATCGTGGGGTCCATAAGAATTTAGTGCTATCTAAATATACCTAATCGTATCGGTAAGCATTTCGAAAGTTTTTAGATTGAGTTTAAGTGGACAACAATATCGTCAATCTACGTGAATCGTTTAGAGCTTAAAATGTTAAAGCTTAACGGTGCTTGTGATTGGTCACATAAACTGATATGATCCTCTTGCACAAACTCACAAAAATATTGTCTGTAAATATTTCTTTACTGTATTTCTGTTATTTTAAAAATCCAAAAAGATTTTCTGTGTGTTTTAGCATAAATTTTGAAAAATTCAAAAAGATTTTCAACAACTGATGTTGGAGAGCTGATATTCAAAATTTCAAGTGCTGAATATGATGATCAGGTTTGGGAGTGTGAGTTTAACAGAAGAAATTTGTTTTGAGAAAGAAAAGTTTAATTAGTTAATCGAGATCATTAATTTGAAGTTGATGTAACTATTACTAGCAAGTTTTTCTTTTTGATTTAAGTAAAAACTTATGTTTTGGTGAGAAGTGGCAGGAAATGAGCTTAAACAGAATTAAAGCCAGAGATTGATCTCAAGGTGATAGCTAATTCCAGACAGTGATCCCATCATGATGAGAGGGGGAGTCTGACGAGGTTAGAGCCAAAGAGAAGATCCTGGTATATGCTAAGAAAGAAAAGAGACTGATAAAGACTGAAGATTGAGAATACTCGACATTTAAGACTCGTCAACATCTGAGGGGGAGTCTATTGGTGCATTCATCTGTCGTCTTCGTCTTATGTCGAGTCTCGGGTTCGATGCAGATCTTTACAAGAGTGATGTCATCATATTGAATGATGACATCACAATATAACATCATCAAATGACATCATCACAAGAAGACAAAGCAAGTTTCAAGTCAAATTTATGTATTTTGTCGGTTTCGCTTGAATGTGACATTTAATGTGGGTTTCGCTTGAAACTTTATTTGAGGGTTTCGCTTGAAGGTGAACATGTATAGTTCAAGCGAAACCTAACAACTATATATAGGGTTGTGTGCATGTCATTTGTAACAGTTGTGAAATTCCATACCGAGGTGCTGCCGGTGTGAGATTTGATTGTAAACAACGTCAGATTAATCAAATCAGTGTTTAAAGTGATATTCAAGCTGTTTCGACGTCAGTTTCTTAGTTTCCGCCTCTGAAACTGATAAAATCTCTTCTGAACGACTCGTTCGGGTCGCAAACAGATCCTACAGGTTCCAGTTCGGTTCCTCGGTTCTGAAGGTTCTGAACCGTATACTGCTCAGCCCTATCTATTATGCAAAATAATACAGTTATATATCCATTTTGCATCCAACTTCTCAAGTCTTGCAACATCCCGTTTACTCGTTCGTGTTCCTTCAAACTCTATTCCAAATCCTACTTCAAATTCTAATGCAAATATTGTTACATTTAGATTAAAAAAAAACCTAAGTTTTTTCACGCAGATAACAAAAGGAGCAATCAACATTACATTACATATTACATTACATTACATAACCATACATATTCAAAGAAGGTGTACAGTCTATTTCCTAGTAGTCCACGTGGTCAATGAAGCCAATCAGGGTTGGCCACGTAGATCCCACTAATTTTTTTTTTATTTTACAATGCTTTTGTGTATAAAAATAGGGAATTGACCTTAATAATTCCAACTAGACGTCATTGGCGATTGTCAGTCCCACATTTGAATATTCCCCATGCAAGTTCCACCTTTCACCTATTTTTCCTCCATCGGTCCTCAGTTAAAAAAATTTAGCGGAATTAAGTTTTTTTTCCGAATTACAAACTGATATATTAGGGCTTTTGATTAGAACGAGAGTACAAGTCTATTGATGTTAAACTTACCTCGAAACGGTGCCCCAAACGACTTGATTTTTGTTAATTGGAAGTTTAAACACTCGAATTGAAACACCGTTTCCATCGTCTGGAGCACAATTTTAAGGTAAGTTTTACATCATTCGACTCGTATTCTCGTTCTGATCAAAAGCTCTAAAACGTCAGCTTGTAATTTTGAAAAAAAAAACTTAACTCCATTAAGTTTTTTTAACTGAGGATCAGTGGAGGAAAAATAAGTGAAAAGTGGGACTGACATGGGAAATATTCAAAGGTGGGACTGGCAATGGCCCATAACGTCTAGTTGGGATCATTACAGGCCAATTCCCCTAAAAAATTAGTTAACGGGTAAAGTTGATAAAACACAAAACAAGTCAGCTGCTAAATGCACGTAACATCACGGGTTCAAAGCCTGGGATTAGTATTTTAGTTTTCTTTCTACCGTATTTATTTAACAGGATGTAGTGGAAATTGGTTGGTTTTTTTTATCTTAATTTATTTAATTCTCATTTTTTTCTAATGTATAATCAACATATTATACAAAAATATATATAACTTCTATTTATTTACATACGACAGGAATAAAAGAAACTTGCATTTAAAAAAATTTGACTTTCTCTCTCCACATGCAAGACACACGCATATTCTACCCTCATTTTGGTCCTTATAACTTTTTATACGACATTATTTATTCATAAAAATTTCACCATAAAATCGAGCGTCTTTTTATCTTTAATTTGAGTGCCATATTGCTATATAAAATATGACGACTAAAAAAACTCACAAAAATGTGTTGTATTTCTATGTTATATAACATTTTTTGTGCTGGATTTTTGTACTAAATTTTTTGTGCTGAATTTTTTTTCCTAAATTTTTTTTTTTCTGAATTTTTTTTGCTGGATTTTTTGTACTAGATTTTTTGTGTTGTACTTTTTTGTACGGGATTTTTTGTGCTATATTTTTTTGTACTGGATTTTTTTTGTGTTGTATTTTTTAGAAAACAAAAGTGGTAATAAATGTCATTTTCACACTCCTACTTATAAGGACCAAAATGTTTTAGTACCAAAATGTTTTTCCTTTGTACGTATGAGGAGTGTCACATGTCATAATCACAATTTTTCTTAGGCTACTTAGGCAAAATTTACTTTTTAGTGGATCCTTCCCATATATATATATATATATATATATATGGATGAGTTAAAATAAGAACCACCTTAAGTTGTTAGAACCGTGAGAACTAGGCCATCCAAAAAGTTTTTCGGAAATGTTTTTTTTCTCAAAAGTCATAAAAAATTACTTGTTTCAGCAATAAATAAATAAATAAAATGCCGCAAACCAACATTTACATGAGGCGTAAAAAAATATTTATCTCCGTACAAAATTTACGCAAGTGCGTAACAAAAATTTGTATCAGTCAAAACTACCAACTCGACAACTTTTTTACTTTTTTTTCATTGATGTGTTTATAATCAACTCGACAATTCTTTTACTTTTTTTACAGATGTATTCATAATATTTTCATCTACGTTTGTGCAAAAAATTTTGCTCGCGTGTGAAGAAAAAGTTCTCACGGTTCTCACAACTTATAATAGTTCTCATTTGAACCGAGCCCTATATATATATGTATATAGGGATGGATTAAAATGAGAACCAGCTTACTTGTGAGAACCGTGAGAACTAGGTCATCCAAAAGGTTTTTCCAAGAATTATTTTTTTCTCAAAAGTAAAAAAAATATCACTTGTTTCAGAAAAAAAAGGTCAAAAAATACCGCATACCCACATTTACATGAGGCGTAAAAAAATATTTATATTCGTACAAAATTTACATCAGCGCTTAAAAAAACTTGCATCAGTCAAAACTACCGACTCGACAAATATTTTTTTTACTTATTTTTACAGATGTGTTTATAATATTTTCATTTACGCTTGTGCAAAAAAAAAAAATTGGCCCAACTCGCACAGGAACAAAAGTTTTCACGTTTCTCACAACTCGTGATGGTTTTCATTTGAACCGAGCCTTATATATATATTAGTGATGTAGGAGAAGGTTTATTGGAGAACACTAAAAGAGTGGGGAACTGGGGAACACTTTTAAAAATTATACTTAACATGTTCAAAATTATTTTTTTCTAAATTTTTTTCGACGCTTTTTCTTATAAATACAAGTAGAAACAATTTTTAATAAAAAATCAAAAACAAAAAATATTTAAAAAATGTTTAAAAAACAGTTAACAAATATATATCTTATAAAATTAATCTAACATGTTAAAATCAATTTTTAATAAATTTTTTCAGCGCTTTTCCTTATAAAAATAGGTAGAAACTATTTGAATAAAAAAATAATTTTTTGTAAAAAAAAATAGCATTTTTTAATTGTTTTTTTAAATATTTTTAGTTTTTGATTTTTTTTATTAAAAATATTTCTACAAGTATTTAATAGGAGAAGCGCCGTAAAGTTTTTTTTTAAATTAAAATGATTTTTAACATGTTAAGTTAAATTTTTAAGAGTGTTCTCGGTTCTCAACTTTTTTAATGTTCTCCAATGAAACTCACACTAGTGATGTACTAATTAGGGCTGTGCACCGGTTCAGAACCAGACCAAACCGAAACCGTTAATTGCTAAATTTAAGAACCGGAACCGAACCGTATTATGATGGTTCCGGTTCGGTTCCGAACCGGTTAAACGGTTCTTGTGTAAACGGTTCTCACGGGAACCTGTTGACAATTAAATCCTAAAATTAACAATTCAATAAAAACGAATCAAACCATTTAAAACATTAACTAAGAGTTACAACATTCAAAGTTCAACCAACCAACACAAAAGTAGCAAAGCAACAATAAAAAATTTCAAGCCATAAAACAAACTCTAAATAAACTATTACAACTATCGTGTTAACAATTAAAACAAACATCTTCAAACTTCATTCGATCTTGAATTAGCTTCTTTTCAAAAGTAGCCAAGTGCTTCACGTGGTTAACAAAATCAGTTGATCAAAATAAATGAATAGCCAATAACTTTCACCAATTTCTTAACATGAATATTAAACGGCTAAAAATTGTTAAATGTTTAGAAACTATTTGGTTCACGTGAATAGATTGATCAGTAATGCATCTACTGTATTTACCAAGTGATACACTATTTATATACACATTTACAATTCGATCAACATTGATTTGATTATTTTTGTTCAATTTTTATTTTCATATACAGAAAACTATATGTATCAGAAAGAAAACATCTAGAAAAAAAATATATGCAATCATAAAAAAAGGGTCATGTAGAATATCGTACCTGTATTTGCAGGGTGTTGATGGAGATGAACTTGTATGATAGCAATTAGGGTTAGGGTTGAGAGATGGAGAAGAATTAGAAGATGAAAGACGAGATCATGGAATGAATATAAATGGAGGGAATAAGAATTAGGATGGTGGTATGATGTTGAAAAGCCCATTAATAAAATAGGGGTTTAAATATTTATAATCCCAACTGGTTCTAGCGGTTCTTTAACCGGAATCGTGGTTTTAACCAGAACCGAACCGGGAACCGTTTTTACCCAAATTTAAAAACCGGAACCGGACCCTATATACAAAAATACGGTTTGGATCTAGCGGTTCCAGTTCGGTTCCTCGGTTCTGACGGTTCTAAAGCGTATACTGCTCAGCCCTATGTATTATGCAAAATAATACAGTTATATATCCATTTTGCATCCAACTTCTCAAGTCTTGCAACATCCCGTTTACTCGTTCGTGTTCCTTCAAACTCTATTCCAAATCCTACTTCAAATTCTAATGCAAATATTGTTACATTTAGATTAAAAAAAAAAACTTAAGTTTTTTCACGCAGATAACAAAAGGAGCAATCAACATTACATTACATATTACATTACATTACATAACCATACATATCCAAAGAAGGTGTAGAGTCTATTTCCTAGTAGTCCACGTGGTCAATGAAGCCAATCAGGGTTGGCCACGTGGATCCCACTAATTTTTTTTATTTTACAATGCTTTTGTGTATAAAAATGGGGAATTGACCTGTAATAATTCCAACTAGATGTCATTGGCCATTGTCAGTCCCACCTTTGAACATTCCCCATGCAAGTTCCACCTTTCACCTATTTTTCCTCCATCGGTCCTAAGTTAAAAAAAATTAGTGGAATTAAGTTTTTTTCCGAATTACAAACTGATGTATTAGGGCTTTTGATTAGAACGAGAGTACAAGTCTATTGATGTTAAACTTACCTCGAAACGGTGCTCCAAACGACTTGATTTTTGTTAATTGGAAGTTTAAACACCTGAATTGAAACACCGTTTCGATCGTCTAGAGCACAATTTTAATGTAAGTTTTACATCATTCGACTCGTATTCTCGTTCTGATCAAAAGCTCTAAAACGTCAGCTTGTAATTTTGAAAAAAAAAACTTAACTCCGTTAAGTTTTTTTTAACTGAGGATCAGTGGAGGAAAAATAAGTGAAAAATGGGACTGGCATGGGGAATATTCAAAGGTGGGACTGGCAATGGCCCATAACGTCTAGTTGAGATCATTACAGGCCAATTCCCCTAAAAAATTAGTTAACGGGTAAAGTTGATAAAACACAAAACATGTCAGCTGGTAAATGCACGTAACATCACGGGTTCAAAGCCTGGGATTAGCATTTTAGTTTTCTTTCTACCGTATTTATTTAACAGGATGTAGTGGAAATTGGTTGGTTTTTTTTATCTTAATTTATTTAATTCTCATTTTTTTCTAATGTATAATCAACATATTATACAAAAATATATATAACTTCTATTTATTTATATTATGAAATTAATATAAATTTATCAACTTAGCCTCTGTTATCTTTATTTATAATTTTCTATGTTTTATCTATAAACAAAATTAAGATTTTAAAACAATAAAAAAACTATTGTAAAATACATATCACTATCCTTTTAAGACCTGCATATTTTTATCTATGCTTCAATAAAAGTTTTATACAAAATCAAATACAACTAATTATTTTGATCTTTACTGTGATGAACTGAGTAAGTAACATTGGAACAACGGTACCCGTACAAATATTCATTTAAATAGAGTTATAATAGTATAAAATAATTGTTTTTTTTGTTGCTACTAAAAAAAAATACCAGGTTATTTTGTGCTCACACCATCTCTATATAATTAATGGAAAATAATAATAAAATTCTATGTAGTTTTTCTGTTTATCATAACGTACTGTATTATAATAAACTGCACACATCACCTTCTTACTAGACACCCGCCGCGTAGCGCGGGTACTCACCTAGTTTCAAACATTATCGAATATATCAAACAATCCTATGCATTTGTAGAAACCTATTATAATAAACTTTTTGTATAATAATACTTAAGTGGTCGCAATACTTAAGGCATGAACTTTATGTATTAGCATATGTATTATAAAAATGTCATGTAATTGTTGGTTGGATATGTATGTTTTCAAGTTATGCCGAATATTGTCTCTTCATTAATTCATGTGTTAAACATCTCGTCGCAACGCGTGGGAAGTGTCTCCTCATTTATTCTTTAAGTTATAAACGAATTGACAATTATACTCTCACGTAATTTGCATTTGAGGGAATTTAACCAGAAAATCTAACTAGGTTAGAAGGCAAAAAGGCCATCTAATGATATATGTTAACTTTAAGGACATCTAGTATAATTTTGATAGTTAAAAGACACCACTTTAAACGTGGACATAAAGTGCAATTTAGTCTTTTTATTTTTTATATGAACTTTTATGTCTCCCACATTTAAATCAGGCTTGGGTGATGTCTTATTTCTATAAAGGAATGTTTTACGCAATAGTAATCATTTTTTTTCAAAGTTTCATTAAAGTTGCTAAAAAAGCTCCGTCTACAAAAACCCCAAGTGTCGTTATTGTTCTATTGAAGCGAAGATTTTATAATTTTTATAAGAGTAAATTACTATTTTGGTCCCTGTGGTTTAGCCTGTTTAACCATTTCAGCCCAAAAGAAATCTTTTAATGTATCAAACCTTAAAAATGCATTTTATAATGGTTTTTCCCCTGACACTAACTTTGTTTCTTTTTTTGCGGTTAAGTGCAAGGGTAATTAAGTCATTATATACCTTAGGGGTTGTTTTTCATCAATATTTAAGAGATTATTAATGCAATTACTCAAGTTTTTTTATTATTTCGTTATTTAACAAAATACGTTTTAAACATACAAATAAATATGTATTTTCATTAACCGTTTGTTTTTATAAAAGTCGTTTTAAAAAATAATTTGTTTATTTACATTTTGTTTAAACCATATATCGTTTTTAAAATTGTTCCTTTTTAAACCATTTGTTTTTTTAAATCGTTCTTTTTAAAGTCGTTTTTCATTTAAAGTTTTTTAAACAGTTCATTTTATACCATGCTTTCTAAAATCATTTATTTTTAAAGATTTTTTAAACAACTTACTTTGTAAAGTCGTTCATTTTTTTAAATTTTACAAAACAACGTGTATAAAAACAAAAGAAATGTAAGATTTGAAAAAAAAGAAACATTTTAATAAAATGTTTGCAAAAGATCGTTCATTTTTCAAACTTTTTTTTTGAATAGTCTATTCTCTTTCACATCTTCAATTTCTTTTGACCATTTGTTAATTCAAAATTCGTTATTTTTTAACCTTTCGTTTATTAAATTCGTGCGTTTTTAGTACCTTACACTTATTAACTTATTTTATTAAGGATATGAATTAAAAAAATAAGTCCTTTTATGTATAATGCACTTTTATGTATAATAAATGAATGAATATATTAAATATATAATTTACTATATATATAAAAGCTTATAAATATATTAAATATATAATTTACTATATATAAACGTCCTTTTTTTGAAACTTCGTTTTTTAAATCACTCGTTCGTTTAAAATCAATCATTATTAGATTCCTTCGATTTTTGAAATTGTTAATTTTCTGAAGATCTTTTTTCTTAACGACTATAAGTAAACTGAATACAAAGTTTTAAAAATGAATGATTTAAAAAACGGTTCCAAAAGGAACGGTTTAAAAAGAAACGCTTTTAAAAATTAACGACTTAAAAAAATGAATTGTTTACAAAAGTTAAAAAAATGATTTTAAAATGAACTTTATAAAATGAATTGTTTAAAAAAACTTTAAAAGACAAACAACTTAAAAAGAACGAATTTAATAAACAAGCGATTTAAAAATTAATAATTTTAAAAACGATAGATGGTTTAAAAAAGGGTTAAAAACAAATGATTTTAAAAATGAAGTTTATAAAAAACAAATGCTTAATGAAAATACATATTTATTTGTATATATAAAACATATTTTGTTAAATAATAATCGTGAAAATAACAAAATAATAAAAAAAACTTGAGTAATTGAATTAATAATCTCTTAAATATTAAATGAACTATGTAATTATCAAAAACAGTCCATAAGGTATAAAATTACCTAATTACCCTTACACTTAACTAAAAAAAGTAACAAAGTTAGTGTCAGTTGCCAAAACTGTTATAAAATGAAACATCAGGGGGTCTGATATGTTAAAAGATTTTTTTGGGCTGAAAGGGTTAACTGGCTAAACCACAAAGGCCAAAACAATAATTAACTCGTTTTATAATTAAGTGGCCTAAATTAGCCAATGAGATGGTGGTGGAGTGATAAGGAAGAGAATTGGTGTTCTAAGGGACCCAGGTTCAATTGCTGCCCTCACCATTATTTTCTGCGGCAACTGCTGATGATGGAAGACTAGGTGAATATGCGGAGCCCTGGTTCGATCCTTGGACTGAGCGAGTTTTACTTCACCACACTGTCGTGCCTTCGGTCGAGTGTTCACGGGCTTCGGCCCTAAGTGAGGTTTTCCCCGGTTCGGAGACAAGTGTATTCCGATGTGATGAATTTTGCCTGGAGCACATTTGAAAGATTCGTTGACCGTTAAAAAAAGGCCTAAATTAGAAAAATGAAAGTTGGTTACTATTTTGTAATTATATTTTCTAGTTTAATTCGAAACTAGGTTTTTTCTGTCGCGCGTTGCGGCGAAACGGAGCAAATGATAATGTAAAACAAATGTTATTTGAAAATGTAGCATGTTGTTTAAAAAGACACACGTTAGAATCGGTTCAGTTAATCATCGTCTCATTTTACAATACCAAATAAATACTTTATTTTTTTAATATAAATTTGTTTTTAATAAAACTTATACTAATTGAGGGTAAAAATGAAGTACAACTACGTACTTAAGTTTTTAGAAAAAAAATTAACGAACATAAATTATTAAAGAAATATCAAATTAATTGATAAAGTAAAGATGATTTAAAAAAAAAGAATATTTAAAAACAAAATAAATGATAAAGGTAATGTGGTTTTAGAAAAGGAAAAAAAGAAAATACTGTAACACCCCAAAAATGGGTTTGGTAATTTAAACCCGGTTAATATAAAGGAACGGGTAAAAATACCGTTAGGGGTAAAATTGAACCCGTAAATGAATATTAACTAGGAATGACTAACCTAGTTGAATATTAGTATCGTTGGTATTAAACGAAGGGTTGTGGCCTTATTTAATTAAAACGAAACATGAGGGACCAAAGTGGGACAACTTGAAAGTTGTTTTATTAAATGAAAACACACACACACACACACACCTCGTGTGTGTGTTCTGGATCGTTCAAGAAGAGGCTCCCATGGAGCCAAAACCCTAGTTCAACAATATCATCAAATTGAAGGGCCAAATGAAGTCTAAATTCATAACCGAACGTGAATTAATGATCACCCAGGCTAGGGGATCATAAGGTATGTGAAATTTTGATGATTCGTGAAGTTGTAAAGTTTGAATAATCATCATAATCGTGGATTATGTATGGATTAGAGAAGCTATGGCTAAATTAGTGATGTATGCTCATTTAGGAACAAACCCTATGTGAAGATTCTTAGTAAATTATTATAATTTGGGTGTGTGGATGAATTTCTACACTTAGCTAAGTGGGGTTGTGTTTAATCTATGAGATGGTATGAACTTGATTATGAATATGTGTAGTATGTGATGTGTACTTGTACATGGATTGAGTATGGTATAGACTTTGTATGATGGTTACGTGTATTGATGAATGGAAGTGATAATTAGGAAGAAAATCATGAAATACTTGTACATCATGCTTAGAAAGTAGTACGCACACCAAGTGTTTGATGAAATGTCTAAAAGACAATAATAAGTGAAATTGTATGCTAATGATGGGTAACCATATATAGTTCATGTGAAGATTTTGTAGGGATAATGTTGAGTATGTTTTATGCTTGTTTGAATGGATTAACGAAGGTCATATATGAGATGTGAATTTGATATGGTTGTTCATATGTATAAGCATATATGCTAATAAGAATGTGAATGTAATGACATGAATGTATAGGAATCATGTTAAGATGGTTGAGAGCGTGGAAGGCTAACGGACTAAGGAGACTCAAGTAAGCGAACGCAATTACGGACGCACAAGGTAAGTAAATCCCGGACTTACACTTTAGATGTAAAATATGTAGTAGTATGATGATTATTGTTATACATGTGAGAAAGTATTAAACAATGGAAGTAAATAGGTGAGTTTATGGAAAAAGGAGTCGAAAGTGGATAGGAAAGTGTAATGATGCTAATTGTTTTCTGTTAAGAATGAAATGGAAGTGCAGGTATACTAATAATGGAGTATGAAGGCTAAGTATGGAAGTCAGACGAGAATGTCCGAATGGATGGACGAATGGACTTATATGAACGGGAATAAGAGATGTTGATGCTTGATTATGCACGTTTTAAAGTATATATATATTATGTCACCGGTTGCTAATGAAGTAATTGGTTATGGTGACTGCAGGTTGTACAGGTTTATGAATGCTTGCTCAAGCCGTGTACGTGGTTGAAGATCGAGTCAAGACATGGATTGTACGTGGGTGTGTATGTGGTCTCTTAATTCGATATACGTATGTTAGTTTTGAATTAATTTACGAAAAGGGATTAATGTATTTAAGTGAAAGAAAGAATAACTTTTAAAGAAATTTTTAGTATGTGTTTTCCGCTGCGTTATATTTGGTTAAAACGTGTTAGGGCGTTACAAATACGTTAAAAGCTACAAGTAAATAAAAAAAATTAAACCATGTTAAAATTTAAAAATAAATATTAAAAATGATATATTGATATAATAAAATATTAAAAAGCTATATATTATTTTAAGTTTGAAATTACTATTCATGAACCTTCGAAAACTATATATATAAAATAAAATGGAAGGTAATTGTGAAGAAGAAAAAGTCAATAAAATCAAAACCAACTTTCATAATTGTTTCATTTAACTTCATTTCTAAAAATTACAATGAAAATATTCAATATGAATATACTTAATTGATTTTATAGTTAAGAAAATATTAAAATTTAGTTACTACTAGAATTGAGACCCGCCGCAATGCGGCGGGAATTCTTTAGTTATAACTAAGTCGATCTAGGACTCGCACGTTATGTTAAACCAGTCAAACGGGAAAAAATAGACGATGTAAAAACGTTCACCCATACACGCACGTTGCGTCGTGTTAACTCACAAAATTTAGAACGACACGTAAAAACGTTAAACCAAAGACGCACGTTACGATGTGTTAAGTCACAAAATTTAGAACCAAACATAAAGCGGAAAATGAAAACTATAAAGGATCAAAGTTAAAAGTAAAAAGAGTTGTGAGAATAGATTGCTAAAGATAAAAAGTTTTGGGTTAAAAGTAAAAAAAACAAATACTTTTGGGTTAAAAGTAATTTATGAAATACTTTTATGTGAAAAGTAAAAAAATCATTTTTTTTTGGAAAACCCTTAAAGCCAAGGTTACGACAACCATATGCATAACCATTTTTTCTTTAGAAAACCCCCAAAGCACACCCCGCGTTGTGGCGGGGCGTAAAACGGTGTCAAATAGTACTAGTGTCACACAACCGTGATCGATCACCAACACTGACTCGACCTAGGATCTGCGTGTTGCGACGAACCTGTCAAACATGAAAAAATAGAGGTAAAAACGTTGAACCACACATGCACGTTGCGTCGT
Organism: Helianthus tuberosus; assembly: GCA_030545235.1. Taxonomy (NCBI): domain Eukaryota; kingdom Viridiplantae; phylum Streptophyta; class Magnoliopsida; order Asterales; family Asteraceae; genus Helianthus; species Helianthus tuberosus. The sequence goes on from CM060433.1 coordinate 132,622,281, forward strand.
GTTAACTTGCAAAATTTGAAACAAAACATAAAAAAGTTGAACCACACTCGTACGTTGCGTCGTATTAACTCTAAAAATTTAGAACTATACGTATCGAAACGTAAAAACGTTAAACGAACGACGAAGAGTATAATTGACAAAAGTTGTGAAGTTAAATTGCAAATAATGAAAAGTTTTGAGTTAAAGTTAAAAAAACAAATTTTGTAAGATTAAAATTGAAAAAAATAAAAACCTTTGGGTTAAAACAAAAAAAAATCAAGTTTTTTTTTTTGAAAATCCTCAAAGCATAAGTTACAAGTATTTATGCATGAAAAAGTTACTTATTTATATACGGAATAATTTCACAATATCCCTTTTCCCAAATTCTTATTTGTTGCACTTGGAACAAATCTCGATTCTTCTGGATAGTCACGTTTATTCCCTGTTGATAATGGGTTATGATTTCTAAAGGTATCCAATGGCCCTATCGAATTCACCACCTTTTCCCTATTGATCATGGCTTATGATTTCAAATGGTATCCAATGCCCCTTTCGAATTCACCACGTTTTTTCTTCTTTTGGCACAGTTATTTAAGCATAAGTATAAAATTTGTTTTGAGACCCCTTTTAGGTTTAAAACACATATATTAAGTTGAGGTTTTTTTTTTTTTTTTTTTTTTCATAAAAGAGTATAGATGGAAAAAATATTTAGTGATTTAAAAAATATTTACTAAAAAACTAGTTTATTATATTGTTTTACGTATTTCTTTACTTTTAACTAATCTATTATATTGTTTTATCCAGTTAACCTATTATCATTTACTTTTTTTTCTTCAATCAACACATTTTATATTTTTTTTATTAACAGATTGTTAGATGTATGTATATTTTTTCTTTTAACTAATCTATGTTAGATGTTTGTATATTTTTTCTTTTAATTAATCTATTATATCGTTTTTTCTTCAGTTGTTAGAACGGACAAATTCATGACTAAACAAGTTTTAGTATCAAGTATAACTTATCTTAGAACAACATTATTGAAAGCAACTATAGTGTATAATAATATGATGATGAACTATTCTTTTGAATCATTATTAAACATTTTAAAAGAAAAAATAATAGCAAAATGTTGTAATACAAAAATCTATCAAACGAGAAAACCAATTTCAAAGTTGAAAAATAAATAAAAGTACCGTTAATAGAGCTACTCCATTAGAGATTTGAGATTCTTAAATTTGTATTTTACAATTTACAAAGAAGGTGACTCAAAATTTCCTGTGTAAGATTAAATATATTATGTAACAATATTTAATCTATAGCCATTATAATCATTTACATAATAAAGATTAAAATATATAATAACCTATTATTTAAATTAGTTGGTAATTGTTGATGGACCATATTACCCTTAGTAACTAATTAGGTTTCCTCCTGGGTGCTTATATAAGGAGAATTAAGTGGAGGTTAAAGGGTTACTCAGTTTCACACCCCATAAGCCTAACATCAAATTCGTCCTCCATCTCCTAACCGATATCCCTTTTCGGTTCTCTAAGCCCCATCATCAGTCAGCACCCTAAGGAGGAACCAGATCACGATGACAAGCATGTCGAACTCCATTACTGGATTCTCCACTGGACTTTCTGCTGTGACATGTATGATTTATTGTTTTCCCTCATGCTTAAACAGAACTGAACCAACATGTGGTATCAGAGCATATGTTGATTAGTCGGTTCTGTTTTCGTATCCATTATTCTGGGATTGAAACTTGGAAAACGAAAATTTTGAAACCTTATGAATTGACAGCCGTTTTTCGAGTGGGTATATGTTCGAAATCCCTGTTTTCGGAAAAGATATAATCATATGTTTACTCGAAATCAAATGGGTTTATGTTTTACAACCGAAATCTGTTTAGAAGTATTAAAAGTTTCAGGTTTCGGGTTCCAGAATTTTATTTTTTTATGTTTAGGGTTCATCACATGTTCTTAGGAAATTCGAAAATTCTGTTATGATTTGGAATATGATTTGGATTATGAAGTGTTTTTTCTGTTTTGATCTGTTTTGTCCTCAATAGATTTTCGAAAAAAAAAAACTGTTATTAGATAAACATATCATAATTTTCGAAATATGTTGATAAAATTAGATCATCTTAAAACAGGAAACAATATCTCATAATCCCTTAGATTTCGAATTTCAGTTATGTTATCACAAGAAACAGCTATCAACAGTGGACTCGAGACCAAGATCTCGACTCGAGACCACAAGGTCTCGCATCGAAATCATAATGACTTTCAAAAGGTTTCAACTCGAGACCAAGGTCTCGACTCGAGACCATAACGCATCAACTCGAGACCACTGAGGATTCGACTAAGGCCATTAAACCATTACCACTCGAGACAGAGGTCTCGACTCGAGACCATTAGATCTCGACTCGAGACCATAACGTGACAAGGCGAGACCATTACGTATCAACTTGAGACAGAGGTCTCGACTCGAGATCATTAGATCTCGACTCGAGACCATAACGTGTCAGTTCGATCCGCGCTAACGGGTGGTTTGCTATTAAATAAATGGTTTTGTAATTTACTTAGTTAATTTAATCAGAATCAGATAATGTTTTGCAAAACCAGAATAACTTAACTTGAATGAGCTTTTGATATATCATTTCTGGCCAAAGCTGACTTGATACATCTACTTATCGTTCAAGTATTATGAAAGCTATGTTGTGTGTGCATCATAAGCATGAATGTCTTAATTTCTGGCCAAAGCTGATTTAATTCATTCATAGATGGCATACTCAACAAGTGCATAACTAAAGTGATTGTTTCAATTTCTGGCCAAAGCTGATTTGTTACAACCACTTTGCACATATGCTTAAATGATTACACTTCTGGCCAAAGCTGTTTTGTTTTCGTTTAAGTAGAATTTTTTAGCTAAGTCTATTATTTTGATGTTAGTAATAGACAATATCACAGCTTCATAATGTAAAATGGTCATTATTTATGCCTGCCTTAGTTTGACGTGCCCTTAGATCACATTAGGATTTCTTCTTTAGTATCATAACTTGCTCATCTTATTTCCACTATCAGCACCAAATTGCGGGATTCCACCTTTAACTGGTGAAAACTTTGCTGCATGGAAGGATGCCCTCATGCTTACACTTGGAGTGCTGGACTTTGATTATGCTCTAAGAGAGGATAAGCCAGCGGACCTTACTCCACAGAGTACTGCTCCTCAGCAGTTACTTCATGATAAGTGGACTAGAAGTAACCGCATGTCTCTCATGTTCATGAAGCAGTCCATTAATCACTCTATTAGAGGAGCTATTCCTGATTCTGACGATGCTAAAACCTACTTGGCTTCTGTGGAGGCTCAGTTCAAGGGGACGTCTAAAGCACACGCTAGTACTCTTATTCTCAAGCTGGTGACAACTAAGTATGATGGGAGGAGCGGCATTCGCGAGCACATCATGATGATGAATGACATGGCCAATAAGCTGAAGGGGCTGGAAATGGAAATCAGTGATGGTTTCCTTGTTCATTTCATCATTACTTCGCTTCCTTCGTCCTTTGAAGCATTCATGATCAATTACAACACTCAGAAGGACAAATGGACGATGAGTGAGCTGGTCGCTATGTGCGTACAGGAGGAAGAGCGTATGAGGATGGATCGCCATACTGATGTTGCCAACTTCACTACCTCCAACTCTAAGAAGAGGAAGAACAATTATCAGAGGAAGGATGCTTCTAAAGTCCAAAGGCCTAATCCTAATCCTAATACAAGTGCACCTTCCAGCTCTAAGAACTCCTTAGGCAGTATCCGCTGCAAGTTCTGCAAAAAGACAGGACACATGCAGAAGGAATGCCCTGATTTTAAGGAGTGGCTGGCTAAGAAAGGTAACGATTATTTTATGATACTTGAGTCCTATAATTTAAGTGTTCCTGCTAATTCTTGGTGGTTTGATTCTGGTTCTATGGTTCATGTTACCAATTCTACTCAGGGATTCCTTTCAATTCGGAAGCTGGAAAGAAACCAAAGAACGCTTAAGGTTGGGGATGATCGAGAATTAGAAGTGAAGGCCATTGGAACATTACAATTAGTTATGAAAACTGGTTTATGTATTAAACTTTATGATACCTTATATGTTCCTGAGGTAACTCGGAACCTTGTATCAGGACCAAAGTTAGACATGGACGGTTTTATTGTTTCCCATGGTCATCGCCAACTCTCTATCCTTTATGATTCTGTTCTTTATGGTACTGGTATTCTGGATGGTGGTCTCTATAGATTAGAACTAGAAGATAACTTTTCCAAATCTTTGTTGTCATATAACATTAATGAATCACTCACAAAGATGGAAGAGAAACGAGACTTAGAAACTTCATCCATTTTGTGGCATCAGCGTTTAGGCCACATCTCAAGAGAACGATTAAATCGTCTCGTAAAGGTTGAAGTCTTACCTCCTCTCGATTTCTCTGATTTTGGAACACGTGTCAAATGTCTTAAAGGTAAAATGACATTAGCGAATAAGAAAGGTGCCACTAGGAGCTCTAATTTATTAGAACTCATTCACACTAACATTAGTGGTCCCTACCAAATCGCTGGCATAACAGGACATACTTCATTTATCACTTTTATTGATGATTATTCTCGTTACATGTACTTGTATCTTATTAAGGAGAAATCTGAATCTCTAACAACTTTTAAAGATTATAAGGCTGAAGTTGAAAAGCAATTAGATCGTCAGATTAAAGTTGTGAGATCAGATAGAGGCGGTGAATATTATGGAAGACATACTGATGTGGGTCAAGCTCCTGGTCCATTTTATGAGTTTTGTAAGGGCCAGGGGATTGTGAACCAATACACCATGCCTGGTACACCTCAGCAGAACGGTGTCGCTGAAAGAAGAAACCGTACCCTTATGAACATGGTGCGCAGTATGTTAGCCAACACTAATTTACCATTATTCCTCTGGACTGAAGCGTTAAAAGCAGCTGTTCATATACTCAATAGAGTTCCTTCTAAGTCTGTCCCTAAAACTCCTTATGAACTTTGGACAGGAAGGAAACCGAGTCTTAAATATATGAAAGTATGGGGCTGCATTGCTGAAGCAAAGCTTTACAATCCTTTCCTAAGGAAACTTGACCCTAAAACAGTTACCTGTTTCTTTATCGGGTATCCTGAGAACTCTAAGGGTTATCGTTTCTATTGTCCTTCCCATGTCACCCGTATTGTTGAAACCAAGCGTGCCGCGTTCCTGGAGGATTTCAAGGTCAGTGGGAGCAGTACCAACCCTTACGAAGAATTGCAAGAAGTACAAGACGCGGGGGGGAGAGACTCGTCGCTTACCATTACTCCGATTACTCCTCTTGTACCCAATGAAACTACTGTACCTGAAGCTACTGCACCAACTCCAAATTTACCTCTACAATCAGAACCCATTATACCTCATGACGAAGGCACATCAAACACTCATAACCACGACAACGCTGAACCCGATAATCCACTCAGGAGGTCATCTAGGCAAAGAAGGCCTACTAATTGGGATGATTATGTTACCTACCTGACTGAAATGGATGCTGGAAAGCTCAATGATCCTATCTCTTACAATGAAGCCATTAGCAGTGATCAGTCTTCTGAATGGAATAAAGCAATGATTGATGAGCTTGAATCCATGAAGAAAAATGACGTTTGGGATTTGGTAGAATTACCCAACGGAGCCAAACCCGTAGGATGTAAATGGGTATTCAAAACAAAACTGGATCCGAATGGGAACGTTGAACGCTACAAAGCGAGATTGGTTGCAAAGGGCTACACTCAGAAAGAGGGAATTGATTATCAAGAGACTTTTTCACCTGTCTCTCGTAAAGATTCATTAAGGATCGTCATGGCCCTAGTAGCTCATTTTGATTTGGAGTTACATCAGATGGACGTTAAAACCGCTTTCCTTAACGGAGATTTGGACGAAGATGTTTACATGAAACAACCTGAAGGCTTTAAACCTGAAGGTCAGGAGCATCTAGTCTGTAAGTTGAAGAAATCCATTTACGGGTTAAAACAAGCATCACGTCAATGGTACCTCAAGTTTGATGAAGTCATGAAGAAGCAAGGTTTTATGAAGAATCAAGTGGATCAATGCACCTACCTCAAGATGAGTGGGAGCAACTTTACTATACTTGTCCTTTACGTAGATGATATTCTATTGGCAAGTAATAGTTTAGACATGTTGCATGAGTCGAAGCGGTTACTTTCGCATAACTTCGACATGAAGGATCTCGGAGAGGCTTCTTACGTCATTGGCATCGAAATTCACCGAGATAGACACAAAGGGATCTTAGGATTGTCCCAGAGGGCCTACATAGATCGTGTCCTTACGCGTTACAACATGCAACAGTGCAAACCCTCCGTCGCTCCAGTAGTTAAGGGAGATGTTTTCGGTTCATTCCAGTGTCCGACAACAGAGGTTGAGAAGGAGCAAATGAGCCAGATACCTTACGCGTCAGTAGTCGGGAGCTTGATGTATGCTCAAGTCTGTACTCGCCCAGATATCGCTTATATTGCTGGAATGTTAGGCCGTTATCAGACCAATCCTGGCCTAGATCACTGGAAAGCAGCTAAGAAGGTACTTCGGTATCTGCAAGGGACGAAAGACTATAAACTGACTTATAGAAGAAGTGATCATTTAGAAGTGGTGGGCTATTCTGATTCTGACTTTGCAAAGTGCAAAGATGACAAGAAATCCACTTCGGGCTATATCTTTATGTTAGCAGGCGGCCCAATCTCATGGAAGAGTCATAAACAACAGTTGACCACAACTTCCACAATGATGGCAGAGTACTTTGCTGTTTATAACGCAACCTGTCATGGAATGTTGCTTAGAAATCTGATCACTGGACTCAAAATCGTTAATTCCATTTCTAGACCATTGAAGCTTTACTGTGATAATTCAGCTGCCGTTAGTTTCTCGAACAGTAACAGTTCGACTGGAGCTGGTTTATATCTCGATACAAAATATCTGTTCGTACGAGAACGAGTTGAGGAAAATAATCTTTGTATCGAATATATTAGTACTAAGGATATGCTTGCGGATCCGATGACTAAAGGTCTCCCTCCTAAGGTTTATGAAGAACATGTTCGTAATATGGGATTTTGTAAAGACCTTATTTGAGCATATTGTACTAGCTTATGTTTTATGTTAATGAAATTTCCTCAGTTTGATTTTGTATGTCTCTTAGAATATGTTCAACCGGTATAATGGCATATTGACAAATAAAGTTACAAATCAAACAAAGGGCTTACGCGTATTTTGATCATGACGATTAGGTTTTAAATTAAGGCTATAGTATGATTAATGGGGGTCCTGAGTCGCATAATGATTCAACGGCTGTATTTCTCTGCTATAGTACTTGTTTAAGGCTAAAATGAGTGTTAACTCCTGATCAGGCTTATCTAATACTCATAGTAAATGATTACTCGGCTAAGTGGGAGAATGTAAGATTAAATATATTATGTAACAATATTTAATCTATAGCCATTATAATCATTTACATAATAAAGATTAAAATATATAATAACCTATTATTTAAATTAGTTGGTAATTGTTGATGGACCATATTACCCTTAGTAACTAATTAGGTTTCCTCCTGGGTGCTTATATAAGGAGAATTAAGTGGAGGTTAAAGGGTTACTCAGTTTCACACCCCATAAGCCTAACATCAAATTCGTCCTCCATCTCCTAACCGATATCCCTTTTCGGTTCTCTAAGCCCCATCATCAGTCAGCACCCTAAGGAGGAACCAGATCACGATGACAAGCATGTCGAACTCCATTACTGGATTCTCCACTGGACTTTCTGCTGTGACAGGTATGATTTATTGTTTTCCCTCATGCTTAAACAGAACTGAACCAACATCCTGAGCCAAAAGGAATTGAATTACATGAGATTTTGTTTTTATTTAAAAAAAATTGATTTTAACACGAACTCCGAGCATTTATATATTAATACTGATTGTTTAAAATTTATGTTTTAATACGAACTCCGAGCATTTATACATTAATACAGATTCTTTAAAGTTTATGTTGTAATAACCAAATACAATTTTTTTTTGCTTTGTAAATGACAGTATGTGGTGATGCCATATCCACCGCTGGACCCTTATATTTTTATATTTTGAAGCTGAAAGACTGATGGTGAAAATTGCGAATCAAACGCATACTTTATTTAGTGTTTGTGCAACTTACTGTTGTTGCCACATTTTTTACAATATAAACTTTTAATTAAAAAACAAAAAAACTATAATGAGTTAGTTATAATACAACATCCCTTTTAATTAAAAAAAGTTATTAAAAACTATAATAAGTTATTTAAAAAATGAAAAAAAAAACGTAATGAGTTAGTTAAGGAATAAAATTAAAAAAAAATGATAAATTGCTTGATTAAATAAATTAAAAGAAAAATTAACAATGATAACAATAGATAGGTTAAAGATCGATAAACAAATACAACAGAACACCCATTTTAGTAAATATTTTTTTAAATAAACCCTTTTTGATAATTTTTTTTTTACCAATACCCATTTGGAAAAAAACTCATATTAAGTTATTGCAAAAATACAACTACTACAAAAAACATTGTAAAAATATAACTTACAAAAAACATAGAAGTACTATAATTCATAAATAAATTACTTATGTATATTTTTGAAATATTAAACTCTTAGAATAATCATGTTTGTGCGTATATTTTATTTCATGCACCGCTTAATTGTAGAAGGGATCACTACTGTCTTGTACTCTATATAACTTACTGGTTAGCATATTCTCCTTTCTTTGTCATTCACTGTGAGTCTGTGAGTTACTTTGTCAAGGGACACACACAAAAGGTCATATGAAAATAGGCTTTGGTTATCCACACACCCTCTCAATTTATCCACACATCCCCTAACCCTATACACCCCTTATTGCCCTATGCGCCTGAAAATAGACCCACCTGATAAGCCCCTCATTGCCCTATACGTTTACTTTTTGGTTACTTTTTCACACATCCTATTAATTGTCAATGATTGGGTGTCAGCCAATGATTGCCCAATCATTGGCTCTTTTGTGTGGAATAAAATTGAGGGGGATGTGTGGGTTTTCATTGAGATGAAATATTATTTAAAAAAAACTTTATATATATTTTTTTTAAATTGTTGTTAAAATAAAAAAAATATAAACATTTATATTTATTGTTATTTATTGTTATAAAAGGAAGGTATATAAATGTCATTTTTTATTTAATATATTTAGAAAAATGGCAACATTTTTATTAGTTAATTATTATTATAAAACGTCAATATTTTTTTTAATTAGTATTATAAAACGTCAACATTTTTTTAATTAGTATTATAAAACGTCAACTTTTTTTAAATTAGTATTATAAAACTTCTACATTTTTTATCAAGTGTTAGTATAAAACGTCAACATTTTTTTTTAATTAGTATTATAAACTTCTACATTTTTTTATCAAGTGTTATTATAAAGCGTCAAATTCTCTATAATCCAAAACGCAAATGTAAGTGAACATTGTTTGATAAAATAACACAAAACACAACACTTTCATACAAAATGTAATACAATACATAGCCGTAACCCTAAACCCTACACACTAAATCGCTAACTATTACATATTATTACTTAGATTCACACGAACCCGTTGTGTATCTAAATCAGGTTCTCAAACAAACCGTGAAATCGAACAGTTTCTTCGTACAACTGTGGCTAATGGAAATGCATGAAAAATATGATGAAGAAGTTGATTCTCGATTTGATGAACCTGTTCTTATGACAAACCCTTCATCAATTGAGATTTTAAATACAAGGCAATGTCGTGAGTTGGGAATAGAATCGGTTAGTTCATCGCGCGTCTGAACCGACTTTTAAACCGGACGGAATCTACGAAGAAACTGTTCGATTTCACGGTTTGTTTGAGAACCTGATTCAGATACACAACGGTCTCTTTGCTTCGTCCACTAGAACTATTTGTGTATGCATTCTTTTGGTTGTTAACTACCAAAAGAATGCATACACAAATAGTTCTAGTGGACGAAGCAAAGAGACCGTTGTGTATCTGAATCAGGCTCTCAAACAAATCGTGAAATCGAACAGTTTCTTCGTAGATTCCGTCCGGTTTAAAAGCAGGTTCAGACGCGTGATGGTATATGGTGGTCACGGAACTACCGGGCGTCGGTAGATGCCGGTGACGGAACTGCCGCGCGTCGGTAGATGCTATCAAGACTACACCAGGAATCGACAATATGAGAGTTCCGTGCTATTTGCACGGTAACATCTGACAATGTCGGAGTTCCGGATGACTTGGCAATTAATGTTGGATGATGCATCCCCCACCGCCAAGCACCTCACCATAGACCGACGTCCCGGCGCATGAATCTGAAATATGAGCTCAGGTACTCGTTTGAATCTGAAATATGAACGCAGTGCACTTCTCCATAAGAATTACGTTTCCACCACCGTCAAAACACCGACTTTCGATATCCTGTTAAAAAACATAGAATTATAGTGTTAGACTCGATATTAGAAATTATATTGTAAAATATAATAAACAAACAACACCACCACCACCACAGCCGACCACCCACCACCACCATAGCCGACAACCCACTACCACCACAGCCGACCACCACCACCAGTCGGCCGCCCACCACCGCCCACCACCTTCCACCCACAACCTAACCACCACCAAAACCACCAGCCCAACTACCACAACACACCACCACCACCACCACCACCACAACCTACCACCCTCAACCACCTCAACAACCACCACAACCTACCACCCTCAACCACCTCAACAACCTACCACAACCCACCACCTCACCACCGTCAACCACCACAACCCACCGCCTCAACACCACAACCCACCACCCACAAACACCACAGCCTATCACCGACTACACAACACCACCTAACCACCCACAAACACCACAGCCCACCACCCATAAAAATCTGAGATAAAAATTGAAAATTAAACATAAAAATACGGAAATACGAACTAACCTTAAATACTCCGAGCGTATGAAGAGATACGAGAGCGATAACAATACGAGAGACAAAGAATCCGTGCGTGTGTGTGTACTTACGGATCTTCATTGTGTGGTCCAACGTTGTCTCGTGTGGTCCAAGACCTTTTTGGGTATATAGTTGGGTGTATATACGTCAAAGAGCAGGTCCTTGGTAAATAAGTCAAACAAAAACAACATATACGGCCCTCATTGATCTATATGACGCGTATTATTTACTTTTTGAAAAAGTATGTCAGTCTATACCGCCCTCATTGATCTATAAGGGGCTTACGAATTTAATTTTTCTGAAAAGGTGTCAGCCTATACGACCGTATAGGTCAATGAGAGACATATACACCACCTAACTTTTTGTTATACGGACCTCATAGCACTATGTGAGGCATATGTATTTACTATTTCTGGAAAAGTGGTCAGAATTTGTACTTTATACGCATCTCATTGTGCTATGAGCGGCGTATTGTGTCCTTTTTTTTTCTAAACAAATACTATTACGTACGAGAAAGTGTAATCCATATCCATCTTCACATTCACAATGGTTATGTGTAGATGTGGAAGGCAAGCTGGGGTAAAAACATCTTGGACGGATATTAATCCCGGGCGTCAATTTTACACCTGCGTGCAATTGGTATGTACTTTAAAAACATTTTGATGCAATGGTTGTTGTAACTTATGCATTATGATTTGTATAGTGCTAATGATATATATTAAGGCTACCCTATATTAATTCGCCTTCAGTTTCAGCGTTCTCGGTGCAAATTCTTTGCGTGGATCGACCTTCCCATATGTCCTCGGTCAGTTCAAGTCATCCGAGGTTTGATGGATACGAAAGCATTACTTGAAAACGAAGTCAAGTATTTGAAAGAGGAGGTTCGAATGTATAAAGAGCAAGTAGCAGAAATGGAAAATAAAAATTCAAGGGTCGTTCTTAATAGGGACACCTGTTTGATAATGTGTTGGATTTTGTTTTTTTGTCCGTATTTGTATTTGTCATTAGCCGTATTTAAGTTTATGCAACTTATGTAAACGAATGTAATGACTCTCGTATTTTGGTTATTTAGCGGAATGTTATGTCTTGAGAGTTTATGCAACTTATAATAATAAAACATATGCACATTAAAAAAAAACGATGTTATATCTAGTCCCGGCAAACGGGTCGGGCCGGGGGTCGGGTAGGGTTTTTGACCCATGACGATATTTTATGAAATGAAATTTGTGTATTATAAAATGTCAAATTTTTTATTTATCAATTATTATTATGTCTTTACTTATTTTTCACTTGTCATTTATTAACCATAACGCAATAAATACACAAAACATCGTTTTATATTAATACACAAAACATGTCATTTTAATACAAAATGTAACGACTAAACCCTAATCCTTGCAAACTGTATCGGTTATTCAGATCTCTATTCGGTCACCATATTGTTGCTATCAAGTTTAAGGATGCGTTCCACGGCAAACCTCCGACCTGATCTGGCACTCCCTCGTTGTCGCAGAAGAATTCTCAGTAACCGGTTCCACAGCATGAAGAACCAATGCATACAGAAGGAGTTCTCCCTCGAGGTTGCTGACGCAGAAGCATTGTCGTTGGTGGAGGTGGAAGAACATTCCAGTTCACTCTCACAGTCACCGGTAAATATCTACTTCCACCATCATAGACTGTGGGTGCAGAAGCATTGTCGTTGGTGGACGTTCCGGTGCATGAATCTGGAATACGAACGCAGTTAAGCGTTTGAATCTGAAATATGAACGCAGTGTACTTCTCCATAAGAATTATGCTACCACCACCGTCAAAACACCGACTTTCGATATCCTGTTAATAAAACATACAAGTATACCATTAGACCCGACATCCGAAAATATATTGTTAAAAATAATAAATATAATAATAAAAATAACATATGCACATTAAAAAAAAACGATGATATAAGTCTAGACCCGAAAAACGTGTCGGGCTGGGAGTCGGGTAGGGTTACGCTACCACCACAACCACCACCACCACCACAGCCGTCCATCACCACCACCACCACAACCACAACCACCACCACCACCACCACAGCCGTCAATCACCACCACCACCACCACAGCTGTCAATCACCACAACCACCACCACCACCACAGCCGTCAATCACCACCACCACCACAGCCGTCAACCACCACAACCACCACCACCACCACAACCACCACAACCATAACCACTACCACTACCACCACCACCACCACAACCACCACCACCACAACCATAACCACCACCACCACCACCACCACAACCATCACCACCACCACAGCCGTCAATCACCACCACCACCACAACCACCACCACCACCACAACCACCACCATTCCCCACCACAGTCAATCCCCCACCTTCGTCAATCCCCACCGCCACCAATCCCCCACCACCGTCAAACCCAACACCACCACAAACGGCGGAAATAAAACCAAAAAATAAAAAAAGTTTGAAGATTAAGCAATAAAATTTGAAATACAAACTAACCTTCATCGTGTGGTCCAGAGTTTGTCTTGTGAAAATCGTGTGGTCTAGAGCGTTTGTGTGTGTGTTCTTGGTGTTTTAGTGTGAGTTTTCAAATTTTAGATCTAGTTTACCCCTTTATTGAAGGTGGGAAAGTGTTTGTGTTCAATGAGAGCCGTATGGTTCAATAAGCACCTTAAAGTGTATGAAGTGTATAAATGAAATGCTATAACCAATTTATCAGCTCCTGTACAGGAGGATAAACTGGTTAAGGCATGTGTGTTTTAGGTGAAGTGTGCGAGTTCGAAACCCTGGGGAGGCCGGTCCGATACAGAAGGACCCCTCCCTTTTTTATTTGTGTAATTCTAGAGCACCTTAAAGTGTATAAATGAAATACTATAACCAATTTGTCAGCTCCTGTACAGGAGGATAAACTGGTTAAGGCATGTGTGTTTTAGGCGAAGTGTGCGAGTTCAAAACCGGGGGAGGCCGGTCCGATACAGAAGGACCCCTCCCTTTTTTATTTGTGTAATTCTAATTTTTTAAATCAAGTATAAAGGATATATTATAACCAGTTTATCAGCTCCTGTACAGGAGGATAAACTGGTTAAGGCTTGTGTGTTCTATGCGAGGTGTACGAGTTCGAATCCCATGGGAGGCCGGTCCGATACAGAAGGACCCCTCTCTTTTTTATTTGTGTAATTCTAATTTTTCAAATCCAGTCCCTGAGGTTTGTTTTGCACAAGAACAGTCCCTGCACAGTTATTAAAAACTAACTGTAATTCTAATTTTTCAAATCCAGTCCCTGAAATTCTTATAACCGTTTATACCCCTTCTGCACATGCTTAGCATTTTTAAAAAAGACCAATATACCCCTTCATTATAAGAATCCCAATACCTTTAAAAAAGACCAATATCCCCTTCGTTATAAGAATCCCAATACCTATTTGTTCGTACAACCACATTAAACCCAAAATACAACATAGATGCTGATAAAATATTAAACATGTTACCATCCATACATGCTGATAAAAGATTAAACGTTTATACAAAAACAACCGGGCATACAACTAAACATAAATAACAAAAGACGAATAAATATTTGTTCGTACAACCACATTAAACCCAAAATACAACCAAACGAAACAGATAAATACTACTCCTAAGCCATTTCCTCGTCACCGTCATCAGAACCACTATCATCATAACGTGTCAACTGCATCTGCGTGTCAGACGGGCCTGCCTGCGTGCCGGACGGGCCGGCTTCCGAGCCGGACCCCGGATACACTCGTGGTTGTGGCGGGTCTCGAACCGGCAACCCCGCCTCGCTACGCCTATCAGCCTCGCTAGCCATCATCCACTCCATCATATCCTCCATCCGGTCCATCCGCCGATCCTGCAGCGCCAACCTCCCCATCACAGCCGTCTGACCCGCCACAAGCCTCTCGAGGAGACGCTGAGTGGACTGAGGCAACCTCACCGCATGATAGACGCGCCGAGGATGCTGTGGCAGCTCCTGCGGATGCCCCTGCTCAACCTCAGGCTCGACGTCACCCTCTCCAATAGGCTCATCAACAACATGAGGCATATCCACCTCTGCAGCGTCCAGCAGATGTTGATGTACTAACGGCTGGGCTACGAAAATCTGATCGTTCTCACCGACAAACCGATAACCAATGCCCGGAAAGTTCACCGCCAAGTTCATCCCTCTCATCGTCCTAATACCCAAATACTCGAAAGGGGCAGGCGGTGGCAACTCACCGATGAATGGAAAATACCGACCGCAATGCTGGGCAATACGCGTGATGAACGCCCCTCCGTGCAATCCGCCACGCTTCTGACGTCGGGAAAATGAGGCGAAATACTCCGCCAGGCAGCGATGGAGGGCGCACGGCGTCCCCGTGAATAAACAGTAAAGATAGAACATGTCGTTTTTCGTGACCCACTCGTTGCTTTTGCCACGCCCAGATATCGACGTGGCAATGCAACGGTGTATGTAGCGAACGAGTGGGTCAGTAATCAATGAGACACGGGCCTTATGACCGAAGGGTACATCACAGAGGGTGGGCCACCAAGCAAGCAACTGATCATCAGGCATAGATGTGATCGCGGTGGTATAAATATCCTGAACCAACTCCTCATCAGTGTAGAATCCGGTGGCCAAAGCAAACTGACGCAGCGACATATTCTGTCGCTCCCCGAATAAACAGAAAGTTACCTCGGCAGGGGGTGGTTCCACCATCGGATCGTCCATATCTGAGTTAGACTGCTCAGCAGGCCGTGGTCGATAGATAAACGTGGAGAGGAACTCCACCACCATAGGCCTATAAGAAGGCCCAGCCGCATAAAAAAACATACGATCCCACGGGTTATTTTCCCCGATTATACCCTGGGCCCTCTGCTCCTCGTCACACTCCCGTAACGCGTCCCAACACAACGCCCTCTGCTGCCTCACTCTCATACCCCGGAACTTGGCAAAACGTCTGTATTCCATACTGCTCTGGGGAAGTCTAAAAATCGTACTGCTCACAATTACCCCCGGCCATCGGATTGAATACCGGACCACCATTTGGTGCCTGTTGTTCCTCATCTGACGACATATCTGCAACAATTAAAAGTTAATATTTTGTCAAAATATTAATAAAATTACGACAACCCACAAACACCACAGCCAACCCACAACCACCACAGCCAACCCACAACCACCGTCAAACCCTAACCCATAGATACAACCACCACCGTCCTAACCTCAACCACTCTAACAACCACCACCGTCCTAACCTAAACCACTCTAACAACCACCACCGTCAAACACCTCTACCGCCAAACACCACAACCAAAATATTTCAGAAAAAAAAAAAAAAACCCGTAAAAAAACAATAACAAAAAGGAAAGATGAAGATGTTACTAACCTCTTGTGGAAATTCGCACCGTATGGTTCGATACGGGATAGAAATGGTATACGGGAGAGAGTTGTGTGTGTTTTTGGTGTGTGTGTGTTTGAATTGATTTTGATCTAGTTTTCCCTCTTTAGTGAGCTGAAATGTTGTTTGTGTTGGTATACACTCCTCATTGGCCAATACGTGGCTTATAGATTGCTTACCAGCAGCCGCTTATTGTGCTATGAGCGGCATATAGAGGCTGGTATACACCTCTCATTGCCCAATATGCTGCATATGATGCCTTTCTTTTAATAAAAATAATGATGTAAATAAGTGTTTTTACATTATAAAACATTGTAATTAACATTTTTTATAAAAAAATGTTGCTTACACTATATTCAAAAGATAATAGAATGTAAAATAAAAAAAATAAAACATAATAATACGATTAAACAGTTTTACGTGTTACAACGAGAACCTACAACAAGTTAATAAAGTCTCTTCGTACACTTCTATTACTACGAAGTAACTTCTTACCCTCTGAAAGACGAGACATGTACATTGTCTCCCACTCCATAGCTTCAGTACTTTGATACATATTCCATAGTCCATTCGGTGGAGGCATCGGACCATCATCTGTTAACTTAACCATGATGAAATGGCCATCTTCCACATAGGCAATCGAAAGAACAGAATGGCCCTCCGTCGGACCATCAACATGGGAAAGTATGTTTGACAAACACCATTGCTTAAATGTTGAACAACCACACCAAATTTTTGAGCCACCAACAATCCGGCGTATGGCAAGAACATCCAGCATGCCATTGGTGCAGGTTCCACGTGCAACCAGTTTATTGATCGATATACTGTAGTGTAAAATCCCATATCAAAAGAGTCAAGAAGAGGCAACCACCGGGCTTTGTTAATGAATATCTCATCCAGTAGCTCTTGGCGGACCCACATCCAAGCATTCTGGTCCAACCCCAAACCCATAGCCACCAATCGAAACCCACAGTTACCGTCAGGCTGGGCATCTTCCATATGTGTTATGTATCTTCGATACATAGATGGAAGCCAGTCCTTAAAACGATCGATCATGTTTTTGTACCTGTAATTGGAAAATATATTGTGGAAAATCTTTATCAGGGAAAATGTATGTATGGAAGTACGTAGGATATTATATAGGTCAATGATTCATATGTGTTATGTATCTTCGATACATAGATGGAAGCCAGTCCTTAAAACGATCGATCATGTTTTTGTACCTGTAATTGGAAAATATATTGTGGAAAATCTTTATCAGGGAAAATGTATGTATGGAAGTACGTAGGATATTATATAGGTCAATGATTGTTGACGTACCTATCCCCCACCAACAGTGGAAAATCTTCATCTATAATTTCAACTGTCTTTTTAGCCTTATTTTTCTTTGAACGACTGCGTTGCACTGCTGGCTTTTGAGCGTCCTCGTCCTTCTTTTGGCTTTTGCCTTTTGCTTCGGACCGGGTATCTTTACGTCTCGCAACCTCCTCCTTCTTTTTTTGTTGTGCTTTAGAGGTTGGGCGCCCCCGAGTATCTTGTTGTACCTCAGGCGGTTGATGGTCAGTCATACTTGGATTCACCACCTCCTTTATCTTCGAAAACATACTTTTTAACACTATCGGTGGTTGCGCCTTCAGTTGTTGCATGACTCTGTCCATTTCCTCCCGAAGATTATTATCGTCTTCCTTAAGTTCTTCAGCATTGAAATCTAGTTTTGTCCAGAATTTGTCTACGGCGGCAAGAGGAATTTTGCAATCTGTATTTTAAAAACAATAGTTAGAAATGAGGGCGGGGGGTGGGTATTCATATGAAGTAGAATAAGCGGTTGAAGCCTGTTTTTATTACTTGTATTTTCCCACCACTCCATCCGACAAGCACATGGCAACTCACAACTCGTAAAAAGCACATGACCACAAGTCCCCCCTGCTGCGAGAAACGTACGTATCTTTTTCTTCTCCACAAGCAACAAATCTAGTGCTTTCAGGGAAACATTACCACGTAGGTTATCAAAGAATGATATCATGTGGTCCCCCATTTTCAAGGACCGGCTATCCTGAAAAGTGAGGTTTATTTGTATGCGTTGTGACTCTACAACTTTGTCAACAAGCCACACAAGTCTATGGAGCGAGCTGTTTGGCCCCTTAAGGTATCTCTTAAACTTAGCATGTTGGCTTTCAACTCTGTTGGTTGTATGTTGACCAAAGTTAGGGCTTGTGTTAGTCCAGGCTGAAACAAACTTTTCTTTATAGGGTAGTAGCCAGACAGTATACAAATAGTCCAAAACTCCTGAAAAAAAAAAACAGAATATAACGATTTGTAATGTTTGTATTGTAACACCCCGAACAAAGGCTGAAACAAAATTTCTCTGATAAATTAACTATTTTTAAATAATTAATTAAACAAATACAACTATGTAATTATTGGATTAAATTGGTTAAAAATTGAATTTTGGGAAAAAATATCAATTTTATATTTTCGAACATCATTCTGATGTTAAAATAATTATATAAAAATTTTCAGGTTTTATAAAATTAGTTTACTATTTTTATTGAATTTAATAAGATTAAAACTAACTTAATTCATAATAATTAGATAAAACCGGAAATAATTATAGTTTATATTTTTAGTAAATCAGGTTTGATGTATATGAGTTTATAAAAATGTTAGTTTTTATAAAAGTGATAAAAAAACGTACAAAATAAAATAAAAGGTGTGTGCCCGGTTAGATTTTAAGAAGTGTATAAAATAACTAATGTTAGGATAACTATCAGCTCCTGTACAGGAGGATAAACTGGTAAAGAAGGGGTGCTTTTACACGAGTTGTCCGGGTTCGATCCTTGCTAAGGGGCGGGTTATACAAGAAACCCCCCCTTTTTTGTTATTCTAATTAACGTAGTTAACTAAGTTAACTTCTTTTTTAAAGTATAAAACAACTAATGTTAGGGTATCTATCAGCTCCTGTACAGGAGGATAAACTGGTAAAGAAGGGGTGCTTTTACACGAGTGGTTCGGGTTCGATCCTTGCTAAGGGTCGGGTTATACAAGAAACCCCCATTTTTTGTTATTCTAACTAACATAGTTAACTAAGTTAATTTTTTTTTAAAGGATTTCTTATTCAACATTTAACTTGGTTAAGATTTTAGAGTTAAAATAAGTTTCAAACAAGGCTATTTCAACCCTTATACTTTAGATTTCAATAATTACATTTTATGCCCAATACTTTGTACTTTTAAATAATGTCAAAATAACCCTTAGACTATAACTTTCAATAAATGACAGTTTAGTCCCTGGACTTGGTTTTAACCATTTTTGTTATTCTAATTAACATAGTTAACTAAGTTAATTTTTTTAAGGATTTCTTATTCAACATTTAACTTGGTTAAGATTTTAGAGTTAAAATAAGTTTCAAACAAGGCTATTTCAACCCTTATACTTTAGATTTCAATAATTACATTTTATGCCCAATACTTTGTACTTTTAAATAATGTCAAAATAACCCCTAGACTATAACTTTCAATAAATGACAGTTTAGTCCCTGGACTTGGTTTTAACCATTTTTTAAGCAAGTTTCAAACAATGACAAACAAGTCCCTCAACTTATAGTTTCATAAAATGTCAAAATAGGCCCCTATAGTTTGTAATATAATACGTACCTGATCTATGGTCATCATTTTTTTGGGATTTTTGAACATTTGTATTACATGAATCCCGTAAGCTTGGGGTAAAGGGAAAAAATTCGAAACAATACGCAGCGTATAGGGCCATGAGCGCGTATATGCGGATCACCTTTTCAGCCTTTTCAGTCTGAACTCCGCTGTCTTGTCAGCAATATACCTTAAATTCAGATATTATAGTACCAATGAGCAGTGTATAAAGCAATGAGAGGCGTATAGGGTTTAATGCTCCAACTACCACCTTTCTAATACACCGCTCATAGGGCAATGAGGGTCGTATAACTTTACTTTTTCTGACATAATTAATGCACTCAACCCCTATACAACCCTCATTGCCTTATACGGGGCTGCTGGGGGGGGTGTCATTACTTTTGGGGATGTACCAATACCCTCACCCTGAAAATAACCCTTCTACATAAGATGGCTAGCTAGTTTGATTCATAAAATACCGTTGACACACAAAAGGTCATGAAAATAACCCTTCTACATATGATAGCTAGCTAGTTTGATTCATAAAATACTGTTGACAGAATCCTTTTGAAAATTGTTGAAGCTATGAACTGCGCTTTGGTTCAAAAAATGGTCACTGAAAATGATAAAGCGGTCCCTGCCTTAAGAGCAAACTCATTGTCTTTAGTTATGGCCTTTTTCTTTAGTTAGACAAAGACACAATGTACATAACATATATTGTCCACAAATCTCTTCATTTTCAAATCATTCAGAAATAGAGATAGACACTTACTGCATTGAAATTGTTTCATATACATCCTAGAGTAGTATTCATCGATGTCCCCTTTTGATGGAAATGGGATCTTTGACCAGCTTCATTGGTGCCCATCTACGAGGAACTAAGAGAGTGACCTTGAATATCTCCTAGATTAGTTTGCCAATGGGTATGTGCTAAAGAGTGTTGCAGGAGTGTCGCAAGACTATCACTAGCAATATTGCTGGTTGAGCTTGTGTTTAGAAGAGTGTCACGAAAGTGTCTCAACAGAATGTCGCAAAGGCCACTGTCATCAGGGTGTCACCAAACCTTGTGAGTGACAAAATGAATGTTTTCAATGTCGCAAAGACTAGATTCCACGAAAATCAAGGTCTAAAAATAAATTTTTGGATGGGAAATCAATCTCAGATGCAAAAATCAATCCAATAGAAAGCTTTGTAATGATTTGGAGATCGATGTCTGGAGAGTGGGGTGACTGGCGGGCTGGCGGCAACAGTGGGGTGGCATGTGATACCAAGCTAAAACACATTTGTATGTGTAATTGTAAATAGATTGTATATATTGATTGTAATTAGGGTTACAATTAGGACGGTGTTATATACTAATTAAACACATTTACACAATACTCTCTCTAAGAATATTCACATAATATTACCTCTCTAACTGATCACTATAATTATATTGTGTGTAATAATGGCCAAATTTGAATCTACCCTCATGGTGGTCTCACACTAATCCGGCAATGATAGTCTGAACTTCCTGTATTACGCTATATGCCACTTATCACGGAGGGATGACCGACAAATATTTTTAGCTTTTACTTTCTATTATTTAATGGGACCCCTCACTGGACAGTCGGTAACTACCAACAGATTTTTACATCAACGATACTAATTTTTTACTAATGGTGTTGGTTAAAAATTTTAGGGTGATACTATTTACACCCCCTGTTTACTAATTACACCCCCTATCAAAAACATCACATCCATCAATCATTTGCTTTTTATTTTTAGTCTTTTTTTGTCTTTTTGTTGTCTCTTTTATTATATTTTATTGTCTTTTTTGTCTTTTTGTTATTATTATTATTTTTTACTATTAGTAATGAATTGTTATTATTATTATTATTATTATTAAGCTTATTACTTAAGCCTTAAATTTTTTATTTTTTTGAGTTAATTGCCATTTTAGTCCCTGTGGTTTGGGTCATTTTGACAGTTTAGTCCAAATGTTTCATTTTTAACATCTGGATCCAAAAAGGTTTCATTATTGCCATTTTGGTCCAACTGACTTAACTCCATCCATATCTATTAAGTCTGCCAAGGGATTCGTTGCTTGGGCTGAGGCTGAGTTGTGTCAAAGATGTGCAGGAATCATACGAGGGCAGTTGAAATGACAAAAATGCCCTTGGCAGACTTAACAAATATGGATGGAGTTAAGTCAGTTGGACAAAAATGACAACGATGAAACCTTTTTGGATCCAGGTGTTAAAAATGAAACATTTGGACTAAACTGTCAAAATGGCCCAAACCACAGGGACTAAAATGGCAATTAACTCTTATTTTTTTTACCTTTTTAGTTTTTTTATGCTAGACATCTTTTTATTTTTTTTACCTTTTTTTATTTTTTTACCGACAGTGAAAATGACATGTAAATATATAAATATTATCACATAACAAAGGAAAAAAGTAGTGAACTCGCAATATACAATAGTTAAAGATAGCTTCGAAAAAAGTAGAACTGTTCTAATGCATAAACACAACCTACCAATGTTGAAGCTATTACATGGCTCTGTTTCTCATGAAGCACTTGATATAATAATAGCAGAGCATCATTTAAAGCGTTCACATTGTCGTTGTCAAGTTCGTAAGTGTTATGGATTATCATGTGCTTGTGAAATCTCAAAGTATAAGAAAGCAGGTCAGTGTATTAAACTAAGATTCGGTCGATGTGCTTGGTAATATTTAAAAGCTGTCAACTTATGCTTTAATGCAGGTCAATCTATTCCTTTAGATTCGGTCGATGAATTTTGGAGGAAACTCGAGTTACCAGTATATTGTGAGGATATTACTTGTGACGTCGAGTTGGAAAGTTTTAAAAAAGCCTTAGATAATCGATCCAAGCCTGGAAAGAAAAGTTTACTACAAAAGTTAAAAGCATTAACCAATCCAAGTATACCTTTTGTTGAAGAACCTGATGTTAAAAAAAATACTCGTGGACGACCAACTACAAAATCCAAACAACAAAAAATACCGAACCCTGCAATTGCTAAACCGCCCCTTCAACGAAGCTACTCTCAGAAGCCTCCAAGGCACAGTCCGTTTGGGAACTCCCAAGATCATGATTACACTCAAGAGCCTGCAAGGCACAGTTCATTTACGAACTATCAAGAGCAGGATTACACTCAAGAACCTGCAAGGCATAGTTCATTTGTGAACTCCCAAGATCATGATTACACTCAAGAGCCTTGGAGACATAGTTCATTCGGGTATCTAGAGGCTGCTACAGAAAGTTCATTAAGGGACCATAATGATTATGTTGGTTACATCAGTCCAGACGTGAACTATTAAGTGCCTGGTGAAACAAGTCCGTTCATAAATCAAGATATTTACGGAAAAAAACCATTCAAGGACTATGATGATAATATGGGCGACTACGCCAGTCCATTTGTAAACTGCCAAGTTCCTGGTGAACCAAGTCCGTTCATGACACAAGATACAGACGGACAAGGTTTTTTTGCCAACCTTTTAAACACACCGGGATATGATTTCATGGGGTTGAACCAAGATATTGTCGGACAAAATTCTTTCGCCAACTCTACAAGTGCGCCAGGCTATGACTTCATGGGGCTGAACCAAGATCAAGCATCACAGGTGATACACAACTATATTCATCTAATTCCAAAAATCTTCCATGCGTATGTTACACGCATACATAACGTGTTAGGTGATGGAAATTGTGGGTTTCGGGCGACAGCTTCTGCTCTCGGGTACGGTGAAGATGAATGGTTATTTATCCGGAGGTCATTGATAGAAGAGCCACTCGAGTTTAGAAATAAGTACACTAAGGCTTTCTTAGGCTCATTTGAAGATGTGTTAACGTCCTTGGATTGGTCAGGATCGGAGGTTGCACCAGAAAAACACTGGATGATTATGCCAGAGACAGGATTCTTGATTGCGAACAAATTTAATGTAATCGTTCATTTTTTATCTCAAGAAAAAAGAAACAGTTCGACTTGTTTTTCGCTTTGGAGAGGCCCTCACCGGTTCCCAGAAAAAAATAATTACAATTGCACACGTGAATGGTAACCATTTTATAATGGTAGAATTGCAAGGAGAGCATCCAATTGCCGGCACAACCAACCTATGGAAATTATCGAGAGAAAATGATGCAGCTGGCTGGGAGAATATATTTGAATCACGTCAAAATATGTATAATTCTTGGATAGCACAACCTGCTACATTTGGGGGGTGTATAGATTAAACCTCGGTATGTAAATTATTAAATGATAATAATTTTGTAAAAAAGTACTTATTTTTATATAGCTTTTGTTACAGCTATAAATATAATTTGATAAATTATAACAATAAAAACTAATAATAAATAATATATCATTACTAATAATAATAATAATAATAATGATAATAATAATAATAATAATACTAAAGAAATAAATAATAAACAAATAATAAATAACTAATAATTAAATAAAAGAATAAAAAAAGACAACAAAAAGACAAAAAAAACTAAAAACAAAAGCAAGTGATTGATGGATGTGATGTTTTCATAGGGGGGGTGTAAATAGTAAAAAGGAGGGGTGTAAATAGAATGAGCCAAATTTTAACCCTTTCTCAAAATTTGGGTCGGTTAGACGTTGAAACAAAACATGAAGAGATGATAGAAACAAATAAAAATAGTCACCATTCTAACGGTTTTGTGTGAGCAAAGCTGAAGTTTGAGAAAAGGTTAGACGTCAAAATTTGGGTCGGTTAGAAGTTTGAGCAAAACTGAAGTTTGAGAAACAAAACAAATATTTTTAGCTTTTACTTTCTATTATTCAAAACCTTTTCTCAAAATTTGGGTCGGTTAGACGTCTAACCACCCTTCTAACCCCCTTCCAGGCAGTTAATGCGCTTTATATAGACCGCAAAGACACGAATGAATTAATTAACAAAACATGAAGAGATGATAGAATAAAGTTCACTATCAATATAAAAAAATTAGTTATTAAAGTCATTGATACATACCCAATTAAAAAGTGACCAAAGGCTGGAAATCAAAAGTAATACATAAAAGATGTTGTCTTCACGAAGTGATGTAATAGAATAGCCAAGCATGGCCATAGTTTGACAACAACTCTTACTATCAATCTTGGATCCCGAGACTACTACCCACTCTAACTCTAATGATTGTGGTGGAAGATAATGGTATTGTGGTGGTGAAAGTGAGAGAAATGGTTTGCCATGAGATGACTTGTAAGTGAGCCAAGCACCTCTATTTATAACTGAAAACAATAGGTTTACACGGCCCCCTACCTGGTAGGCATGGCCATGTGCCCTTCTCCTTCTCCGTCTTCATTTAATGCACTTGTCGGCCCAACTGCTCAAACGTACCCGTGTGTCAACGGCACGACTCCGTGGCCCTTGTACTTGCTGTACGAACCCAAATTTACAAATCTGAGAGTTGACCACGGCCCGTGTCCATGGGACACGGCCCCGTGTCCATGGGACACGGCCCCGTGTCCCTTGTCGGCTTCTGTTTGTCTTTTCCTTCAGGGAATCTTGAGTGGGGCACAGCCCCATGCCCGTGCTTGGGTTTTGGTTTGTTGTTTTTGGTATTGGGGTGAAGCTTGGAGGGTCGGTATAATGTATCAACTTCCATTCTTCTGTATTTATGCTGGTTTTTTCCGTTAATTGGTTCCTTTTATACATTTAAGCTCTTTTAATCAAAAGTAAACAAAGAAACACACTTTTTTCAACATTAGTACTAAAAAGAGTTGTTTTTATACCTTATTTGATATAATTTATATGTTGCATACCCCCACACTTGAATCTTTGTTTGTACTCAAGCAAAACTCTTTAATATTGCTTACACTCTCAAATGTAATGGGTAGAAGAAAAGTTTTTCAGTCTTGTTTGTAGAGTGTCGAGAATCCAAGTTATTTTTATTCGCGTTTTTATTTTATTTACAATCCTATTCGACATGATTTATTTAGAACTTTTTAAGAAAAATAAATATTCTTGGGCATAACATATCTTTTAAAATTTCATTTAGCTATATATACATTCACATACCTCACAAGTGATCACTCAACACTCGGCCGAAGATGTATAAGTGAAACACTCGGTCCCGGTACGGAACTTACTCCTACCATATGCTTGACAAGCAATCGAAGCTCCTCCTTTTTAACTTATCCTTGTAAATATCAAGAGGACTTTGAAAGGTTAGGCTTTTGGTTAAGTGTAGGGTAGTTTTATTTAAGAAGTGGCTAAAGACGTAAGATGTTGGTTTTCTTTTAAAAATTTATTCGTAACTTTATGAACTAACTAAATGCTTTAAAATTTTATTCGTAACTTGATAAAAAGTCACTTGTTTTTGTGTTTTTTCAAAAGAACCGAATTTTACTAAAATAAAAGGTGTAAAGATAAAATGATGGTTTTTTGGGTGATGGTATTTTGTGGGTTTTGAAAAGAAAGGTTTAGGCTCAAACAGGTTGACTAAGTGGAGTTTTAGTGGGGAGATAAAAATAGAAAATAAGGTTGAATAGGAAAACGGGGTTTAAAATCCTAATGCCTTAGTCATATACTTACTTGTATTAGTTGATAAGGACCGGGAATGTATTGTCTTGTTAAGTTCTAGATTTGTAAGAATCATACGGGCTATTCACGTAAGAAATGAAAAATGAGCATTTAGTATGGATATGATACTGGATGCCCGTTAAATGCTCAAAACTCACAATTTTGTGGGAAAAGGGTAAAAAGTGTGAAAGTATATATACAACCAAATTTTAAAAATATGTCATGCCTTTGTATGGATTTTCCTTGTATGGTTCTTTTTATCACGGCGCTATCGGTTGTAAATTTGTAAAAACTTGAACTTTTCAGAACTTGGTTTTCTAACTTAAACTATAAACAAGACAAAACAAACTAAAAAAAATTGAAAAAGATTTAGGGTGTTTTAGCGATTTGATGTAGAGTTTTGTGTAAGGCTTGTTTTAGGACAAACAAATTCAAGTTCCCCCCACACTTAAATCACACATTGTCCCCAATGTGTCCAAAATTGGTCAGATTTGATTAAATGTGTAAAATGTGTGTTAAAACAACAATTTTTTCAACAATCAGACACTGGGCACGGGGGCGTGTATCAGTGGCACTGCCTCGTGTGTAAAGTGTCAGTATCAGAAAACTTATAGAAGAAAGACATGGGTGCGTGTCAGGGGGCACGACCTCATGTGGCAAGTCCAGAAACAAGAAGTTTCAGCGACAAGGAGGCATGGGGGCGTGTCTGAGAGACACAGCCCCGTGTGAGGCTACTGTTTGTTTTGGAAAACAGATTTTAAGGTGTCGGGCCTCCTGTTTCGGGTTGGGGGAGCTATATGCTTGGTGGATCCAAGCATCCCAAGGTACCTGTAAGTTTATTCACACCACTACAACACAATCTAACAAGAAAATTAAAATCCAATTTACGAATGTTAAAAGTCAATAATTCATCACCACAAACAAACAAACAAAAGAATATAAAGTAATGGAAAGTAAAATGTTTAATAAGTAATTGTTCAAACGGGTCACAGCCCGCAAATCATCACCATCGAAAGAAAAAAAAAAGATATTTAACCTGCTTTGTCACCACCACGCCACTGCCTTTGCCATCGTCTAGTCTGAATCCATATCCTCACATTCCTCCTCATCGTCCCTGTACACCATTTGCTCCCGCATGTACGTAATGTCAGAGTGCATAGAGTTGATGCTTCTCTCCATGCTAACAACCCGGGTACTTATGCTTTGACCCAAGCTAAAGGCGTTATGGGACACTTGAAGTGTTTCCTTCATGATGTTATATAGATTATGCATATTAGGAAAATCGCTTCCCCATTGGGAGGAAGATCCCGGGGCGAACCCGTAAGAGTATCTCGGAGGACAGTTGGGGTCATCTTCAATGGCAAGGGCTTGGTTCGGATCATTTGGTCTCCAAATTTTGCCCTTGTTGCCCTTGAAGCGCAAAAGACAATTGTTGCAGTCGGCAATGAGGTTTAGGCTACGACATTAGCTGATATCGGTCGGGTGAAGCCAACCCCTTTGGTAAAGCTTTGTGGGGTGCGTATGGCGTAGGTCTTGTAGACCCTGGCGATCCAGGCACCGAAGAATATGGGCGTTGGATGTGTAGCTTTTGCGTTGGTGGCCATGTTCTTCAATAGCATGTAGGTAAACATTAAGAGGTTGTTGGTTCAGGATGCAATTTAGGCAAGTTAGCTCCCGAAGGTTCACAACACCCCTGCTATCTCTCCTTTGGCACAGAGTACCGCTTAGGACCCGATGAATGTAGCAGATAAGTGGGTCCCTGATTTTGGTATTCTTTGTGTGACTCAGGTTGTAGACCCCTTCTCCAATTTGTGCCAAAATTGTATTTCTTGTGTTGTCGGGTATCTCGATAATACTGACGTTGAAGATGGGTTCCCCGATCTCTTCTTCAGTGTAGATTCCCACATCCACACCGAATTGAGCCAAAGAGATGCCATACAAAGTACTACCGCAACGGAAAGTCACCGCTTCATTATCGAACATGTCATCTATGTCCTTTTTGAGGGCAAACGTGCTTAGGAATTTAAGATTGAACTCGTAAACAGATTGCAATGGTGCCCCAAGAAAGACACTGAGTGGTCCTGTCACCATGCTGTCACACCGTTCCCTCTGTCCCACAGTGTCTAATGTGTCATAACAGACTTGTTGTGGCTGTTCTTCATTTCAAGCTTTAAGTATGTCCATCTGTTCCGCGCATTATGCGTGCTCGGTCTTGAATCTAAGCCACTTGTGTGGTGCCATTGCCTGCAGAGAATGAGTATTAAACAGTTAAGTGCGGTAAACAGTGCGTAAAACTGAAAAACAGGGAATGCCCACGGCCCCGTGCTACAGAGTTTCAAAGGACATGACCCCGTGCTTTAGAGGCACAACCCCGTGTGAACTCACTAATTTGGCCAAAATCTAATTTTTTTGAGTCAGCTTCGAAAAGTCGAATATTTTTGGTCCCCTATGTGTGGTATATCCCGAAAAACAAACCTCAAGCATCAATTTCAACTTACCAACCCGTTTCCCCCTTCGATTCTTAGTATTTTCGTTCATGAACAAGGGTTTTCAAAAACCGGTTGAAAATTTTTTATTTTTCCACAATGGGTTGATGATTTAGTTGTTAAAGCACTTCTATTATCTACTACTAACAAGATCTAGGAAAAAAATTTGGATCGACACGGGTCTTGTTCAAGAACCCTATATTTTTACCCAAATCTTGATGTTATTTAACATGGAAAACATAAATCGAACTAATCTAGGTATTAGTAACATAACTCGTGGGTAAATTATGGAAGGAGATCGTCAAAAAGTATTGAGAGCAGGCGGGGAACCAACGGTTGCAAAGAAACGGACTGTGTGAGTTGTGAGAAAGAAGTTATGAAACTATGGGTTTTAACTCGTTTGCAGTTAGGCACGACCCCATGTCTTTTGTTTTTTTATGTGTGTGTCGTTTGACTGGCCACTTCGTCCTTTTTGCTAAACTTACCTGGCTTGTGGACCTTTTGGTTATCCTCTTCCAAAGTGTAACTACAAGATGGACTATTGAAAAAAAAACAACAGATCAATATATACAAGTTGTTATTACGTTCTTGTCACTTATCTATTTCTTCCAAGGTTATTTTCGTTTCTTCATCCTCGAGAAATCCTCCATAGAATTTAAGGCTTTGTCCATTAACTTTGAATGGTTCTCTGTTTGGAGGCTTAATATCTATTGTACCATGAGGGTAAACTTTGGTGATGGTAAAATGTCTGGACCATCTAGACTTAAGTTTTTCGGGAAAAAGACGTAGCCTTGAGTTAAAGACTAGTATTTGATCTCCTTCTCTAAGTTCTTTAGGTCCGCTTATATATTTATCATGTATAATTTTTTAGCGTTCCTTATAGATTTTAGAGTTGGAATATGCTTGTATCCTTAGTTCGTCTAACTTGTTTAACTAGTGTAAGCGATCTTTTCCTGAAGTTTTTTAGTATAAATTTACGTTTTTAGTGCCCAATGTGCTTTGTGTTCAATTTCTATTGAGAGGTAACAATTTTTTCCATAAACTAGCTTATATGGTGTTGTACCTATTGGTGTTTTGTAGGCTGTTCGAAATGCCCATAAAGCAACATCTAATTTATCTGCCAATTCTTTTCGATCTTGACCCACAGTTTTTTCTAAGATTCTTTTTAAACATCGATTAGTTACTTCGGCTTGAACATTGTTTTGAGGGTGATAGGCGGTCTCGAGACGATGATAAACCCCATATCGTGTAAGAGTTTTCTCCATTTTAAGATTGGCAAAATGGGTTGCTCTATCACTGATTAGGGCTTTTGGAGTTGCAAAACGTGAGTACAACCTCTTTAGGAATTTTACTACTACTCTCCCGTCATCGAAGAGCTTCAGCTTCAGCACATTTAGAAACGTAGTCGACAGCCACGAAGATGTATTTGTTTCCTCTTGAAGGTGGGAATAGTCCCATAAAATCTAATCCCCAAACATCGAAGATTTCACAAATAAGAATGTTGTTTTGTAGCATTTCGTTATGCCCAAATAAGTAATTTCTCTTATGAAATATCTTCGGCCGGTCTCGAGTGTTTTACAAAAATACATCTTCGGCCGAGTGTTGAGTGATCTCCCGTGAGGTATGTGAACTTGTACATAAATGAAATTTTAAAGAGGCATGTTATGCCTAAATAAGTAATTTATCTTATGAAACGTTCTAAATAAATCATAACGAATAGGATTGTAAATAGTATAAAAATAAAACCCAATAAAGATCTTGGATTCCCGAAATGCAAGACAAGCCCAAAACTTCTCTCCTACCCATTCCATTTGGGTGTGTAAGCCACATAATAAAGAGTTTTGCTTGAGGACAAACAAAGATTCAAGTGTGGGGGTATTTGATATGTGCAAAATCCAACATATAAATTACATCAAATGAGCCATAAAACTAACCATTTTTTAGTACTAATGTTGAAAAAAGTGTGCTTTTGTCTTCCTTTTGTATTTTCAAGACCAAATGAACTTAAATGAACAAAAGGAACAAATATGCAGTAAAATCTAACATAAATAACAAGAAAAGGAATAAACGTGGCATGCCTGACCCCTCGACAGCATCTCCCCAAGAAAAAAACAATAAACAAAAGGCTGACCACGGCCCATGCCCAGCGGACACGGGGGCGTGGTCAGGTGTCTGCAGAAATGGAAAAAGTTGTGGAAGCTTCTATTCCTGACGCGGGGGCGTGCGCAGCTCAGCACGGGGCGTGGTCAACGCTAAGATTCGCAGAATCTTGCAAATCTTGATAGTACAGATACGCTTCTGCACACGGGGCCGTGCCCAGTGAACACGTGGCCGTGTAGAGCCTAATGCAGACAAGAACAATTAATGAAGGAAGAGAAAGAGGATGGCCACGGGGGCGTGCCCAGCGGACACGTGGTCGTGGCCGGGCTTGTATTCAGGCTATAAATAGGGGTGCTTGGTTCACTTCAAAGGCATCCCTTAGCAAACCACCTCTCTCCCACTTTGCCACCACTCCACCACAACTACAACTACAACACCCACATCCACCACCATCATCCATCATCCACCTTAGAGTGTGTGTAGTAGTCTTGGGATCCAAGATTGATCGTAACAGTTCTTGTCAATCAAAGGCCATGTTTGGCTAAGTCTCTTACATCACTTGGTGAAGACAAGCATTTAATGTAATACTTTTGATTTTTAATCTTTTAGCACTTTTATTTGGTTTTGTATTAATGACTTTAATAACTAGTTTCTTATGTTGAAGGTGAAACTTCTTTATCATTTGTCTGTGGTGTCTTGGCATTACTTTACTGTCTATATAAAGTAAAAGATTTTCACCATTCATATCTCTACGGTCTATATAGAGATATGTTGGCTACCTGGTCGGGGGTTAAGGGAATGGTTTAGTAAGGTTCTTGCGTTGTTCAGTGTATAGATCCTGCAAGGACCTGGGTCAAGCTTACTAGGACCTCCTTCAATACCCACTGGTATTGGATGGCGGGGGTGCGAATAGCTTGATCCCCTCATATGTAAACTACTATTAATACATTAAACCGGCTACTTGGGATTGTATCCCTGCTGAATCAAACCACTTAGCTAAGGGTAACGTTGCCTTCAAAAGAGGGGTCTACCACTTTACGCATTAATAACTTTATTAACTATCTTTCAATATTTCGGACCCCCTTTGGGATTGTATCATTGATGACTCAAACCACTGGGTTGAGGGTAACATCACCTTCAAAAGAGGGCCTACTACTATAACTAAGATAATCTCTTAAAAAGTGCAAAAGTACGGAAATCATCAAAGGTTGCATTAAAGGAGAGTCGAATCCAAGTGATTAATCTTGTCTATCTGTCTTTATTTTTATGTTGATTTTCAGCATTTTTAGTTTTTATTTTTTATGTTTAAAACCTTTTCTAAAAATTTTGATTTGATTAGACGTTGAGGATAAACCGGTATTAAAAGCTCTTGTGTCCTTGGACGACCTCGGTATCTTACCAACGCTATACTACGCTCACGATGGGTGCACTTGCCCATGTGTGTGTTTAGTGTTAGTAGAATATCGTGTTTTATAAATTTAAAACTTGACTAATGTGTAAAATGGGCTTAAAATATTAACAAAACGATATTACACCTTACACACACCAGTAATCAATTTTGGTGGCAACTAGGATATACACTTACCTTTGGTAGAATTCTCGTACAATAACAGTTATTATGTTAGTATCCAAATGGCACCATTCGAAGCTTTGTATGGATGAAAGTGTCGTTCGCCTATTTGTTGGCACGAGATCGGAGAAGCTCAAATCACCGATCCTGAGCTCATACAAGAGACGACGGACAAGATGTTGCAGGTTCGTGATAACCTACTCAAAGCTAAAAGCCAACAAAAGAGTTACGCTGATAAAAGACGCAAATCGTTGGAATTCAATGTTGGTGATCACGTACATCTCAAGGTATCCCTTGGAAAGGAGTGGTTCAATTTGGTAAGAAAGGTAAGCTCGCACCTCGCTTTGTAGGTCCTTTCAAGATTCTCAAAATTATTGGCAATGTAGCGTATCGACTGGATCTACCTCAAGAACTCAACAATGCTCATCCGACATTTCAGGTTTTAAATCTCAAGAAGTGCTTAGCTGAATAAGGACTTCAAGTTCCGCTATATGATTTACAAATCAACGAGTCCTTACACTTCGTTGATAAACCAGTCAAAATCATGGACCGAGGAACCAAGCAATTTAGGCGCAGTTAAATTCCCATAGTCAAGATTCGATGGGAAGGAAAACGTGGCGCCGAATTTACTTGGGAACTCGAAAATGATATGAAGACCAAGTATCCACATCTATTCCTGAGTATTTCTCTTAAATAAATTTCGGGATGAAATTTTCTAAAGTATGGGAGACTGTAACGCTTCGCATTTCTACACTTTCCTTATTTAGGAAGTTGGAATCGTATTTCTATTCATTTTAGAAACTTGTAATCATGTTGTAATTCATATTTCTTTTTCTAATCTTGTAATCCGAGACTTTGATCATAATGGAAATACATTTTTATTCACACTTGTTTATGCATAAATACATGATACTTAATCAATCTCGAATACGTGCTTTATTTACGAAACCGAATTATACTTGATGTTTAAATTATATTCGGAATCATACTCATATACATTCTTGATATTCACACACATATATATCCCTTAAGATGCCCAAAAAAGAGCTGGTTGTGGCCTACGGTGCTGGGCGGACAACTTGTTTAAGAAGCGCGAATTTCACTTTTTCCCACCTTTTTCACCACCAATCACCTTCTAACTCATTTAGCTCTAACCCTAATCAACCCTATTATAAATAGGAGCCTCTATACACTCCTAAACACTTTTCAAACATCTAAAACACTCTCAAATCTTCTTATTTCTCTCTAATCTTCAAGACTTTGGCAGAAAGTTTCAAGTATTCTAAGTGAGTTTTCACTCACTTTTCTCCGTATTTCTTCATGTTTTCTTCTTTCATTCTACTTGGATAACCTCTAGGAAGGTTTTCACAAGTTTGCCATGGCAAACTAAGGTGGAACCTCACCATATTTGAGGTCCAATTAGAGTTAAAATTATGCTTTCATTGATGTTCTTGTATCTTGCATTTCTTGACTAAAACTTGGTGAAATCTTGTACCCACCAAGCTCTTAACTAAGCTCATAGTTGTGAGTTTGTGTTGTGGTTGATTTCCATCAAGAAACAAGCTTAAAAACTCTTTTAAATTCTGCTCATACATGTTCCAAGTGATTGAAACCATCGAAGCTTCAACCTTCTATGTTGAAAAGCTTGGGCATGTGTTATGTGTGAACCGTGGGAGCCTTAGCTTTCCAAACTCGTTCCACTACCTTACTTGTTTATTTTGTTTATGTTCATCCAAATAGCTTCCTTCCAAGATTCAAAGTAACACAACCCCGCCGCACCTCCAACATTTACCATGATGGGTATGGAACACCCGGGTTGATCTTACTTGGCTACTTGGTAAAACTAGTCAATTTATAATTCTTGTTATTCATTACCAACCGGGTTATCAACTATGTTGATAACCTTGTTCTTTGGTGAATCATACAACGAGGTTAATCATACATCCATGCTTGACTTATATGACACTACATGATAATACATGATGGACTTATACTATATAATATAAAATATATATCTTTAGCTGAATTCATAATACTAACCGGACTATGGTTAGATGTTGTGAACTTAGGCTATATTATCTTTGTTCTTTGTTTCTCCTTTGTGATTCTAATGGGTAAGTTAGGACCCATGAAAACACATAAAATCTTAGTGTCCTAACGAGTATATAGACGAGATATATTTTCGTGTACATATACTTTATTATACTTAATCCGAATCCAAACTCCCCACTAAATCCGAATACTCACACACCTTCGTTTCCCTAATGTAGGGTAACTTCGGTGTTCCAATCTCAACAACTCGTTAATTCACGGTTAATCGAAAAGCTAGCAAAACCAAGGGAGAACATGACGTTTTTTCTTTCTGTCCCTTTTGGGGTGCAATACTTAGTCAATATTAAAAGACACATTTACACATACAAATATGCTTACAAACAAATAATCCAATATACATGCTTGATACGTGATACTAGAACTCATTTATGCTAGATACTTATTTGTGTTATACTTGTAATTAACTTCGTACAAGCGCCCTTTAACATGTATAGCGCTATAAGATTAACGTACCGCCTGTATTCTTGAGGTCCTGTTAAGTAAACAAAATGGTCTTATCATTGCTATGATAAAATTATGCTAGCGGGAATTTCGGTTGACATTTATAGTTGCATGATAGTATTGCCATGTTAAGTCTTAGTTTACGGATTTTGCCATGTGGATTTGTTTAAACCTTTATACTTATGCTAGTATTCAAACTTGTATGCTCGACAATACTTTTGTGTTGACATTTCTAATTAATACGTATTGTAGGAAATTGATGATGATGATGAACGAAATCTTGTAGGACGACTAGAAACCCATATTTAATTTTAGTATTGATGTTGTAATTTGCTTCATGTTCACTTGTTGTATTTGATTCGAAACCATGTACTTTTGATTTAGTAATGAAATGAAATACCGTTTATTAAATACTTGTCACGAATAGTGTTATGAAGTCTCTTGCAATCTCGTTTTCGTCTCACTCCGATATTTCCGCCATCAATTGGGGTGTAACAAAAATGGATACAAGTACTGATACCAATGTTGTTCGGTACAGTATGGTAGCGATACGGTATCGGTTTATCAAAAGCAAAGTCAGTAAAAGAAATATCGGTACCGAAATCAATGTTTGTTGGTGTTAGTTTGGTTTACTATAGTAGTGACACGATATCCGTTATCAAGCAAGAAACCATAAAAATGAATAATATGTTCTTCTGTTCGATATGATATGATATGTTAGCACTACGGTGTCAGTTTATTGAAAGCAAAAACAATAAAAATAAATATTGGTACCGAGATATATGGTGTTATATCGGTTTCGGTTTGGTACGATAGCGATACAATATTCGTTTTCAACAAGATTTATAACGCACTGTTGAAAAAAAATAATGTATAAAATGCAAGTTATTAGAAAAAATTAAATTAAATTAAATTAAATTAAATGATGAATAAATAACTGTTAAAAAGTAAATAAATGCTTCAAGATAATATATTATACATATTAATCCAAAGTGCCGATGAATAGTAGTAGTAGTTTTTTTTAATATTGTGTTTCTTGATTTTTATTATTTTGTTGTTTTATCACTTTAATTAAATTTAAAGTATTATTTTTATGATTTTTAAAATGCGATCAAAGTATTCCTTATCAAACAAGAAATCATTAAAATGAATGCATACCAGTATTGATGTTGTTCGGTTCAGCTTGGTACGGTATGATAGTGATACGGTATCAGTTTATCCAAAGCAAGTTAATATTGTGTTTCTAGATTTTTATTATTTTGTGGTTTTATCACTTTAATTGAATTTAAAGTATTCTTTTTACGATTTTTAAGATGCGATCAAAGTATCCCTTATCAAACAAGAAATCATTAGTATGAATGCATACCAGTATTGATGTTGTTCGGTTCAGCTCGGTATGGTATGGTATGATAGTGATACGGTATCAATTTATCCAAAGCAAAAACAATAAAATTAAATATTGGTATCGTTATAGATGTTGTTCAATCGGTTTCGATTCGGTTTGGTACAATAGCTTGCAAAATATCCATTTTCAAAAAATAAATGTCGGAATGTTCAAATAAAATAAACATAGAATGCAAACGAAACGAACCGAATCGATATCAACTGAACAATATTGTACCAATATCAATATTCGTTTTTATTATTTTCGATTGATGTAGTGTTTTCTCTTTCGATTATTATAGTGAGTGTCGTTACCATAACGATCCGAACTGATACCAACTGAATTTCCGCCGCAAAGCGCGGAGGAATTTCACTAGTTACTATTAATCATTTGTTTCAGTTCACTTTGTTGTGATGGTGGTACGTGATCCATTTTTATTAAAACTTATATCGCAATATAAAAAAAAGATAGACATAGTTGCGGAGTTAGATTTATTTAAGAAGTTAGCGAACACAATTTATTAAAAAAATCAAATTAAATGATGAATAAGATCTTATTAAAAAATAAATAATCACTTAATGTTTTTTG
Source organism: Helianthus tuberosus (assembly GCA_030545235.1). Taxonomy (NCBI): domain Eukaryota; kingdom Viridiplantae; phylum Streptophyta; class Magnoliopsida; order Asterales; family Asteraceae; genus Helianthus; species Helianthus tuberosus. The sequence goes on from CM060433.1 coordinate 132,659,610, forward strand.
CAAATTGTTATATATGGAGTAAACTCCCTAAACCACCAACTATCATTTATATATAAGATCTACGATAACATATGACAAAGAATAAGAAAAAATTTATTTAGTGAAAAATTATTAATCACTAAAAGAGAAAAAATCACGTGTTCCAAATCTCACCACCTAAAATAATGTTATCTTTAAATGACATTTTTTTTTAAAAACGACTGACCAATAATTAGCACTGGTCATCCAAGCAAAAACATTGCACAAAAAAGGAGCAGGTTTGATATGTCCAACTAAAGTTAATAATTTTCCTATTTCTCATCATTATCATAAGAAGAAAAAGTACATTAAGAACAAGATAAAAAATTCTCATTCCTAGCAAACATCATGTCATTACGAAATCTCTAAATAATCCATCAAGCAGTAAGAATAATACCATCTACCAAAAGCTTCCTCCGTTTAGACAACGCTAACAAATCCAGCCAAATAATAAGCTCCATCGGTTTAAACGAAGTAGGGGGAGAAAACTGAATCCACCTAAAAGTTAATGTCCACACTCAAATGGCTACATCACAACTCCCATATAAATGATCCAAAGTCTCCCCCATCGGATCACAAACCGCACACAAGACATTTAAGATGTCAATACCCCTTCCCACCAAATTTGATTGGCTTGGCAACCGATTCAATATAACCCGCCAACCCATGATAGTAGGAACCCTTATTCCACCTTGTCTCCATAGGCTCATCAGGTAAGGAAGTAATCCCCCCTATATATATATATGGGTTAGGTTCATTTCAGAACTCTAAATAACTACAGAACTTTCAGAACTCCTAATAAACAATCATTTTATATATAAGTTTTTATATTTAGGATTTTTTTATCATCTATTATATGTATTTCTTTGATTACATACATGTTAAAAGTAGTTTACATATGTTTAATTGCCAAAATTATATATATGTGTCATAACTAATTACATATATGTAAAAAAACTAGTTTACATATGTGTAATTATAAAATTACATATAAAAAATGATAAAATTACTCTTAACATTTATGTAATCGTAAAAATACACATAATAAATGATAAAATTATCCCAAACTTAAAAATATATAAATAAAAAGATTGTTTATTAGGAGTTCTGCGAGTTCTGTAAATATTTATGGTTCTGAAATGATCCTGGCCCTATATATATATATATACATACAGGGGGGATGTTACTTCCTTACCTGATGAGCCTATGGAGACAAGGAGGTTCATTGGGGAACACTAAAAAAGTGGGGAACAGTGGGGAACCGACTCAAACGAACTCTGATTGGACTCATTCCAGCGGCGTTGGAACCGGCTCGTCGAACCCTAACTAAGATCTCTTAACCCTAAATCCTAACTCCTAAACTATAAACCCTAAAGCTAAAAAATAAGGCTAAAACCTAAGCTAAACCGTAAAATCTAAACTATAAACCCTAAAAGCTAAACCCTATAGCTAAACCCTAAAGCTAAACTCTAAATCCTAAAGCTAAACCCTAAGGCTAAACCCTAAAGCTAAACCCTAAAAGCCAAACCCTAATATATTTAGGGTTTAGAGGTTATGATTTAGGGTTTAGGGTTAAGAGATCCTAGTTAGGGTTCGACGAGACGGTTCCAACGCCGCTGGAATGAGTCCAATCGAAGTTCGTTTGAGTCGGTTCCCCACTGTTCCCCACTTTTTTAGTGTTCCCCAATGAACCTCACACTATATATATATATATATATATAAGTGACCGTTAAAATGAGAACCACCTCGAGTTGTAAGAACCGCGAGAACTTTTTGATCCGGGGCGAGGTGGACCAAATTTTTTTTTTCATAAACGTAGATGCGTGTATTATAAACACATTTGTAAAAAAAATCAAAAAAAAATGTCGTGTGTGTAGTTTTGAGCATCACAAGTTTGTGTTTACGGGTACCGTAAATTTTCCGGTATGATTTACGGTACCCGTAAACACAAACTTGTGGTGCTCAAAACTAGACACACGACATTTTATTTTTTATTTTTTTGTACAAATGTGTTTATAATACACGCATCTACGTTTATGAAAAAAATTTTGGTCTACCTCGCCCCGTACGATGTAGTTCTCGCGGTTCTTACAACTCGAGGTGGTTCTCATTTTAGCGGTCCCCTGTATATATATATATATATATATATATATATATATATATATATATATATATATAGGATGAGGATCATTACAGAACACTAACTATTGCGAGAACAAAAAGAACAACTCTAAAACACTAAATTTTGGGATTTAAGTTTCATGTATTTTTAATTTTATGTTTCTTACATTCATATGTGTTTTATATATACATAAAAAACCGTATCTTTTACCTACACGTAGCTTACATACATGTTGGTAATTTAACCTACACATAACCTACATATGTGTAGGTTATACAAAAAGTGAAAATTTTCCATATTTTGTTTTGAATTCTAGTGTAAGAAACAATAAATCTTACATTTGCAACATTTTCATTTACTTTTTATGTTTTTAGGATTGAAAAAATAGGTGATTCATTGTGTTCTGCGTGTTCTCGCAATATTTTGTGTTCTGCATAGAACCTTACCCTATATATATATATATATATATATGGGGAAAGATCAAATAAAAAGTTTATTATGCCTAAGTAGGATGAGAAGGAATTTTATCCATTCATTTTTAAATCAATGGTTAAGATGAAAGTGTAGGAGAAAGGAGGAGTGCAATGATATCTTAGGAAAATCCTATTTATAGACTTTCTCTCTCAACATGCAAGGCACATGCATATCACACCCTCATTTTTTAAATGTTCATAACTTTTTTATACGACATTATTTTTTCATAAAAATTTCACCGTAAAATCGAGCGTGTTTTTATCTTTAATTTGAGTACCATATTGCTATAAAAAAATATGAAGACTAAAAAAACCCACTAAAATGTGTTTTATTTCTATGTTGTATAATATTTTTTTGTGCTGGATTTTTGTACTATATTTTTGTGTTAAATTTTTTGTGCTGAATTTTTTGTCTTAAATTTTTTCTCAATTTTTTGTGCTGAATTTTTTTGTACTACATTTTTTTTTCTGAATTTTTTCGTGCCATAATTTTTTGTACTAGATTTTTTTGTGTTATATTTTTTTGTACTAGATTTTTTGTGCTATATTTTTTTCTACTAGATTTTTTTTGTTGTATTTTTAAAAAACAAAAGGGGCGACACATGTCATTTTCACTAATATTTATAAGAACCAAAATGTCTTTCATTCCTACTTATTAGGAGTGCCACATGTCATAATCACAATTCTTCTTAGGTTACTTAGAGCATCCACAATAAGGGAATATTTTGCTGTTTTTAGGGAGAGAAAGTGATGTGGAGAGAGAGTGTGAAGATGTTTGTGAGGAAAAATAAGAAAAAATGGATGGATGTGAATTATGTGAGTGTAGAGAGGAGAGATGAGAGAGGGAAGAAATGTGTTTGTGAGAGGGGCAAGTGAGAGAAACGCTCTCATTGGTTGGACAGGTGCCACATTAGCACCAAAAAACACCTCTATTGATGATGCTCTTAGACAAAATCCTCTTTTTAGTGGATCCTTCCCCATATATATATATATAATGAGCCTATCGATACTTTTAACCGAGAATGTATCTTCCTCATAAAAGTCCCAAACCCACGTATCCCCAACAAAACAAAAACTCAAATCATCCAATTATTACATCAAATTATCCTTCTTGACCTCCTCTAAGGCTGATCGGTATGGTGACGGAGAGAAAGACGGGACGGGATGAAGACGGAGGGGGCGGGATGGGGTGACGGAGAGGACGTCGGAGAGTAGAAAGGGGGCCCACCATTTGGATCGTCCTCAACGTCGATATTCCGACGTTGAAGACGGGGACGGAGCTCGACGGGAGGGGGGGATGGGGTGACGCCGGCGCCGGGCGGAGACGGGGTGGACGACGCCACCATACCGATCAGCCTAATTGGCCGCCGCAAGGACCACCTCCACCCTCCCCCTAGAGCTAATCGAACACTCATTACGAGAATCCAACTGATAGTCTTTGATAATGTTATGTTATCCAACTATATGTTTCTTTCCCTCATCATGTTTAGAGAAAATTGTGTTACCATGCAAGAGCCTAACTTTGACACATGTTCACATGGTACGAAATGAAATCAGGTTTTGAATCATTATGCCTAGCTCGTTTAATATATTTGGCGTGTTCGTGTTAACATGTTTAACCCATTTACAAGGCATGGAGAGGTTGAGATATTTAATTTATTTACTTAAAAGAATAGACCAAAAAAAAAAAAAAAAGAATTATGGGATTAACCTGCCAACCTCCATACAAATTGTGTAACCTATGTTACTAAACTGTAAATCAGTTTATAACCCGTTTACAAATTGATTACAATGAAATTACAACCCGTTAGTAACTTAGCACATTTCTAACCTTCTGACTCATTTAGATAAATTTGTTGCAGGGGTCATGTTTGGGATTCACAATTTTAAGTGTCTTTATCGTAGGTTAGGCCGTGGGGTATGGTGGGCTTGGGTTGGGGCATGGGTTGGGGCATTTGTTGACACGTGGAATGGGAAAAAAAAAACCACGCTCATGGGGTATGGTGGGGCTTGGGTTGGGGGCATGAGTTGACACATGAGGGCATAAGTTGACACATGGGCTAGTTTGGTTTGGCCATTGGGAGCCCGCCATGTCACCTTGCTAGCCCGCCCCACGCCCGGCTTCAAACCCACGCCAAAGGGGCCACGCCCAAACCCAAGCCCCAAACCAAGCCCCCGGGATGGTGGCTTGGGCGTTTTCAGCCAACCCACGCCCCAACCCAAGCCCCATACCCCACACCCCCACAGCCTTAGATATCTTTAACGTGGATACCCATATGAGCTGTACAGTTCAGATTAGTTGATTACCATTGATCCATCGTAGTCACCTTTATTGGACGGTGCCTTGTTAATGAGGTATAGGTGTCTCGTGGGTATATAAGAAATCACTCGAGTATCGTACTAATCACTTCATTCATATGCAAATGCAATAGATCCGTAAAATTGATATTAATCAACTGTTAACGTGTTTTTTCCTACATCACTCATGTGTGTGAGTCAATTATTTGCCCGGTTGCTATACCACAAGAAAACAAATTATATGATATAATACACCAATAATGTAGTATGACTAGTCAAGTCTTGGGCTCACCGGTCATATTTGGACCACACAAGTTATTGTAAGATTGGAACAACTTTAGGTTGTTGATCAGTTCTGTTTAAACTTAATGGAAAACATGAATAACATACCTGTTACAGCAGACAGACCAGTAGAGAATCCAGTCAGAGATGCAGCCATTGAGTTTGACATACTTGTCAGGATGATCTGGTTCCTCCTTAGGGTGTAAGGTGATGATGGTGATGAACCGAAACTAGGGAAGAATCGGTTGGGAGAGAGAGAGACGATTGATGTTATGAGGGTTGTAATTGTCTAACTTGTGTAACCCTTTAACTCTCTAATAAGCTCCTGATTTATACACCCAATAGGAAACCTAATTAGTTAATAAGGGTAATATGGTCCATCAACAATTACCAACTAATTATTAATAGGTTATTAATATATTTTGATCTATATAATACAAATGATTATAAAGGCTACAAGATTAAATATTACATTAATAATATATTTAATCTCACATTCTCCCACTTAGCCGAGTAATCATTTATCATGAGTATTAGGTAAGCCTGGCCAGGAGTTAACACTCATTTTAGCTTTAAACCAAGAACTATAGCAGAGAAATACAGCCGTTGAATCATCATTCGACTCAGGACCCCATTAGTCATACTATAGCCTCAATTTAAAACCTAACAGTTATGATAAAAATACGCATAAGCCCTTTAGCGTCTGATTTGTATTTATATTTGTCTATATGTCATTACACCGGCAGAACATATGTTAGAGACATACAAAATCAAACTGAGGAAATTTTATTAATTAAAACATAAGCTAGTACAATATGCCATTAAACAAGGTCTTTAGTAAGTCTCATATCCGATACATGTTCTTCGAAAATTTTAGGTAGGAGACCTTTAGTCATCGGATCCGCAAGCATATCTTTAGTATTAATATACTCAATACAAAGATTATTTTCCTCAACTCGTTCACGTACGAACAAATATTTTGTATCGAGATATAAACCAGCTCCAGTCGAACTGTTACTGTTCGAGAAACTAACGGCAGCTGAGTTATCACAGTAAAGCTTCAATGGTCTAGAAATGGAATTAACGATTTTGAGTCCAGTGATCAGATTTCTAAGCAACATTCCATGACAGGTTGCGTTGTAAACAACAATGTATTCTGCCATCATTGTGGAAGTTGTAGTTAACTGTTGTTTATGACTCTTCCATGAGATAGGTCCGCCTGCTAACATAAAGATGTAGCCCGAAGTGGATTTCTTGTCATCTTTGCATTTAGCAAAGTCAGAACAAGAATAACCTACCACTTCTAAATGATCACTTTTTCTATAAGTCAGTTTATAGTCTTTCGTCCCTTGCAGATATCTAAGGACCTTCTTAGCTGCTTTCCAGTGATCTAGGCCAGGATTAGTCTGATAACGACCTAGCATTCCAGCAATATAAGCTATATCTGGGCGAGTACAAACTTGAGCATACATCAGGCTCCCGACTACTGACGCGTAAGGTATCTGGCTCATCTGCTCCTTTTCAACCTCTGTTGTCGGACACTGGAATGAACCGAAAACATCTCCCTTAACTACTGGAGCGACTGAGGTTTTGCACTGTTGCATGTTGTAATGTGTAAGGACACGATCTATGTAAGTCTTTTGAGACAATCCTAAGATTCCTTTGTGTCTATCTCGGTGAATTTCGATGCCAATGACGTAAGAAGCATCTCCGAGATCCTTCATGTCGAAGTTATGCGAGAGTAACCGCTTCGACTCATGCAACATGTCTAAACTATTACTTGCCAATAGAATATCATCTACATAAAGGACAAGTATAGTAAAGTTACTCCCACTCATCTTGAGGTAGGTGCATTGATCCACTTGATTCTTCATAAAACCTTGCCTCTTCATGACTTCATCAAACTTGAGGTACCATTGACGTGATGCTTGTTTTAACCCATAAATGGATTTCTTCAACTTACAGACTAGATGCTCCTGACCTTCAGGTTTAAAGCCATCAGGTTGTTTCATGTAAACATCTTCGTCTAAGTCTCCGTTAAGGAAAGCAGTTTTGACGTCCATCTGATGCAGCTCTAAATCAAAATGAGCTACTAGGGCCATAACGATCCTTAATGAATCTTTACGAGAGACAGGTGAAAACGTCTCTTGATAGTCAACTCCCTCTTTCTGAGTGTAGCCCTTTGCAACCAATCTCGCTTTGTAGCGTTCAACGTTCCCATTCGGATCCAGTTTTGTTTTGAACACCCATTTACAACCTACAGGTTTGGCACCATTGAGTAATTCGACTAAATCTCAAACGTCATTTTTCTTCATGGATTCAAGCTCATCAATCATTGCTTTATTCCATTCAGAAGACTGATCACTGCTAATGGCTTCATTATAAGAGATAGGATCATTGAGCTTTCCAGCATCCATTTCAGTCAGGTAGGTAACATAATCATCCCAATTAGTAGGCCGTCTTTGCCTAGATGACCTCCTGAGTTGATTATCGGGTTCAACGTTGTCTTGGTTTTGATCGTTTGATGTGCCTTCGTTATGAGGTATAATGGGTTCTGATTGTGGAGATGGAGTTTGTGCAGTAGCTTCCGGTGCAGTTGCATGGGGTACAAGAGGAGTAAACGGAGTAATGGTAAGCGACGAGTCTCTCCCCCCCCGCGTCTTGTACTTCTTGCAATTCTTCGTAAGGGTTGGTACTGCTCCCACTGACCTTGAAATCCTCCAGGAACGCAGCACGCTTGGTTTCAACAATACGGGTGACATGGGAAGGACAGAAACGATAACCCTTCGAATGATCAGGATACCCGATAAAGAAGCAGGTAACTGTTTTAGGGTCAAGTTTCCTTAGGAAAGGATTATATAGTTTTGCTTCAGCAATGCAGCCCCATACTTTCATATATTTAAGACTCGGTTTCCTTCCTGTCCAAAGTTCATAAGGAGTTTTGGGGACAGACTTAGAAGGAACTCTATTGAGTATATGAACAGCTGCTTTTAACGCTTCAGTCCAGAGGAATAATGGTAAATTAGTGTTGGCTAACATACTGCGCACCGTGTTCATAAGGGTACGATTTCTTCGTTCAGCGACACCGTTCTGCTGAGGTGTACCAGGCATGGTGTATTGGTTCACAATCCCCTGGCCATTACAAAACTCATAAAATGGACCAGGAGCTTGACCCACATCAGTATGTCTTCCATAATATTCACCGCCTCTATCTGATCTCACAACTTTAATCTGACGATCTAATTGCTTTTCAACTTCAGCTTTATAATCTTTAAAAGTTGTAAGAGATTCAGATTTTTCCTTAATAAGATACAAGTACATGTAACGAGAATAATCATCAATGAAAGTGATAAATGAAGTATGTCCTGTTATACCAGCGATTTGATAAGGACCACTAATGTCAGTGTGAATGAGTTCTAATAAATTAGAGCTCCTAGTGGCACCTTTCTTATTCGCTAATGTCATTTTGCCTTTAAGACATTTGACACATGTTCCAAAATCAGTAAAATCGAGAGGAGGTAAGACTTCATCCTTTATGAGACGATTTAATCGTTCTCTTGAGATGTGGCCTAAATGTTGATGCCACAACATAGATGAAGTCTCTAAGTCTCGAACCTGTTTCATCTTTGTGAGTGATTCATTAATATTATATGACAACAAAGATTTGGAAAAATTATCATCTAGTTCTAATATATAGAGACCACCATCCAGAATGCCAGTACCATAAACAACAGAATCATAGAGAATAGAGAGTTTGCGATGACCATGAGAAACGACAAAACCGTCCATGTCTAACTTTGGTCCTGATACAAGGTTCCGAGTTACCTCAGGAACATATAAGGTATCATAAAGTTTAATACATAAACCAGTTTTCAAAAATAATTGTAATGTTCCTATGGCCTTCACTTCTAATTCCCGATCATCTCCAACTTTAAGTGTTCTTTGGTTTCTTCCCAGCTTCCGGATTGTAAGGAATCCCTGAGTTGAATTGGTAACATGAACCATAGAACCAGAATCAAACCACCAAGAATTAGCAGGAACATTTAAATTAAAGGACTCAAGTATTATGAAAAAATCGTTACCTTTCTTAGCCAGCCACTCCTTGAAGTCAGGGCATTCCTTTTGCTTATGTCCTGTTTTCTTACAGAACTTGCAGTAGGGTTTGCCTAAGGAGTTCTTAGAGCTGGAAGGTGCACTTGTATGAGGATTTGGATTTGGATTTGGATTTGGCTTTTGGACCTTAGAAGCAATCTTTCTTTGATAATTGTGCTTCCTCTTCTTAGAGTTGGAGGTGGTGAAGTTAGCAACATCAGTAGTGCGATCCATCTTCATACGCTCTTCCTCCTGCACGCACATAGCGATCAGCTCACTCATCGTCCATTTGTCCTTCTGAGTATTGTAATTGATCTTGAATGCTTCATAGGACGAAGGAAGCGAAGTGATGATGAAGTGAACAAGAAAACCATCACTGATTTCCATCTCTAGCCCCTTCAGCTTATTGGCCATGTCATGCATCATCATGATGTGTTCGCGTATGCCGCTCCTCCCATCATACTTAGTTGTCACCAGCTTGAGGATAAGAGTACTAGCGTGTGCTTTTGATGTTCCCTTGAATTGATCCTCCACAGAAGCCAAGTAGGTTTTAGCATCTTCAGAATCAGGAATGGCTCCTCTGATTGAGTTATGAATGGACTGCTTCATGAACATGAGAGACATGCGGTTACACCTAGTCCATTTTTCATGAACTATCTGCTCAGCAGCAGTACTTTGAGTAGTAAGGTCCACTGGCTTATTCTCTCTTAGAGCATAATCAAAGTCCAGCAATCCAAGTGTAAGCATGAGGGCATCCTTCCATGCAGCAAAGTTATCACCAGTCAAAGGTGGAATCCCCTGATTTGGTGCTGATAGTGGAAATAAGATGAGCAAGTTATGATACTAAGGAAGAAGTCCTAATGTGATCTAAGGGCATGTTATACTAAGGCAGGCATAAATAATGACCATTTTAATTATGAAGCTGTGATAATGTCTATTACTAACATCAAAATAATAGACTTAGTAAAATTCTATTCAAACGAAGACAAATCAGCTTTGGCCAGAAGTGTAATCATTTAAATATGTGTGCAACGTAATCGTGACAAATCAGCTTTGGCCAGAAATGAGACAATCACTTTAGTTATGCACTTGTCAAGCATGCTAAACATAAATGAATTAAATCAGCTTTGGCCAGAATTAAGACATTTCACGTTTGTAATGCATACTCAACATAGCCTTTTGTAATACTTGAACAATAAATAGATGTATTAAATCAGATTTGGCCAGAATTAATACATCAGAAGCTCATTCAAGTTAAGCTATTTAGGTTTTGTAAAAGTTATCTGATTCTGATTAGTTAATTAATTGTTAACAAAACCAAGTATTTTAGTTCACATTAAACAGCTTAAAATAATGAGGTGTCGAGTCTTGTGCGATCAGTAATGCCCAAAAACTTGTGCGATCAGTAAGGCCCAAAAACTTGTGCGATCAGTAAGGCCCAAGTCTTGTGCGATCAGCACTATCTTGTGCGATCCACAAGTCTTGTGCGATCCATAAGTCTTGTGCGATTTCCCTTGTGCGATCAGATCATATCTTATGTGATCTGATCTTGTGCGATTGTCTTGTGCGATCAGATCATATCTTATCTGATCTTGTGCGACTGTCTTGTGCGATCAGATCATATATGATCTGGTCTTGTGCGACTGAAGGGAACTTGTGCGATTAGTTACATTGATAATTTCGAAACCACTGTGAAGGCTGTTTATTGTGATAATAACTGAAACTCGAAGTTTGAGGGATTGTGGGATAGTGTTTCCTATTTTATTTTTGATCTAAACTTATCAGAAGATTTCTAAAATAATAACTGAAAATCTATTAACAGTTTTCGAAATTTTAATAGATAAAATTAAGATCAAAATCATGAAAAACACCCACTAATCCAAATTATATTCCAAAATTTAGGGAATTTTTCGAGTTTTCTTAGAACAGTATGATGAACCCTAAAAAAAATAAAACATAATATGGGATCCGAAACCTTAAATTTTAGACTTTAGTTAACAGATTTCGGATATTAGTTTGCCCATTTTAGTCTCGAGTCAATTTATCAACTATGCTTTTCCGAAAACAGGGATTTCGGCAACAAGGACTCGAAACAGCCGTGATATTTAAAAGCTTTAAAATTTTTTATGTTTTCCAGATTATGATCCCAGAATGATGGATACGAAAACAGAACTGATTTATCAACATATGCTCTGATACCACATGTTGATCAGTTCTGTTTAAACTTAATGGAAAACATGAATAACATACCTGTTACAGCAGACAGGCCAGTAGAGAATCCGGTCAGAGATGCAGCCATTGAGTTTGACATATACTTGTCAGGATGATCTGGTTCCTCCTTAGGGTGTAAAGTGATGATGGTGATGAACCGAAACTAGGGAAGAATCGGTTGGGAGAGAGAGAGAGAGACGATTGATGTTACGAGGGTTGTAATTGTCTAACTTGTGTAACCCTTTAACTCTCTAATAAACTCCTTATTTATACACCCAAGAGGAAACCTAATTAGTTAATAAGGGTAATATGGTCCATCAACAATTACCAACTAATTATTAATAGGCTATTAATATATTTTGATCTATATAATACAAATGATTATAAAGGCTACAAGATTAAATATTACATTAATAATATATTTAATCTCACATAGGTGTCAATTGTCAAGTCTAGGCTCACCGGTCTTTGAAATTGTTTCGTTTTCCCTATTATAATACAATCACACGAAGTCTTGCGACTTCCATATTGAGATTTCTAACTTTTTAAGTGCTTGGTTCTACCTGGTGGAGATCTCAAAGCCCACCTACACCTATCAAACATTGTGTTTTATCTACACATGTTGACAGCGGTTAAGCATGTTATGACAAATTTTATGTGCCGATCCAGTAAATATTGTATTGGATAAACTAAACCAAAGGCTAGGTTGGTTGATTTGGCCGGACCGGCCAAAACAATTCGGTTTTGGAGGTTTGGTTTTTTTTTTTTCAATTAATATGAGGCTATACCATTTTCGATGGTAGCATAGAAAAAGTCAAAAGGATAGGAGGTTTTACCTGTTAAGTACTTGATGGATTTATGAAAGAGGGAAGAAAAAGAAAACTTGAAAGCGTGAGATCAGTTAGATTAATAATTTATACATATTAAAACTAGGGTAGAGTTACAATAGAAAGTTTATTTGGCTAGGAAGGCTAGAAAGTTATCTTAATCATCCGTTTAGTTAATCAAGGGCTAAAATTAAATCAGGGAAATTGAAAGGAAGAAAATAGTCGCGTGAGTTTGTTTAGGGGCATTCTAGTCAATCCAGCTAATAGTTTCTCTCTCCTCCAATCCCCCCATTTTTTAAACGTTAATAACTCTTTCATACGACATTATTTTTTTATAAAAATTGCACAAAAAAAACGAGCGTTTTTTTATCTTTAAAACGAGTATACTATTGCTATATTTTCAAAAAAAAAATTTAAACCCAGTTGCGTAAAACGCAATAGAAAAACCACAGTTACGTAAAACGCAATGAAAAAAAAAAACCTAAAAAATGACATTTTTCTAAAACGCAATGCACAAAAAACACAAAGAAAATGTCTTATTTCTAAAACGCAATAGCCTAAAAACTCAAAAGAAAATGTACTTTCTAAAACGCAATGGACTAAAAACACATAAAAATGTGTTTTACCTAAAACGCAATGGCCAGAAAATACTTAAAATGTCTGTTTTCTAAAACGCAATGGACTGAAAACACATAAAAAAAGTGTTTGACCTAAAACCCAATGCACCCAACATACTTAAAAATGTCTTATTTCTAAAACGCAATGGCCAGAAAACACTTAAAATGTCTTATTTCTAAAACGCAATGGCCAGAAAACACTTAAAAATGTCTTATTTCTAAAACGCAATGCCTAGAAAACACATAAAAATGTCTTATTTCTAAAACACAATGGCCTAAAAACACAAAAGAAACTGTTCTCTCTAAAACGCAATAAACTGAATACACATAAAAATGTGTTTACCTAAAACGCAATGAGTAAAAAACTTCATAAATGTTTTATTTCTAAAATGCAATGACCAGAAACTGTTGTTTACAGAACCAGAAACTGTCTAAAACGCAATGACCAGAAACTGTTGTTCACAAAACCAGAATCTAACTAAAACGCGATGACCAGAACCCGTTGTTTACAGAACCAGAAACACTGTCCATGAATGCAGTTTTCCAGAGGCAATTTACAGAAAATTATTTTTTCTGCAGCTCAACCCCAGCCAGGGGCTCTGCCCCTTGGACCCCGCCAGGGGCTGCCGCCCCTGGGACCCTGCTACCAGGGGCGCTGCCCCCGGACCCCCGCCAGGATCGTAAAACGAAATGACTAAATCAAAAACCCAGATCGTAAAAATGAAATTAAAGAATTTCTTACATGGATCGAAGTGATTTCTTCAACAATTGACGAAGTTTGAATGATATAAACACTTATCAACGCTCGAATCGAACGAATCGAGTGATTATCTCCAAAATCACCCAAAAAAAAACAAGATTTTTTATGAAATTAAACTGGGTTTTCTTCAAAAAAAGCTGAAGAACACGTTGATCGGGTGTTTGAATCATTGATTTGTGATGAAAATCGGACTATAATGAAAGTGAAGAAATGGTTGAAGATGGTGGGTTTTGAAAATGGTAGGTTTTGAAGTTACTGGGTTTTGAAAAGGAAGAAGAAAGGGTTGGATTGACTAAAATACCCTTCCTCTTTATTTTAAATGTTGCCACATGTCCTAATCCTATTGCTTCTTACACTTTCTAGCCAAAATAAACTTGCTATTTAATCTTTTCCCATTAAAAATAATAATTATTACTACGTATTGTTTGGTTGCCTCTGAATGGTCATTAAGAGGCTACCTCTTAATGGAACCATTAAAAATTTTACAATTGGGAAGGTAGGAGAATGTGACATGTGATGATTTACCATTCAGAGGTTACCTCTTAACCATTCAGACTTGAGGTTACCTCTTATTCATTCAGATGTTTTAAACCATTAAGAGATAGCATCTGAATGGTCATTAAGAGGCTACCAAACAGCCATAAGTGTAAGATTCATACACTTGACATAAATATACTTTTTTTTTTATTAACGTTATGTGGTTTTAAATATATTTTCTAAACTTTTATCAAATATTTCGGTCGGCTCAGTTTACGTGAAAAGTTGTAAACCGTAAGTCAGCCATATTATCTTCAACCTGACCGGTTTAGCTCGATTTGGATAGTTTGGTCGGTTTCAATACATTCCTAGTATTATCTGGTCCAATTTTTCCAATTCTCATTGTTGTATTGTTCAATATTTTTATATTTATATAAATATTTCATATTCTATCCCGTCTTACTTTTATCTTCCACTTAAAAGTAAATAAAGTTTAAGTGGCCATATCATCTATCGGAACTAGCCTATTAAATCAGGGGCATCCCTAAATTTTTTTTACCATGCAATCATACAATATTGATAAAAACGACAATAAGTAAATAAATTAAAACAAATACCTAATATGTTTATTCTTTTTTTTTTCATAGCTTGAAATCATTTCATCATCTCGTCGTCTTTTACTTTATGAAAAAAAAACTTTTTCGACAACACAAACCATAGCATTGATAAAAAATTCCGGATTGGTTAGGGGTATTCTTGTATTATTTTAGGGTATCCTTGTATTATTTTATAAGTTTTGGTTTGTTAGGGTTATTCTTTGTGTAAAACCGAAAAAAATACACTACGGACATGGACTTGAACCATAGCCCGTGCTTGTGACACATGTGCCTCTGCGACCATCAAACAAATACCAAATTTATGAAATATTGTGTTTCATACTTGGGATTTGTAAAAATACGTGTATTGTTTGCACATATCAATTCATGTTCGATTTCAAGCTTTAAATCACTTTCTGGAAGGTTATACGCGCACTGATGCGTAAATATAACCAGTTTAATGCAACGAACACTACGGAATAGTGAAATAGGCTTAACATACCTTAAATAACCTTTACATAACTTATAAATAAGTTTTGAAGGGTTTGGTGTGGCGAAATCAAGTTTATTCGCTTACAGGGACTAATTTCGACAAACTGCGAAAGTATGCCGATTTGTACTGTAACGAACATTCCGGAACTTGATCGTAAGTTAAATATGCCCTTAATATCCTTTACATAGATTAGAAATAGGCTTTGAGGGGTTTGGTGTGCTAAAATAAACTTTTTGGTCATTCAGGGACTAAAAGCGTCAAAAAGTGCATAAGTTTGCATTTTCGCGCATATCTTACGTTCTAAATACATCCGGACATCCAAAAATTTATGTAATCATTAAAATATTTTATTTTAGTGATTGGCATGATAAAATTCCATTCGTCGCGTAGTTTGGATCGTTTTTCGCGTCCGTTCGTGTTTCGTCGTAATTAACCGAACAAGCAACCGTACGACCAAACGAACCAACGTCCGAGATATTTTTGAGCATGTATCATGTTCCCTATACTTAACTTCATTTTAGAGCCTTGAAATGGGATTAACGGGCTTAAACGTGTCAAAAATGCATTAAAAACTATGTTTTGCACATTTAGGGACCAAAATTGACAATCTGCCATAGTTATCTTAGGAAGGGACATTCAGGGACCAAAGTTGAAAATCTGATTTCCAGCTTGTTCCAGCTGTTCCCCTCATTTGCACATGGTTTTAATGAAACTAGGGGCTTGTTTTGGGGTACCCATGGTATTCTAAAACCATGGGCACACATGTAAGGTCCAGATCGAAGCTCGGTTTTCGATGAACGATCTTAACGGTTCTATGAAATCTATAAGTACCCCCACCCTCTTGCTTTAAACTCACACTTTGATCTGATTTGGCTCTCTAAGTTGAAGTTATACACTTCATACCTGAGAGTAATCGGATCAAAACTCCATAGCTTGGACCCGTTGTAAGTCCTCTTTCGTTCTTTTATGCATTTTAAGCACGAAAGTCAAAATGTGTTTGACTTTCAGCTTTGACCAGTTTATGGTCAACACGAAGTTCGATTGAACTTCGCAACGTGAGTGTAATCACGATGGTTATAGTCCCTAGTGACTATACCTACTGATTACCACGTTGTTTAGGTGTAGTGACGAGTCGTAGTTTCGGTCAAAATGCGTATTCTTGCGTATTTTTCAACCAAACTATTCTTGGTATCAAAACCCTTTGTTTTGATATCAAACTTGTTTTCTAAATTCGTTAAACATGTTTTAACATGTTTGACGTGTGCGCGTATATACATATTTTTATAATGAAATTACACACGATTCGGTTTTAAATTTATAAAAGTAATAAATACTTCAACATCAAAACACACACGAAAGAGGCAAGTGTACCCCGTCATATATGTAGTAAAGCATCGGTAAGAACCAAGTATCGATCCAAGGAAATGGGCGGAGGAATAATACTAGACCTTTGACATTAAATTAATGGAAGAAAGATAAGTTGTTTGATTTTCTAAAAACTAAAATAAGCATAAACAAATATTTAATAGAACATTATAGACTCCAAATAAGAAAATAGATAAATAGCCTTGCTTTATACACAACCAAAGCATGTGAATTAAGTCGGTTTTGTCACTAGAAACATTTGGTCAATTATTCATTTTCAAGACAATTAGTATCCCTTTCGGGAATCCTAACATGACAATCATTCGGAAAGCTAAAACGATAAACACACTTTAACCACCTAAAATTGTTCTTTAACGTGCAATTGATAAATGTCTATGAAAATCTCTTAAAAATAAGTTAGTCATCCGTTAGGAGTTTTCTAACCTCACTTAAACAAGGAAAGTGACATCGATAAACACAATGTAACCATCGAGACAAGCATAAACTAGATTAAATCACAACCGAGTTCATTTTACAAATCTTGCATATAAATTCACCAAGATAGCAATTTTGGCCTAAACTACTAACTAAGCTAACAATTCATGGCAAGAATTCATAACAACACCATTTAACCCGTTAAGGTCCTTACGTGACGGAAAGCTTTCTTGATTAACAATAATTACATTTTACTAAACCACTAACCATTTCTAGTATCATGGTGCACACATTTTAAACAAGTTAAACATGTTCAAAGTCTACTAATACATGATTAATTAAGCTTCATCTTTCAACTATCTCAACTAACCATATACTAATCATCCAACATAATTACTTATAATCAAGAAATCAATATCAATAACAAGGTTGTAAACTAATCATCAAAGATTAACATAGAAAATACTTCCAAGTGTCATTACAAACAAAATTAAAATACTAATGGTTATAATTAAGCAAGGGATTGTGTTTTTGCCCAAAGGCTTACAATAATACATAAAACATTAATCTAAATGCTTGAAACATTAACAAAATTATGGAAAGATTAGAAAACCAAACCATAAACAAGCACTAGATTAAGAATCCGGATAGTATCGGAGCTAAACGGCACAATGTGGCTTGAATCCGGGTCAAAAGCAAAGCCTCCGGAGCCTGTAAAATCGCCTGTGAAGCTCCCAAAATTCCAGAGTTCCGAACAGAATGTTTCTTCATGTTTTTTATAACGTTTTGCATTCGCACGGTCGTGCCAATAAAGTGCACGACCGTTCACTTTTTGAATTATTGGAGTCACTGTTCACCATACCGCATGACATCATCAGATCTTGACCAGTCTTCGATTTCGCATGACCGTTCCATTTGTCGCACGATCGTGCATCTCTGGGTTAGGGTTGCACGTGCAGCTGTACCGGTGGTGCAGTTCCGGGCTGGGCTTGGTCGTCGGATCCGCACGGGGTGCAACCATCCGCACAGTCGTTCGACTCCGAGATCTTGTTGCACTCCGGATTGCACTGTCGTTCATCGCTGAGATAGGCTTTGTCGTCGGAACCGCACGGTCGTTCCACTCATTGCACGACCGTGCCAAATGCTCAGGTCAGAATCTTCACAGAATGTTCGCAGCTTTGTCGTTTCGTCCGGAAAATCCTCGTTTTCACTATCATCTTGTTTGGCATGTTGTTTTAGGCCTGTAAACAAAAGTATACCTGATTAAGTATCCGATTAACGGTTTTACGGCCGAAAACGCATAAAATGGGGGACTAAAATATGTGTAAATTGGTGAATATCAAATCTCCCCACACTTGAACCTTGCTTGTCCTCAAGCAAGCTAAACTAAAATGCAATAAAAGATAGAATCAAACAAGAACGAGTATATACAAACCAACTACTAAAACAACTACAAACATACGGTTAGCCGGTTTTTCGAAAGACAACATCATATGAATCAAACCAAACAAGCGCTTGCAAATATGTATATAGATATAACCAAATTGTGACTTCACTTTAATTGACTTAACATGCTAATCTTCACACATCTCACAATGTTCACATACACTCGGCTTTATTTGTGAAACATACATAAAATGTGTATGTGCAAACACTCAATGCCATGTCAAAGAAACGTGTAATATCATAAGCTTGTCATAAGATCTCGTCTCCACCAACTAACATGCGAAAAAGTGCAAATCAAGAGGACTTTACGGGTTTTAACGTTAGGCTTGGGTGAAGGGTATGGAAAGGGATTTTTAAAGTGGCGAAATGGTTAAAACTCGGTAATAGCGTTTACCTAGCGTAAAATAATACAACTATACATACTAACGCCTTAAAAAGGCGACTTTTGTGAAATCGAGATTTCAACAATTTAGCATTCAAAATTGGTCGATATTTGTCGACTTCACCCTATTTTAGGGTGTTTTATTTTCTGTTTTTTAAATGGATTTGCAAACTGAACAATAAACTATAACAAGCGCTAGTTAAACGATGATTTTGACCGAGTTTCAACACTTAAAAGGGTTTAAAAAATTAAAAAGGCTAAATTTGGCTAAGTGGGGGATTATGTTGGGTAAACAAAGGGAAACACGGGGAAGGCTCAACACGGTTAATCCTAAAGGTAATGTAAGGTTTACGGGAAACACAACACAAAGAACAAGGATAACACAAAGGGTTTTCTAAGTGCCTCTATCACTTCTACACAATTTCGCAAGTTCATGGTCTTAACAAGTATGCTAGTGACAAGTTCTAAATTACACATGACATCCGGCTCACTCCTACTCCGAAATGAACAAACATATAACAATTTCAAGGATCAAATATGCTCACATAACGGAAGGAATGGGTAATAGTGTGAAAATTATCATGCAAGTCCTTCTTTGTTTGTCACGTTTTCCGGTTTTCTTTATCAAAATTTAGTTTGCTTGTCGAGTTTTTATCATGTCCGAAGCTTTCTAAAACACAACCAACCGGTTTATTTACTAAAAATAATATATACAAATTACTGATATTTTTGATTGATTTTTCTGATTTTTTTAGGACAAACAAAGTTAACAAGTTAAACCCCTCCCCACACTTGAACTTCGCATTGTCCCCAATGCGAATCCCGAAATATAGAGATAAAGGAGAATAATACTCCCCTGAAGATGATTTTGATGCAACGAGACTTCAAAGCTGTATCTGTGATGTGCTCCGGTCCAATGTGTGCTCCATAAATCTGCATATATGTCACAAGGCAAAGCAAAGCAAAACATAATATAGCACGCGGAACAAATCAGTTGCAACTCAAACCATACACTAAACAATAATAGAAATATTAAAAATATCCATACATAATACCGAAAGAAATAAACGATAATATCCGGGGGTGTTTGAAATGACAACCAAAATAAACACCCGAAAATAAACTACTAAAATACGACTACCACCACCAGTTACTCATCATCACCGTCAGCACCACCACCTGTGCCGGATGGGCCTGCTCCATTATAACCACCAGTGTTCCCGAATGGGAACTGTGGGGGATCGCCAAAGTAATTGGGGTAGGCGTTCTGAAGCCCCCCAAAGATGTATGAAAATCCAGCATGCATCTCTTAATGCATAAAATCCTGATTTGTCCGCATCTGATCCTGATTGACTCGCAGCTGGTCCTGGTTCAGCTGCATTTGTTGAAATTGCTGGTACAAATCAGGATAAGATGGGATACCGGGTGGCCAGTCTTGGTGCTACTGGAACTGCTGGTGTGGTGGTGTGGGTGGCGGTTGGTTCTGCTCCTCCATCTCTTCATCCTCATCCTCCGCTGGGAGTGGAGGCAACGGGTCCCAGACCTCGTTGTTCAAACCCTTCAATCGATCCCCATGATCCGTCACTGCAATAACTCCCATCGCCTTCAACGAACGAATGTCAACATACAAACCCTCGGTCACTAAAGTAAGTCCTTGAAGCACCTCATTAGTCATTATTCCCATGTTGTAGGCGATCTCGGTCACATACTGACCGCCATGAATCTGACTGCTGTTGGTCCTTCCAGAACTATTCACAAAATACTCCACCATCCTCGCGGCGAGGTTGATGTGTACCCCCTCCGCTAGCGCATATAGAAAGATAAGATCTGGTGTTGGACAGTTGCCTAAACAGTCCATGCGCCCGCATATGGTATGGCTGAAGATATGATGCATGACTCTAAGAAGAGGGTCTCGTAGCCTTGAAGCCTTTGACATCCTGGGATCATATGGGTCTCCAACTGCGATTTGAGCCCAAAACTCGCCCCGAGCTTCTTCACTTGGAAAGACGAACTGATCTGTGAAGAACTCTGAATCCATATCTTCATTTATGTAGATTCCAAGTCTTCATCCCAATCTTCCCACAGTCCAATGATGCCAACGTCCGCCCAATCTGAAATTTATTCTATTTTTGTAGCGGAAGTTGGGATCCTGATGCACTTTGGGCTTGTCATATGAATATGTGGCAAAGAATTCAATCGTCAGCTCTCGATAGATCGGGCGATCGATGGCTACTAAACGCGAAAGTGGAAGTGTTAACATGTTCTCTAGTCGATCGCACTGATTCAGATCAGCCATGACATCCCAGTCTAGCCTTCTAGGGATGCCAAATTGCCCTCGCCTATTCCACAATGAGTGAAGTTTTGGGATGCATAGACTTTCTCGTTCGTTGTTTTCGTTGAATTAAAGGAACGGGTGATTCATCTGCATGAGGGAAGACAGTTAAAACAGGAGAAACAGAAGAAATTTTATTTGGAACAGCCGAACACACCATTATGAAGTTTCTGTCCCGCTGATCTGGGGATATGGCACGAGCGTGCGAGCAGACGCACGGTCGTGCGTCACCGAGAAACAGCACTTGTGGTCGGCAATTGTCGGACACGCACGGTGTGCAACCAATGGCACCCCCGTGCATCACCGAGACCACAGTAAATCATCGAGAGCAGCCGGAACTGAACGACCGTTCCACCTAAGGAACGACCGTGCGACCATGTTTGTGCAGAATCCGAACCCCTGAACTTGAAACAGCCTGATTTTTCTGAAAATAATCAAATTTTTGGCAAACAGGGGTTGCAAATCTGACCGGATGTTCACGAATCACAAGATTCTTGCAAGGGTTAGGGTTTTGATTTGTTTATGAAGAGAACCCCAAAAAGCCTTGAAGAAATCGAACAAATCTAACCTAGAACAAGAATGGAACAGAAAATCGAAGAGGAAAAACATACCGTGCGAAAGGATCTGAGAAACCGTGCGAAAAATGGTGCGATTTGGTGAAAGATCGGTCTGGAACGGCTGGTGCAGTTTAGGGTTCGTGAATTGTGAATGGGGGCTGCATATGTGGGTTTTTATACTGCACAAATGACCAAACTGCCCTTGGCTTGTCGCACGGTCATGCGACCTGACGCACGGTCGTGCGTCACCGATAAGTGCTAACCCTGGCACACTGATCTCGGAACTGCACAGGGGGTGCGACTCGAGGTGCCGGCCAACACGCAACCGCACGGGCGTGCGGTCCATGGCACGGTCGTGCCAGATCTGCAGACTTGTCTGTTTTCTGCAGAATGCAGATTCAGCAGCCGATTTCGCCTTTTTTCGCCATTTTTACCATCCGCAAACTGTTCTAACATTTTTCCAACCTAGAACTTACGCTCGGCATGTTTAAAAACTGTACAAACATACGAAAACTACCGAACAAGCCTAAACTACGCTAAAACGACAAAAACACAAAAAAGGACGATTTTGCCCCTAAAGCGCTTAAGTCGCTCTTGCTACATTTTTAATCCACGAGTCAGTAGCGTAGACTCTCCTCCCCACACTTATGATGTGTGTGGGACGTGGACTCGATAACTTCCACCGCCGACTCGATCGGCCCGGCAACGTAAAGCTTCAAAAGATGTCCATTTACCTTGAAAATAACGTCGTCCGCGTTCTCTATTGCAACAGTCCCATATGGAAATACCTCTTTTACCATGTATGGTCCTGTCCAACGTGAATGTAATTTTCCTGGAAATAAACGCAACCTCGAGTTGTAGAGAAGAACAAGATCGCCCGCTTGGAATTGTTTGTGGTCCTTCAAGCGTTTATCATGCAATCTCTTGGTGCGCTCTTTGTACAACACGAAGCTCTCATAAGCTTGTTGTCGTAGCTCTTCCAATTCAAGAATCTGAAGAAACCGGGCTTCACCTCCCGTTTTTAAGTCCAGATTTGCGGTTTTTAGAACCCACATTGCCTTATGCTCCAACTCCACCGGTAAATGACACGCTTTTCCGTAAACAAGCCTAAAGGGAGTAGTCCCAATAGGGGTCTTTTAAGCCGTATGGAAAGCCCACAATGCCTCGTCTAGTTTGTCCGACCAAGCCTTGTGTTTGTACCTACAGACCGCTCAAGGATTCATTTTAGCCCTCGGTTTGTGACCTCCACCTGCCCACTCGTTTGTGGATGATAGGGCGTGGATAAACGGTGATGCACACCGTAGCGGGACAAAGCTTTTTCAAGCTGGGTATTGCAGAAGTGAGTCCCTATGTCACTGATAAGCGCCTTCGGAGCGCCAAATCGGGCGAACAAACTTTTCAAAAATCTCACGACCACCCTGGCATCATTGGTGGGTAAGGCCTGTGCCTCCGCCCACTTTGATACATAATCAACTGCGACCAGGATGTACTTATTTCCTCGTGAGGGGGGAAATGGTCCCATGAAGTCTATCCCCTAAATGTCGAAGACTTCACAAACTTGAATCCAGTTTTGAGGCATTTCATCACGTGCCGATATATTTGCCGCCCTCTGGCAGGCATCGCACTCTCTAACCCAACTCTACGCATCACGAAATATAGTCGGCCAATAAAACCCGGAATCCAGCACCTTCTTGGCGGTGAAATTCGCTCCATGGTGGCCTCCGGTAGGTCCCTCGTGACAATGGCGCAGAATATCGGTCGCCTCCTTCCCTGAAACGCATCTTCTGATCACCTGATCAGCACCAACCCTAAATAAGAAAGGATCGTCCCAAATGTAGTGCTTGACATCCGAAAAGAATTTCCTTTTTTGTTGGTGAGTCAACCCTTTAATCAGAATCCTGCAAGCAAGATAGTTCGCAAAGTCGGCGAACCAAGGTGACTCATCGCATATCTCAACACCCATCAACGACTCGTGTGGGAAATTGTCATTGATTGAATCCCAACGCGTGTCCTTGATGTCTCCATCCTCTAATCGAGATAGATGGTCAGCCGCTACATTCAACACACCCTTTTTATCTTGAATTTCGATATCAAACTCCTGCAGCAACAAGATCCATCTTATGAGACGCGGTTTAGCGTCCTGTTTGCTGAAAAGATATCTGATGGTTGCGTGATCAGTATACACAATTGTTTTTGAAAGCACCAAATACGATCTAAATTTTCAAATGCGAAAACAACCGACAAGAGCTCCTTTTCAGTCGTGGTGTAGTTCTCCTGAGCGTCGTGAAGAGTCTTGCTCGCATAATAGATCGGGTGAAAGTGCTTTTCCTTTTTCTGTCCCAGAACGGCCCCTATAGCGTAATCGCTCGCGTCGCACATAATTTCAAATGGCAGACTCCAGTCAGGTGCAACCAAAATAGGGGCCTCAATCAACTTTTGCTTGAGAAGGTCGAAAACCCTCAAGCAATCATCTCCAAAGATAAACGGAGCGTCTTTCTCCAACAGACGGGTCATGGGCCTAGCGATTTTTGAAAAATCCTTAATGAATCGCCTATAGAACCCCGCATGACCAAGAAAGCTCCGTATCGCTCTCACAGAGGTGGGAGGTGGAAGTCGTGAAATAATGTCAACTTTAGCTGGATCGACCTCTATACCAGCATGGGAAATCTTATGTCCCAGAACTATGCCCTCTTTCACCATGAAGTGGCAGTTTTCCCAGTTTAGGACCAGATTTGTCTCTTCGCACCTCTTCAACATCTTCTTCAAATTTTCTAAACAATGATCGAACGAATCGCCAAATACCGAAAAGTCATCCATGAAAACCTCCATAGAATCCTCGATCATATCATGAAAAATTGCAACCATGCATCTCTGGAAGGTCGCCGGTGCATTACACAACCTAAAAGGCATACGCCGGTAGGCAAATGTGCTGAAGGGGCAGGTAAAGGTAGTCTTCTCCTGATCCTCAGGAGTTATAGGAATTTGGAAGTACCCAGAGAACCCGTCTAAGAAACAGTAATACAACTTCCCCGACAGACGCTCCAACATCTGGTCGATGAATGGAAGCGGGAAGTGATCCTTAAGAGTAGCATCGTTGAGTTTGCGGTAGTCGATGCAAACTCGCCACCCAGTGACGGTACGGGTAGGAATTAGCTCATCCCTATCATTTGAGACTACAATAATACCACCTTTCTTGGGTACTACCTGCACTAGACTCACCCACACAGAGTCAGATATAGGATAAATCAACCCGGCATCCAACAACTTAATCACTTCTTTGTTCACCACGTCTTGCATATTCGGATTTAACCGCCTCTGATGCTGTGCACAGGGTTTGTACTCGTCTTCCATCAGAATCTTGTGTGTACAAAAAGAAGGATTGATGCCCTTGATATCCATGATTTTCCAAGAAATGGCTCTCTTATGAAGTCTAAGAACCTCGAGAAGCTGTTTATTCTCATCCTTTTCCAATGATGCCGAAATGATGACCGGCAAGCGATACTCCTCGTCCAGAAAAGCATACTCGAGATGTGGTGGGAGTTCTTTCAACTCCAAAGACGGTGGATCTTCAACCGAAGGTTTTGCTTTCTCTTCTTCTACATGGCCAATTTCTAGAAATCGCTCCGGACTCTGGGAACCATCGTCACCAATCTGATAGACTGGCTGCTCGAAATCGTGGCCCTCCTGCGTAATGCCAATCAGGTCCCCACATGACAGACGTGTATCCGAATCAGTCTCGTCAATAGTGCCTTGAAAACGAAAGCACACACATGCATCGACAATGTCGACATAGTAAAGCATGTCATCGTGACTTTGCGGATGTTGCATTGATCTTTTGATATTATATGCCACGTGCTCGTCATTTACTCAGAGCGTGATTTGGCTAGCTGCCACATCAACGATCGTCCTCGCAGTATTGAGGAACGGGCGTCCAAGTATCAAAGGCACTCTTGAATCTTCGTCCATGTCAAGAATAACAAAATCCACGGGGAAAACAAATTTATCGATTTTAACAAGCATGTTTTCAACAAATCCATGCGGATACTTGATTGAACGATCTGCCAACCGAATGCTCATTCTAGTGGGTGACGGCTCACCCAGATCCAGTTTAGAAAAAACCTTATAAGGCATAAGGTTAATACTCGCTCCAAAGTCAGCCAATGCATGGCGAACAGACATGTTTCCAATCAAACAAGGGAGCGTGAAACTACCCGGATCTCCCATTTTCGTGGGCAGACGGTTTTGCAAAATGGAAGAACAACTTTCATTCATCACCACACATGATATATCCTCGAGCTTTTGTTTATTCGAGAGGATGTCCTTAAGGAATTTCGCATACTTTGGCATCTGGGCCAAGGCTTCAACAAACGGTATATTTATGTGAAGTTGCTTAAACAACTCAAGGAACTTACCGTATTGTTCTTCGTTTTTCTGCTTCTTCAGCCTGCCCGGATATGGAACTGGAGGAGTGTGATCTTTGACCGGCTCCTGGACTTGTGCTGTACTTGTTGGGCGTAGCCTGGCTTGCACCTCGTCCGGTGTGTCAGTCGGGACCGCTCCAGTGATCGGTGATGAGTCCGATATGTCGGGTCCGGTAGTCCTACCACTCCTGGTCATGACAGCATTCACATGCCCACGCCCGCGCGGGTTTGTCTCTGTATTGCCCGGAAGACTACCTGGGGGTCTTTCATACATCATTTTTGCCAGCTGACCAACCTGGGTCTCGATATTCTGAATCGAGGCTTTGTGACTCCTCATTTCTCCCTCGTGGGAAAGAAAACGATCCTCGCTCTGTTGGTATTGTTTTTCAGCCAACTGATTCACACTCGAGGAGCTAGTAAGAAGCTGAGCCATCATGTCCTCCAGCTTGGAACTAGATTGAGAGGCCTGCAGCTGGGAACTACTCCCAGTGCCCTGATTCTGATATGAGTATGGACGCTGCTGGTAAGGTTGGTTGTATGGCTGAAATGGCTGACCCTGAGCCTGCTGTGGCGTTGGAGCGCGCTGAGTAAATCCCAATGGGTTTTGATTGCCCACATTCGCTCGCCACCCAAAATTTGGGTGATTCCTCCATCCGGGATTATAGGTATTGCTATACGGGTTGTTCTTCGGCCTCGCCTGATTACTCACAAAATCCACTTCTTCGTGGCCCTCATACACGACTCCCTAAAAGCATGCACCAGGCTCGTGTGACATTCCACACTGGTCACATCCTGAACCAACTTGCGTGGCTATCTGGGACTTATCGAATTTCGCTGCAAGAGCCGAGATTTGTGCAGTAATGGCCGTGTAGTCGTCCATAGCGTGAACTCCTGGGCGAGGTGCTGCTGATGATGATGTTGCCCGGCCTCTATCTCCTTCGCGACGCGAGCTAGACTTCAATGCAACTTTTTCAATGATATCATAAGCTTCATTCGGCGTCTTCGTTCTTAGGTCGCCTCCTGCATTCACGTCTAATCTCTCCTGCGTGTGGTAACTAAGTCCTTGATAGAATGTCAAGACCAGCTGTCTCTTGGAGAAGCCCTGATGTGGAACATCAATCAACAAATGTTTAAATCTCTCCCAGGCCACGTGCAACGACTCTCCCTCGTCCTGGCGAAAGGTTACAATCCGGTTTCTCAACTTGGTTGTTTTCTCAGGCGGAAAGTATTTCTGCATGAATAACTCCGCCAGCTCATTCCAGGTCCTGATGGACCCAGCTGGAAGTGACATAAGCCAAGCTCTAGCTTTGTCACGCAATGAGAATGGAAACAACCTCAACCGAACAGCATCCTCCGAAACACCTCTAATCCTGAACGTCGAGTAAACAGCGAGAAAAGCAGCAATATGTCTTCCGGGATCCTCATGCTCACGCCCGTCAAACTACACCGAATTCTGCACCATGTTAATAATAATAGATTTAATTTCAAATGTAGGTGCATCTATAGTAGGCTGTAGGATACTCGGCTCCAGGCCTGCCCCTCCGGGCTGATTCGAGTCATTCAAAGGTCGCTCGTCGTCCGCCATGATTCTGTTTCCTGCTGCCCCTGAGCCCTCGGCTTCAGCGGGTACCACCTGCTCCGGTTCACCAGCTGCGAGTAGCAGCGCTACCGCGCGAGATCTATCACGGATGCGTCTCCTCAGATCGCGCTCGGGTTCGTCTGACGGTTCAACAGGATCGGGAGCGGGGGTTGAGGACATCAACCTGCAAACGAAAAATTGACACAATGAATATTTTATTATTATAATAATGCTGTTATTTTTTTTGCTGAAAAGAAACAGAATATTCTTTTAAATGGGCTGAAATTTTTATAAAAATCCGAAAATGGGCCCGAAATTTTATAAAAATTAAAACAATAAAAAAAATCGAATCGGCTAGTGTAAAAATGATTTTACGGAGCCGAAAACTCAAAGAATAAATGAATAAATAAATCCGAATTCGAACAAGTAAATGTAATAAAAATTTATAAGTGTACAAAAATAATCTTAAAACGAATAAATTGAATTAAAAGCAAGAAATATTAACAAATAAATAAATAAATAAATAATCAAGAAAATATTCACAAATATTAACAAGTATATACACCGATAAAACAATGAGTCGGGTCGTTCCAAAAGCTCGCCATGTTCCCCGGCAACGGCGCCAAAAACTTGACGTGTGCGCGTATATACATATTTTTATAATGAAATTACACACGATTCGGTTTTAAATTTATAAAAGTGATAAATACTTCAACATCAAAACACACACGAAAGAGGCAAGTGTACCCCGTCATATATGTAGTAAAGCATCGGTAAGAACCAAGTATCGATCAAAGGAAATGGGCGGAAGAATAATACTAGACCTTTGTCATTAAATTAACGGAAGAAAGATAAGTTGTTTGATTTTCTAAAAACTAAACTAAGCATAAACAAATATTTAATAGAACATAATAGACTCCAGATTTTTTTTTTTTTTTTAAGTCAATACTGTTTTCACTCAAAATAAGAAAATAGATAAATAGCCTTGCTTTATACACAACCAAAGCATGTGAATTAAGTCGGTTTTGTCACTAGAAACATTTGGTCAATTATTCATTTTCAAGACAATTAGTATCCCTTTCGGGAATCCTAACATGACAATCATTCGGAAAGCTAAAATGATAAACACACTTTAACCACCTAAAATTGTTCTTTAACGTGCAATTGATAAATGTCTATGAAAATCTCTTAAAAATAAGTTAGTCATCCGTTAGGAGTTTTCTAACCTCACTTAAACAAGGAAAGTGACATCAATAAACACAATGTAACCACCGAGACAAGCATAAACTAGATTAAATCACAACCGAGTTCATTTTACAAATCTTGCATATAAATTCACCAAGATAGCAATTTTGGCCTAAACTACTAACTAAGCTAACAATTCATGGCAAGAATTCATAACAACACCATTTAACCCGTTAAGGTCCTTACGTGACGGAAAGCTTTCTTGATTAACAATAATTACATTTTACTAAACCACTAACCATTTCTGGTATCATGGTGCACACATTTTAAACAAGTTAAACATGTTCAAAGTCTACTAATACATGATTAATTAAGCTTCATCTTTCAACTATCTCAACTAACCATATACTAATCATCCAACATAATTACTTATAATCAAGAAATCAATATCAATAACAAGGTTGCAAACTAATCATCAAAGATTAACATAGAAAATACTTTCAAGTGTCATTACAAACAAAATTAACATACTAATGGTTATAATTAAGCAAGGGATTGTGTTTTTGCCCAAAGGCTTACAATAATACATAAAACATTAATCTAAATGCTTGAAACATTAACAAAATTATGGAAAGATTAGAAAACCAAACCATAAACAAGCACTAGATTAAGAATCCGGATAGTATCGGAGCTAAACGACACAATGTGGCTTGAATCCGGGTCAAAAGAAAAGCCTCCGGAGCCTGTAAAATCGCCTGTGAAGCTCCCAAAATTCCAGAGTTCCGAACAGAATGTTTCTTCATGTTTTTTATAACGTTTTGCATTCGCACGGTCGTGCCAATAAAGTGCACGACCGTTCACTTTTTGAATTATTGGAGTCACTGTTCACCATACCGCATGACATCATCAGATCTTGACCAGTCTTCGATATCGCATGACCGTTCCATTTGTCGCACGATCGTGCATCTCCGGGTTAGGGTTGCACGTGCAGCTGCACCGGTGGTGCAGTTCTGGGCTGGGCTTGGTCGTCGGATCCGCACGGGGTGCAACCATACGCACGGTCGTTCAACTCCGAGATCTTGTTGCACTCCGGATTGCACTGTCGTTCATCGCTGAGATAAGCTTTGTCGTCGGAACCGCACGGTCGTTCCACTCATTGCACGACCGTGCCAAATGCCCAGGTCAGAATCTTTACAGAATGTTCGCAGCTTTGTCGTTTCGTCCGGAAAATCCTCGTTTTCACTATCATCTTGTTTGGCATGCTGTTTTAGGCCTGTAAACAAGAGTATACCTGATTAAGTATCCGAC
This sequence comes from Helianthus tuberosus, assembly GCA_030545235.1. NCBI lineage: Eukaryota > Viridiplantae > Streptophyta > Magnoliopsida > Asterales > Asteraceae > Helianthus > Helianthus tuberosus. The sequence continues at coordinate 132,689,886 of CM060433.1, forward strand.
TAACGGTTTTACGGCCAAAAACGCATAAAATGGGGGACTAAAATATGTGTAAATTGGTGAATATCAATGTTTAACTCGTCACTTTAGGTTTAGTGCTTATATAGGGTCGTAAGGTAAGCGGTCTAAACAACCGCTTAGACTTTCGAACCCGACCCGTTTGGTTGATCATTAGGATCCGACCAAACACATTAGGTGACCATAGTTGTATAGGGAATAACCTTCTGAGGTTATACCTTATGGTCACTACGTTTAGCTAGTTGTATGATAGGTAGTTTATATGCCTTCGGAAAATTACCAAAATGCCCTTTTTATGCATAAATTCATTTTAAGCGTATGTAACCTAAATTTTGACATCTAAACTAATTAGGCAACATTATTAGACATGTTAAGGCATATAATACTTGTCATAGGACTAGTTAGGCGGTCCGAACGCGTTTTACGCGAACGACGCGTTAAAGTGGCGTAAGCTACCTAAACGGGTCATAATGGGTCGTAAGCACTTAGGTTAGGTTTCATTTTAGTATGTAGGCTTTGTTAAACCATATTACATGAGTTCCTATACTCATTTGGTTTACGAAACCTCATTCTATCCAATCTTCCTATTTTGGTCCGTTTATTTACATAATTACCTATATTAGGTGTCGTTTGATTCCGTGATCCCTCTAGCTTTGCTTGCTTGTTATTCAAGACTTCTAAGCATCCTCAAGTGAGTACATAGACCCCTCTTTTACTGTTTTCCAAACGTTTTGGGGTGAAACACATGTGCCTACTTGTTATTTTCGTGCTTTCCATGTTTTCATATCATATACTTGCTATGTTCATTAGTACACTATTAGTACCTGATTTCATTATGTTTTGCTATGTACGTTCACTTAACATGCTAGCACAATTATTTTATGTTTTGAACCATTTGTAATCGTTGGATGTATGTGAACCATTTGTAATCATTGGATGTATGTGAACCGTTTGTAACCTTTTGATTTATGTGAACCATTTGTAACTGTTTGAGCCATTGGGTTAGGGAAGTGATTAGGTAACGGGGCGGGTGTAATGTGTTAAAAGCATGGTGGATACGCTGCTGGTACTTCCTATATATAAGTGCTTTTAACACATTATATATCGTTGCGTTATCTTGATCACTTGGGTAAATGATTTCGAAACAATGTCACACAAGGATGTTTTCTGAATAATATAAACCATACGAGTTTTATTAACGAGTTTTTATGAGATATTTTACAATTTGATTTAATAAAACAAATGTTTTGGAGTTAAGAATCATGGCTACGAGATTTTGCAAATTATAACCAACTTGATTTGAGTTGGTTAATTATGTCGCAATATTATACTTTTCAAAACAAGGTTTTTAAATAAGTATTGCAACATGTAAAATGAGCCATGAATCTGACACTCTTATAAAACCTATGTACTCGCCGACATTTTTATGCTGACGTATTTTCACATGTGTTTCAGGTACCATAGTTGATGATGTTTGATGATGATTTTTGTGTACGCTCACATAGGAATGGACGAGGCCTTAGTGAGTTAGTAACAATGAAAGTCTATTTTTTTCTTGTTTTGTTTCTAATTCCAATGTAATGTAATACGTTTAATTTAATAAAACGAAACTGTTTAATCCATGGCTGTGAAACAATGATTCTGTTACAACACTCCCCGACGTTTCCGCCACGTTTTGTTGTTTTACGTGGTCGGGATGTGACAGAAAAGTTGGTATCAGAGCCAATGGTTATAGGGAATTAGGTTATTAGTAATGCTTTGACCTAGACTATAACCTTCCTAGGACCCTAACGTGAGTTTACTTGCGTTTAGTCATAAAATAATACCGTTGCCTATCTTTAGGCAGCAACCACAATAAGAACACAAAATTCGAATATGCTTTGAAAACTAATCATCTGTTCTAGGATGATTTATTATAAGGTTACGAACCTTTAAGGTTTTCAAATTCTCGTCAAAGTTTGGGGCTACATAATGTGAACACGTGCAAACTGGAAGGGTGGGTGCCTGTACCCTGAGCTTTCTGTCTAAGGCTAGAGTGTTCGTACAAATCCGCAGTATCGGACCAGTCACTCTTACCTGGGAACTCTTGGGGTGAGTGTCCACTTATAGGCGAGAATGTCTTCGCGATACATTATGAGGACCTATTTACTTTGATTCAGCCTTTGTGTGTCGTTTGTTTGCTTCATGGTTCAAACAAATGACCGTCACCCATGATTTTTGGTCGGTAATTGTAACATCCTATTCTTACCCAATGCCATTTCATTTGTTTTCTCTCGTGTTTCCCCTTTTTAGAATGCCTTTACGATGCGAAAATCAGGTACCTATTGAAGAGCTGGCAGCTGTCATTACACAGCAAATGACTGCTGCAATCCCGAACATCGTTGCTCAATGTAACCAAGCTCTCAACAACAATAATGCCCCCTGCAATTTCAAGACGTTCAACTCGGCTAAGCCATCAAAGTGTTCTGGGTCTCAAGGAGCGACTGCACTTCTACAATGGTTTGAGAGTCTAGAGAGCACCTTCAGGTATGTTCAATGCCCAAATGAGCGAAAGGTAGAATTCACATCTAGTGTCTTTGAGAAACGAGCTTTGACATGGTGGAATGGTGTGATGAGAGATAGGGGTGCCGATGTGGCACTGGCTCAAACGTGGGAAGAGCTTTGAGCTCTGATGATGAAGGAATTATGTCCTCGTCACGAGATCAGGGCCTTGGAAAGGGAATTCGACGATCTTAAGCAAGATAGCGGTGAGCATCGAGCCTACACGGATCGCTATGAGGAGTTAAGTCTGTTATGTCCGAATATGGTTACGCCTTTGGATAAGGCAATCGAAAAGTACATTGATGGCCTCCCTGACCCAGTACAAGACATTGTGACTGGTAGTAACCCCACTACGGTTAGGCAGGCCATTGAGCTTTCTGCTACCTTGACTGAATCTCAAATCAGGAATGGTAAACTTTTCCGAAAAGGTGATAAGAAACCAATCGAGGAATCGAAACCCAAAGATGAACAGACTGAATCCTCCAAGAAGTCAAGGAAGCGAAAAGCTTCCCAGAACTTCGCCGTGGTTGCTCACAATGATCAAGCTGCCCCCAACCAACCAGCTCAACCCCCTGCTAGGAAGCCATACAACGGAACTGCACCCTTGTGCAACCAATGTAACCTTCATCATCATGCTAGTGTGAAGTGCCGCAAATGCCAAATTTGTGGACTTATAGGTCATACAGCAAGAGTTTGCCGAGCTGCAGTTGCACCAAATCAAGCTGACAACAATCCTGCTCAAGCTCGTTTTCCACCAGGTTCTTGCTACAACTGTGGCGAGATGGGTCATTTCCGAAGAAATTGCCCAAAGCTTGCTAATGCAAATCCAGCACAGGGATGAGCATCTGACCGACTAGAAGACAACACCGTTTAGAAATAATCACGTCTTATGTATTATTTTCTTTTGTTGTCAAGGTCCATGAAGCAGTTGTTATCGTTGTTTATAAATAAATCTTTTATTTACATTGCAATGTATTTATGTGGTTGCATGTATAAACAACATATCCCCTACAATACCGACAATCAGGGAATCGTATTCCTTGAAGAATAGACTACCCCTAAAATTCTTCCATTTTATGATCTCTTGCGTTTTCCATGAAAATCCTAAGTACTCGTTTCTTCCAAAGAAACGAAGTACAACGCGCAAGTTACAACTCTGGACGAATACCCAAAGTACCACTATAAATCCTTAATAGGGTACCTAAGGGTATTTCCGTAAATCCTAAAATTGTTGTGTACCTTAATTCGAATATTACGTTTCTTTGAAAACAAAATCGAATTTTCGGAAGATCATCCTATCTTCATAGATAGATTCTTGAAAATGAATAAAGTGCCAAATGAAATCCACGGATTGGATTCCTGGTGTGCTTTAAATATCCGTGTCCAAAGATAACAAATTAAAGGTCAAATTAAACAAATATGTGATTATGTGCTTATGTGTTCCCTTTTATGCTTTAATGTGATCCAATTTTTTGTTATCCAAATCCTCGTAGAATCTTCCATATCTTCGTATAAGGGATTCATAGTATGATATCCAAAGGTACTACCTGAAATCCTTAATGGGCTTCTACGTAATAGTAAAGACCCTTGGATTATAATGTACGATTCCATAATAAGACCCCTTGAGTGGTCTAGTTAAACAGATTGATCCAAAAATCTGGTTAGGAATATCATCTGATGATATAGCTGAAAAGACTCCTTGGTGGTCTAATTAAAGAGATCATTTTTTCGATCTAATTAAAAGGACCCTATGATAGTCTAGTCACACTCATCACATGTTTGATTTTCTTCCCCTTCACATTACAAAACAAACTGTGCGGACTGTGCAAGGAATTACGTAATTATGGATGCATACATAACTATGGAATTCAGTGCACAGAAACCACAGCAAGTTTTGTCATGTGTCTAGAGTTGACTCAGTTCATTTCCGTTTCTGAAGAATACCCATTGAGGAAAATGACTCATTCCGTTCATTTTCGTTTCTGAAGAATATCCATCGAGGGAAATGAATATCCCTGATTTTTCTTTTTCCTTCATTTCCGTTTCTGAAGAATACCCATTGAGGAAAATGACTCATTCCGTTCATTTTTGTTTCTGAAGAATATCCATCGAGGGAAATGAATATTCTTGATTTTTCCTTCATTTCCGTTTCTGAAGAATACCCATTGAGGAAAATGACTCATTCCGTTCATTTTCATTTCTGAAGAATATCCATCGAGGGAAATGAATATTCTTGATTTTTCCTTCATGTCCGTTTCTGAAGAATACCCATTGAGGAAAATGACTCATTCCGTTCATTTTCATTTCTGAAGAATATCCGTCGAGGGAAATGAATATTCTTGATTATTCGTTCATTTTCGTTTCTGAAGAATACCCATTGAAGAAAATGACTCATTCCGTTCATTTTCGTTTCTGAAGAATATCCATCGAGGGAAATGAATATTCTTGATTATTCGTTCATTTTCGTTTCTGAAGAATACCCATTAAGGAAAATGACTCATTCCGTTCATTTTCGTTTCTGAAGAATATCCATCGAGGGAAATGAATATCCTTGATTTTTCCTTCATTTTCATTTTTAAAGATTGTCTGTTAAGAGGAATGACAGGATTATGCCATGCATAATCTTTGATGGGTTATTCTACGCAAATAGATAAACACCCTAGATTCCATGCAAGGCAATTATTTAACACAGCGTCATAGACAGACTCCTACGAATAAATTTCGGGACGAAATTTCCTAAAGTAGGGGAGACTGTGACACCTGTGCCTCTGCGACCATCAAAAAATACCAAATTTATGAAATATTGTGTTTCATACTTCGGATTTGTAAAAATACGTGTATTGTTTGCACATATCAATTCATGTTCGATTTCAAGCTTTAAATCGCTTTCTGTAAGGTTATACGCGCACTGATGCGTAAATATAACCAGTTTAATGCAACGAACACTCTGGAATAGTGAAATAGGCTTAACATACCTTAAATAACCTTTACATAACTTAGAAATAAGTTTTGGAGGGTTTGGTGTGGCGAAATCAAGTTTATTCGCTTACAAGGACTAATTTCGACAAACTGCGAAAGTATGCCGATTTGTACTGTAATGAACATTCTGGAACTTGATCATAAGTTAAATATGCCCTAAATATCCTTTACATAGCTTAGAAATAGGCTTTGAGGGGTTTGGTGTGCTAAAATAAACTTTTTGGTCATTCAGGGACTAAAAGCGTCAAAAAGTGCATAAGTTTGTATTTTCGCGCATATCTTACGTTCTAAATACATCCGGACATCCAAAAATTTATGTAATCGTTAAAATATTTTATTTTAGTGACTGGCATGATAAAATTCCATTCGTCGTGTAGTTTGGATCGTTTTTCACGTCCGTTCGTGTTTCATCGTAATTAACCGAACAACGCAACCGTACGACCAAACGAACCGGCATCCAAGATATTTTTGAGCATTTTTCATGTTCCCTAAACTTTAACTTCATTTCAGAGCCTTGAAATGGGATTAACGAGGCTTAAACGTGTCAAAAATGCATCAAAAACCATGTTTTGCACATTCAGGGACCAAAATTGACAATCTGTCATAGTTATTTTAGGAAGGGACCAAAGTTGAAAATCTAATTTCCAGCTTGTTCCAGCTGTTCCCCTCGTTTGCACATGGTTTTAATGAAACTAGGGGCTTGTTTTGGGGTACCCATGAGATTCTAAAACCATGGGCACACATGTAAGGTCCAGATCGAAGCTCGGTTTTCGATGAACGATCTTAACGGTTCTATGAAATCTATAAATACCCCCACCCTCTTGCTTCAAAATCACACTTTGATCTGATTTGGCTCTCTAAGTTGAAGTTATACACTTCATACCTGAGAGTAATCGGATCAAAACTCCATAGCTTGGACCCGTTGTAAGTCCTCTTTCGTTCTTTTATGCGTTTTAAGCACGAAAGTCAAACTGTGTTTGACTTTCAGCTTTGACCAGTTTATGGTCAACACGAAGTTCGTTTGAACTTCGCAACGTGAGTGTAATCACGATGGTTATAGTCCCTAGTGACTATACCTACTGATTACCACGTTGTTTAGGTGTAGTGACGAGTCGTAGTTTCGGTGAAAATGCGTATTCTTGCGTATTTTGCAACCAAACTATTCTTGGGTATCAAAACCCTTTGTTTTGATATCAAACTTTTTTTCTAAATTCGTTAAACATGTTTTAACATGTTTAACTCGTTACTTTAGGTTTAGTGCTTATATAGGGTCGTAAGGTAAGCGGTCTAAACAACCGCTTAGACTTTCGAACCCGACCCGTTTGGTCGATCATTTGGATCCGACCAAACACATTAGGTGACCATAGTTGTATAGGGAATAACCTTCCGAGGTTATACCTTATGGTCACTACGTTTAGCTAGTTGTATGATAGGTAGTTTATATGCCTTAAGAAAATTACCAAAATGCCCTTTTTATGCATAAATTCATTTTAAGCATATGTAACCTAAATTTTGACATCTAAACTGATTAGGCAACATTATTAGACATGTTAAGGCATATATATTTGTCATAGGACTAGTTAGGCGGTCCGAACGCGTTTTACGCGAACGACGCGTTAAAGTGGCGTAAGCTACCTAAACGGGTCATAATGGGTCGTAAGCACTTAGGTTAGGTTTCATTTTAGCATGTAGGATTTGTTAAACCATATTACATGAGTTCCTATACTCATTTGGTTTACGAAACCTCATTCTATCCGATCTTCCGATTTAGGTCCGTTTATTTACATAATTACCTATATTAGGTGCCGTTTGATTCCGTGATCCCTCTAGCTTTGCTTGGTTGTTATTCAAGACTTCTAAGCATCCTCAAGTGAGTACACAGACCCCTATTTTACTGTTTTCCAAATGTTTTGGGGGTGAAACACATGTGCCTACTTGTTATTTTCGTGCTTTCCATGTTTTCATATCATATACTTGCTATGTTCATTACTACACTATTAGTACATGATTTCATTATATTTTGCTATGTACGTTCACTTAACATGCTAGCACAATTATTTTACGTTTTGAACCATTTGTAATCGTTGGGTGTATGTGAACCATTTGTAATCATTGGATGTATGTGAACCATTTGTAATCATTGGATGTATGTGAACCGTTTGTAACCATTTGATTTATGTGAACCATTTGTAACTATTTGAGCCATTGGGTTAGGGAAGTGATTAGGTAACGGGGCGGGTGTAATGTGTTAAAAGCATGGTGGATACGTCGCTGGTACTTCCTATATATAAATGCTTTTAACACATTATATATCGTTGCGTTATCTAGATCACTTGGGTAAACGATTTCGAAACAATGTCACACAAGGATGTTTTCTGAATAATATAAACCATACGAGTTTTATTAACGAGTTTTTATGAGATATTTTACAATTTGATTTAATAAAACAAATGTTTTGGAGTTAAGAATCATGGCTACGAGATTTTGCAAATTATAACCAACTTGATTTGAGTTGGTTAATTATGTCGCAATATTATACTTTTCAAAACAAGGTTTTTAAATAAGTATTGCAACATGTAAAACGAGCCATGAATCTGACACTCATATAAAACCTACGTACTCGCCAGCATTTTTATGCTGACGTATTTTCACATGTGTTTCAGGTACCATAGTTGATTATGTTTGATGATGATTTTTGTGTACGCTCACATAGGAATGGACGAGACCTTAGTGACTTAATAACAATGAAAGTCTATTTGTTCTTGTTTTGTTTCTAATTCCAATGTAATGTAATACGTTTAATTTAATAAAACGAAACTGTTTAATCCATGGTTGTGAAACAATGATTCTGTTACAACACTCCCCGACGTTTCTGCCACGTTTTGTTGTTTTACGTGGTCGTGGTGTGACAGTGCTACTGTTAACATTAAATTGGTTCCGCCCCTATCATCTATTGTATACTTGAGTTTTTGTTTTAAGGTTTTGTCGTTTTTTTTAACCTCACCTCATTCAACTTTTAGCATTGAACTCTTTCTTTGCTTTATAAAAAACTAGTAGAATTTCTCCGCGTGTTGCGGCGGGAATCCAGTACAATTTATTACGGTATCGCTACGGTATCGACACTCGATATAGCAACCCAAAGACAAAACTCAAAAATAAAGTCATGATATGACAAAAACGACAACGATACATATTTTATATTGACGAAAACCATAAAAACAAATATTAGAAATGATTTTAAACGAATACCAATAATGATTATGTTGGTACCGTTACCAATGTTGTTCGCCTAAAATCGACGCAACACCAATATTGGTGGGACAATATACGTTTGGTTCGTCACGGTATTAGTATGATACCAATACCCAGTTTACGATATAAAATAGATACTATATATTGCTACCGAAGTTGTACGCACAATATTGATTCAGTTCATTCTAAGGAAAAAAAAAGATATAAGTTTTCGTCAGGGTGCCAATTCGGTTTTTCACACTAAAGAACAAAAAAAAAATATCAATTATATTTGATTCGTTTGATTTTGAACAAAACTTTTAGTGAAGCGAAGATAAAATAAGCACGTCCCACTAATTCTGAATTCGATTACACTATATTATTGGAATGACGAAAAGGGTAACAACATTAATATATAAAAAAAATTAATATGTACGACTGTGCTAACTATTACTTGTACATTAGCACTAAAAAAAACTCGGTTTTAGAAAGAAAAAAAACTTTGTATCAAACTGTAAATAAAATCAGGCACGTCGAAACAACATACTAAAAATTATATAAATTATAATATAATATAATTAAGTAATAAAATAACTGAAAAATAATATTAAAAAACCTATTAGTTAATGAAATAATTGAAAAAAATAATATTATAAAAATATTTAAACACTGTTCATGGAAACTTTCTTTTAATATGTATAATAATTGTAAAATCTCATTTTTGCTCACTCGGATTATATATGCTTATTTTTATATGCATATCATTTAAATTTAACTTGTTTTGTATTTTGACGTAAAATTTTTTCATTGGTTTACTTTTTTACGTAAACTTTTTTTTGGATGAGTTGGGTGCTTATTTTATGTACGTTTTCTGTTAGTCTACGTTTTGATGTTTAATCATTCTATTTTTTTCTTTTTCTTTAACCAGTTTACGTGGTTTTGTTTTACGCTTTTTCACGATTTTGGTTATCGTTCAGTTAACACGGTTTTACGCCCCTCCCCCCTCCCCTCCCCGCAACGCGGGAAACTTAACACTAACGTATAATAAAATGGTAATATAAGTAAATAATAACTCTTCAATTTTTTCCTTTTTTAACATCAAACACACAAAGGCACATGACACTATTCTCTAAAATATACTTTCAGATTCCACCTAATACTCCCTTTGTAAGAAACAAAATCACCTCATGCCACTTGACTAAGAGACCATTAGCAATAGTATTAGCTAGTTATTGTGCTTAAAATAACACACAAAGAAATAATAAAAAGAACGAACAATCAAAACTACGATATTGTTTTAATTTATATTGTCTAGCGTTTGTGATCAATCACATTTTTAATAAAACGAAGCTTGAGTAGCATGCCTTATCAATACTGCTAGTGAAAATATTGTGTTCAGGGTTTTAACGATTTCGAAAAATTAAATAATTACGCTTGGCAATGAACATAATTTATCTGGTATTCTTGAACATGAAAACAAAGTTTCATTCTGTCAAAAGGATTTTTTGGCTTGTCTTTTACTAGCTTAGTTACTAAAAATGTAAATTTCGTCGGATGCTCATATTGGCAAAAAAAAAAAAAAAAAAAAAAAAAAAAACGGTGGTCCAAGAGAGTCACAATACCCTTTGAAGGACTTGTTGCAATATCTGATATCAAATTTCATCAGTTAATTACAACCTTTGCAACAGACAAATAGTTGGCAGCGACACTTTTGAAACTTTCATCGCTAATAAATGTTAGGGTAAAGTTCTTGTACAAATAATCTTAACATACTAAACATACAAATTGAAGGAAAACTCAAAAAGATAAGGTATCATTTTTGTAATTATCAATAACTATAAAAGTTACACCACAAATATACCTAACAAAATGTAGCGATTTTTTTATAAAAAATATTAAAAAAAAATTGTGTTTTTTAGGTATTTTTGGTTGAGTTCACATTTGTATAGTAACTTTGATAGTTGGTAATTACAAAAATGTCACCTTGTCTTTTTGAGTTTTCCTTCAATTTGTATGTTTAGTATGTTAAGATTATTTGTATTTGATCTTTTTGCCTAAATGTTAATATGACATATGCAATGGCAGCGACACTTCTAAAACAAATTGTTACTAACTTGCGTCACTGAATGTGAACCATCTAATAAATGTTAATATGAAATATGCAATGGCAGCGACACTTTTTTTTTTTTTTTTTTCACAATACCCTTTGAAGGACTTGTTGCAATATCTGATATCAAATTTCATCAGTTAATTACAACCTTTGCAACAGACAAATAGTTGGCAGCGACACTTTTGAAACTTTCATCGCTAATAAATGTTAGGGTAAAGTTCTTGTACAAATAATCTTAACATACTAAACATACAAATTGAAGGAAAACTCAAAAAGACAAGGTATCATTTTTGTAATTATCAATAACTATAAAAGTTACACCACAAATATACCTAACAAAATGTAGCGATTTTTTTATAAAAAATATTAAAAAAAAATTGTGTTTTTTAGGTATTTTTGGTTGAGTTCACATTTGTATAGTAACTTTGATAGTTGGTGGTAATTACAAAAATGTCACCTTGTCTTTTTGAGTTTTCCTTCAATTTGTATGTTTAGTATGTTAAGATTATTTGTATTTGATCTTTTTGCCTAAATGTTAATATGACATATGCAATGGCAGCGACACTTCTAAAACAAATTGTTACTAACTTGCGTCACTGAATGTGAACCATCTAATAAATGTTAATATGAAATATGCAATGGCAGCGACACTTCTTTTTTTTTTTTTTTTTTTTTTTTTTGAATTGTTGCTAACTTGCGTCACTGAATGTGAACCATGGTACAGCTGGTTCGAATCATGTACCTCCTTCCATCTATATCAACAAACGTTTATATTGGAGTGATAAAATTGAGTTTGTTTTTTCCTTGACAACTGTATTCAACAAACGTTTAAATTAATAAAATATCTTGTATGAGCAGATAACTTCTCATTATGTTGGAGTGATAAAATTGAGTTTCGTTTTCCTTGACAACTATATATTTGACTTACGAATTACGATAAACAAACACCCCTAGTTCATGTCTATCCAAAAGAACCCATTCTATCTCATCTATTTTCTTTGGTTTAATCCGTTTAATGTTCAACTCATGTGATTTCTTGTGAATTAAGTAATGGGGTGCTGGTCGTAAAACTTTTAAACACTTTGGGAGGACGAGGTTTAACTCCCACAAGGATTAAAAAGAAATTTACCGTTCAAAAAAAAAAAGTAATTTTTCTTATATAATATGTACCTTCCATAATTTAAGAATCAAGTAATTTTCCATGTATAATATGTACCTTCCATAATTTAAGTCATGGACTTCAAACTCGTTCATCTTCATCACCTCCATGTTTCTAGCTATCATTATTCTTGTCAAATAAAACTCGAAAGCTTTTATACCAATTAGTTGATCTTATGTTCACTCCAACGAACCTATGATCAGTGACTGACCGACCCCCGTCCCCTAACTACCCGGGAACGGGCGGCCGCGGCTAGTTTCAGTGGTATCGGTATTTATCAGTTTGGCAGCGGAATTTACATCAGGACCGTAGTTAGAAAATATTTTATCAGAGTAAAATACCATATTTTTATAATATTAAACACATGGGAAAATCCCAAATTTCAAATACACACATTTTTATTGGGATAAACCATATTTTATTTAAATAAAACATCTCTTTATTTAGGTAACTTTTATAGCCATTTTTCCAAGCCTTCAGTGCTGTCCAGCTAGCTTCTACTTGGCTTTCACATTTTGTTACCTGAAACGCGTTTAAAACCATTTTGTCAGTGGGAAATACTGGTGAGTGAATCTCAGTTTAATTAAGACAGGTAAAACCGTTTTACAGTATTGAGGGCGGTCGTCCAATTACATTTGTTTCCATCTACTTTAATTACCACCCACGGTACTGTCAACCCGGCTTGTGGTCATGTTACTACTCACAATGTAGTAACAAATTTTGTATACAAAACCCCAACATACCGACGATAATTGTAGAATACAAATACTCAATCACTGTTAAGTATAAATTAAAACAATTGAGGTTTTCTAAAAACAGTTTGCAAAAAGGAGGATTACTCACATTGCTGTCTTAGGGGTTTCCTTTAGGATTTTCTGGTGATTATCTATTAATTACATAATGCGCACGTGTTAGTATAATAACCCAATATTTACATTAGTAATACCTTCCCTGAAACAAAATTCCAACGACTATGTCGGGCAGAACCTCGACAGCCGTTACGGAACCTTAGATCAATCGGGCAGCGTATCTAATACGTAACCGGGGGTTAAAATACTTACAACGAGGAAGAACTTCGTTATTTATGGGGGTATTATGCCCGATACTATTCTAAATATTTAGAATATTGAGAGAGAGATCGAATGTTTGAGCAAGTTGGGATTGAATGCTCGACCTCTCTATATATAGGGCTGCTCAGAGGGTCTGTCGCGCCCCGCGAAGACCACACCAAGGTCTTACGCGGCCCACGACATAGGGTTGTAGGGCCTAGCTATGACCAATCAGCACTCATAGACTCAACACACAGCCTGACACGTGGCAGCACCAGGTGCAACCTGATCACCTATCTGTCGCGCCCCGCGTAAGAGACCCTAAAGGTCTACGCGGCCCACGAGCGCCACTATTTTCTTGTTTTTATTTTATTTTTAAGTATATATAAGATATTTTGGGCTTGGTTTTCACATACGGGGCGCAATTTAAGACATATTGGGACATTCTAAATATATTAAGGTGTCGGAAATATTTCGGAGGGTTGTTATAGTATGAAACAAAATAAACAAAGTTATTAATAACTAATAAACCTTTAGTTTATAAATTAACACTAGTTGGAAACCCGCGCGATGCGGCGGCGATGATAAAATAAATGCATAAAATAATCAAAAGTGACATTTAAAAATGCAGCACTCAATTTGTAAAATGGGAAAAACAGATTAATAAGTAAGATCAATATTCCCTCACCTAATCATCATTGTCGGATTATATATAATCAAAAGTATGATATGTTAATTCATATATAGCATGTATATTAAGCCCCTATGAATGGTACTAACTTGAACTTGAATCAAACTTAAAGATCTTACATAGCTTACGGCACGGTCGAGATGCTACATGAATAAACAAAAGCGATAACACTTTTTCGATTTCTTATAACATCTCGCATAAGAGCATTATGATAACCGGTTTATGATTTTGTTTCTCAGTTCTAAAGTATTCCAAAAAGCAGTTCTACTTTAGTATGGTTGTCCTGCCCGGTTTCGACCCACTGACCACCCATAGATTCAAGATCTTAGTTGTAAGAGATGACCAACATGTATGTAGAAAGAGACAGTCTCAAAAGTTGATTAAGACCAACTTCAAAACAATCTTGACACCCTGCACATACAGAAAATGTTACTTTATATGCAAATTTCTTTCCATTTGGTTAATACTTTGACATCGGTTCAGCCACACATCCTATATGCCACTAACCTCATAGAGAAAAATACCCAAATTCTCAATTTAAGAAAAATATCTAAAACCAAGATTTCCATCAGATATGATCCAGTCAGTATCTGTAAGAACTATAGATTTTTTTTTTAACATCGTGAGCCAAACAATTTAGTTATACAGACTCAATCAAAACCGCCTTGAATCAAATCTTTCAAACAATTTAAGTTAATTTCAACCTAATTAGCTACCAAACATAAATCATGAAAAAAAACCTAAAAACAGAAATCAAATAAGGCAAACCACCACTATGGATCAGTTAAAATCACTAACTCATGCAACATAAACAAATCAAATGAACAAATTGATGCAATAGAAAATCACACAATCAGATACATTTAAGCACACAATGAAACAAATAAACAAACTAATTACGATTTATACCTGGAAAACTAACCCCATAGCCGGTATCAATGGTTGTATGAACAGTTCCATCTTTCATCCCTGGGATTAGATTTTGCATTAAATCAACATACGCGATAACGGCATTGGAGAAGATAGTACCACCACCGAGAAGATAGAATTTTTCTCCTTCTTTCCTTAGCGCTTAGCCAATGCTGGTTTGACTTCTATTTGTTGATTTGGTCATACGGGACATTCCTAGAATGTTAAACATGTAAATATTAGCAAACCAATGTCATGCCGTTATTTCGAACAATATACGGGTTGTGTTTTATCTCAAACATGTTTAATTAAAAAAGTTAGCTAGAACATCAACAGGTCATATAGGTCGAATGCGCTAAAAGTTACCCAAAGTCCCGGCTCTCATTTTTGTAACGGACAGTAGTTTTCAATATTAATTAATGTATTAACTATTAGGATAAAAAGGTTGTGGGTTAACTGAGAAGGAAAGAACCCAATCCAGCGTGTCGCTTAGAAATGACCTATTTCAACTCAAACCAGGTTTAACATGTTACCCAACCTGCCCATCATTGCCACCTCAAATCTTGATCCAAGATGGACATAAAAAAATACAAAAGAGCTGGTAGTCTTTACCAAGTATACTTAATGAATTAATTATATATCAAATAGAACATATGAGCTGGCAGTCTTTACCAAGCGTATAGAATTGAACACATGTGCTGGTAGTCATTACCAAGTATATGAACTAAATTAGGGCTCAACATCAACATCCTGATCTTAACCTATCCACACACATGCAATCAACACAAAAATTGATCCATACAAATCATAACCAGATGAAAAATCAAATAATCACTTACATCTTTCTCTTGTAGTCCAGGCCCTACTTGAATCGAATGTCTAGATTGCTGGAGAAATAAAGCATGTAGGATGGGGGATTTTGCCCTATTATTCACCATATCTCGAAATACAAACAAAACATACCCAAAAAAACCAATAAGTTTATGCGAAGTTAACCAACAAATTCGCCTAAATAAATGGGAATGAAGTGTGTGGAACCCTAAATCATCAGTTAGGCAGAAGAAAAAAGCTGGTAATTGGGAAATAGAGTAACAACTTTGTGGTTGATTTCATTGATCCTCTTCTTAATATGGGGTGGTTGGAAACGGATTTGGAAATTGAAAGAGGGACGATTGAATTGCACAAAATGATAACAACATTGAATGCTTCATTGATCCTCTTCGATAATGTAATCAATTTTGGTTTAATTGGCTTCATAAACCATGGGGGAAGATGAAGAGGAATGAAGTTCAGGTGTCTGACTCTCTGGTGTCTTAATTCAATTAACTCTTTTAATTCCATTATATCAGTTAACTCATTTCATTTGTGTTAACTTAAATTTATAATAATTTGTAAGAATTAAAATAGTATTCACGTTAAAAGACCATTTTACCTCAAAATTAACCTCATTTAGTATTGTACTATAAGCATAAAAACTTGCAATTACTTAAATTTTGCCGTCATCCTTATGAAATGCTTTATAATATAGTATAGATAATGCAAGAATAGTGCTTTGATCTCACTAAACAACCCTCTCTGATTTTCAAACGACTATAATTTTTTCGTACATTAATATTTTTATAAAAGGAAATACACTGTATTAACGAGCATTTTATTTTCTTTAATTCGGGCAGCCTATTACTACATTTTTCTTAAAAAAAATTACAGGATTTTTGAATACACATTAGTCCATTACATGATTACGTGATTTTGAATATCCAGCATATGATTACGTGATTTTGAATATCAATTACATGATTACACATTCAACAAAAACCATTACGTGATTACACATTCAATATAAATCCATTACTTCATTACACGTTCAATATGATTTGTTATGACTGATGTTATTACAATTATGCTTATTACATCATTACACACTCAACAATAGGAACTTGATTCTTTATACTTTATTACGTGATTAAATCTCTAATATACGACATTGTGTGGTTATTATAGGTAGATTTGGGTAATGTTTTGTATATAATGTATCCTTAATACGTGATTAGACCTGATGTTTTGGTTTTTATGTAATCACGTAATCACTCAATGTGGTATCACATAAAATACTATAATAAATTCACGAAATGAGTATTCAAAATCACTTAGTCACGTAATAATACAAAGTCAACTATTGTTACGTAATTCATAATCACTTAATGTGGTCTCACATAATATAATGAAATCACGTAATAACGTAACGGGTATTCAAAATCATGTAAAAAAATTAAGAAAACTATAACGATAGGCTGCTCGAATCAAAGAGAATGAAATGCTCGTTAATACGTTGTAATTTTTTTTAGATATTAACGTATAAAAAAAGTTTTAGCCATTTGAAAATCAAGGGGGGAAGGAGTTCAAGTGGGAAAGGACTAGAATATCCTTTCTCTATTTGTTTCTTTAATTGTTTGAACTTAAGATTTACAAAAATGTCATTACCTAATTTTCAGCCATTAATCTTGGGAGATCAATGGCTGAGCTTGTCTCCTACACTTCGTACACAATTTTTGTCTTGTACAGGATGTCCACAAGAATAATCTAAACTGACTTTTGAACCAAAACTATTTTGTTGCCTAAACCGTATAACTTGTTGCACAGGTTGGACACCGCTAAATTTATGGTTTTTTCTTCCACAAATAATATTATAGGTAGGGTGGCAATCGTGTTAGGTTGGTGAATTGACGTGTGAAGTTGTTCAACCTGAATACACGAACCATATATTTATTTATGTTAAAAACATCAACCTAACTTTATATAATTAAAAAAAACATGTAGCCTTAACATGACTCAATTTACCTATTATATTTAAATGTGTCAAACAGATTGACAATTATTAATCAAGTTGTAAAAGTGTTAATCGGGTTAATAGGTTGTTTTTTCAAAACTAGATACTATAATTACGAAGAATTTATATTTATGTAGATGAAAGTAGGATAAAATAGGGTTAAACTATATGCACATGATTGACATACTAACAAGTAACCACATAATACTGGCAAATAATACAGACCATATGAGGGGTTATACCGGGTCAAATGAGTGTTATAGTGACCAATCCTAGCTGGCTAGAATGTTTTATAGTGGCCTACAAGGTGTTGTTCTTACAAACCATACGAGATCTATGATGTTTAGATTGACCTTGAAGCGACTTATATGACAATACAGATGACTAACAAAGGTCATGAGGCCAACATACTCTTTTTTGCCATATATACAGCAGTGACAATTAGGGGTGGTGTACCTAATTAGCACCTAATAATATGTCTAAGACTATGTCACATCAGTCTATTGCGACTTTATTTGTTCGACTCAACTCTCATCAAGTAAGCCTCTTAAAGAAATATTACAGAGTAAAGTATAATTTCAGTCTCTGGGGTTTACACCCAATCGCACATACAACCCTTATTTGAAAAAAAAAACGGTCGTTCCAGTCCTTGTGGTTGGCAATTGGAATCAATAAAATCCCTCTCACTAACTGGTTGTTTGTAATCCAGTGAAAAGACTAAAATACCCCCCATAAATTTATTTACCATTTCAGTCCCTAGACGTATAATTCATATATTCCCTCCATATTCAAAACACTTTATAATATAGTTACTGTCCACTGATTATCCTAAACTAATTTGCAATGTGATGGTATTAACAACAACAATAGCCGATAATATGACATGTAACCAGAATTGAAGTATGTTTGACTTTTAATTTTAGTACTTGAACTATGTTTTACATTTAACTTGTTGAACTGGTTTGACTTCTAGAACTAGAAACCTGTTTGACCCATGTTTACTAAAATTAGCAACATACTTGACTTGGTTTTGACCTTTGTGTTAGTCAAGCATGTTTGAACATCAATTTGACCTCTGTTTAGGTAAACATGTTTGAATATGAAAAGATCTTTGTTTAGTCACACATGTTTGAACATCAAAGGTCAATTACAGTTAAATGCGTAGGTTATCTACTATCAAATACATGTTCATTCCAATCTCCAAAACCAATGTTCATTTAAATGCCTAATTAAGCCAGTACATGTTCACTCCAATGTCTAAAACCAAAAACTGTTAAATAAAAGGAAACATCCAAAACAAACAGTTTATCTAAAACAAACAAATAGGTTTCCTAACAAAACTTCCGATTCAAGGTCAAACACGGGTTTCGTTATCTTAGTTTCATTTGATGGTCAAAACAAGCATACCCAATAAGCATTCAATGGTCTAACTAAATACCATTCAATAAGCATCATTCAATTAAAACAAAAGTAAGCATAGTTAAATAAAATCAGTCATTCATCATTGTTAAATATCATCCGTCATACAACATTGTTGCATACCAAAACATGGGTTACCCATGATCACTAATCCCACATAAATAAACTTGACCAACCCAAGTAACCCAGTTTAACTGTTCTAGGTAACACTGATCATCTACGACTAAAAACCCAAAAATGACTAGGCCATACTAACCAACAACAGTTATAATTAGGCTAATAGATATAAATCATATATGTACAACAAAACACCCGTAAGTCTTCACGTGCGATGAAGGAAACAGAGCTTAACCAGAAAGCCCCTCCCCGTCCTCATCAAGACCCGGTACTGGATCCTAATGTACCGCCGGCTCGCCTGGACCCTTATTGATCCAACTAGAATTCCAAGAAAAAACAAACTTCATTTCCGCTTTTATACAAGACACGAATCACGAAATCAAAGTTCAAAACAAAAATTGACACAATGACGTACGGATAACATGGAAAGTAATGAGAATCTCAATGTATTGCCTCATGTTGTCATAGATCGGAGGTTTGGATGGTCGGAGGTTTGGGTCGCCGACGGTCTTCTTGACTGCGCGGGGGTTATGGGAGAAGAAGGAGTGAAATGTATTTTATGAGGGAAATTTGAGGATTAAAAAGGTGGACAAAAATCAAACTTGGGGGAAATTACCAATCTGCCCTCCCCATCGTTAAGATAATTGACGGTCAACTAACAGATCTTTGATTGAGGGACTTGATTGTATGTACAAACAGGTATAAAAAAGGACTGAAATTGTACTTTACTCAAATCTGTGGTCATTCATATGTGTCTCTGCGTACTCAATTTTATTTGTCATTTTTTTTCCTGTACCTTTGTATGTATGCGGAATAAAAATCCATTATTTCGTTTGTACACGAATCTTAAATTATATAACATGGAGTCTTGTCGCTTTTAGGCGTTTAGCCATGTGACATTTAAGGGCATTTAAAACGATAAAATAATAAAATAGTAACCAGGTTTAAATACTGTTTTTCCTAGTCATAGAATCACTCAAATTTAAATGTGGTTGCATTCATTCGAAGTTTTAATAATTGTTATATATATAACTGCATGACCCAAATCAAACTATTAAGATACTTAGATTAGCGATTTTTTATTTATAACCACCTCTTACTTATTGTTAAACTTAGAAAAGATAATCCCCAAAAGGTAAACAAGTTTTAATATTGTAAAAAGTGATACAAATGAAAGAATATTTAACTTGCTTTCTTACTTACAAATTACACACACACCCAAATAAATAAGTAAATAAATAAAAAAATAAACCCGACACATTTTTAATATTTGTGAGACAAGAGGAATCTTCCCACCTTTTTCTTTCCTGCGTCTTCTTTCTTCTCTCGGTTCACTTATTAAATTCACTTTTTCATAAGAATATTCTATACTATGTTTAAGCTTATCCCGGAAATCGGGAGTTAATATTTATTCCAATCATTACATATTTTATTATTTTTTGTTTATACAAAACCGTTGTAGTACACCGGTGCAATCAATCCATGGAATTTCTAAATTTGTTTGTTGTATCACTGATTCCGGTTCTGAAGACGCTTCTGATCACCGTGGTCGGGTTACTCCTCGCCATACCGCGGATTGATATCTTGGGAGACGCGGCTCGCCACCATCTCAACAACGTGAGTTAAATGTTACTTTAAAATTATTCACTAACTAACCTCCGATGTTTTGGGAACAGGTTGTGTATTATGTGTTCAATCCAGCACTTACAGGTGGTAGCCTTGCTGATACTGTCACAGCCAGCTCTATAGTTTCTCTGTGAGTGCAACTCATGTAACTAAACACGCATCATTTTTTTTGTTTTTATCAAGGTTGTTTTGGGACAGGAAGGTAGCATAATAATTGAAGCAAATTGTCGTTTTAATTTTTTTGGGTAGACAATTTGCTTCCGTTTTTATTTTATTACGATGAAATACTCAACTGACAGGTATAAAACTAGTTGTAGTTGGACTGATTAGTTTTATAAAATTATAATTAATGAATTGATTTACTGATTATATGCAGATGGTTCATGCCAGTGAACATCCTTCTCACATTCATACTCGGATCAGGGCTTGGATGGGCGCTTGTTAAAATCACCAGAACCCCAGAAGACTTGCATGGTCTAGTCGTCGGTTCATGCGCTGCGGGTGCTCGGTTTCTCACCTCTGTTTATAACGATTTGATTCGTTTATGACTATTTATAAAGGAATTGAAATGAAAAACAAGACGATATTGTTTAATTTTTTTTCTCTGTGTTTTGAATAACTGAAACAGTTCTCTATTTATTGAAACTTAGGAATAAACAAACTTAAAAATGAATGATAAATCGGATAATAATACCTATAATAGATAATAAACTCAGCTAGCAATTTATGGCGTGGCTCCTTCAGGAAACCACGGACACTTGCTTCTGATCATCATTCCTGCGGTTTGCGAAGAGGATAACAGCCCATTTGGGGACAAATTGACTTGTTCGGCTAACGGGCAGGGTCTGGTTTCACTATCCATGGCGGTAAATGTCTAGAAATTGATGGTGTGATTATTTTAATTTCGTGTTCTGGTTAGGAATTTGATTTGAATGATTTACTTCCATGGGGTTTCAGATTAATGCGATTTATATCTGGACGTATGTTTACAACATCATATGGAAATATGGGAATTTGAGCGGCAAAGACATTGCGAAAGCATCGACTATTAGCATTGATTGTTCAGGTAGAACTTTGGATATGTTCAGGGAAAACTACACCGAGGCGTTGCTACAATCTCGGCAGTCAAGTTTCAATGATTGTGAAGCTCCTGATGATGAATATAGCGAAGTGCAGGAACATAATATAGTGGTCGAAGATGTCCCAGAAAAAAAGGTAGTAACATTTTTATTAAAACTATTAAGAATTTACGTTTTTACAGCATATTTGTTGTTGATGAAATGATGAATTTAAGCAGGAGACCTTGTTAACGAAGATTAAAGCGCATCTTGATGCCTTATCGGACAAGATCAACCTCAAAATGTGGTTCACACCTACCACCAATGCCACGGTATATATGATCTTGTAACGGTTTTTCTAGATGTAAGATTTGTTTACATATACACACTTTTTCCGATCAGATCGTTGGGCTTCTGATAGGAGTGATCTCTCCAATTAGAAAGCTAATGATCGGTGATCATGCCCCCCTTCGTGTTTTCGACGGTTCTGCAAGTCTACTTGGGTACACAACTACACACATCACTTATGTTTATATCGTTAGATAAGTAACTTTCGGTTTTGTGTATTTAATTTTCTTTCTCCTATGTTTGAGGAAACAGTGAGGCAACAGTTCCAGCCATGACATTGATTGTGGGAGCCAATCTTCTTAAGGGTATGTTTAATTATGATTCTTTCTTTCTTTCTTAACAAACATTTTTGTTAATCATTTTTAACTTCAACTAGGTATGAAGAAATCGGGTGTAGGTGTGTGGCTGATGATAGGAATTCTAGCGGTTCGCTATGTCGCTTTGCCAATCGTGGGCATTGGTGTTATCAAAGCCGCACAACATGTTGGATTCGTGGGATCTGATTCCCTATACGTGTTTATTCTTTTGATCCAATATTCTGTTCCACCCGCGATGGCTATTGGTATGATTATATTTATATATCATTGTTACAAAAAAAAAAAAAAAAAAAAAAAAAAAAACATAAATAATAACCAAAATTTAAAAAATAAAGAAAACTTTCATATAAAAGGTACAACCAGAGGTAGCTAAATGACCGGGTCAGGCAAGTTGGATATTAGAGGTTGGGTTGGGTTAACCTGCCCCGTTTCCCTATTCAAGTTTTCAGATCTTTTATAAAAAATAACGCGCTAAATATGTTTTCTAGAATCATATATAGAGTTAAACTTTCCATTAATTTGGCAGGTACTATAGATCTATTATAATAAATAACACGCTAAATATTCTAGAATCATATATAGCGTTAAAGTTTCGATTAATTCGGCAGGTACTATAACACAGTTGTTTGAGGTGGGTGAAAGCGAGTGTTCTGTCATTATGCTATGGACTTATGTCATGGCTGCAATAGCTCTCACCCTGTGGTCCACCTTTTTCATGTCGCTTGTTTCTTGATGAACAACCCGACGTCTCAAGAGAAAGAAGTATGAACCTATTAATGAATGCATATTATTATTTGTTAGCAAAATTGTTTATCATGTAAAACGATAAAGCTCTACGACTTGTGATTGTTGTAGAGTTGTATGGTGCTTAGCGAACCATGTGGTTCCAGTTCTACCTATTAAAAGAAATATTAGTGTTTTTTATGACAAGAAAAAAATATCTAAATATTATATCTACAAGTAAAGTAGTACTCATAGTTTTCATATTTCAACCAACATGAAACCTATAAGTATTTTGAATGGGAGAAGGATTATGTGGTCATTTTATCTCTTTAGCAATAAATCAATAATTAGAAACCCTATTCACATCCCTTTCCATATCCACATCCCCATTCCCATCAACATCAACATCCCCATCCCCATCCCCATCCCCATCCTATAGTCTTGTTCTAAAACCATCTACACTCTTCCTCTTTCTACACAATAATGGACACATTTAAATCTTCATGAAGAAATGCATTATTGGTAAAAGCCTAAGAGGAGAAGTCTTTTGTTTCTAGAAATGACATCGATACTTTTTAGTGGATGCACGATTAGATACTGTCAAAGTGTCAATTCTTATGTTGATAGTTTTAAAAGTAATAAATATGATATAAATACTTGATATAACTAAATGTGAGTTTGTATTCTATCTTATTAAATCATTACAAAGTATGTCCAAAAAATAAGGCAAACAAATATGATATATCTAAGAATTGGATTACAGGTGCACGTTAATCTTGTCAAAACAATTCAACACAAAGATCGACCACACCAATAGCTAAACGGATTTAAAGAATACACATGGTTAACGCATGATCAATAATCGATCAAGTGCACCAATAGCTTAACGATTTTAAAGAACCAAGCAGTCGACGAACAACGGTCGATGACGCAGTTCAACTGTTGATTCACTCTAGCAAGTTTGGCAATTTAAAGATGTTGATATTTAATACATGAAGTCAACAGGGAGAACATACACCCTTAGGTAGTTGTTAGGGCATAGGTTATACTAATTGTGGATCATGTATCCTGAGATGTTGTCTGGATCACTTATCCTTAGCGGATGGTGCAGGGAGCCGGAGGATCAAGGATCCTTATTATTACTTATGTTATCTAACAATTGTTCTCTATGTTTTCTAATGTTCATATGCAAGTTATGGACGACGTGGGCTAAGTCTTAGCTGGAATCTCGGACATTATTCGTTTGAGATGTTGCATGTGCTGAATTCCACTAACGTTCATGGCGTTTGGACGTGGTCTTCCAAGAAAATCGGACTTAGTTGTTAGCTTATTTCAAAAGGGGTTGATCAAGTGTTTCTAGGGACATTCTAACTTTCAAACACACACACTCGCATACATAACAAACCAGAGCTCTCATACACTTAGCATTTGATTTTACCACACTTGATCAACATCCGAAGTTGTAATCTTTATTGCAAAATAGTTGATAGTGATAGTTTTCACTATCCGAGGTTTTTATGGCGGCAATCTAGTAGTGATCAAGGGCTTTTCCTCGTACAAATCACTGTGTTCATCATTTTATTCATCAAGCATTCATACTTTTCATTGTTCATCACCTAAGCACTCTACCTCACTTTACAAATTTGGTTACATTAACCTTAATCAGATTTTTGACCAAAACAGTAGTAATGACAAATCTCTATTTGTCGAATCCTCAAAAATCAAGTGTCGAGTATGATCTAGGAGATCCGTCGGAACGCCCTTCATTACCGGAAAAAAGCTGCAAAACAAGGCACCGTTAGCCTCGCCATGGAGGACCCCGAAGGGTGGGGATGAGAATCTGTGGCCAAGCTCCGGCGTGAGAATAAGAATGCGCCGGGATAATAAATTATATTCTAACACAATAAATTGGTCAGAATTAATGGTGTGGATCCTGTGTTAAATGTTTTCAATGCGATAATGAAAGCGATTCTTTTGTGTTTCTTGTGTGATAGGTGTTAGGGCATGGATTCAATGCTAAGGATCATCCATCCTGAGACTGGACCTGGATCACGGATCATTAATGGATAATGCAGGGAGTCTGAGGATCAAGGATCATTACTAATGTTTGTGTTTTTAACAATTGTTCCTTGTGTTCTTGTTTTGGTCAAAAATCAAGCTAAGATAATGCAACCAAACTTTCTGCTGTGAGGTGTGATGCTTGAATCAATGAACAATGCTAAGGATCACTCAGAAATGTAATGAACAAGTGACACAATGATTTATACGAGGAAAAAAGCCCTTGATCAAGAGTTGATCTCCGGCATAAAAAACCTCGGGTGATGGAAACTACTGATCACCAACTCAGATTAAACAAAAATGTATTACAACTTGGGATGATAGCGAGCTAGTTACAAGGATCACTATAGTGTAATGTGCAAAAAAGTGTGTAATCGCCAAGTAAACTGTCGAGAGCTGATGAGAGTAGTTACGAGTGTGTGTGTTAAGCTAAAAATAGCCAAGTGTTCTAATTTTGCTCGCTATCCCCTTTTAAAATTAGAAAATATCTAATCTAACTAACTATCCGCCTTTCATGCAAGTCTTCCACGAACTCCATAACGTCCATTTTAGTCATGCACGTGCGGAATAAAAAGGGAATATGCTCCAGGAATATCGCCAAGACTAAGTCCAAGCTCGTACTCCTGCAAAACAACATCATATTCAAAGCAGACAATCGTTAGTATAAGGATCCTGGTTTCTGATCCTATAATACTCTCTGAGGATCACTAATTCAGACAGAATTGAGGATCCTTAAGCCCAACAGTAATTGAGGATCACTGATCTTAGGAAAATCCTCCCCTAACAATTGCCCCCAAAATATAAGGAGTAAAGTGTAAATAAACGAGTTATATTTTCTCGTTCTTATCCGTAACAAATCAACGGATATATAGCTGTTAAACCCTGACTAGCCGTTGCATCCTGACGTCACTGAAGTGACTATCCTGCAAATTCATGATTATAAATTGAAGTTAGAGATAAGGGTTAGGAATCATTTAAATTCGTGCGTTTCATCCTTTAAATCCTCATTCGAAGACTTGATCAGGTACTTCTCTTTCCTTTCTCTCTTCATCTTCTCATTCTGTTTCTTCTTCTTCACCATCGTTATGACCAAGATGATGCTGAGATCCTCACCGGCCAAGGATCATAAAAAGGACAGCCCCTTAAAGACCCAAGGGATCATTGATGACTCTGCGAAAGAAAGATGCTGCTTCACTGATCCACATATAGACTGAATCCGCCATTGTTTCCCGGCAAACACCGTTTTTAAAACTTTTGACCCCACCATCCTAAGCGATTTTGTTTCTGAAACTTGGGTGGCTTTTCCAGTCACCCCATTCACGATAGGATACTCGTATCCTTTTCCTGATTTCACCCAATCTTTCTTCTCTCTCACCGGCATCTCTTACATTCAAGCGATGCCAATGATATGGAGGGTCTTGTATACCCTTGAAAGGATCATTGTGCATGAAGGTATTGATCTGGGAATGTCGGAGTTAGCAGAGATGTACGACCTTGTTAGCCATGGATCTCATCGATATATGTTCAAACATAAACCTGGTGAAGAACATCCCATCTTCAAAGCCACTAAGAATGACACCAACTGGAAACGGCGATTCTTCTTTGTCAGAAGGGATTCTATCCCTGATGGAAAGGATCTGCCTAGAAAATGGACCACTCATGGTAGGATAGAGGATCCTGAGAAGGATCACAGGATAACCTTATTTTTGTTGAGGATTACTAACATCCTTTTGTTTCCATTTTGCAGCTATTACTGTTTCACACCTTATTACAACACCTGCAACGAAGGAAAGGCTTGCTGCTTTCCGGAGGCTTGATCCTGCAATAAGATCATTTCAAGCAAATACCCAGGATTCTCAAGAGGTATCCTCAAGTTCTGTTACAATGTCAAGTAAGTATCCCATTTTGTGCATAACTAAATGTTTAAATAAAAATGGAATAAGGATACTTATCTGTTTTGGATATGTAGGTGGTGGAAAATCATCGAAGTCTGCTACCTGTTTCAGTGTCACCGATCTCACCACTGTTGGTCCCAGGTCTGGGAAGAAAAAAGGCTGCTGCTAGCCCAAGTACTGCCATCCCCAAGCCTATCACCTCCAAGGGAAAGAAGAGGAAGGCCTCTGAGACTGACAATCTAGAAGGCTTGCCTCTAATCCGCCACCAGTTCCTTGAGTACTTTACTGATGTAAGGATCATTAACTTAGCTTAGTTATCCTGCCCACTTGAGGATCATGTGATCCTAAACTTTACATTGTCTTTTTGCAGAAATTTGCTGAAATCGAGGACTATGTAGGCAGTATTGAAGAGGTTGAGCAAAAGTGTGTGGACCTCCAGAAGATCATGCTGGCCAAGGATAAGAAGATTGCCTCCCTCGAAAACGATGTCAATCTGGTGAAGAGGGAACTTGTCCTGGCTCATATCACTGCTGACCAAGAGAAGGCTGAAATCACAAATGATGCCAAAATCTCCGCTACCATTGCTATGTACAGAACCAAGTTGCAAATGGCCCAAGAAGCTCAGGATCCTGAATTTGACAAGAGCAACTGGGACATAGAGGGCTAGAAGGCAATGTTAGCTGAGCTGGACGACGAAGAAGAGGCTGGTGATATCCTGGCAATCGAGGCTGGCAGCAGTGGGGTTAAGGATCATGCAGGTGATGCCAAAGCTGGAGGAGCTGGTGAAGGTGATGGTGATGCAGCAAAGGTGTAGGCTACAGGAATGGGCGATGATGGATATTTCTAGACGTGGCCGGAGCCCATTTTTTAGAATTTGGTAGTGGTTTTTGCTTTGATAATGTTTTGAAACAATGCTGGTCTGTAATAACTTTAGACAATAGTTTGTAGGGTTGAGGATCATGGATCCTTGGACAATAGGCAGGATAATGCGTGGTGGATGGATCCTCTGTTTGGGGGATGAAGACACTCGTTATCCTTCCGTCTTTTATTTCCTGCACTACAAAGACCTATGAACAATGGATACCCTTTGCCAACCCATGTGGACGGGCCATGTTTTGCTGGTAGAGACGTGGGTTGGCAATTTTGACAACCTTGAAGGGTTTAACATTTTGTGAATAAATAAAATCTTAACTTTTTGGCTATCTTCCGTGTTGTTATCCTTGTGAATACTTTACCTTTCAATTGTTGTGATATATATTTTGCTTGGATTTATTAAGTAAAGAGGAAAAAATTTAATAAATATCCTCAAAAAGTTTAGGATATGATCAAGGATCACATATCCTATAGTCGACAAGTTCTGAAAAGCAGTGTAATTTAAGGATCATAAGTTCAGTTGTCAAAGGATAAGGGTTACTTATGTAAATAATAAATAGAATCAAAGTAATTAAGGATCATACATGAGAATCCAAGTTAGGATCCTAACCTTTAACACTTATAATCAGGATAACCAAAAGACAAACCTTAATAGAAGGTAAGGATCAAGGATCCTTGGTCATTTAGCTTCGAAAACCTGAAATAGGATACAACTTGGGACTAAGCCAATATAAGATAAAAGTTAGTAACTGGGGACAAGCCCAACAATTCTGGGGACAAGCCCAATATACTAGGGACAAGCTCGAAGGATAACTGGGGACAAGCCCAAAGGATAACTGGGGACAAGCCCAAAGGATAAATGGGGACAAGCCCAAAGGATCGTGTGTAAACTGGAGTATGGCCCTTACTGGCGACTATCCGAACTTAGTGACATGAAAATGCCAAAACCTTAGCTAACGTGAAAACGTTAGAAACCTTAGGAACGGATGTATGGTACGTCTACCATTATACGTAGGATCCCAGATATAGCCAGTACAATGAAATTGTCAGCCCCTAAAGCGAGTACTGGTCCCATTGCCATGAACTGTACCAGGATCATCGTGCGCTACTGGCGAAACTGGGGACATGCCCAAACTGGGGTCAAGCCCAAATAACTGGGGTCAAGCCCAAATGACTGGATACTTCTGTGGATACTCAATCCTTTGTTAAGGATACCTGAACCTTCAAAACTCAGAATCACGTGAAAGGAGGATAAAGGATGCAGGATCCTTATCCTTATATAAGATAACTAACGAATGAAATAGTTTGAGATTAGAATATTACCACAATGAGGATCATCTGTCCTGTAAGGATCCTTCAAGGATACTTGTCAGGTAAGGATCATGGATCCTTATCACATGAAGTATTTTTTCAAGTGGACAACATTCCAAGCTCTTGGTAGCAAATCACCTTCCATTGTTAGCAATCGATATGCCCCCTTTCCTGCTTCAGCTTCAATTAAATAAGGGCCTTCCCATTTTGGTGCCAACTTTCCATCAGTAGGATTGGTGGAATTTTGAAATGCTTTCCTTAACACCATATCACCAACTTGGAATTTCCTGATTCTGACATTTTTGTTGTAAGCTCCAGCCATCCTTTGTTGATAACTGGCCATCCTTATCCTTGCCAAATCCCTGAGTTCTTCTATAGTATCCAAATCTTGAACCAAGTTTTCAGCATTTTCTTCAGGATCACGAATGCCTGTTCTTGCAGTAGGAACCACCATCTCTGTAGGGATCACTGATTCTGCCCCAAATACCAAGGAAAATGGAGTTTGGCCAGTGGCATTCTTGGGAGTTGTCCTATCAGCCCATAGTACATAAGGTAGTTCTTCTGCCCACTTTCCTTTCTTGGATCCAAGCTTTTTCTACAAATTGTTGATGATGATCTTGTTGGATGATTCTGCCTGACCATTAGCTTGTGGGTGGACTGGTGTTGATGTTATCATCTTAATCCCCCAGCTGTCACAAAAGTTAGTAGTTCTACTCCCAATAAATTGGGATCCATTATCACAAACAATTTCAGAAGGGATACCAAATCTAGTAATAATGTTTCTCTTAATAAAGGATATCACTTCCTTTTCTCTGACTTGAGCAAAGGCTTCAGCCTATATCCACTTGGAGAAGTAGTCAGTCATAGCAAGCATGAATACTTTTCCACCAGGTGCTTTTGGAAGCTTACCAACTATATCCATTCCCCATCTCATAAATGGCCAAGAAGAGGATATAGGATGCAAAAGTTCTGCTGGTTGGTGAAGGATATTACTGTGTCTCTGACAAGGATCACATTTCTTGGCATATTCCACAGCATCCTTCTTCATAGTAGGCCAATAGTATCCTGTCCTCAGGATCCTTGAGAACAATGCTCTGCCCCCAGTGTGGTTTCCACAATCTCCTTCATGGAAATCCTTTAGGACTTCTTGGATTTCAGGATCCTCAATGCATCTTAGATATGGACCTGCAAGAGATCGTTTATATAACATGTTATTCAATATTGTAAATTGAGATACCTTGATTTTGAAGCTCTGGGGTTTTCTCCTGTAGGAATCTCTCCATGTTGTATGTATCTCATGATTGGAAGGATCCATGATCCTGAATGAGATTGAGTATCATCACTAGGGATGATAGCAGAATCCTCTCCTATCTCCATGACTACATGATCCTCGATAGCAGGGGTCAGGATGTGGATAATAGGGATCCTGATATCCTCCGGGATCTTCAAGGATGATCCTAGATTGGCTAATGCATCAGCCTCTGCATTCTCTTCTCTATGTACCTGTGTCAAACTAAAGGAAACAAAAGAGAGTGCCAATTCTTTGACTATCTGTAAATATTTGATTAGCTTTTCACCTTTAACAGCATAGGATCCATTAAAGTGATTAGTGATCAATAATGAATCCACATGTACCTCAAGATACCTGATCCTCATATGCTTGGCAATTTGCAAACCAGCTATCAAGGCTTCATACTCAGCCTCATTGTTGGTAGTTTGAAATTCACAAGCTATGGAGTGGGGTATTATGTCCCCCTGTGGCGATTTTAGTAGTATTCCAAGCCCTGTTCCTTTGACATTAGAAGCACCATCAGTGAAGAGTATCCAAGGATCCTTAGTTTCTTCTAGCTGTTGGACTTCTAACTCAGCTTCCTTTTGCAAGTCACTACTGAAATCTGCCACAAAGTCAGCTAAGGCTTGGGATTTAATGGCAGTTCTAGGCTCATATCTTATATCATATGCACTAAGCTTCACTGCCCACTTAGCCATCCTTCCTGACATTTCAGGTTTCCTGAGAACATTCTTAATTGGAAAATTAGTCTTAACAATAATGGCATGAGTCTCAAAATAATGTCTTAATTTAGTAGATGCCATAATTAATGCAAGGATAAGTTTCTCTAAGTGTGAATACCTGGATTCAGCATCAAGTAAACTCTTACTTACATAATAAACAGGATGTTGTGTACCTTGGTGATCCTTAACAAGGACCGCACTTACTGCTTTTGAGGATACTGCTAGGTATAAGGATAATATATCCCCCTTTTCTGGTTTCATCAAGGCGGGGGCTGAGGATAGGTAATCCTTAAGAGCTTTGAGGGCAGTCTCATGCTTCTCAGTCCATTCAAATTTCTAGTTCTTCCTCAGGATGTCATAGAATTCCTTGCACTTTTCTGAGGATTTGGATATGAACCTGTTCAAGGCTGCGATCCTGCCTGTCAATCTTTGCACATCCTTGGCATTGGTAGGAGATTTGATATTCACAATAGCCTTAATCTGCTCTGGACTTGCTTCAATGCCCCTCTTTGTCACCATATAGCCTAAGAATTTACCTGCTTTAACACCAAAATGACACTTGGAAGGATTTAGTTTCATATTAAATTTATCAAGGATATTGAATGCTTCCTCCAAGTCTTTAAGGTGATCCTCAGCTTTCTTGGACTTAACCACCATGTCATCTATATAGACTTCCATAGTGTGTCCAATTTGTTCCTTGAACATCATATTGACTAGCCTTTGATAAGTAGCACCCGCATTCCTTAGTCCAAATGGCATAGCAATATAACAATATATACCAGTTGGGGTCATAAAGGCTGTGTCCTCTTGATCAGATGGTTCCATCTGAATTTGTTGAAATCCAGATGAAGCATCCATAAAAGTCAACAACTCATGACCCGCGGTAGCATCCACCATGGAGTCAATGTGGGGTAATGGGAAAGGATCCTTGGGACATGCCTTGTTTAAATCAGTAAAATCGACACATACCCTCCACTTTCCATTTTTCTTTTGAACAACAACCACATTGGCTAACCACCTTGGATACTTAACCTCTCTTATCATACCTGCCCGAAGTAGTTTATCTACCTCTTCCTGGATAATAGCATTCCTTTCAGGTGCAAACTTCCTCCTCTTCTGATGTATAGGCTTGAATGACCTGTCAATGCCAAGCTTATGAGTAATTATATCCTTAGATATACCTGTCATATCCTTATGCTTCCAGGCAAAGGTAGTTTTCCTTCTTTTAAGGAAGGATACTAGATCCTGTTCAATTTCGCTAAGGATCCCTGATCCTATGAAGATCCTGGATTCAGGATCATGAGGATCCATAAGGATTTCTCTTACATCCTGCTCTCTTGCCTCCAAGACATCTCTTGAAGGATACTTTAATTGCTATTGCTCCCTTGGTCTTGAGGCTGGTTTAATTGATGAGGTATAGCAATTCTTAGCTTTTTGTTGATCACTCTCAATTTTCACCACTCCCCATGGACTAGGAAGCTTCACGCACTGATGATAAGTAGATGGGACTGCCTTCATGTTATGTATCCATGGCCTACTAAGGACAACATTACAACAAGATAAGCAATCTATAACACAAAACTTCTGATAAGAATGGAGTCCTTCAATAAAGATAGGGAGTTTGATGTCCCCCAATGTGTTCTTGGTTTCCCCACTGAATCCCACAAGGACTGAGGATCTTGGGACAATATCAGACTCCGGGATATTCATCTTCTTGAGGACATCAAGCTGGATGATGTTCACAGAGCTTCCTCCATCTATAAGGATCCTGCGAACAAAATGATTAGAAATAAACAGTGTAATAACAAGGCCATCGTGATGAGGATCCTGAACATCGAGACGATCATCCTCATCAAAAGTTATAATCTTATCCTCGGTGACAGTGGACGTCCGGATGGGTCTGTCTCCATTATCCATCTTGGTTTCCTTGGCATGTCTTTTGGCTGCTGAAGAAACACTAGATAAATG
Source organism: Helianthus tuberosus (assembly GCA_030545235.1). Classification (NCBI taxonomy): domain Eukaryota; kingdom Viridiplantae; phylum Streptophyta; class Magnoliopsida; order Asterales; family Asteraceae; genus Helianthus; species Helianthus tuberosus. The sequence goes on from CM060433.1 coordinate 132,723,123, forward strand.
GTCGGAACCAAAATATCTAGGGGGTTTGAATCCGCATAAAAAGGTGAGTTTCCTCTCATCTGATTCGGTTACAACTGATCTCCTCCTCCGATAACTCTGCAAAAAGGAAACACCGTTAGCCTCGCCAAGGGGAGAAAAGGGTTCTCTCCTTGACCCGACTCCGGTGTGAGAATAAGTATGGATTATGAAGAAGAAGATGTATTTGAGAAGTGTGTGTAACTTGAATTCATACCTGGGTTATTTCTCATATTTATAGCCGGGAGTCTTTTGGGCGGGAAAACCCGTTAGTGAAAAGTTAACGGAAGATGCTAACCCCGTAAGTGGTTACATTTCCTTCCGTCAAGCTTCTGGATCCGACGTGAGAGCACACGGATCGTGGCTTAGATCGAAGGCTGGGGATTTGCCACGTGTAAAGTGACCAAGTGGAGATTACTCTCCAATTACATGCTTTCGTTGTGATTTCAGGGATGCCTGAGATGATGACACGTGTCCAGACGGTTATAACCGTCTTAGTGGTGCACGATTGTATTTCTTCTAGAAGATTACTGCTGTAATCTGGTGTGACGCCTTATCGTGTGGAATCAGCTGAATAGATAAATCCCATGTCTGGGTAAATAGTATCCAAATCTGGATATTTAAGCGGAAGTGTTTATTTTGGGATTTTCATCCTTTGTTTATGGGAGAAAGCGCAAGGATTTATGATTTCCTTTGGGCGCACAAGTGTTGATTGCTGAGTGTTCTTTAAGTCTCTTTTTGTGAGACCAGTGCGCAGCCGCGCAAGGTACAAGGCTGAAAAGCAAGGTTGTGGTATGGTCCCAAGCACTTATTATGAGGTTTTTGGGACCTTACCCCTTCAAGTCCCCCCAGTCTAGTGTTGCACTTATGCAAGTAAGTGGAGCACTGGACTTTATAAGAGGAAAAGCTTTTTGGCTCGAAGATGTGGAAATTTCTATGAGAAGATTCATTTTGTTTATTGTAACGATTTTTGAAAATCTTTGACTTTAAATGAGACTGGTATAGTAAAACTGAGTGACAGGCTGTCACTGTCAGTTGTTCCTTACTGTCCGTGTTTTGCACGCGCGCGTGTAAGCGCGTTTGTGTTGGTTTTCACTCACTCTGTTGCTTGGGTAACTGTGATATCCGGATAAGGTGCTATAGCGGTTACCGATGCTATTTATTGCGGTGAGTATATAAGTCTGTTTGAATTGCCCTCTTCCTGTTTAATCATTGCTTTTTTGAAAACTCTTCTTCTTCCTTTCTTCATAATCCAAGAAAGAGTTTATCGTTTCTTCCTCTTATGTCAACCGGAGAACACCAAGAAGACTTATCCGAAGAAATGTCTACTGAACTTCCATCGTTGAAGTGGCCCAGGACGACTTTTGATGGTTTGGTTCGGAATTTCAAATTCCAGGAAAACTGGGGTGCTCTGTACCCTGAAGAGGGGCAGACTGCAGCGGATGCTCCGGCTGGGTATATTACCCTTTTTTTGGGATTTTTTCTGTGAAGGCAACTTTCGTTTGCCTATTACTAAATTTTTTCTTAACTTCCTTGAGTATTATAAGTTGCATATTTCCCAACTTCACCCTATTAGCATGGTTAGAGTTCGACATTTTGAATTTGTGTGTCGGACAATGCATATTGAGCCAACTGTTTCTCGATTTAGGGTTTTTCACCAGATGCACTGTACCCAAGGATTTTACTCGTTCGTTTAGAGGGCGTCTGCAAAGAAGATTCTACAGCAACCCCCAAAATCCTTTCACGATTGGAAACAAAAATTCTTTTTTATCAAGGACGGAGTGATTCCGGTGAGGATGGTTTTAAGGGGGAAGGAAGATGTTCCGATTGAAATGATTCAGACCCCTATTGATGAGAACTGGTACCAGGATCTAAAGGACGTTCCGAACATTGTCTTTCCAGAGAAAGCTCTTGTCGGGGCCAGCATGAGCTTGAATTGGAAGATGGACCGTGACGATAAACCAGTATATACGAAGGATGGTCATAGTAAGTTTGGGGTTTTTCCCTCTTTTCTTTCTTTCTTTCTTTTTTTTTTTTTTGAGTTGCTATCCTTGCTTGTAGTTGTTTCACTGTATGTTGTTGCCTTTAAGAGGGAAGGCGGAAAAATGGGTACCATCAAGAAGAAACCTGAAGAAGAGCTTTGGTACCATAGGATTGTAAAGAACTTTGTTCTTCCGTGGGATGCGGATTTGTCTGCTCAACCTGCTGCTGGTGCTAGTAAGCTATATTTGTTTCTGTTTTCCTTTTTGCGCTTGTGGGTAAATTGTTCTTTTGCGCTTTTGTAGGTGAGTTGTCGAATTTGGGCATAGGCCCTGAAAGGAAGAAACGCGCGACGACTTCTACCTCTGCGCCGAAGAAGGGTGAGGCTGCTAAAGTTCAAACTTTGAAGGGAAAAAATGTTGGAGAGAAGAAAGGTACGCGCCGTTCCTCTGACTCCAGGTGTGATTATGTGGTGGTTTCTGATTCTTTGGAGGGTCTAACACCTGCAGTAACTGTACGGAAACCGAAACCTGAACCGAGGGATTCTGCTGATATTCCCCCATCCAACCCAAGTGATCCTATTGACTTGGATTCCAGTCCTGAACACTTGGTGCACAGGAAGACTTGTAAAAGGAAACAAGCTGACACTGATGTTGAAGATCCGCCTTCTAAGAAGATTCAGAGGAAGAAAATCACCAGAAAAGGGAATCCAGATGCTTTTATTTCGGAACCTGTTCCTGGTAAGTGTTGCTTTTTCTTGTTTCCTTTATGCGCATTAAATCTTTACAGATTTTGTTGTTTTCCCAGAAGTTCCTGTTTCTCCTGTTCCCACAGAGTTGCAATCTGTGGTTAATGAAGAGTTTCCATCCACCCCTCCGCGTGCTTCTGTTGTTGACCAGTTTGAGCCTACGGGGGTTGCTGATGGTGGTGTGGATAAGACTGTTGAGGCTGAGAAGCCTGTTGATATTGCTGTGGAAACTAAAAAAGTTGTTGCTTTAGGGGTTGTGGATGGTGTTAATAATCCACAAGCCCCCGAAACTGTTGTTCAAAATTTGGGGAAGGAACAAACTGCTGAAAAAATTTCAACTCCTTCCCCTAAACCTTCTGATGCCATGCCTGAGCATGCTGAGAAGGTGACAGTTGAGGAGCAAAGCTCATCTGCTGGTGTTGGTACACATTCTCTAATCCGCCCAGAAGAAACTTTGGGGGATTACTACTACCGGACTTATATGGAGAAAGATGCCTCTGAGCCTCATGCCCCTGTTTGGAATTTAAAGAAAGGTGACACTTTCTCGGATTGGCGCGTGTGCCAAGATTGGTTGCAGGGGATACTTCCGCCTGGGGAGATCAAGTTTCAAGAAGGCCGATCTTATGAACAAACCTATGAAGCTTACCTTGAAGAGACTGCTTCTCATGTGTCTACCACTCATCGCATAGTGCGTGAGTGGTATAGTATGCATAAGGACTGGGAAGCTTTTAAGGTGTCTCAGAAGAAGTTTGCCAAAGACGAGAAGCGCTTGGCTCAGCTGAAGGCTAAATTGGAAGCTGATCAGGCCAAGTTTGAAGCTAAGCGCAAGACCGAGGGGTGGTCTGTTGCTGGTTGGAAGAGGAAAGCGGAAGCTGAAGCTGCTCTCCTTTCCGAGGAACGCAAAAACTGGAGGAAAATTTGCGAAAAAGATAATGCTGAGATGGCAAATCTCCGTAATATCATTAATAACCTCAAGGCTGAGTTTGAAAAATTGAAGAACCAGGATGCGGAGGTAGAAAAGTTGAAGAAGGAGAAAGCTGATGTAGAAGCTGCTTTACAAGAAGCGCGTTCCCATAGGGAGCGCAGTGAGCAACGAGAGGTACAAGCTTGTGCCACTCTTGCCCTTAGAGATAAAGAGTTAGAAGAACTTACTACTTTGCTTTCTGATCAGGAAAAACTTAAAAAGGACCTGGAGCTTGCGCACTCTGAAAAGGCTGAAACCTCTCGTCGTTTGGCTGAATCTGAAGAAAAATTGGAAAATTCTGAAACGGCGCGGGCCACGGCGGAGAGCGCGCTTGAACCCTTAAAGAGTGATATGGCGAGGTTAAAAGATCGTGGAATTGCTTGTGTAAGTTGTTTGTTCCTTTTTGTTGTGGAACTGCTTCATGCGCTTTCTTGTTATTCACCCTTTCCTACTTCCGCAGGTTGCTGAGTCAGTACTAAATTCTGAAAAGTTGGATAAAACTGTTGGGCGGTTAGTTGTTGCCGCGCGTAAAGATGGGTATGCCCAAGGATATGCTGAGTGCTCTCAGCATGTAAATAACGCTTTGAAGGTGGATTGGGATACCAGGAAATCTGCTACTTATGGCGTAGATACTGGTGCCGCGCTTGCTGCCTTGAAGACAGAGTTTAACAACTTGCAACTTCCGGTTATGGATCTGATAAATGTTGCGCTGCAATCTGACGATCACGTAGCGCAACTAAGGGAAATCTTTCCGGATGAGGGTGAAGATTTAGCGTAGGCTGAAAAATGTATTGAACAATTTTCCTGTAATATTCGGGATGTATATCCCTGTCTTTGTTGATGCGCTGTTGCGCAAGTAACTAAAACACTGCCGTGTTTGATAGTTTTTAGAGCGTATTTGTACGCTGGGAATAGCATGATGTTTCTATCTGTTTATTTTCAATATCTTGCATGAGTACGATTACTTTTATTGAGTAAGGCGAATGAAGTTGGTATAAAGCTCATGTGTGAACTTATGGTCATTTGTGACGTGATCACTGACCGTTCATGAGGCTCTTTTTTATATGACTACCATAATGTTTTCGCGCTTACTAAAAGAAATTGCATGCACTTTGTAAAAATAAACACAGGAATAATAGAAACTTTGCTATTTTATTTAGGGATAGAGCACAGAGGCTTTTACAAAGTTTGCTGATATAATTATATGAAACTTAACTTACTTTCTAATATTTCCGCTTTGCTTGATAGATCGTGTTTTCCTGCGGGAAATTCATAGAGTTGTCTCTTAAGTTTTTGCCCTTTTGCTTGGGCCCTCCTCTGCCCGAGTGATCTGCTTTATCTCTTTGCGCACATTTTGCAGTAAATGTGTGAGTTCGCCGCTTTTGAGGGCTTTCTCTATTTCTGTGCGTAGAGAGATGCAGTTGTTAGTGGTATGCCCGTTGTCTTTGTGATACTCGCAGTATTGTGCCGGGTCTTGTCCACGCTTATTTTTCATGGGGATCGGAGGTTTGAATTGATAATCTTCAGTACTCAAAACTTCCACCGGGGTCTTTATTAGGGGAGTCCACTGCCTCTCCCTATTCTCCTGTTTGTTCTCCCTCTGCGCGGTGAGTTTGTTGATTGTTGAGCGAGCATCTTCAGACGAATGACTTCCTGATCCAGACTCACGCCATGATTTTTTAAATCTTCTTTCGCCGGTTGAGCTTAAGTCCGCGGGCCTATTATGTGGTGGCGGTGGCCTATTTGTGGTAAGGTTCTTTTCAGTTTGCGCGCAAACCTTGGCCGCCGCCATTATCTTTTCCCAACTTTTTGGAAGGCCCTCTGTTCCAAATAAGACCTTAATCATGTCATCGCATCTAACCGCGTACTTGAATTGAGCGCGGATTAGTTGCTCATGAACTCCGCCAATCTCCAATACCTCTTTATTGTATCTGGTGATGAAATCCTCCAGATTTTCGTCATCTCGGCGCCAAATGTTCATGACATCAGATGTATCGCGAATGGAACGCCGTTGTTGGCTAAAATGTGTTAAAAACTTTTAGCGCAGGTCTTTCCAAGATTCGATCTATCCAATTGGTAGCTTATCGAACCAGATTCGCGCTGGGCCGGTCAGGGTCTGTACGAACAGATGGCACCATAGCGGGAGGGTCCAACCCCTAATCAGACCTGCGCTGGTAAACACTCTCAAGTGGTCATCGGGGTCTGTCAGCCCATTAAACTTACCTATGTTGGATGGTAGTTTAGCTTTCTCAAGCGGAGCTAAAGCTATTTCCATGATGAACTTTGAATTTTCCGCTGCTTCCGCAGGGCGGTAAATCAAATCATAGTTGTGTTCTGCCTCAGGGTTATAAACCGCACGAGGCCTGCATTTATTGTAATTTGGCTGCAATCGATTGAATACACTGGTATTTGCACTTAAACGATATGTTGGATCAGACTCATCGGTGTGGGTGTTCTGTTGGGAACCCAACCTATCGTGAACTGATTGTCTTCGGTGAGGGTGTGGTTCACCATGATGTTCTCTCTGGTGATTCCCTGATTGAGTGTACTCACGTTTTGATGTGGATCTGGCATAAATTTCTGTATTCTCGTAAGTTGAATTCTCCCGTTGGGAAGCATGAGCACGAGATCCTGGTTTTCGTGATTGAGTCATGGGAGCAGTTTGTGCACACAGCTATGTGTATACTGCGTTTAGTGCCCCTTGAGACCTGACGTACCAGGAAATTGGAGTTTCTCCTGGTGGCAGAATTGATTGAGCAGGGTTTGCCGGTAACACTCCTGGAGTGACAGGGTCATTTGCACGATTGGATTGAACCTCGTTGTCATCCGAGGCGTCCTCTGGGATTCCTTCTACTTGAAAATTGTTTCCAACGTTCGGCCGAGGACCGGTTTGCCGATGAGATGATGAATTTTCTGCCATGTGAAAAAAGAAAAAGAAAAGAACTGAATCGAAACGAGATGAAAACTGATAAGACAGAGGAATCGGTGGGCGGCAATGAAGAAACACTAGATAAATAGTCGGAACCGAAATATCTAGGGGGTTTGAATCCGCATAAAAAAGTGAGTTTCCTCTCGTCTGATTCGGTTACAACTGATCTCCTCCTCCGATAACTCTGCAAAAAGGAAACACCGTTAGCCTCGCCAAGGGGAGAAAAGGGTTCTCTCCTTGACCCGACTCCGGTGTGAGAATAAGTATGGGTTATGAAGAAGAAGATGTATTTGAGAAGTGTGTGTAACTTGAATTCATACCTGGGTTATTTCTCATATTTATAGCCGGGAGTCTTTTGGGCGGGAAAACCTGTTAGTGAAAAGTTAACGGAAGATGCTAACCCCGTAAGAGGTTACATTTCCTTCCGTCAAGCTTCTGGATCCGACGTGAGAGCACACGGATCGTGGCTTAGATCGAAGGCTGGGGATTTGCTACGTGTAAAGTGATAAAGTGGAGATTACTCTCCAATTACATGCTTTCGTTGTGATTTCAGGGATGCCTGAGATGATGACACGTGTCCAGACGGTTATAACCGTCTTAGTGGTGCACGATTGTATTTCTTCTAGAAGATTACTGCTGTAATCTGGTGTGACGCCTTATCGTGTGGAATCAGCTGAATAGATAAATCCCAAGTCTGGGTAAATAGTATCCAAATCTGGATATTTAAGCAGAAGTGTTTATTTTGGGATTTTCATCTTTTGTTTATGGGAGAAAGCGCAATGATTTATGATTTCCTTTGGGCGCGCAAGTGTTGATTGTTGACTGTTCTTTAAGTCTCTTTTTGTGAGACCAGTGCGCAGCCGCGCAAGGTACAAGGCTGAAAAGCAAGGTTGTGGTATGGTCCCAAGCACTTATTATGAGGTTTTTTGGTCCTTACCCCTTCAGCTGCTGAAAAGGAAGTACCACAAATGTCTGATCCACCAGATATAAAGTTTATAACTTGTGCATCTGCTAGAGGAGCAGGAGCCTTCTCCGGGATCCTTTCAGGTTCCTGGATCCTTGACTTCTTTCGTCCCAAAAGCTCTTTCAAATGCCCCTTGCTTAACAAGTAACCAATTTCCTTTCTAAGTGAAATACACTCTTTAGTGAGATGCCCGAAATCCTCATGATATGCACACCACTTGGACTTATCTTTTGTAGCAGCTGGTTTATCACTTTTCTCGGCCACCTAGCTTTTTCACCTAGATTCTGCATTGCGAGGATTAGTTCATTGTTATCAACAGAAAAACAATATTCAGAAATGGGAGGATAATCCTCATCATCTTCTTCCTGTTCTACTGCATGCACATTCTGGTTGTCAGACTTGTTGTAGGACTTGAACCTGTTATTCTTAAAGTAGGATCCTTGCTTCTCCTGTTTGGAGGATCTTGTCAATCTCTCCTGGATCCTTTTGTCATCCTCTAGGCGGATGAACCTAAGGGCCCTGGTTCTTACTTCATCAAGATTCCTGCATGGGGTCATAACAAGATCATCATAGAACAGTGAATCCCTAAGCAAACCCATTTTAAAGGCTTCTACAGCCGTAGCTATATCCATGTTAGGGATATCTAAGGATTCTTTACTAAACTTAGTGATGTAATCTCTAAGTGATTCATTTTGACCTTGTGTTACCCTATATAGATCACTAGTTAATCGTTCAAACTTTCTACTACAAGAGAATTGACTATTAAACAAATTAACTAGATTAGCAAATGAAGTAATAGAGTAAGGGGGAAGACTTAGCAGCCATTTAAGAGCAGATCCTGTAAGTGTGGATCCAAAACCCTTGCATAGACATGCTTCTTTTAACCTCTCAGGAATTGGATTGATCTCCATCCTCTCCCTATATTGAGCTACATGTTCCTCTGGATCCGTTGAACCATCATATAGCTTCATAGTTGGTATTTGGAACCTCTTGGGTATCTCAGCATCACAAATAGGTGGTGCAAAACGAGATATCCTATGGCTACCATCTGCAATTTTAGGAATGGGTTTAACCACCCCTGGTACGCTGGATATCATATCCTTAAGCTTCTGTAACTCCCTGGTCATAGCCTGATTTATACCTGTATCCTTTATAGAGCCATGGTTAGTGTTATATGAATTATTAAAAGTGTTACCTCCCAGAAGATTCATGTTTGGAATTCCAGGTGTGAATCCATATTGACGGGACTCTGGTATGATTGAAGGACCAGTGGAAGCAATGGTCTGCATTGGTATGAAGTCTCCTTGATGAACATCCGAGCTTGGAGGCTGCATAATTCTTAAGAATCCTTGATCCTGAAAGATGTTGGATCCTTGAGGCTGAGAGGATCCTTGAACCTGAAGGGATCCTGGAACCATAAAGGATCCTTGGACCTAGGAGGATCCTTGGACCTGGGAGGATCCTTGGACCTGGGAGGATCCTTGAACCTGGGAGGATCCTTGGACCTGGGAGGATCCTTGAACCGTGTGCATTCCCAAATATCCTCCTGAGCTGACGAAGGATCCCTAATACTGAAAAGAGGATCCTGATGGCTGAAAATAGGATCCCTGAAGCTGGGAGTGAGGGCCAAATGCTTGACTCATAGTTGCTATTCCATAACGCCTTTCTGATGGACCACTTTGATACTGGATGCCCGGGACTGCCGATTGTAGGGTAGTTACAATTGGAGTGTCAAAATTCAATGACCTTGGAATCAGAGGAGAGTAATCCTCCACTGACTTCTTCTGTTTCTTGATCTCAGCGATCTCCCGGAGGATCCTTTCGTTGGTTTTGTCCTGCTCTTTTGCGTGATTCCTTATCTGCAAAATCAGAGTGTAAAGATCATTAGTAGTAGGATTAGAAGAAATAGAAGAAGTTGGTGGTTTTGTGAAAATGGGGGTTTGTCTCTTCGCAGCATTTTCAGCATTCTTATGGGATCCAGAAGGTGGTGGAGGCAAAGGTGGAACGCCTTGTGAAGAACTAATTGCCGGCATAGAGCTTGATGTGTTCTTCGCTGAGGAAGCCATCTGCTTGGTTGTAACGAATCGAAATGACCACAAAAATATGAATCTTCTTAGGAATGAAGCACCAATTGCCCCACGGTGGGCGCCAAACTGTTTTGGTCAAAAATCAAGCTAAGATAATGCAACCAAACTTTCTGCTGTGAGGTGTGATGCTTGAATCAATGAACAATGCTAAGGATCACTCAGAAATGTAATGAACAAGTGACACAATGATTTATACGAGGAAAAAGCCCTTGATCAAGAGTTGATCTCCGGCATAAAAAACCTCGGGTGATGGAAACTACCGATCACCAACTCAGATTAAACAAAAATGTAATATAACTTGGGATGATAGCGAGCTAGTTACAAGGATCACTATAGTGTAATGTTCAAAAAAGTGTGTAATCGCCAAGTAAACTATCGAGAGCTGATGAGAGCAGTTACGAGTGTGTGTGTTAAGCTAAAAATAGCCAAGTGTTCTAATTTTGCTCGCTATCCCCTTTTAAAATTAGAAAATATCTAATCTAACAAACTATCCGCATTTCATGCAAGTCTTCCACGAACTCCATAACGTCCATTTTAGTCATGCACGTGAGGAATAAAAAGGGAATATGCTCCAGGAATATCGCCAAGACTAAGTCCAAGCTCGTACTCCTGCAAAACAACATCATATTCAAAGCAGACAATCGTTAGTATAAGGATCCTTATGATGATCCTAGATCCTGATCCTACAATACTCTCTGAGGATCACTAATTCAGACAGAATTGAGGATCCTTAAGCCCAACAGTAATTGAGGATCACTGATCTTAGGAAAATCCTCCCCTAATAGTTCTTAGTTTACGTTTGCAGGTGTTATGTGGGCTGAGTCAACACGGGAATGTTGGAGGAATATGCTATTTTTAGCACGTGCATGAGTCATAAACGTTGTGGGAGATCGTGTGAAAGCTTCCATGATTCTCGGATAGTTTGTTAAGAGGATATTTTTTCAATTTTAAAGGGGTTGATAAGCCCATTTTAGAAACACAACAGCTAATATTCGAACTCTCTGATCTTCATTGGCGAGCACACACACTCACACTAGCAATTCATTGTATTGAGCATGCTAACTTCCAAAGTTGTAACCTTTCTTCTTCAATATAGTTGATAGTGATAGTTTTCACTATCCGAGGTTTTTATGCCGGAGATCATTCAATGATCAAGGGCTTTTTCCTCGTATAAATCCTTGTGCTCATTGTCATTTCCTTTTGATAATTGTCCATACCTTTGTTCATCTAATCAAGCACTCAACCTCACAAAAATCAGATTTGGTTACATTATCCTTGTTGTGATTTTTGACCAAAACAGTTTGGCGCCCACCTTGGGGCAATTGGTGCTTCATTTTTGAAAACCTTGTTCATTTCATTCATTTCTGTGCATTACCATCAACCACATGGCTTCTCAGGGAAAAACTTCTTCAAGTTCCATGCCGACGGTCACTTCATCACAGGGCATTCCACCATTGCCTACTGCTCCCTCTGCATCTCAGAAGAATGCTGAGAATGCTTTGAAGAAGCCAACCCCCGTTTTCACAAAAGCAACTACTACTGTTTCTTCCTCTACACCTACTAACAGTGATCTTTATTATTTGATTTTGCAGATGAGATGATATATGCAACAGTAGGATGAAACCAATGGAAGGATCCTTCATAAAATTGATGAAATCAAGAAACTGAAGAAATCATTGGAGGATCACTCCTCATTGATACCTAGGTCATTGGATTTCACTACTCCACCCACAACCATCCAGCACTCCAAGGCATTAGGTGTCCAGAGGAGGATCATCAAGTATGCAATATGGATCATCAGCTATGACGCAAGCTCAAGGACCCTCTTTTCATTATCAAGGATCCTTCTCTAGTTCGGGAGGATATATGGGAACGCTTTCAGCTCAAGGATCCTACCCTCAGTATCAAGGATCCTCATCGCAGGTTCAAGGATCCATGGAATATCCTCCAAGGCCTTCAGCACCGATGTATCCTGGATCCAACATCTTCCAGGATCAAGGATCCTCAGGGAGTCAACAACCCAGAAGTTCTGAGATTCATGTGGGAGACTTCATTCCCATACAGACCATTGCTTCTTCTGGTCCCACTCTTGCACCAGAGATGCGTCATTTTGGATACACTTCTGGAATACCGATCTCAAACAAATCAAGAGGTAACACTTTCAATACATCTTATGGTACTAATCTTGGTCTCATGCAGGAACCAGGAATCAATCAGGCTATGGCTAAGGAGTTACAAAAGCTCAATGATATGATAACCAATGTCTCGGGAGTGGTTAAACCCATTCCTGAGATCCCGGATGGAAGTCACAACGTGTCTCTCTTTGCACCACCCATATGCAATGCTGAGATACCAAAACGGTTCCAAACACCTAATATGAAGTTGTATGATGGTACCACCAACCCAGAAGAACACGTGGCACAGTACAGGGAAAGAATGGAGATCAACCCCATTGCAGAAAGGTTAAAGGAAGCATGTCTTTGCAACGGTTTCGGATCCACACTAACTGGATCAGCTTTGAAATGGCTGCTAAGTCTTCCTCCTTACTCAATTACTTCATTTTCTCATTAAGTTAACTTATTCAACAATCAATTCTCATGTAGTAAAACATTTGAAAGGTTAACTAGTGACTTATATAGTATTGTTTTGGTCAAAAAATCTGTTGAGGATATTGCAACCAAACTCTCTGTTATGGGGAATGATGCTAACAATGTAGAACAATATCAAGGATCACTTCAATGTAAATTGCACAAATGACACAAGGATTTATACGGGGAAAAAGCCCTTGATCAAGAGTTGATCTCCGGCACAAAAAACCCCGGGTGATGGAAACTACCGATCACCAAGCTCAAATAAATGAATAAAAGTTTACAACTTCGGATAGTAACGAGCTAGGTACAAGGATCACTATCGTGAAATGTGTAAAAGTGAGTGAAAATGAATGAATGTTCGTCGAGAGCTTCAAGTGTGCGAGTATATGAGAGTGTGTAGCTGAAAAAATGACTAAGTGTTCTAATTCTAGCTCGTTACCCCTTTTAAAATAGAAGTTAACTACAATAACTAACTATCCGACTTTCGTGCCAAGCTCCCACGTTCTCCACAACGTCCATTTCCAGTCAAACGTGTGCGATATACCCGTGGAATATTCCATAGTAACGTTGCCAAGACCAAGTCAAGCTCGTAACTCCTGCGAAGTAATACAAAACACAAACAAACAATCGTCAGTACGAGGATCCTTAAAGTGATCCATGATCCTGATCCTGAAGCTCTTCTGAGGATCACTATCTGTCACAGAAGAAAGGATCATTAATTAGGATTACGTGTAAGGATCACTAATTGTTAGAAAATCCTCCCCTAACAATTGCCCCCAAAATATAAGGAGTAATTTGTAAAATAAGCGAGTTATGTTTTCTTGATCTTATCTGCAACTAACTATCGTAAATATAGCCGTTATTGTTGAACTATCCGTTGCAATCGTGACGTCACAGAAGTGACAAGCTGCACGATCATGATTATAAATAGGAGATAGAGATAGGATCAAATGCATTTAAATTTTCAGAGAGACTCCCTTTATAATCTGCATTCCGAAGACGATCAGGTACTTTCTCTCTCTATCTTCTTCCCTCTCTTGCTCTGTCTTCATCTCTTTCCATCAAAGATGTTGCTCCGAAATTCCCCAGCCAAGGATCACCCAAAGAACAGCCCTCCGAAAAGCCAGGGGATCATTGAAGACTCCATTAAAGAACGCTGCTGTTTCAATGATGCTCAGATCGATAGTATCCGCCACTGCTTCCCGGCGAACACCGAATTTAGGCCTTTTGACCCCAATGCACTGAGCGATCATATCTCCGACAAGTGGGTTGCTTTCCCCGTCACTCCGTTCACCATAGGCTATACATATCCTTTTCCAACCTTCACCCAATCTTTCTTTTCCCTAACCGGCATCTCTTATATTCAAGCCATGTCGATGATTTGGAGGGTTTTGTACACCCTTGAAAGGATCATCGAGCAAGAAGGTATAGACCTAGGAATGTCAGAGCTGGGAGAGCTGTATGATCTTACTACCTTTGGTTCTCATCGCTATTTGTTTAAACGTAAACCCGGTGAGGAACACCCGATCTTCAAAGCCCCCAAGAACGATGCTAATTGGAAGCGGCGTTTCTTTTTTATCAAGAGAGATTCTATTGAGGATGGAAATGATCTACCCAAGAAATGGGCTACCCATGGTAGGGTGGAGGATCCTGATAAGGATCACCAGAAACTTTCTTTTGATGTAAGGATCATTTATATTTTTGCTTTCTTATTGTGCAGCTATCACCGTCTCGCACCTCAGATTATCCCCTGCTGCTAAGGAGAGGCTCCTTACTTTCAAGAAACTTGATCCTGAAACAAGAACTTTCAAGACAACAACCCAAGATTCACAGGAGGTATCCTCAGGCTCTGTCACGATGTCAAGTAAGTATCCTTGTTTAAAATTTAAATAAATAGTGAAATGTAAATTAAGAAAAGATACTTATCTTATTTTGGTTGTGTAGGCGCTGGAAAATCCACCAAGTCTGCTTCCAAGTTCAATGTTGCTGATCTCACCACTGTCAGATCCTCCAAGAGAAAAGCTCCTACCAGTCCGACAGCTTCGGTCCCCAAGGCACCCCTCAAAGGAAAGGCAATCAAGAAGAGAAAAGCCTCTGAAGCTGAGGATCTGCAGGGTCTGCCTCTGATCCGCCACCAATTCCTCGAGTACTTTAATGAGGTAAGGATCACTGTCTCTGCTCGTATATCCTGTTGACATATCCTGCTGATATATCCTGCTGATTTGAGGATCACTTAATCTTGACCTTATCCTTTATCCTTTATGCAGAAATTCTCTGAGATTGAGGATTATGTTGGCCACGTTGAGGATCAGGATAAGAAGATTGCCGACCTCCTGCAGGTTGCTGTGCTTAAGGACCTTGCAATTGCTGATCTTCAGAAGGAAGTCCGGGATGCCAAACAGGAGACGGCCAAGGTGCTGATCAATGTTGACTATGAGAAGCGTGAGATCACCGAAGACGCCAAAATCTCTGCCGCCATAACAATGTACAAGACCAAGCTGCAAATGGCCTTGGAAGCTCAGGATCCTGCTTTTGATAAGAGCACCTGGGATGTTGAAGGCTGGAAGGCAAGGCTGGCTGAACTGGACGATGAAGAGGCTGAGGAGGTTGAAGAGATCCTGACAATTGAAGCTGGAGGTAAAGGTGAAGGTGGGGAAACAAGTGGAGCTGGAGGTGACAATGCAGCGAAGGTTTAGGCTGCATGATTGGGCGATGATGGACATTCTTAGACGCAGCCAGAGCCCAATTTTTAAATTTGGTAGTAACTTTTTGTGGTTGTGATGTTGAACAATTTAATGGTTTGTACTTTGAACAATAGGTTTTAGGATTAAGGATCATGTATGATCCTTTGGACAATAGGCAGGATTGCATTTGGTGGAGGGATCCTCTGTTTGGGGGATGAAGCCATTGTGATCCTGCCGCCTTTATATTCCTGCACTACTTTTGAACTTATTATCATGGACACCCTTTACCTACCCCAGCGGACGGGCCACGTTTTGCTGGTAGATGCTCGGGTAGGTAATTTTGACAACCTTTTAAGGGTTAGTCTTTTGTTAATAAATAAAATCTTAACCTTTTGTCGCTTATCTTGTATTGTTATCCTTTTATTTCTCAAATTCTCCTTTGTTTTGATGCACATTTATTGAATAAACAATATTGAACAAGTCAGATTAAAAATGTTTAGAGCATGATCCACAATCAAATATCCTATAGTTAACAAATCCCAAAAAGCAATATATTTTAAGGATCACAAGTCTAGTTGTCGAACTTTAAGGGTTATTCAAATAAATAATGAATAGAATTAAAAATAGTTAAGGATCATACCTGAGGATCCAAGTTAGGATCCTAACCATAATAAGGATAACTGTAAGATAAACCTTAGAAAGAAGTAAGGATCAAGGATCCCTAGTTGCTTATCTTCAAGGACCTGAAATAGATCATAACTTGGGACTAAGCCAATATAAGGTAAGAGTTAGCAACTGGGGACAAGCCCAAGGATAACTGGGGACAAGCCCAAGGATAACTGGGGACAAGCCCAAGGATAACTGGGGACAAGCCCAAGGATCGTATGTAAACTGGAGTATGGCCCTAACTGGCGACTATCCAAACTTAGTGACATGAAAATGCCAAAACCTTAGCTAACGTGAAAACGTTAGAAACCTTAGCTAACGTGAAAACGTTAGAAACCTTAGGAACGGATGTATGGTACGTCTACCATTATACGTAGGATCCTAGGCATAGCCAGTACAATGGAATTATCAGCCCCTAAAACGAGTACTGGTCCCACTGCCTTGAACTATACCAGGATCATCATGCGCTACAGGCGGAACTGGGGTCAAGCCCAAATAACTGGGGTTAAACCCAAGGAACGGATTGCTTCAGCGGATAACCAATGTTATGCTAAGGATACCTGAGCTTACAAAACTTAAACTCACGTGAGAGATGGATAAAGGATACATGATCCTTATCCTTATATGAGAAAATAAGGAAATGAAATAGTTCAAGTTTAGGATATTACCTAAGTAAGGATCACCGATACTTTGAGGATCCTTTAAGGATATCCCAATCGGGAGGATCATCTGTGCGATGAGGATCCTGCTCACATGAAATATTTCTTCAAGTGGACAGCATTCCAAGCTCTTGGTAGCAAATCACCTTCCATGGTTAACAATCTATATGCCCCCTTTCCTGCTTCAGCTTCAATCAGATAAGGGCCTTCCCATTTTGGAGCCAATTTTCCATCAGCAGGATTGGTGGTATTCTGAAATGCTTTCCTCAATACCATATCTCCAACTTGAAACCTCCTGATCCTGACATTTTTGTTGTAAGCACCAGCCATTCTTTGCTGATAACTGGCCATCCTTATCCTAGCCATATCCCTGATTTCTTCAATAGTATCCAGGTCTTGAGCCAAGTTCTCATCATTTTCCTCAGGATCACGGGTACTTGTTCTTGCAGTTGGAACCACCATTTCTGTTGGGATCACTGATTCTGCCCCAAATACCAAAGAGAATGGCGTTTGACCAGTAGCATTCTTAGGGGTTGTCCTATCAGCCCAAAGCACATAGGGTAGTTCTTCTGCCCATTTCCCTTTCTTGGATCCAAGCTTCTTCTTCAAATTGTTGATGATGATCTTGTTGGATGATTCTGCCTGACCATTAGCTTGTGGGTGGACTGGTGTTGATGTTATCATCTTAATCCCCCAGCTGTCACAAAAGTTAGTGGTTCTGCCCCCAATAAATTGGGAACCATTATCACATATAATCTCAGAAGGAATTCCAAATCTAGTTATAATATTTCTTTTAATGAAGGATATAACTTCCTTTTCTCTGACTTGGGCAAAAGCTTCAGCCTCTATCCACTTGGAGAAGTAATCGGTCATAGCAAGCATGAATACTTTTCCACCAGGTGCCTTAGGAAGCTTACCAACTATATCCATACCCCATCTCATAAATGGCCAAGAGGAGGATATATGATGCAATAATTCAGCTGGTTGATGAAGGATATTGCTGTGTCTCTAACAAGGATCACATCTTTTAGCATACTCCACAGCATCTCTCTTCATGGTTGGCCAGTAGTATCCTGTCCTCAGGATCCTTGAGAATAATGCCCTGCCCCCAGTGTGGTTTCCACAATCTCCTTCATGGAAGTCTTTTAAAACTTCTTGGATTTCAGGATCCTCAATGCATCTCAAGTATGGTCCTGCAAGAGATCGTCTATACAACATATTATTTAAAATTGTGAATTGAGATACCATAGATTTGAAAGCCCTAGGGTTTTCTCCTGTAGGAATCTCTCCATGTTGTAAGTATCTCATAATTGGTGAGATCCATGATCCTGATCCTGAATGGGATTGAGTATCCTCACAAGGGATAATTGCAGAATCATTTCCTATCTCCATAGCCTCGTGATCCTCGATAGCCGGGGTCAGGATATGGATAATAGGGATCTTGATATCCTCCGGGATCTTCAAGGATGATCCTAAGTTGGCCAATGCATCAGCCTCTGTATTTTCTTCCCTTGGTACCTGCGTCAAACTAAAGGAAACAAAAGAGAGTGCCAAACTTTTGACTATCTCTAAATATTTGGTTAACTTTTCACCTTTAACAGCGTAGGATCCATTAAAGTGGTTTGTAATTAACAATGAATCTACATGTACCTCAAGATACCTGATCCCCATATGCTTTTCAATTTGCAAACCAGCAATTAAGGCTTCATATTCAGCCTCATTGTTAGTGGTTTGGAACTCACAAGCTATAGAATGGGGTATTATGTCCCCCTGTGGCGATTTTAGTAGTATTCCAAGCCCTGTGCCTTTGACATTTGAGGATCCATCAGTATAGAGTATCCAAGGATCCTTGGTCTCTTCTAGCTGCTGGACTTCTAACTCAGCTTCTTCTTGTAAATCACTACTGAGATCAGCCACAAAGTCAGCTAATGCTTGGGATTTGATGGCTGTCCAAGGCTCATATCTTATATCATATGCACTTAGCTTCACTGCCACTTAGCCATCCTTCCTGACATCTCTGGTTTCCTGAGGACATTCTTAATTGGAAAATTAGTTTTAACAACAATAACATGAGTTTCAAAATAATGCCTTAGCTTAGTAGATGCCATAATTAATGCAAGAATAAGTTTTTTCGAGGTGTGAATACCTGGATTCGGCATCAAGTAAACTTTTACTTACATAGTAGACAGGATGTTGTGTACCTTCATGATCCTTAACAAGGACCGCACTTACTGCTTTTGAGGATACTGCAAGATACAAGGATAGCACATCGCCTTTTTCTGGTTTCATCAAAGCCGGGGCTGAGGATAGGTAATCTTTGAGGGCTCTTAAAGCATTTTCATGCTTCTCAGTCCACTCAAATTTCTTGTTCTTCCTTAGGATATCATAGAATTCTTTGCACTTCTTTGAGGATTTGGATATAAATCTGTTCAAAGCTGCTATCCTGCCTGTTAGCCTTTGAACATCCTTACCATTTGCCGGAGATTTGATGTTCACTATTGCTTTGATTTGTTCCGGGCTAGCTTCAATGCCTCTCTTTGTCACCATATATCCTAAGAATTTACCTGCTTTAACACCAAAGTGACATTTTGAAGGATTAAGTTTCATGTTATATTTGTCAAGGATATCGAATGCTTCCTCCAAGTCTCTTAGGTGATCCTCAGCTTTTAAGGATTTTACCACCATATCATCTATGTAAACCTCCATAGTTTGTCCAATCTGGTCCTTGAACATCATATTCACCAGCCTTTGATATGTTGCACCTGCATTTCTTAGTCCGAACGGCATAGCAATATAGCAGTATATACCAGTTGGAGTCATGAAGGCTGTATCCTCTTGGTCGGATGGTTCCATTTGGATTTGTTGGAATCCAGATGAAGCATCCATAAAAGTTAACAGTTCATGACCCGCAGTTGCATCCACCATGGAGTCAATGTGGGGTAATGGGAAAGGATCCTTGGGACATGCCTTATTTAAATCGGTAAAATCGACACATACCCTCCACTTTCCGTTTTTCTTTTGAACAACAACCACATTGGCCAACCATCTTGGATACTTGACCTCTCTAATCATACCTGCCCGGAGCAATTTCTCTACCTCTTCCTGGATAATGGCATTCCTTTCCGGTGCAAACTTTCTTCTCCTTTGATGGATTGGTTTGAAGGATCTGTCAATGCCGAGTTTGTGAGTGATTACATCTTTGGATATACCAGTCATGTCTTCGTGTTTCCATGCAAAGGTAGTCTTTCTCCTTTTGAGGAAGGATACGAGGTCTTCTTTCATTTCGCCAAGGATCCCTGATCCGATATAGATTTTGGATTCAGGATCATCGGGATCCATGAGGATTTCTACCACATCCTGCTCTCTTGCCTCCAAGACGTCCCTTGGAGGATACCTTGATTGCTATTGCTCCCTTGACTTCGAGGCTGGTTTCATCGATGAAGTGTAGCAATTCTTAGCCTCCTGCTGATCACTATCAATCTTCACTATTCCCCAAGGACTAGGGAGCTTCACACATTGATGGTAGGTAGATGGGACTGCTTTCATATCGTGTATCCAGTGCCTGCCAAGGATAACATTACAACAAGATAAACAGTCAATAATGCAAAACTTTTGATAAGAGTGTAGGCCTTCGATATATATTGGGAGTTTAATGTCCCCCAGGGTATTCTTAGTTTCGCCACTAAATCCCACGAGCACGGAGGATCTTGGTATGATATCTGATTCAGGGATACCCATCTTCTTTAGAACATCAAGCTGGATAATGTTCACTGAACTTCCTCCGTCTATAAGGATCCTGCGGACAAAATGGTTAGAAATGAAAAGAGTAATAACTAAACCATCGTGATGAGGATCCTGGATATCAACACGATCATCCTCATCAAAGGTTATGACTTTTCCTTCGGAGACACTTGATGTTCGAACTGGTCTTTCTCCATTATCCATTTTAGTTTCCTTTGCATGCCTTTTAGCTGCTGAGAAGGATGTGCCGCAAATGTCTGATCCTCCAGAAATAAAGTTTATTACTTGTGCATTTGCTGGAGGGGCTGGAGCCTTCTCAGGGATCCTTTCAGGATCCTGAGTCTTTGACTTTTTTCTTCCCAACAACTCCTTTAGATGCCCCTTGCTCAACAAGTATCCAATTTCCTTTCTTAGTGCAATGCATTCTTCTGTGAGATGCCCAAAATCTTCATGGTATGCACACCACTTTGATTTATCCTTAGTTGCGGCTGGCCTATCATTTTTTCTTGGCCATCTAGCTTTATCACCTAGGTTCTGCATCGCAAGGATTAGTTCATTGTTATCAACACAAAAACAATATTCAGAAATTGGAGGATAATCCTCATCATCTTCTTCTTGATCAACAGAATGCACGTTCTGGTTATCAGATCTGTTGTAGGATCTGAACTTGTTGTTCCTGAATGAGGATCCTTGCTTATCCTGCTTTGAGGATCCTGCTAACCTTTCCTGGATCCTCTTGTCATCCTCTAGCCGAATGAACCTAAGTGCTCGGGTTCTTACCTCATCTAAGTTCCTGCATGGTGTCATAACAAGATCATCATAGAACGACGAATCCCTAAGCAATCCCATTTTAAAGGCCTCAACAGCCGTGGCTATATCTAAGTTGGGAATGTCTAAGGATTCTTTACTGGATTTGGTGATGTAATCCCTTAATGATTCATTATGACCCTGGGTTATCCTATATAGATCACTAGTTAATCGTTCAAATTTTCTACTACAAGAAAACTGATTATTAAACAAGTTAACTAGGTTAGCAAATGAGGTAATAGAATAGGGAGGAAGACTTAGCAGCCATTTGAGAGCTGATCCAGTAAGAGTGGATCCGAATCCCTTGCACAGGCATGCTTCTTTTAACCTTTCTGGAATTGGATTGATCTCCATCCTCTCCCTGTATTGTGCTATGTGTTCTTCAGGATCCGTCGAACCATCATACAGTTTCATTGTTGGCACATGGAACCTCTTGGGTATCTCAGCATCACAGATTGGTGGTGCAAAACGAGATATCTTGTGGCTCCCATCTGCAATCTCTGGGATAGGTTTGACCACTCCTGGAACACTTGATATCATATCCTTTAGCTTTTGCAATTCTCTGGCCATGGCATGATTGATTCCTGGATCCTGCATAAGACTATGATTAGTAGTATAAGAATTGTTAAAAGTGTTACCTCCCATTGGATTCAGATTAGGAAGATTGGATGTTAATCCATATTGTTGAGGCTCTGGAATGATCGAGGGACCAGTAGAAGCATTGGTCTGCATTGGAATAAAATCTCCCTGATGGACATCTGAACTTCCTGTTTGCAAACTCCTCAAGGATCCTGGCATCTGGAAGGATCCCTGAAACTGGGACGATCCTGGAACGAAGGAGGATCCTTGAACCTGGGATGATCCTGGAACAAAGGAGGATCCTTGAACCTGGGATGATCCTGGAACAAAGGAAGATCCTTGAACCTGGGATGATCCTGGAACAAAGGAGGATCCTTGAACCTGGGATGATCCTGGAACAAAGGAGGATCCTTGAACCTGGGATGATCCTGGAACAAAGGAGGATCCTTGAACCTGGGATGATCCTGGAACAAAGGAGGATCCTTGAACCTGGGATGATCCTGGAACAAAGGAGGATCCTTGAACCTGGGATGATCCTGGAACAAAGGAGGATCCTTGAACCTGGGATGATCCTGGAACAAAGGAGGATCCTTGAATCTGCTGCACTCTTGAATATCCTCCTGAATTTGTGAGGGATCCCATATGCTGAGGATAGGATCCCGCTGGCTGGAAATATGAACCTGCTGCCTGGGTCATTGTTGTTGTTCCATAGTGCACTCCTTTTGGTCCACCCACATATTGAACGTCTGGAACCACTGATGGCTGAGAAGTAATCACTGGAGTATCAAAATTCAAGGATTTCGGCACCAGTGGAGAATGATCCTCTGCCGTTGTCTTTTGTTTCTTGAGATCTCCGATTTCTTTGAGAATCCTCTCATTGGTCTTATCCTGTTGCCGTATCTAATCCTTCATCTGCAAAATCAAAGTAAACATGTCACTAGTAGTGGGAGTGTAAGAAGCAGAAGAAGTTGGGGGTTTTGAGAAAATGGGAGTTGGTTTCTTCGCAGCATTCTCAGCATTCTTCTGGGATCCAGAAGGTGGTGGAGGCAAAGGGGGAACGCCTTGAGAAGAAGTGAATGAGGGCATCAGATTTGAAGCATTCTTC
Organism: Helianthus tuberosus; assembly: GCA_030545235.1. Classification (NCBI taxonomy): domain Eukaryota; kingdom Viridiplantae; phylum Streptophyta; class Magnoliopsida; order Asterales; family Asteraceae; genus Helianthus; species Helianthus tuberosus. Next base: position 132,745,642 of record CM060433.1, read on the forward strand.
GCTGAGGAAGCCATTTGCTTGGTTGTAGTGAACTGAAATGAGCATAGAAATGCGAATTTTTCTAAGGACGAAGCACCAATTGCCCCACGGTGGGCGCCAAACTGTTTTGGTCAAAAAATCTGTTGAGGATATTGCAACCAAACTCTCTGTTACGGGGAATGATGCTAACAATGTAGAACAATATCAAGGATCACTTCAATGTAAATTGCACAAATGACACAAGGATTTATACGGGGAAAAAGCCCTTGATCAAGAGTTGATCTCCGGCACAAAAAACCCCGGGTGATGGAAACTACCGATCACCAAGCTCAAATAAATGAATAAAAGTTTACAACTTCGGATAGTAACGAGCTAGGTACAAGGATCACTATCGTGAAATGTGTAAAAGTGAGTGAAAATGAATGAATGTTCGTCGAGAGCTTCAAGTGTGCGAGTATATGAGAGTGTGTAGCTGAAAAAATGACTAAGTGTTCTAATTCTAGCTCGTTACCCCTTTTAAAATAGAAGTTAACTACAATAACTAACTATCCGACTTTCGTGCCAAGCTCCCACGTTCTCCACAACGTCCATTTCCAGTCAAATGTGTGCGATATACCCGTGGAATATTCCATAGTAACGTTGCCAAGACCAAGTCAAGCTCGTAACTCCTGCGAAGTAATACAAAACACAAACAAACAATCGTCAGTACGAGGATCCTTAAAGTGATCCATGATCCTGAAGCTCTTCTGAGGATCACTATCTGTCACAGAAGAAAGGATCATTAATTAGGATTACGTGTAAGGATCACTAATTGTTAGAAAATCCTCCCCTAACAAGTATCACCCAAGGTTATAATGAATCATTAAGGGATTATATAACTAAATTTAGTAGAGAATCCTTAGAAATCCCTAACTCGGATATCGCTACTGCTGTTGAAGCTTTTAAAATGGGTTTTATAAAAGATTCTCAATGCTATGATGATCTTGTTATGACACCTTACAGAAACCAAGATGAGGTAAGGAACAGGGCCCTTAGGTTCATCCGTTTAGAGGATGACGAAAGGATCCAGGAAAGGTTGTCAGGATCCTCAAAACAAGACAAACAAGGATCCTATTTCAAGAATAACAGATCCAAGTCATACACTAAACCTGAGGTCACGGCCCTCGACCCAGTTTGACCCGTTTCAGGAGCCGCGGGACATAAAATCCCGTGGTATTTATTTAACAGCGGAAGTTTTCTTCAGGATCTTTTTAAAACTGAAATTTTCCCCTTTATTTTATTTCACAACACGGGATGAAACCCCGGTAATTTACAATCATAAGATTTCACAGAGAAATTCTTATTTTACAAAACATGTTTCTTTATTTTATATTGAGCCACCTCCTTAAGCTTGTAGTGCTTCACGGCACTTTTTCTTGATCACAACAGATCACCTGAAACATGTTTGAAAAAGGTTTTGTCAGCGGGAAATACTGGTGAATCATTCTATTTTACTAAAACGACTTATTTGTTATAATTTACAGTATTAAGAGCGATTACAATATTTCTGATATCAAACCAACTACTCACGGTATTTTGTCACTCGACCCATTGGCCCTCCCGTTGTCCAATGGTGTCTGTGACTATGGTCATATCACCCCTTGGCTACCCCAATGGTGAAGATTATCAAGTAATGTATACAAAACCCCACATACCGGCTGTAATATGGTGACTACAAAGACTTAATCCCTGTAATTATAACTTTGAAAATAAACATGCTTTTGAATTCAAATTTGATAAAAAGAGAATGACTCACATTGCAGATTTAATTGAGCAGAGCCTAGCCTACTGATTAGCCTTTTGACCTAAATTAATAACATGCACATAACTCGGTTAGTAACTTAATACAGCATTTACGATAACTCACGAGATTAAAACCTTCACAACGAATGACAAAGTGCGATACTTAAACATCCATTGAATTAACAACGAATGACAAAGCATAAACCCTAATGTGGGCAGCACTTAAACATCCATTGGATAGTTTAATCGATCGGACATTGAATCGTAGTAGCGATCTAGTTATTACCCTGTATTGCGGCATCACTTCATGAATCGTGTGTGTGTGTTTGGACTGTTTTTACTATAACTCAATGTACGAAATGACTTTGAACGTCAAATCAACGCAGGAATTCAAGTCCCACAACCTACTATTTATATCTGAAAAATCGTCCCCCTCGCGCCACGCGAGAGGTCCTCTTGTGCGCGTCGCGTGGCGCGAGAGACCCTAGTCTACTATAGGGTTGCTTTGTGTCCTAGTAGCTTATCTGAGTTGGTCTCGCGTTCATTTTCACTTTTGACAACAAACTGTGTGGATATTACCGATTAGGGTTTACCCCCCCTGAGTTTTAGGGGCCCTAATCCTGATTCCGATTATTCTGAAAATTTTATGGTTGATGCAGAATCACTTGGGTTTCTCAATTAGGGTTTCCTATTGGACAATTTAAAATAATAATTAGGACTTTTTAATGAGAGTTGTTACATTCTCCCCACCTTAATAAAAATCTCGTCCCCGAGATTTACTGGAATAATTGAGGATACTTCCGCTTCATCTCTGATTCCAGCTCCCAAGTGTATTCAGGTCCTCTCCTTGAATCCCACTTAACTTTGACCAATACTAGTCGTTTATGTTTGAGAAACTTGATCTTTCGATCTTCTATTTGAAGCGGTTTCTCTACGTATTTCAGCTTTTCATTTACCTCTATGTCTTGTAGAGGTACTACCAGTGATTCGTCTGATAGACATTTCTTGAGATTGGATACATGAAATACATCATGTACTCCAGCTAACTCTTCTGGTAGTTGTAAACGATAAGCAACTGGTCCTATACGTTGGATCACTGAAAATGGTCCTACATATCTTGGACTTAGCTTTCCTTTCTTACCGAATCGAACTACTCCTTTCCAAGGTGAAACTTTCAACAGGACTTTATCTCCGATTTGAAATTCCAACGGCTTCCGTCTATTGTCTGCATAACTCTTCTGGCGATCTCGAGCCGTCTTTAGTCTTTCTTTGATTTGAGTAATCTTGTCAGTTGTCTCTTGCACTATTTCAAGACCTGACAATTGACTTTCTCCTATTTCTGCCCAACAAACTGGAGTTTTGCACTTTCTTCCATACATTGCTTCGAATGGGGCAGTTTCAATACTTGAATGATAACTATTGTTATAGGAGAATTCAATTAATGGTAAGTGATCGTCCCAATTTCCACCAAAATCTATTACACATGCTCTGAGCATGTCTTCTAGAGTTTGTATCGTCCTTTCACTTTGCCCGTCTGTTTGTGGATGATATGCGGTACTCAGATTTAGTCGAGTCCCCATTGCTTCTTGGAAACTTGTCAAAAAATGAGAAGTGAATTGACTATCTCTATCTGATATAATGGAGAGTGGAACTCCATGTAAGGATACGACTTCATCTACATACAATTTTTCCAACCTTTCCATACTAAAGGTTTCTTTTATTGGTAGAAAGTGAGCAGATTTGGTTAATCGATCCACAATTACCCAAATCGCATCATTACCTTTTCTGGTTTTAGGCAACTTAGTAACAAAATCCATTGTTATGAGTTCCCATTTCCATACAAGCATTTCCAGTTGTTGTAGTAGACCTGAAGGTTTCTTGTGTTCTGCCTTAACTTGTGAACAAGTAAGACACTTAGAAACATATCTTGCTATATCCTTCTTCATGCCTATCCACCAGAAATTCTTTCTTAAATCTTGGTACATTTTATTGTTTCCAGGGTGTATGGTATACCTAGATTTATGGGCTTCTTCTAAAATCTTATTTCTTAATTCTCCCTGCTTAGGTACCCATATTCTGCTTTTGTGGAATCTCCAAATTCCAACAGCTCCTTGCTCTAATTCTTTTATTCGTCCCTTCATTCCTTCAGCATCATCCTTGATTGTTGTTTCTTGAACATTCTTCAATTATTCCATTAAATCTAACTGTAGATTTATCCTAAGAGCACGAACTCGTTGTTGTTTTTCATGGTATTTACGACTTAAGGCATCTGCAACTACATTTGCCTTTCCTTCATGATATTGAATATCACAGTCGTAGTCACTTAGGATTTCCATCCATCTCCTTTGCCTCATATTTAACTCATTTTGCCCAAATATATATCTTAAACTTTTATGATCTATATATACAGTAAACTTACTTCTGTACAGATAATGTCTCCAGATCTTTAGGGCAAAAATTACGGCTCCTAATTCTAAGTCATGAGTCGTATAGTTTTCTTCGTGCTTTTTCAATTGTCTTGAAGCATACGCAATTACCTTCTTGCATTGCATCAGCACACATCCAAATCCTAGTTTTGAAGCATCACAATATACTTCAAAATCTTCAGTTCCTTCTGGTAAGGCTAAGATTGGAGCATTGGTTAATTTCTGTTTCAAGATCCTAAAGGCTTCTTCTTGTTTAGGTCCCCATTCAAACTTAACTGCTTTACAGGTTAGCTTAGTTAATGGTACAGCTATTTTGGAAAAATTCTTAATAAACCGTCTATAATATCCAGCTAAACCTATAAAACTTCTAATTTCCATTGCAGATTGTGGAACCTTCCATTTGGTAATTGCTCCTATCTTAGCAGGATCTACATGAACGCCTTCGTGATTCACCATATGACCTAGAAATTGCACTTCTTGCAACCAAAATTCACACTTCGAGAATTTGGCGTACAACTTTTCTTTTCTTAACAAAGTTAAGAGTGCATGCAAGTGCTGGAAATGTTCATCCTGACTTTTGGAGTAAATAAGTATATCGTCGATAAAAACAATTACAAATTTATCCAAGTACGGTTTACAAATTCTATTCATCATGTCCATGAATGCTGCAGGTGCATTCGTTAATCCGAAGGGCATGACTGTAAACTCGTAATGACCATACCTAGTTCTGAAAGCAGTCTTAGGTATATCTTCCTCTTGTACCTTCAATTGATGATATCCAGAACGTAAGTCGATCTTAGAAAAATATCTAGCTCCTTGAAGTTGGTCGAAAAGATCATCAATCCTAGGTAATGGGTATCGATTCTTAATTGTAACCTTATTCAATTCTCTATAATCAATACACATTCTCATTGAACCATCATTTTTCTTAACAAACAACACTGGTGCTCCCCACGGGGATGAACTAGGTTGTATAAAACCTTTACTTAGTAATTCATCTAATTGCTTTTTCAGTTCTAACATTTCTGTGGGAGCTAACCGATAAGGTGCCTTGGCTATCGGTATAGTTCCGGGAATTAAATGAATTCTAAATTCTACCTCCCTATCTGGTGGTAATCCTGGTAACTCTTCTGGGAATATATCTGGGTATTCTGAGACTACAGAAATCTCCTTAAGTTCTTTATCCTTAGTACTAATGATTACTGAAATCAAATATACTATTCCTTGCTTTCGTTCATAACTAGCAACTTTCATTACTGATATGAACTTCATGGGCTTACGTGGTTTATCTCATGTAATTATAATTACTTCTCCGGTGGTTGCTTGAATTTCTATGGAATTTTGATCACAAAGAATTCGAGCATGGTTGGCTACTAACCAATCCATTCCTAACACAACATCAAATTCGGCTAATTTCATAGGTAATAGGTTTTCAAAGAATTTATGACCTGAGAGTTCTATATTTTCCTTTTGCAAAACTTTATCTATGCTAACAGAATTTCCGTCTGCCGTTTCAACTGTAAAAATCTGCCTAAGGTTGGTTAAGGGTAAATTAAGAGCTTGGCAGAATGAAGTATTGATAAAACTTTGGTTTGCACCAGAGTCAAATAATACTTTTGCATACACGTTGTGAACTAGGAACGTACCAGCTATCACGTCAGGAATCATCTCGGCTTCCTGAGTAGTTAACTGAAAGGCTCGAACATTCTTCTTAGTAGCTCCGTCGGCTGTCTTGGCTTTGTTGTCTGCTGATTTGACCAATTTAGAACATTCTGTTTTGAAATGTCCTGTTTCTCCACAATTGTAACAAATTGTGGATTTCTTCCTGCAATTTTCTTCCCGATGTCCTACAACTTAGCAAAAATTGCAGGTTATATTACATTTTCCAAAATGTTTCCTTTTGCAATTCCTACAGTAAGGCGGATTTGAGGATTGTCCTGTTCCTCTTTTCCTGAAACTGCAGTTATTACCTGTACGAAATCCTTTGGTAATTTTCTGAGCCAATTCCTTCTTCCTGTTTTCATCTCGTGTGCGTACCAGTTCGTCAGTTAGGGTATTAGCTAATTCCACATGCATCGTCAATAGTACGAGGTCTCGCAGCTTTAACGATGTTACGGATTTCACTAATTAGTCCCCAAATATAGCGAGAAATGAGTACCGGTTCTGGCGAAGCCAGTGTTGGTACCACTCTAGCATATTCAAAGAATGTCGAAGTATAACCGCGACAATCTACACCCATCATTCGATGATTTAGGAACTTATTCGCCATTTGATCCTTTTCATATCCGGGACAGAATTTTCTTTCTACACGATTCTTAAATTCTTCCCAATTCATAGCATACGCCATCATCCTTCCTTTTGCTTGTAACACCGTGTTCCACCATTCTAGCGCCCCTTCCTTAAAAAGGTTTGATGCGTACATGACCTGATCGTCTTGGGCACATTTACTTATTGTAATCACGGCCTCGGTTTTTTCTAACCAACGCAGTGCCGCAGTTGCTCCTTCATTGCCTGCAAACTCAGATGGTTTACAAGCAAGAAATTCTTTATAAGTGCAACCAGGTGTTGCAGCTTTCATTTTCTTAGGGAGCGGAGCCTGCCGTGGATTATTATCATGGTTATTACCGCCTCCGTTTACACTATTACTGAAGTTATCTTCAGAAATACGTTTGCTAGGAATGATTTGTTGAGGTTCGATTGGATTTCTAACAGCAACAACTATTGCTGGAATAGCGTTGGCTATCCCTTGAGCAACAATATTTTCTATATCTTGCCTATTTAGAAATTGATCCTCCGGGTGTTGCTCAGATTGATTAACCTCATTAACTGGTTCGTTGTTAGCGTTTTCCATCTGATATATATATAATTTATTAGTATCAAATAAATAACAATTATACATAAACAATCATACAAATTCACAACACACATATAGTCAAAACTTATCGATTTCTCGATTCCATTTTTATATATTTTATAATATGCGTCCATACCCATCATTATTTTACAAAGTTTTATTTGTAGTTATTTCACATGATTATATTATTATTACTATTATACAACCACATTCTCACAACCCTACTATCCTTCATCAGTTGGTATCTCAGTAACGACGTTCCCTCTCGTCGTATTTCCAGGAGATCTGTTCTCCTACTTCCCTGATCCTATTTCCTGCATCCACCAGTTCTTCGCCAAAGTGGTGGAGTTCAGCTAAATTCTCATTGCTCATTGGTGGGTTAGGTATTGGTTCAGGGTCAAATTGTGGAAGAAAGGAATAAGGACTGTTGAGCAGGTTTTGGAACTGCCAATCATTCGTCCACCACTCATCCATTCCTAGAGGTTGGGTGTGAATTATAGGTTCTGGAATTGCTGGTTCCAAATTGATTGGAAGTTGAGTTTCAATAGGATGAGTAAAAACATTTTCATTGACAGGCTTAATAGTATCACATCTTGCCAATATAAAATCTAGCTCCTCCTGTAATGTCATTTCCTGGGTTTGCTTAGAGCTTTCTCCAATTTCTATCTGGGTTTGTTTAGAACCTCCTCCAATCTCCATTTCTATTTGCTTAGAATATTCTTCAAACTGTATTCCCATCTGCCTAGACTCTTCCCCGACTTCAATTCCCTTCCCTTTGTCTAAGGGATTTTCTATTTTAGGCATCTTTCTAGGGGCGGGTTTCCTCCTGCGCACACACCTCCATCCTACAAATCTCCTCCTTTTCTTGGGCTTGGATTTCTCCAGAGGTGGAGCATTAAATTCAATAGGTTCTTCTATATCTGGTATATACCTATTGAAATCTCTGGAAACCTCTATTTTTACCGGATAGAGATTTAAATTCTGAAGGGCTTCAGACAAGTCACTCATGCTGTTTAGCACATATGCAAAATACAAAAATTACTAAGTTAAAATTTTATAACAAAATTTCATAAATAACCTTTAAATATTATTGCATACCGTGTGACTACAAAACAATTGAAAATTAACATACTAGGTTTTATTGTAAATTTATTTATTTACTGGATAAGGTTTCTGGCTTGTAAGTAATAAGGGTGCTAAAATTTGAATATTTAAAGAGTTGTATTTACGGCTACAGTGGCTAGCATATAAAGATCTGCCCATTTTTCATCTAACTTGTCTTCCCAAGGTGTTTTATTGGTTAATTCCTGGTTTCATGGTTAACTTTCTTTCCTCGGGATTTCTTTATTTTCTCCTGACTTTTCCTAATAATCAAACTTATTTTATTAGGAGAAAGTGGCTCCTCATAGTGTGCCTATTGGACAAATATTCCTTCATCAGGAATTACAGAGTGATTTGAGGATTTTGGTTGGGATGAACTTCCCTTCTCGTTGAATGACCTATCTAATTTAAGATAGATATTTGAAAGCTTTTGCTTACCCATACTGTACACAAATATTCAAATAATAAAACACATAATCACAGGATAGCAATTAATAAAAAAAAAATTAAGTATTTTCTAAATACTTAATTGGCTTAACTCAGTGGCTCTGATACCAGTTTTTTCTGTCACGGCCCCCGACCCGGTTTGACCCGTTTTAGGAGCCGCGGGACAGAAAATCCCGTGGTATTTATTTAACAGCGGAAGTTTTCTTCAGGATCTTTTTAAAACTGGAATTTTCCCCTTTATTTTATTTCACAACTCGGGATGAAATCCCGGTAATTTACAATCATAAGATTTCACAGAGAAATTCTTATTTTACAAAACATGTTTCTTTATTTTATATTGAGCCACTTCCTTAAGCTTGTAGTACTTCACGGCACTTTTTCTTGATCACAACAGATCACCTGAAACATGTTTGAAAAAAGGTTTTGTCAGCGGGAAATACTGGTGAATCGTTCTATTTTACTAAAACGACTCATTTGTTATAATTTACAGTATTAAGAGCGATTACAATGTTTCTGATATCAAACCAACTACCCACGGTATTTTATCACTCGACCCATTGGCCCTCCCGTTGTCCAATGGTGTCTGTGACTATGGTCATATCACCCCTTGGCTGCCCCAATGGTGAAGATTATCAAGTAATGTATACAAAACCCCACATACCGGCTGTAATATGGTGACTACAAAGACTTAATCCCTTTTATTATAACTTTGAAAATAAACATGCTTTTGAATTCAAATTTGATAAAAAGAGAATGACTCACATTGCAGATTTAATTGAGCAGAGCCTAGCCTACTGATTAGCCTTTTGACCTAAATTAATAACATGCACACAACTCGGTTAGTAACTTAATACAGCATTTACGATAACTCACGAGATTAAAACCTTCACAACGAATGACAAAGTGCGATACTTAAACATCCATTGAATTAACAATGAATGACAAAGCATAAACCCTAATGTGGGCAGCACTTAAACATCCATTGGATAGTTTAATCGATCGGACATTGAATCGTAGCAGCGATCTAGTTATTACCCTGTATTGCGGCAGCACTTCGTGAATCGTGTGTGTGTGTTTGGACTGTTTTTACTATAACTCAATGTACGAAATGACTTTGAACGTCAAATCAACGCAGGAATTCAAGTCCCACAGCCTACTATTTATATCTGAAAAATCGTCCCCCTCGCGCCACGCAAGAGGTCCTCTTGTGCGCGTCGCGTGGCGCGAGAGACCCTAGTCTACTATAGGGTTACTTTGTGTCCTAGTAACTTATCTGAGTTGGTCTTGCGTTCATTTTCACTTTTGACAACAAACTGTGTGGATATTACTGATTAGGGTTTACCCCCCCTGAGTTTTAGGGGCCCTAATACTGATTCCGATTATTCTGAAAATTTTATGGTTGATGCAGAATCACTTGGGTTTCTCAATTAGGGTTTCCTATTGGACAATTTAAAATAATAATTAGGACTTTTTAATGAGAGTTGTTACACCTGACAACCAGAATGTGCACGCAATGGAACAAGAGGAAGATGATGAAGATTATACTCCTATCTCTGAATATTGTTTTGCTGCTGATAATAGTGAACTAATTCTTGCTATGCAGAATTAAGGTGACAAAGCTAGATGGCCAAGGAAGAGTGACAAGCCGGCTGCTACCAAAGATAAATCTATGTGGTGTGCTTATCATGAGGACTTTGGTCATCTTACAGATGAGTGCATAGCATTAAGGAAGGAGACTGGTTATCTTTTAAGCAAAGGATACTTGAAGGAGTTGCTTGGAAGGAAGAAATCAATGATACGGGATTCTGAGAAAGTTCCTGAGAAAGCCCCTCCTCCACCGATGATGCTCAAATCATCCATTTCATCTCTGGAGGTTCTAATATCTATGGGACTTCATTCTCAGCGGCTAAGAGACATGCAAATGAAATCAAGATGGAGAATGGGGACAAACCTGTTCGAACTTCCATTCTTACCCAGGAGAAAGTGATATCATTTGATGCGGATGACCGTATAGACATACATGATCCTCATCACGATGGTTTAGTTATTACATTATTTATCTTTAACCATTTTGTTTGCATGATCCTCATTGATGGAAGAAGCTCGGTGAACATAATCCAGTTGGATGTCCTCAAAAGAATGAATATTCCTGAATCTGACATTGTCCCAAGATCATTTGTCCTTGTGGGGTTCAGTGGAGAGACAAAGAATACAATGGGGGACATCAAACTTCCTATTTATATAGAAGGAGTGAATTCTACTAAAAAAATTCTATTTTATTGATTGCTTATCTTGTTGTAATGTTATCCTTGGCAGGCTATGGATACCCGATATGAATGTAGTCCCCTCAACATATAATCAATGTGTCAAGCTCCTAACTCCATGGGGTGTGGTGAAGATAGTGAGTGATTAGCAGGAAGCAAAGAACTGCTAAACTTCCTCAATGAAACCAGCCTCCAAGCCTAGGGAAGTATAGCAATTAAAGTATCCTCCAAGGGACGTTATGGAGGCAAGAGAGCAAGACGTCAAGGATATTCTATTGAACCTAGAGGATCCTGAATCCAAAATTTTTATAGGATCCGGGATCCTTGACAGTATTGAGCAGGATTTAATATCCTTCTTGAAAAGAAGAAAATCTACCTTTGCTTGGAAACATGAAGACATGACAGGTATATCTAATGAGGTTATTACTCACAAACTTGGTATTGATAGGTCCTTCAAGCCAATACACCAAAAAAGGAGGAAATTTGCACTCGAAAGAAATGCCATTATCCAAGAAGAGGTAGAAAAACTACTCAAGGCAGGTATGATCAGAGAAGTAAGGTATCCAAGATGGCTAGCCAGTGTGGTAGTTGTTCAGAAAAAGAATGGAAAGTGGAGGGTATGCGTTGATTTTACTGACCTAAACAAAGCATGTCCCAAGGATCCTTTCCCTTTACACCACATTTACTCCATGGTGGATGCTACGGCGAGTCATGAGTTGTTAACTTTTATGGATGATTCATCTGGATTTCAACAAATTCAGATGGATCCATCTGACCAAGAGGACACAGCCTTCATGACTCCCACTGGTATATATTGCTATATTGATATGCCTTTTGGTTTAAGAAGTATAGGTGCCACATAACAAAGGCTAGTGAATATGATATTCAAAGAACAGATTGGACACAGAATGGAAGTCTATATAGATGATATGGTGGTTAAATCCAAAAGATCTGAGGATCACTTGAAGGATCTGGAAGAAGCATTTGATATCCTTGATAGATACAACATGAAGTTGAATCCTTCCAAATGCCATTTCGGAGTTAAAGCTGGTAAATTTTTAGGATACATGGTGACAAAGAGAGGAATCAAGGCAAGTCCAGAACAAATCAAGGCCATTGTGAACATCAAATCTCCTGCCAATGCTAAGGATGTGCAAAGGTTGACAGGAAGAATCGCTGCCTTGAACATATTCATCTCAAAGTCCTCAGAAAAGTGCAAAGAGTTCTATGATATCCTAATGAAGAATAAAAAGTTTGAATGGACTGAGAAGCATGAGAATGCCCTTAAAGCCCTCAAGGATTACCTATCCGCAGCACCAGCTCTAATGAAACTAGAAAATGGGGAAACATTATCCTTATGCTTAGCTGTTTCAGCTAAGGCAGTAAGTGCGGTACTAGTTAATGATCATGAAGGCTCTCAACATCCGGTATACTATGTAAGTAAAAGTCTACTTGATGCTGAGTCCAGGTATTATCATTTGGAGAAATTTATCTTGCTTTAATCATGGCATCTACTAAAATCAGACATTATTTTGAAACTCATCATATTGTTGTTAAAACTAACTTTCCTATCAAGAATGTTCTCGGGAAACCTGAAATGTCAGGAAGGATGGCAAAATGGGCAGTCAAGCTTGGTGCATATGACATTAAGTATGAACCTAGGACTTCCATCAAGTCCCAAGCCTTAGCTGACTTTGTGGCTGATTTCAGTAGTGATCTACAAAGTGAAGCTGAATTGGAAGTTCAACAACTTGAGGAGACCAAGGATACTTGGACACTCTTCACAGATGGAGCTTCAAATGTCAAGGGAACCGGACTAGTCATACTACTACAATCGCCACAGGGGGACATTATACCCCAATCAATTGCTTATGAATTTCAAACCACCAATAACGAGGCTGAGTATGAGGCCTTGATAGCAGGTTTGCAATTCACCAAGCATATGAGGATCAGGTATCTTGAAGTATATGTAACTCTTTATTAATTACTTACCCTTATAACGGTTCTTATGCTGTCAAAGGTGAAAAGTTAATCGAGTATTTACAAATAGTCAAGAAATTAGCTGATTCTTTTGCATTTTTCATTTTAACACAGGTACCCAGGGAAGAGAATGCAGAAGCTGATGTTTTAACTCCCGCAATTGAGGATAACATACCCATGGAGATAGTGGAGGATTCTTCAATTATACCCAGTGATGGTGCACAGTCAAGTTCAGGATCCTGGATCCTCCCAATCCTGAAATATATATACAGAATTGAGAAATTCCTGTTGGAGAGAATCCTAGAGCCTTCAAGATTAAGGTATCTCAATTCACATTATTAAACAACATCTTATATAAAAGGTCTCTTGCATGTCCATATTTAAGATGCATTGAGGATCCAGAGATTCAAGAAGTTTTAAAGGATTTTCATGAAGGAGACTGTGGGAATCACACTGGGGGCAAAGAACTATTTTCAAGGATCCTTAGAACAGGATATTATTGGCCCACTATGAAGAAGGATGCTGTGAAATATGCAAATAAGTGTGATGCTTGTCAAATACATAGTAATATCCTACATCAACCAGCGGAGCCTCTGCATCCGATATCCTCTTCTTAGCCATTCATGAGATGGGGAATGGACACAGTTGGCAAACTTCCTAAGGCACCAGGAGGAAAAGTATTTATGTTGGTCATGACTGATTATTTTTCCAAGTGGATAGAAGTTGAAGCCTTTGCACAAGTCAGAGAAAAAGAAGTTATATCCTTTATCAAAAGAAATATTCATGTTTGAGGATCCTTAGAGGGTATATAATCCTCATTCTGGTAATGATTTGCTTATTATTTCATAAGTTCTTTAATTTCTTTATTATGAGGAAAGGATGTTAGATTCATAACATCAATTTTCATCAAGTTTTAAGTTTTGCAGAATTATTTGCAAAGGATCAAGGGGTTGGCCACCTCTCCAAAGTTTTTGGGCTTGTCCCCAGTTTTTTTGGCTTGTCCCAGTCTAAGGTATCCATTACCTTCTACGGTTTAAAGGTCTTCACCTTTCACACGAATTAGGTTTTGACACCCTCGGCAGTTGCGCACGTTATCCAAGTATAGTTTGAGGCAATGGGACCAGTACCCGCTTTAGGGGCTGACAATTTCATTGTTGTTGGATATATGTAGGATCCTAAGTATAATGGTAGACATACCATACATCCATTCCTAAGGTTTCTAACGTTTTCACGTTAGCTAAGTTTTTGGCATTTTCATGTCACTCACGTTGGGATAGTCGCCAGTCTGGGCCATATTCCAGTTTACACAAGTATATTTAGGCTTGTCCCCTATTTTTTGGGCTTGTCCCCAGTTTTTTGGGCTTGTCCCCGGTTTGTTGAGCTTGTCCCCAGTTTATTGGGCTTGTCCCCAGCTTGTTGGGCTTGTCCCCAGTCACTAATCATTCTTTCATTTGATATTTTGGCGTAGTCCCAAGTTATATACTGTTACAGGTTCACGAAGTTTAACTGCTAAGGATCCTGGATCCTAAGGTTCTACTGATTTTTATTCCCCATTGACATGACTGTAAGTGTTAAGGATTTAGAATCCTAACTTGGATTCCCTGGTATGATCCTTTATTTACCATTATTATGTTTTTTGCTTATTAATATTACCCTTAACCTTTGACAACAGGATATGTGATCCTTGAATATATAATGTTAAGTCTTTTGAAGAACTTTTTTTGACACATATTTGGTATTTTTTTTGAACAACTTATAAGTTCCAAAGTTATATGATATGGAACTGGCTAATAAATATAACATAACAATATTCAAACATAAAAGAACAACACCAAAGATAGTCAAAAGCTAAAGTTTTATTTATTTATTTAAAAACCCTTTGAAAGGTTGTCAAAATTGCCTACCCAAGTTTCTACCAGCAAAACGTGGCCCGTCCACTTGGGTTGGCAAAGGGTGTTCATACTAACGGGTCAAAAAGTGCAGGAAATAAAAAGCGAGGGGCACCAAAGACTTCATCCTCCACAACATGGGCATACCCTGGCTGTAACAGATGCCGGTATAGGTGAACAGACTTTGGGTGAAAGCTGGAAAAGGATATGAGAATCTGACTTGAAAAGGGGCAGTAGGAAAACACACCCAGGTAGCAGACGTGCAATCACTTTTCATGGTAGAATCAAAGGGTCTAAAGATAGTACCCATTGGAAAGTGGGGGTGCATCTAATCGATTTCAGGGTCGGTGAATCTACATAGTTCCTAAGATGGTTCCTTTATAAGGTTTTGGCTTTTTGGGGGACTGTTTTTCTCTTGATCCTTATTTGGTGAGACTCCGATCATGGTTCTCGTCATGGTAAGATGCAGAAAAGAAGAAGATAATGAACATAATTTGAGAGAAAGGGGAAGGGATGATACCTGGTTGATCTTTGAATGAGGATTTAAAAGAAATATCTTCAACTTAATTGGAGAATCCTAACCCTATCTATAACCTATTTATAATGATGTTTGTTGCAGGGGGAGTCTTATCGATGACGTCAGACCTGTAACGGCTAGTCCGCTTACAACGGCTAGTTTCCTGGCAACGAGTAATCCAAAATGAACTAAAATATGACTCATTTAGTCACAATTAATTCCTCATATTTTGGGGGCAATTGTTAAGGCATGGATTCAATGCTAAGGATCATCCATCCTGAGACTGGACCTGGATCAGATCGTTAATGGATAATGCAGGGTGTCTGAGGATCAAGGATCCTTACTAATGTTTGTGTTTTTAACAATTGTTCCTTGTATTCTTAGTTTACGTTTGCATGTGTTATGTGGGCTGAGTCAACACGGGAATGTCGGAGGAATATGCTATTTTTGGCACGTGCATGAGAGTCATAACCATTGAGGGAGATCGTGTGAAAGCTTCCATGATTCTCGGATAGTTTGTTAAGAGGATATTTTTCAATTTTAAAGGGGTTGACAAGCTCATTTTAGAAACACAACAGCTGATATTCGAACTCTCTGATCTTCATTAGCGAATACACACACTCACACTAGCAATTCATTGTATTGATCTTGATAACTTCCAAAGTTGTAACCTTTCTTGTTCAATATAGTTAATAGTGATAGTTTTCACTATCTGAGGTTTTTTATGCCGGAGATCATTCATTGATCAAGGGCTATTTCCTCGTATAAATCCTTGTGCTCATTGGCATTTCCTTTTGATAATTGTTTATACATTTTTTCATCTAATCAAGCACTCAACCTCGCAAAAACCAGATTTGGTTACATTATCTTTGTTGTGATTTTTGACCAAAACAATAGGTTTTTGTGTGCATACCTTATTTGTACCGCTTGGATTAAGATAGATCAGAAGGGGGATTCGAGAGGACCAGTAGCAAATAGAGAGATTTTTAGAATAATTCCCCCTTCTGATCTATCTTGATCCAAGTGGTACATATCATTTAGTATCAGAGTGGTCTTGATCCACTCCCATGGACGCTCAAGAATGGAACAAGTCACTTGATCCAATCGAGTCAATGATTGTTGAGATAACTAATTTTATCAAGAATCAACCTCAGCTACCACCACCTGCCCCTTCACCCGCTTCCATTGCCACCTCACCACAACCAATACAAAATATTTCTGTTGTACCGACACTATCCCTGAAACGAGCATCATTACCCATACCGTCTGCAGCGAAAACGGCCCTAAAATGGGTTTTGTCTTACCCAAAACCCACCCCCAAACGAGCACGGTCTACACCACTACTTGCCCCACAACAAGTGTAAGGGATAGAATTTTAGCACTTGTGGATCATGTATCGTAAGTTTGTCCTGGATCACGGATCCTCAGGATATAGTGCAGGAGGACTAAGGATCACGGATCCTCACTATTATTCTAACTATCTAACAAGTGTTTCCTATATTGTTTGGCCTTGTTTTGCAGGTGCATTTCGAAGAGGACCTATTCTAACCGAGAATCACGGGGAATATGCTCTCATTTCAAGCACGTGCATGGGTCAATAACCGTTCATGGTGAACGTAGGTGCATGGCTAGAATTTCGGATAACTACTTAGAGTAGATTAGTTGGATATTATAGTGGGGTATTGAGCTTGATAGATCAGATTTTTACACACTCTTACACTTTCACATACTCTCTCTCGAATATAACTCAAGAACACACTAGCAATCCCATTGTAACAAGCTCAATATCATCCAAAGTTGTAAACTTTATTACTCAATATAGTTGGTGATTGGTAGTTTCCATCACCCAAGGTTTTTTACACCGAGATCATTCATTGATCAATGGCGTTTTCCTCATATAAATCCTTGTGTTCATTGTCATTTCCGTTTAATATTTGTTCATATATTTGATCAGTACAACAAGCACTCTACCTTCTTCAAAGTTTGGTTACATTATCCTTAATCAGATTTTTGACCAAAACAGTTTGGCGCCCACCATGGGGAAATTGGTGCTTCAATTCTGAAAATTTTGTTCATTTCATTCATTTTTGTTCATTACCATCAACCACATGGCTTCTCAGGGAAAAGCTACTTCAAGTTCCATGCCGGCGGTTACCTCATCGCAGGATGAAAGGATACATGCAACAACAGGATGAAACAAATGGAACGATCCTTCGTGAAATTGATGAAATTAAGAAACAGAAGAAATCGGCGGAGGATCAATCCCCATTAATGCCCAGATCGTTGGATTTTACTACTCCACCATCAAAAATCCAGCACTCCAAGGCATCAAGTGTTCAGCATCAAGGATCATCAAATTTGCAGTATGGATCACTAACAGCGACGCCGCGTCAAGGATCCTTTTCTCAGTATCATGGATCCTTCTCTGGTTTAGGAGGATACATAGGGACGCTTCCAACTCTAGGATCCTACTAACAGCGACGTTGCGTTAAGGGACCACCTAGAAGTTCTGAAGTTCATTTAGGGGACTTCATTCCCATGTAAACTATTGGTTAATCTGGTCCCACTCTTGCACCTGACGTGCCTTGTTTCGGATACACTTCTGGGATGCCAATTCCAAACCAATCAGGAGGTAACAATTTCAATACATCTTTTGGTACTAATCATGGTTTTATGCAGGAACCAGGTAACAATTTCAATACATCTTTTGGTACTAATCATGGTTTTATGCAGGAACCAGGGATCAACCAAGCCATGGCTAAGGAGTTGCAAAAGCTCAAGGATATGATATCCAGTTTCTCGGAAGTGGTTAAACCCATCCCCAAGAGTCCGGATTGAAGTCATAGGGTATCTCGCTTTGCACCACCCATATGTAATGCTGAGTTACCAAAACGGTTCCAAACCCCCAATATTAAGCTGTATGACGGTACCACTGACCTAGAGGAGCATGTGGCACAATACAGGGATAGAATGGAGATCAACCCCATTCCAGAAAGGTTAAAGGAGGCCTTCCTATGCAAGGGTTTTGGATCCATACTAACTGGATCAGCTCTGAAGCGGCTGCTAAGTCTTCCTCCTTACTCAATTACTTCGTTTTCTCATTTAGTTAACTTGTTCAATAATCAATTCACATGTAGTAGAATATTTGAAAGGTTAACTAGTGAGTTTTGTAGGATCACCCAAGGTCATAATAAATCATTAAGAGATTATATAACTAAATTTAGTAGAGAATCCTTAGAAATCCCTAACTTGGATATTGCCACTGCTGTTGAAGCTTTTAAAACAGGATTATTAAAAGATTCTCAATTCTATGATGATCTTGTCATGACACCTTGCAGGAATCTAGATGAAATAAGGAACAGGGCCTTGAGGTTCATCCGTTTAGAGGATGACAAAAGGATCTAAGAAAGGTTGTCAGGATTCTCAAAACAGGAAAAGCAAGGATCTTATTTCAAGAATAATCGATCCAAACCATATGTTAAGCATGACAACCAGAACGTTCATGCAGTTGAACAAGATGAAGACGATGAGGATTACCCTCCTATTTCTGGATATTGGTTTTCTACTTATAAGTGTGAACTAATCCTTGCTATGAAGAATTTAGGTGACATGGCTAGGTGGCCAAGGAAAAATGACAAACCGGCTGCTGCCAAAGATAAATCGAAATGGTGTGCTTATCATGAGGATTTCGGTCACCTCACAGATGAGTGCATAGCACTAAGGAAGGAGATAGGTTATCTTTTGAGCAAAGGATACTTGAAGGAGCTGCTTGGAAGGAAAAAAATCAAGGATCCAGGATTCTGAAAAAGTTCCTGAAAAAGCTCCTCAACCACCAGCTGATGCTCAAATCATTCACTTCATCTTCGGAGGTTCTGATATTTGTGGAACTTTATTTTCAGCAGCTAAGAGACATGCTAAGGAAACAAATATGGAGAATGGGGAGAGACATATTCGAACTTCCATTCTTACTCAGCAGAAAGTGATATCCTTTGATGAGGATGACTGTATAGTTATACAGGATCCTCATCACAACGGTTTAGTCATTACATTGTTTATTTCTAACCATTTTGTTTGCAGGATCCTCATTGATGGAAGAAGCTCGGTGAACATAATCCAGTTGGATATCCTCAAAAGAAAGAACATTCCTGAATCCGAAATTGTTCCAAGATCATCTGTACTCTTAGGATTCAGTGGAGAAACAAAAAATACATTGGGGGGCATCAAACTTCCAATTTATATAGAGGGAGTAAATTTTGTTCAAAAATTCTGTGTTATAGATTGCTTATCTCGCTGTAATGTTATCCTTGGAAAGTCGTGGATACATGATATGAAGGCAGTTCCCTCGACATATCACCAATGTGTCAAGCTCCCAACTCCATGGGGTGTGGTGAAAATAGAAAGTGATCAACAGGAAGCAAAGAACTGTTAAACTTCCTCCATGAAACCAACTTTAAAGCCGAAGGAAGCATATCAATTAAAGTATCCTCCAAGGGACGTCATGGAGGCAGGAAAGTAGGATGTCAAAGATATTCTATTAGACCCGGAGGATCCTGAATCCAAATTTTTATAGGATCTGGGATCCTGGATAACATAGAGCAGGATTTAAAATCCTTCTTAAAAAGAAGAAAAACTACCTTTTCTTGGAAACACGAAGACATGACAGGTATATCTAAGGATGTTATTACTCACAAACTTGGTATTGACAGGTGTTTTAAACCAATACACCAAAAAAGGAGGAAATTTGCACCCGAAAGAAATGCCATTATCCAAGAAGAGGTAGACAAATTACTAAAGGCAGGTATGATCAGAGAGGTAATGTATCCAAGATGGCTAGCCAATGTGGTAGTTGTCCAGAAAAAGAATGGAAAGTGGAGGGTATGCGCTGATTTTACTGATTTAAACAAAGCGTGTCCCAAGGATCCTTTCCCATTACCTCACATTGACTCCATGGTGGATGTTACGGTGGGTCATGAGTTGTTAACTTTTATGGAT
This sequence comes from Helianthus tuberosus, assembly GCA_030545235.1. Taxonomy (NCBI): domain Eukaryota; kingdom Viridiplantae; phylum Streptophyta; class Magnoliopsida; order Asterales; family Asteraceae; genus Helianthus; species Helianthus tuberosus. The sequence goes on from CM060433.1 coordinate 132,765,873, forward strand.
GCTTACTTTGTATTCCAACAAATTCAGATGGAACAATCTGTCCAAGAGGACACAACCTTCATGACTCCCACCGGTATATATTGCTATATTGCTATGCCCTTTGGTTTAAGAAATATGTGTGCCACATACCAAAGGTTGGTGAATATGATGTTCAAGGAGCAGCTTGGACACACAATGGAAGTTTACATAGATGACATGGTGGTTAAATCCAAAAGAGCTGAGGATCACCTGAAAGACCTGGAAGAAGCATTCAATATCCTTGACATATATAACATGAAGTTGAGTCCTTCCAACTGCCATTTTGGAGTTAAAGCTGGAAAATTCTTAGGATATATGGTGACTGTTAGGGATAGAATTTCATAGCATGTGGATCACGGATCCTCAAATGTATCTTGGATCACAGATCCTCAGTTCAGTTTGAATTAAGGATCCTCAGAAGATGCTGCAAGGGTAAGGATCCAGGATCCTCAATGTTATCCTAAACTAACAATTATTTCCATCATGTTTTGACTTGTTTTGCAGGTGTATTCGAATGAGACTTGGTCCTGCCGAGATTCCAGGGGAATATGCTTGGCATTTTTGCACGTGCATGGCCTCCATAACCGTTGTGGTGATCATGGGGAAGCTAGCACCATTTTTGGATAGTTTATTATTTAGATATTTCTAATTTTAAAGGGGGTAACAAGCTTTGTTTTAGAATAATTAGCAACACACATACACAACACTCGAAGTCTCTGCAACCTCTTGGCGATTACATACATTCACACTTTAGCAATCGTTGGAAAAAGCTTGTTATCATCCCAAGTTGTAAACTTTGTTTTCTTCAATATAGTTGGTGATCGGTAGTTTCCATCACCCGAGGTTTTTTATACTGGAGATCATTCATTGATCAAGGGCCTTTTCCTCGTACAAATCCTTGTGTTGATCATTCATTTCATTCATTTGTTGTTTATACATTTGCTCAATTAACTAAGCATCATACCTCACAAAAATCAGATTTGGTTACATTATCCTTGTGTATTTTTGACCAAAACAGTGACCAAGAGTGGAATAGAGGCAAGTCCAGAACAAATCAAGGCCATTGTGAACATCAAATCTCCTGCCAATGCCAAGGATGTGCAAAGGTTGACAAGAAGAATTATAGCCTTGAACAGATTCATTTTAAAGTCCTTAGAAAAATGCAAGGAGTTCTATGATATTATGAGGATGAATAAAAAATTTGAATGGACTGAGAAACATGGGAATGCCCTTAAAGCCCTCAAGGATTACCTATCCTCCACACCGGCTTTGATGAAACCAGAAAATGGAGAATCATTATCCTTATACTTAGCAGTTTTAGCTAAGGCAGTAAGTGCGGTCCTAGTCAAGGATCTTGAAGGCTCTCAACATAAAGTATACTATGTAAGTAAAAGTCTACTTGATACTGAGGCCAGGTATTCTCACTTAGAGAAACTTATTCTTGCTATAATTATGGCATCTACTAAACTCAGGCATTATTTTGAAACTCATCCTATTATTGTCAAAACTAATTTTTCTATTAAGAAAGTTCTCAGGAAGCCTGAGATGTCAAGAAGGATGGCAAAATGGGCAGTCAAGCTTAGTGCATACGACATTAAGTATGAACGTAGGACTGCCATCAAGTCCCAAGCCTTAGTTGACTTTGTGGCTGATTTCAGTAGTGATCTACACAGGGAAGCTGAATTGGAAGTTCAACAACTTGAGGAGACCAAGGATCCTTGGACACTCTTCACAAATGGGGCTTCAAATGTCAAAGGAACTAGACTAGGCTTACTACTAAAATCGCCACATGGGAACATTATACCCCAATCTATTACTTGTGAATTTCAAACCACCAATAATGAGGCAGAATATGAGGCTTTTATAGCAGGTTTGCAATTAGCCAAGCATATGAGGATTAGGTATCTTAGAGTATATGTAGATTCTCTATTAATTACTAATCATTATAACGGTTCTTACACTGTTAAAGGTGAAAAGCTAGTCAAATACTTGGAAATAGTCAGGAAACTTGCAGATTCTTTTGCTTTTTTCAGTTTAACACAGGTACCCAGGGAAGAAAATGCATAAGCTGATGCCTTAGTTAATCTTGGATCATCATTGAAGATACCAGAGGATGTGAAGATACCTATCATCCATGTTCTAACCCCAGCAATTGAGGATAACGTAGCCATGGAAATAGGGGAAGATTCTGCAATTGTAACCAGTGATGGTGTACAGTCGAGTTCAGGATCCTGGATCATTCCGATTCTGAAATACAATCAGAATGGAGAAATTCCCGTCGGAGAAAATCCTAAAGCCTTCAAGATTAAGGTATCTCAATTTACATTATTAAATAACATTTTATATAAAAGGTCTCTTGCAGGTCCATATTTAAGATGCATTAAGGATCTAGAGATTGAAGAAGTCTTAAAGGATTTTCATGAAGGAGATTTAGGGAATCACACTAGGGGCAGAGCACTATTTTCAAGGATCCTTAGAACAGGATATTATTGGCCCACAATGAAGAAGGATGCTATGGAATATGCAAAGAGATGTGATGCTTGCCAAATACACAGTAATATTCTACGTCAACCAGCGAAGGCTCTGCATCCTATATCCCTTCTTGGCCATTCATGAGATGGGGAATTGACACAGTTGGAAAACTTCCTAAGGCACCAGCAGGGAAAGTATTCATGATAGCCATGACTGATTATGTCTCTAAGTGGATAGAAGAAGAAGTCTTTGCCCAAGTCAGAGAAAAAGAAGTGATAATGGATCCCAATTCATTGGGAGTCGAATTACTAACTTTAATGACAGCTAGGGGATTAGGATGATAACTTCAACACTGGTCCACCCACAAGCTAATGGCCAGGCAGAATCATCCAATAAGATCATCATCAACAACTTGAAGAAGAAGCTTGGATCCGAGAAAGGAAAATGGAAAGAAGAGTTACCATATGTCTTATGGGCTGATAGAACAACTCCTAAGAATGCTACGAGTATTCTCCCTAGTTTTTGGAACTAAATCGGTGATCCCTACAGAAATGATAGTCCTGTCACACCCCAACCGATGGCGGAAACATCAGGGCGTGGCACTGAGCGAAACAGATTGTCTAGAAGTTTCCATAACAACTATTATTACCAATTATTTAAAGCAACACGTCCCATACCATGTCATAAAAGATAATATAATTATTACAGAAAAGATCTAGTCAAATTGTTCCGTTTTGACAACTCAGATTTTTATTATAGATATTTGTTTATTGTTGACCTAGGTCTTTCCTAGCCTCGATTTCACAGCAAGCTAAGCAAATAAGCATCCTAAGCACCTGTCACATACGTTAAAATAAAAGTCAATACACATAGTGTAAAGGTGAGCATACAAGTTTGATAATAGTATATAGAGTTCGAAATCGTTACGCATAACCATCACGTACAGAGTGTAAAATGAGGCATGTTAGTTATCGACATGAACCTATCAATACCAATGACTGCGAGTTGACTGCCCAAGGCAGTTCGTATTGCATGATCACCACTATGAACCATGTAATTAATTGTCCTTAACAACCCCTGAGTGAACAGGTGCTGAGTCTAAACAAATAGTACTAACGTTGCTAAGGCAGGTAGACAACATTCCATGTGTAAACATAACAAACAAGCCAGTGCGTTAGTGTGTTTGATGTGATTTAGAATATGTAACGTATGTAACACCCAGTGCGTTAAGCAAAAAGGGATCGAGTATACTCACAGCGATTGGTGGATTGAAGGGAGCGCTAGGGAGTAGGGTTAGCCTGAACAAATTGATAACATAAAGATAAGCGATACGTAAATCGGTGAGAAGTGTCAAAGGGTTGAACAACAATTCTATCGGATGGTAGTCTGATCGGACAGTCGGTCTTTCGAGTGTTAGTCCGCTCGGATGGTCATCCGGTCGGGTGACCTTTCGAGTGGATTGTTTCTTCCTTTGCGCAGGATGTGTTTGTGTATGATGGTTTGACTTTTGAAGTTTTCGTTGTAGCATTTTGAAAACATAGAGGTATCACTACATTTCAGGTCGGTCGATCGATCGGACGTTCGATAGGACGACAACCCGGTCGGCTGGACACTTTAGTGAGAACAGTTCACAGCAGTTTGTCACACGATCGGACGGTTGTTCTATCGGGTGGCAAAACATGCGCATTGAACATTTGTTTAAGTATTGAAGTTCCAAAACATCACATATTGAAGTTCCAAAACATCACATAATTGATCCATCAGAATTCATCCATCATAATAGCCCGCACATCGATTTTTGAGAATCCTTCTGCTTGATGTGCTAGAATTCGTCCTCCAGCTTTTGGCGTTCATGGGGAGGGCAGAATTCATCCATCATAATGGCCTTCAGCTCTTCCCACGTCAACTCATAGGCTGCGTCATTTCTGCATTTATTTCTCTCGGCTGTCCACCAGTCTAGTGCGCGGGAATGGAAGACGCCGATAACGTTTAGAGTACGGAGATTTTCGGGACATCCACTCTGGCGCAAAGTGACTTTGGCGGAATCAAACCATTGGAACATAGCCGTTGGGCCATCTTCGCTAGTAAATTCCTTGGGACCACAAGCTTTGAACTGCTTTAAGCTGAAAGCAGTCTTGGGTGTAGCTTTAGGAGCTTCGGTTCTGGACTCCTCGGATGATTTTCTCACATTCTCATAGATTTCACTCACGATCTAAGGAACTACCTTTGCTACTTGCTTAGCGACGAGAGCAGCAAGGCGTTTGTCTCTCTGTTCTTGGCGAGTGATTCGTGGGTGACGGGGTCCAGATGATGGTCCAGTTGACATTGTCTGTAACAGACATCGCCATAGGACTCAACATAACATAATCGAATCTTTCCTCACACATCTAGTACTACTAAAGCTCAGGAATACGACCATGTATCACATAAACACATAGGCACATAATCACAGATTCACATAAGCACAGAAGCACATAAGCACGTAAGTCACAGAAGCACAAAAGCACAGAAGCATATAAACACGTAATTCACCTAGAAGCCCACGGGAGCAGTCAGAATACAGAAACCTATTATTCAAAGTCTACGCTCGTGGACTTTTTGTTGCGAGGGTTTGCGTACAGCGATTATCATAGCATATAGTATAGTATATGCGAGTATCTTAGCCATCAATATAGCGTACGGGGGTTCCTCATGTAGTAGCGATTTGTCAGCGTTTTGAGGTAGATGAGCAGTGCGAGTAGTGTGTGTCGATCAAAGCAAGGGAGAAAGTCGAATAAATTGCCAAAAAATAAAAAATATAAACAGGTAAATCCACACATAAACACATAAAATTGACGAGTATCAGAGTCAGCAGTTACGGGCTCAGAATCGAAACACATAAAATCGAGGATAGATTGTCTGCGGCTGTTTAGACATGGGCTACCCAAAGTGGTTCAACTACTCACAAGGATCTGGGCGAATGACACGTATCCTTTCAGTCACCGCGTGATCTTCAGTCGTTGGAGTCCGTCAAAACTTTGGTGAGAGTTTTGTAAAACAAAATAGGGCAGAATAAGTCATCAAGGTTCGGGTTTCACCCCTAACTTAATAACTTTGTTCTGGTTTTTGATAAAATAAAGGGGAATTATGTGTCGAAGTATGGATTTCACTCTTGTTTCAACGCAAATTCTCGTGTTTATAGATAAAAATGCGGGTCGAACAAGCAATTTAGTCGAGAGTTTGCGGTTTTCACACCTAATCTCAACTTAATCGCTCATTCTTATTTGAAAATTCAAGTGCAGTGATAGTGTAGCGTAGGCGAGAAATAGCAAGTAAGCTCATACATAATCCCTACTAGACATGCACGAGTCAGTCTGTTGGTTCCTAACTATATACTAGATCTCTAAGTCATCGACCCGGACTAGGTCGAGTCTTGCCTAATTCCCTATAGTTATGGCTCTGATACCAATCTGTTACACCCCAACCGATGGCGGAAACATCGGGGCTTGGCACTGAGCGAAACAGATTGTCCAGAAGTTTCCATACAACTATAATTACCAATTATTTAAAGCAACACGTCCCATACCATGTCATAAAAGATAATACAATTATTACAGAAAAGATCTAGTCAAATTGTTCTGTTTCGACAACTCAGATTTTTATTACAAACAATTGTTTATTGTTGACCTAGGTCTTTCCTAGCCTCGATTTCACAGCAAGCTAAGAAAATAAGCATCCTAAGCACCTGTCACATACGTTAAAACAAAAGCCAATACACATAGTGTAAAGGTGAGCATACAAGTTTGATAATAGTATATAGAGTTCGAAATCGTTACGCATAACCAGCACGTACACAATGTAAAATGAGGCATGTTAGTTATCGACATGAACTTATCAATACCAATGACTGCGGGTTGACTGCCCAAGGAAGTTCGTATTGCATGATCACCACCGTGACCCATGTAATTAATTATCCTTGACAACCCCTGAGTGAACAGGTGCTGAGTCCAAACAAATAGTACTACCGTTGCTAAGGCAGGTAGACAGCAAGCATTCCATGTGTAAACATAACATACAAGCATTCATTAAGTCACGTATAACATGCGGTAATTGGTTAGCGATTAAAGTATTGCGTAGTGTGTTTGATGTGATTTAGAATATGTAACGTATGTAACACCCAAAAGTGCGTAAAGCAAAAAGGGATCAAGTATACTCACAGTGATTGGTGGATTGAAGGGAGCGCTAGAGAGTAGGGTTAGCCTGAACAGATTGATAGAATAAAGATAAGCGATACGTAAATCAGTGAGAAGTGTCAAAGTGTCGAACAACAATTTGATCGGATGGTAGTCCGATCGGACAGCCGGTCGTTCGAGTGTTAGTCCGCTCGGATGGTCATTCGGCCGGGTGACCTTTCGAGTGGATCGTTTTTTCCTTTGCGCAGGATGTGTTTGTGTATGATGGATTGACTTTTGAAATTTTCGTTGTAGCATTTTGAAAACATAGAGGTATCACTACCTTTCAGGTCGGTCGATCGATCGGACGTTCGATCGGACGACAACCCGGTCGACTGGACACTTTAGTGAGAACAGTTCACAGCAGTTTGTCACTCGATCGGACGGTTGTTCGATCGGGTGGCAACACATGTGCATTGAACATGTTGAAAATTTGTTTAAGTATTGAAGTTCCAAAACATCACATATTCGAGTGACGATCCGATCGGATAGTAGTTCGTTCAATGTTCACAACTTCAATGTTTGAAATAGATGTTAAGTGTGGGGCCAAAGGGCAAGTCGATCGGGTGGTCACCCGATCAGGTGCAATCCGATCGGACAGCAGTCCGATTGGGCGACACTCCGCTCTGTGTCCCGGTCGTCTTCTTCCTTGGTCAGTTTGATAGTTTGTCGATTTGTTGAGATGTTTTGACAATGTATTAGACAACATAAACCTCGTCACGACTCAGTAGCCTGATCGGACAGGAATCACCCAAATTCGGCCGGTTAATCTTTTCGGGACGGTGTTCCATGTTTAACCCGAAATCGGTAATCTCGTGGATTGAATCCAGATCTTGAACCAACACATCAACAAGAAAGAATAGAAGGTTAGAACAAGCCCCGATTCTATCGGTTTTGAGACATTGAGTGTAAAAGAGTTGAAAGAAAGTTAGAAACCATCTTTCAATCCTTTTTCACCTTGAATATGTTTAGATCTACGAAAGATCTTTGTTTATTTGTATGGAAATCGTTTGGATCTAAGTTGTTCTTGGTGGATTGAAACCAAAACATGAAGTTCCTAAGAACACCATGATGACATCATCCTAGAACACCTCAAATCTAGTGATTTTACGGTTAAAAGTTAAGATTCAAAAGATAGAAAGGTGTAGGAGTGCGTGTAGTTTAAGAAAGTACAAGATTTAGGTTGAGTGGGATTGGAGCGCTGGTCGGACAGGAGTGTGCAAAAGTGGTAAGTTTGATGTAGACAGGGGGTATTTACAGGGTTTCCCAAAGTGGAATGGGCTGGCCGATCGAGTGGTAGCCTGATCGAACGACTGGCCGATCGAGCGGCAGCTCGATTGAACGGCTGGTCACTTGGTTCGAGTGTTCGGTGCAACGAGTTTTGCCGTTTCGATTGCGAATGCGAGCGTTGCGATGCGATAGGGTTTCCTATTCAAATTACTTTTAATCCCAACTACTATATATACATACAATCATCCTTATTTCGTATTCGTTTAGCGTTTGCAATTCTATTGCAATTGAGTTTTGATTACGTTTCAATTATTCACCACAACATAACATAAATAAACATGCACAAGTAACACATAAGGCACACACACGCGTATAACAATATCTAGAACGCGTAATTCGAGTTACGAGTGCGATTGCGATAGCGATAAAGCGATGAGACAAGCGATAAATATCGAATAAACCTCGATTATTAATAAGTACTCCACATAATACAACTATCGAAATGCATAAAATAGACTATCTACAAGTCAAACAAGTCAAAACAGGAATTGAGCAAGGGTTGACAGATCGCAATTAGCAATCTTGTCTCCCTTTGACTTCAATCTTGACTTTGACATTCGAAACACGGGGTGTTACAAGTCCCTATTGCAAGAACAAGCATCCGTGATCCTGAAGGAAATGCTGAAAGCTTAGCTCAGGACTTGGATACTATAGAAGAACACAGGGATTTGGCAAGGATAAGGTTGGCTAGCTATCAACAAAGAGTAGCTGGAGCATACAACAAAAATGTCAGGGTCAGAAAGTTTCAAGTTGGTGACTTGGTATTAAGGAAAACATTCCAGAATACCACCAATCCTGCTTATGGCAAGTTAGCACCAAAATGGGAAGGCCCCTATCTAATTGAAGCTGAAGCTGGAAAGGGGGCATATCGTTTGTTAACAATGGATGGTGATCTCCTACCAAGAGCTTGGAATGTTGTTCATTTAAAGAAATACTTTATGTAGGAAGGATCAAGGATCCTTAGATATCTTGATATCCTATTCATGCATAAGGAAAAGGATATATGATCCTCATTCTGGTAATGTTTTACTACTTATTTCATAATTTGTTTACTTCATTCATTATAAGGAAAGGATGTTAGATTCATAACATCCATTTTCATCAAGTTTTAAGTTTTTCAGAGTTGTTTACATTTGTGACAAAGGATCAAGAGGTTTGCCACCTCTCCAAAGATTTTGGGCTTGTCCCCAGTCTAAGGTAGCTATTACCTTCTACGGTTTAAAGGTCTTCACCTTTCATACAAATTAAGTTTTGACACCCCGCCAGTTGCGCACGTTATCCAAGTATAGTTCAAGGCAATGAGACCAGTACCATCTTTAGGGCTGACAATTTCATTGTTGTTGGCTATATGTGGGATCCATATATAATGGTAGACGTACCATACATCCGCTCCTAAGGTTTTGGCATTTTCATGTCACTCACGTTGGGATAGTCGCCAGGATGGGCCATACCCCAGTATTCTAAGGTTTCTAACGTTTTCACGTTAGCTCAAGTTTATTTGGGCTTGACCCCAGTTTATTTGGGATTGTCCCCAGTTTGTTAGGCTTGACCCTAGTTTATTTGGGCTTGTCCCCAGTTTGTAGGGCTTGACCCCAATTTGTTGGGCTTGTCCCTAGTCACCAATGATTCATTCATTTGGTATTTGGCTTAGTCCCAAGTTGTATATTATTACAGGTTCATGAAGCTTTATAAGTAAGGATCCTGGATCCTAAAGTTTTTACTGATTTCTATGCCTTATTGATTCAATTGTAAGTTCTAAGGATATAGAACCTTAACTTGGATTCACTAGTATGATCCTTTATTTATCCTTAATTTATTTTTGATTTTTTAATATTACCCTCAACCTTTGACTTCAGGATATATGATCCTTGATCATATAATGTTCAGTCTTTTGAGGAATTTGTTATGATAAACACTTGATATTCTTTTTAACAACTTGTAAATTTCCAAGTCATTTGGAGCAAAGTTAATCAACATAATAACATTTCAAATAAAGAATAAATATATAACACCAAAGATAGTCAAAAGATTAAGTTTTATTTATAAAAACCCTTTTTAAAAGGTTGTTAAAATTGCTAACCCAAACATCTACCAGCAATACGTGGCCTGTCCGTTTGGGTTGGCAAAGGGTGTCCATACTTACGGTTCATAAAAGTGTAGGAAATTAAAGGCGTGGGCATTAAAGGCTTCATCCTCCACAAACAGAAGGACCCATCCTCCTTTGATACCCCCTATTGTTCAAAGGATCATTGATAGCCTGGATCTCTACAGGTTTCTACAGACCCTCTTCAGCCTCGGCTAGGCGTTTGCTTTGGATAGCCTGGATCTCTACAGGTTTCTACAGACAACAGGGGGTGACAATTAGAATCAGTGATCCTTAAATAAGTTTCAGGATTGAGGATCCATGATCCTTACCTCTGAGATGAAGTCATGGATTTGTTGCTCAATGTGGGGAGCATCACTAGAAGGTTTATTGGGCTTCTTCCTCTTGGCTCCGGCTTTGGCTTTGGTGCTCGTGCCTTTGGCTTCCAGTTGGCTTTGGCCTGAGGCCAGCTCTCTTTTGATAGACCGAGGAGAGATAATACCTTCAACATCTCCCATTCCGAAGCAGGCAACAGACTTGGATGATGATTTAGCAACACCTACAAGCACAAAACACAGATAAGTATTCATATTTCATTTTTATTAAATTTTTTACAAGCATATACACAGATACTTACTTGACATGGTGTAGGAGGCTGATGAGGCTTCTTCTAAATTCTTGACTTTTGGATGAAAGGTCCTGGCAGTTGAGTCGAAGGCCCAAAAAGCAGCAAGTCTCTCAGGTGTGGCAGGAGTGTCCGTCAAAGTTGCTAAACTGGCAGCTGCACAAAAAACAAAAATATAAGAATCAGTTATCCCCTTGAAAAAGAAGGGAACTTTCTACGGTCCTGGCCTAACGATCCTAAATCCTACCCTTCAAGTTCCACTTTTTGGGAAGATGATTCCCATTGGGAATGGAAATTCTCTAGTTAGTGTCATTCTTAGTGGTCTTAAGGATTGGATGGGGATGCTGAGGCTTGGCCTTGAAAAGGAAGCGAAGGGATCCATGGCTAACAAGGTCATATAGGTGGTTGAGTTCAGTGAGACCAAGGCTTATACCCTCTTCGGCTATGATTTGTTCAAGGGTATACAGAACCCTCCACAGCATGGGCATTCCCTGGCTGTAGCTCAAGCCAGTAAAGGTTAATAAACTTTGAGTAAAGGCCGGAAAAGGATATGAGAAACCAATCTGGAAAGGAGCAGCAGGAAAGCATACCCAAGTGGTGGATATGCAATCACTCTTCATTGTGGAATCGAAGGGCCTAAAAATAGTACCCTTCAGAAAGTAGGGGTGCATCTGATCGATCTCTGGATCGGTGAATCGGAAGAGTTCTTGGGAAGGTTCTTTTAAAAGGTTTTGGCTTTTTAGGGGACTGTTTTTCTCTTGATCCTTACTTGGTGAAGCTCGGATCATGGTTTTAGTCATGGTGGATAAAGAGAAGAAGAGGATGACGAACATAATTTGAAAGAGAAGGGGAGAGATGTTACCTGTTGAGTCTTCAAATGAGGATTTAAATGGAAGAAATCTTCAGCTTAAATGGGGGATCTTAACCCTATCTCTAATCTATTTATAATCATGATTGTTGTAGGTGATCGCATCGCTGACGTCAGGACTGTAATGGCTATGTCCACTTGTAACGGCTAGTCCGACTTTAATGAAATTTGGCTTATCCGATTCGCATCCAACCAGTCATATTTGGTGGCAATTGTTAGGGATAGAATTTTAGCACATGTGGATCATGCATCCTAAGTTTGGCTTGGATCACGGATACTAAGGATATGGTGCAGGAGGACTAAGGATCATGGATCCTCACTGTTATTCTAACCATCTAACAATTGTTTCCTATATTGTTTGGCCTTGTTTTGCAGGTGCATTTTGAAGAGGACCTATTCTAACCAAGTATCACGGGGAATATGCTCTCATTTCAAGCACGTGCATGGGTCAATGACCGTTGATGGTGATCGTGGGTGCATGGCTAGAATTTCAGATAGTTAGTTAGAGTAGATTAGTTGGATATTATAGTGGGGTATTGAGCTTGATAGATCAGTTTTTTACGCATACTTACATTTTCGCATACTCTCTCTCGAATACAACTCTAGAACACACCAGCAATCCCGTTGTAACAAGCTCAATATCATCCAAAGTTGTAAACTTTATTATTCAATATAGTTGGTGATTGGTAGTTTCCATCACCTGAGGTTTTTTATGCCGGAGATCATTCATTGATCAAGGGCTTTTTCCTCGTATAAATCCTTATCTTCATTGTCATTTCCATTTGATATTTGTTCATACATTTGATCAATACAACAAGCACTCTACCTCACATTCAAAGTTTGGTTACATTATCCTCAATCAGATTTTTGACCAAAACAACAAGCACCACAGCTTGCACCTGTATCACTTCCTAAACCCGCACCATCAAGTGTTCAGAAACTATTGAATCAGGCCATGAATTCAGTGATGAAAAAGGAATAAACGGCACCAATTAAATGGGCAGCTGCAAAAGGCGAGTGCCGCCCACCGTGGCGCCTCCTTACTACTTCTCCAAAGGCCATAGGAAGGACCGAGTGGCGGCCACCATGGTCTGTTATCGTTGCATCCTTGAGGACAAGGATTTTTCGAGTGTGGGGGAATGATACGGGCTGCACATTCTAGTCAACATTCACAATTTACCCATACTTTTTCATGAGCCCATGATCACAACAGTTATTAATATGTCACTTGTTTCTTCATGTTATTTTCTTTTTGTTCTTTCACTTAGTTCATTAATTAGATCAGTGGGTAGTTAAATCATGGATCATGTCCACATTCTTTTCCTCATATTTGTAAGTCTTTAAAAGGACCTTGAGTTTTATGAATGAAAAATGTTAAATTGAGTCTCTTCTAAATCTTCAATTTCTATCAAGCTTTTCACTATTTTCTTAGGTTCATTTGGTTAACGATTTATTCGTATCAATACCTTTCTTATCACTTACTTCACTTATAACTAAGAGCACTGCTAATCGGAGTGGTCCCACCTCTTTCAAGAACCGTTGTTAAACCATCGGAAAAAAGGAATGTCTCGATCCTGGTCAGAGATTTGTTCTCTCCAGAGGATCTTATTTGTTATTCGCCATTAATGTTTATCCTTTCCCTCAAACAAACTTTCCGACTTATACTTCTCCCATGCTCATACATTAAATCCCACCGAGAGGTCACTTCGGTCATGTTCGCACCGGCACAGTAAGAAAAACTGTCCGGTGTGGTCCTGGCTCTGGGGCCTTCGACTTGCCTACCATCAGTAAAAATACCAGGCTTATCGTAGTTCTGGGCCTAATCCTTCGTTAATTATCATGGGTCGTTATTTTACAAAAAAGATAAACCCAGATGAGGGGCCTAACAATGGACCCACGTCATCAAGTCATCCCTACTCTAGGTCTAGCACATTTATGTGTGGGCCTGGGCTGAGTTCTTCTACGAGGTGATTTTGTGGTCCCCCATGGACTAATAATTATCTCTAACCTGTCAGATGTGTGATCTAACAGCGGGGGATCCCCTAGGTACACGTGTGAAGATCCTGTGGGATCTTATTCAAACCACGACGTGGCAGTCACCGCCTTTTCACTTCTTTATATGTTGTCATCCTTGTGGTGATCATTCCATACCTTCACTTCTTTATTTCACAAAACCTACTCATATTCCCGACCTCCAATCACTACCATGAGTCGTAAGGGTCGATCCACAATATACTTCATTGTAAACTGGGAAGATCTTCAGGCCTTCATTTCTACTTATCACATCCCATCGGATCTTTCCCCCTGTCTGTCGGGCCCTCCGATCCAGCGATCTGTGCATTGGAACGTATGGTAATTATACTCCATCATTTTCCTTCTGTAGGGTTTGCTACCCCATATCGGCTTTCTAAATGGACTTGCTTAAGCATTACGGGATTCACTTTTCTCAGGTCCACCCCTTAGCTTGTCTAAGGATTGTTCCTTTCGAGCTAACCTCTGTCACTTTTGCCGGAGCACCGTCGGTGCATTTATTCCCATGATTTTATTGTTTACGAGCCGCCGGTGATTGGTTCATGATACGTGGTCGAAAACCGGTGTCTAATTGTGTTTAAGTTTATGTTTTTACATAAACTTTAGTTTCGAACGACCTACTTTTGATTAGAATTGTGTTTTGCAGGTCTAACGGAGTTTAAGGAGCTATACGGGGCATCGGGAGCGAACGGGATCAACCGGGGAAGCGAAATAAACAAAATAGGAAACGACAGCTTACATGTCGAGTTGACGTCACCCCAGGGCCGTCGACGACGCCCCTACGCCGATGGGGATGTGCGTAGACAACAGTATAAAGCGTCATCAGAAAATGCATTTTTTAGGGGGCGCCGGCGACGCTAGGGGGGCCGTTGGCGATGCCACTCCCTAGTGCCGAACGAGAATTATTTTGTTTTTGTGATTTTGAATGATTAAAAAGCCACTTTTGGGTCATTATCAAACGAGTTACGCATTATTTTGAGTTCGAAACCTCTTTTGGAGCCAATCCACCACCATTAGAAATGATCATCCATCTTCATCATCCATAACCCTAATCCACCACCACCATCATCATCATCCCATCTAAAATCCATTAACCATCATCACCAACCATAAACCCTAATCATCATCTATCTCCATCATTAAGCTTCAAAATGTTCAAGTTCAAGATTTCATCATCCAACGATCGTGTTCCGTTCACCATGAGCTGCTAATCTTCTCGGGTTTCACCCCGGTGTAGAATTTTGTAAGGATTTATAGGGTTTGCTATTTGTTTAATATTTGGTTTTGTGACAATTTGAATTGCATTTGAATCTTTAGATAATTGTCTTGCATTTGTATTTAATCTATAAATTGTCGAGTGAGTTATGAACTTTGACTTTATGGAATGAATATGTACAATTATGTCTTATCTTTCGATAGGATTTACTTGTCCGAGGTAACGAATTGCATTACGGTCCGTCTTGTACGTTGATAGCAATTGGCACCTAAGCTTCTTGATTCTAAAACCTTTAATGAACAAATTCAGTTGAACTAAGTTAAAAACGTGTAGCAACCCTAGGTCCTACGATTTTCGAACCGATTGTGAACCTTGTTCCAAGTTATTGTTTTAATCTGTCAATAAGTTTTTGTGCAAGTATCAATTAATCAAGTTTTCGTAGTTAAGTAATCAACAACAAACTTGACCGGTTCAACTCGACATCTCTTTCAAACACACAAACATTTAACCGAATTAGCAAGCTTCATAATTTGTGACAACATTAACAATCAATCACGTCCATATGAAAAGCACAAACTCGTCGTGGTTCAACCCCTTACTACCACTAACTCATTGTTAAGGCTAATTTGGGTGTTACAAATATTATCTTTGTAACAACTCTCATTAAAAGTCCTATTTATTTTATTATTTTATCCAATAGGAAACCCTAATTGAGACACCTAAGTAATTCTGCACAAACCCTAAAATTTTCAGAAGAATCAGAATCAGGATCAGGGCCCTAAAACTCAGGGGGGGGGGTAAACCCTAGTTACGATTATCTTAAAATCTCGCTGTCAAAAATGAATTTATGAAATACGTCAATTCAGCAAGGCTAGTCAAGGATGTGGCTATCCTATAGTTAATAGGTGTCCCTTACGGACCGTAAGGGATAAGGCTTACGGTCCGTAAGCCTGGTCAAATTTCGTGTATAAATAGCAGAGTCTGGGACTTGATTCCTGGCTTCAGTTCAACGTAAAAACTCAAAATATACGTTGAGATATTGTCTGAATACTACAAAAAACACACACGATTCACGAAGTGCTGCCGCAATACAGGGTAATAACTCGATCGCTGATACGATTCAATGTCCGATCGATTGAAACTATCCGACCGGATGTTTAAGCGCTATCCTTTGTCATTAGTCGTGATTCCGACAGGATGTTTGAGTACCACCCGAACTCGGGGAATACTCTGTCATTCGTTGTGAATCCGATGGATGTTTAAGTGATTGCACTTTGTCATTCGTTGTGGGGGTTTTAATCTCGTGAGTTATCGTAATTGCTGTATTAAGTTACCTACCTAGTTCGTGTGCACTAGGTTACTAGGCTAAATCAATAGGCTAAGCTCTATAAATCTGCAATATATCAAGGCTTATCTGTAGACTAAACTTTGGCCGTATGAATCTGCATGCTTATAAAGTGAGTCATTCTCTTTTTATCAAATTTGATTTCAAAAGCATGTTTGTTTTCAAGGTTATAATTACAGGGATTAAGTTTATGTAATCACCAAATTACAGCCGGTATGTGGGGTTTTGTATACATTACTTGATAATCTTCACCATTGGGGCAGCCAAGGGGTGATATGACCATAGTCACAGATATCATTGGACAACGGGAGGGCCAATGGGTCGAGTGACAAAATACCGTGGGTAGTTGGTTTGATATCTGGAAACATTGTAATCTCTCTTAATACTGTAAATTATAACACTGTTTTCTAGTTATCCTTTGCAGTGATTAAGTCTTTGCCAATCTTAAAGAAGCAAATGTAAAAACTCTTAATGCTATGAAGTATAACAAATATGTTTTATAAAACCTGAATGAACTCACCAGTATTTCCTGCTGACAAAACCTTTTTAAAACGCATCTCAGGTATTTACAGTAGATTGGAGTAAGAGATGGATACGGCACTGAAAGGCTTCAAGAAGTGGCTTATTTTATTAATTAAATCAAATTTAGAAATATTGTTTTATGTAATCAAATTTATCTTTATTAAAGCTACCATTGTAAAACATGGGTTTTATCCCATCTATTAAATAAAATCCGGTGTTTTCTAAACTCTGATATTTTTCCTAACTCACGGTCCTGATGAAATTTCCGCTGCAATATTTTTCAAATTAAATCACCGGTACCACTGGGCTGTTCGCGGCTCCCGATTCCGTCCAGGGTGGGTCGGGGGACGTGACAGAAGGTGGTATCAGAGCCACTGCTTTAAGCCTATAAGTGTTGTAATAAAATACCTAAATTTATATAAAAGAGTTAGGAGATTGCTATTAACTGGTAGCACACATGATAGTATCTAGACTTGAACTTAAGAAAAGATGCCTTAGTATAAGCTTCAAGATAAGCTAAAATACTTGTGTAAATAAAGTGTGATGGGTTTTGGTATGCCTTGAGGATAATAACTAGAACATTGCAAGTATGGTAAATAAGCGATAACACTTGGCCACTGTTATTTCTTATTTATTATTACTACTTTGTTCTAGAATATGATCTGTCATGTAAAGACTAATTTTCTTAGTCCTTGTTGAAAATCATAATGCACTTTCCAAATAATGATTTAAGAAAAATACTATTTATCGGAAAATCTAAATTTCTTCTCCGGCAAGACTGGGTATGTTGTAGCAGACTCTCCAGTTTGTCCGGATATACTGAAGTTACCTCTCCGGCGTGAACCGGATAAGATGGGGTATATAATATGTCAAACAAGTGACAAGATTTCCCTAAATAAGTATCATGACCAGATATTTGACTGGTTCTTGAAAATATAAATCTGTTAAATACATTGACCTTACTAAGGGTATGTATATTATAGCATGTGAAATATATGATTATATAGATATATATATCTATAAGGAAATCCCAAAACTATAAGTATTGATCATTTGAAATAAAACACAAGCATATGTGTCAATAATAAATTTAGATTTCTTTATTAGGAATCTCTTGCATATATCTATAATTCCGATATCAAACATTATTTCTTTTGATCATCTGTCTCGTAACTCATAAACGATGGAAACCCTTTAAGTTGGGACACCATCAAAAGTATAAGAATTTCCAATACGTTACCATAAACTAATAACGCAAGTAAGAAACATGTAAAGTTGTGCTAGTGCACAAGGAAACACATAAAACTTAAATTATACATCCATAGACGTTGAAGTATATCACACACGACTTTCAAGGCAAGACCTTTGAAAAATATAAATTGGGCACGATGACATCAATGCTAATTCCGTCAGTAGAAGAACTACTGATCAAAAAGCGGCACTTTATCACGTGATCCTACAAACGACATGAATCTCGCTGAGGTACGTTGAAACAAGATTTCACAACCATCGGTGCACAGTCTAATCAGAGTCATAATTTTTATCACTGAAAAAGGAGTCACATACCTCTGCAAATTCCCTATTTTTTTTATTCAACATTCCCTGGTAATGTCATTTAACAACGGTTATCACACGAAATTCCAGATAAAATTCTTAAATTCCTTTTGTTAAAATTCAGATCTCTGCATATAGTGAATAGACTTTTGCATTGCTACTTCCCCTAATGGTCATTATACCATGAGGATTTCTTTCATAGTAACGAATATTGATCTGTTTCATTTCTTGGTAAATCCACACGTTACACATGCACTGTTTGTTGCGCATGTGGTTTGTTTGATTTATAAAGACCACTGGAGGGTTTTATCCAAACTCCAATATCATTCTGCTTTTTGCACTATGAACCGCATTATTGCAAAACGGTAACTCTTTGATATCGAGTTAATAAATTTTGTTAAACCATTGAGGTGAAGAATTTATATTTTTATTTAAGGTATACTCTCATTTAAGTTTATGTTTAGTTATTTATTATTGGTAATTAACATTAATTTTATTAATAGTAATATTATTATTATTTTCAGGTACTAGGGTTATTGTTAAGGGCAGGTATTGGATAGCCTACCCTTAATTAGGCATGGATTGATCACCTATGCTTAAACAAGGCAGCACTAACCAATATCCAACCATGATAATGACTAGTTAATATATATAAATTAAGTCATCATACTTATTTAGTAAATTTTAATTATATATAAAAATATATATACTTTGTACTGTAAGAAGAAGACATATTTTCATAAAACAATACAAGAATAAGAAGGACGAATAAAATTATATAAATAATTGTATATCACATTTTTTGTGGTAACTATGTACCGTAACGCTTTGGTTTGAAAATAACCATATAAAAATAAAATGGTAGTCATCAACTACGTTGGGTTAGGGGAACATTGTAATATATAAGAATAGTCCCCGTTTTCACTTATTTACAACATTTGTAAATAAATTCACAACGTTATATGGTTTCAAAATGAAAATAAGTAATCACATAGAATCAACCCATTAAGTGTTATATATTTACAAAATATTTTACAAATACTTTTGTACAATAAATATTTTTACACCTTTATTTATAACTTTCATTTAACGTTATAAATAATAGTGATTTCTTTTACAAAATAATAATACTAAAATATTTTAACTTCATTGCGTTATTTTGTAATATATATTACATAGTAAATATAAGTTATTTTACATAGTATAGTAAAATACTAAAATAATATTTATTTAAAAGTAGTGATCATTTACATATAGTAAAAATGCGTGACAAATAATATATATTACATTTGCTTTACAAATATAATATAATGGTTGGTCATGCCAAAATAACTTGTTCTTATTATATTTCGATCTCTAGGACATAGTATGAAAAAATATGGTCACTAATAGTGTACTATCACATTGTTTCACAATTAAAACAACTTGGAACTCTAAACAATAATACTCTAACTCTATTGACTTTTCGTGTATCCTTGCAATTCACTCATCTCAGCACATTGATTTTCTCATATCATAATTTAATATTTGACAAATCATTTTCATGCTTTTATTTCATTTTGAACCTGTCGATTCTAAGTCTTCCTCAGTTGCCAATCAAAGTAAGCTTTCTTTTGACAAAGAATTTTATTGATTCTAAAAGTCCTTCACATTCATTTTAAAATATATATTGATCATATATTTTTTGGCTAGTCACCTTGGAAATTATATCATTTTATCTCATTCGGTTGTCATCGATTTCTTGAACTAATTCAGTTGAATCGTTAAATCCTACATATTATACAATTCATATTCACAAAATTTGATATTTTGATTCTGTGTCATTTACCTTAATATTGTTTTTATTGACTAAAATGTGACATAAGTCTAAAAGAAATATCTTAACCCAAATCTCGAGGACGAGATTTAAAACAAGGTGGGGAGAATGTAACAACTCTCATTAAAAGTCCTATTTATTTTATTATTTTATCCAATAGGAAACCCTAATTGAGACACCCAAGTAATTCTGCACAAACCCTAAAATTTTCAGAAGAATCAGAATCAGGATCAGGGCCCTAAAACTCAGGGGGGGTAAACCCTAGTTACGATTATCTTAAAATCTCGTTGTCAAAAATGAATTTATGAAATACGTCAAGTCAGCAAGGCTAGTCAAGGACGTGGCTATCCTATAGTGAATAGGTGTCCCTTACGGACCGTAAGGGATAAGGCTTACGGTCCGTAAGCCTGGTCAAATTTCGTGTATAAATAGCAGAGTCTGGGACTTGATTCCTGGCTTTAGTTTGACGTAAAAACTCAAAATATACGTTGAGATATTGTCTGAATACTAACAAAAACACACACGATTCACGAAGTGCTGCCGCAATACAGGGTAATAACTCGATCGCTGATACGATTCAATGTCCGATCGATTGAAACTATCCGACCGGATGTTTAAGCGCTATCCTTTGTCATTAGTTGTGATTCCGACAGGATGTTTGAGTACCACCCGAACTCGGGGAATACTCTGTCATTCGTTGTGAATCCGATGGATGTTTAAGTGATTGCACTTTGTCATTCGTTGTGAGGGTTTTAATCTCGTGAGTTATCGTAATTGCTGTATTAAGTTACCTACCTAGTTCGTGTGCACTAGGTTACTAGGCTAAATCAATAGGCTAAGCTCTATAAATCTGCAATATATCAAGGCTTATCTGTTGTAACACCCCGAAAATTTACGTCCTATAATGTCTTGACACGTGTCATAACCTTTGAACGTGTGAAAGAATGTTCTTGAAGGACTAAAGTTGACAAACAATGAAACTATGTAAATACAAGGGTTCAAAGTGTCAACAATGAATAAATATACTTTACAATAACCCTACATGATGTTTATAACCTTAAACGAATGGATCATGGATCATACAAAGAGAATTGTGAAAGAAAATGAGAGATTACAAACTACAGGGGTTAAATGTGTCAACATGTTAAAGATATACCTCTGAGTGACCTTTTAGCAAACCCGAAGCCTTGTAACGATTAAATATGCTCACTAGAATGTACCATAAAAATTTCACCAAGTTTCGTTACTGTATGAGAAAGTTGTGATAAAATTCGTGTGCGAGGGTTAAAATCGTCAACATTGAAATTTAGGGCTTTTCGGGTGATCACAAAGTTACCCGAGGACTTTACAAAGTGGGTATAAGCCCTAAAGCCCCATATGTCAAATATAAAGTCTTAAAATGCAAGAAAACCAAGTGAAAACGACCTTTCGGGGGACCAGGGACTGAAATTGCAATTAATGAAACTTGCTGAGCTGGTCATCCCCACCCTCGCGTAGCGCAAGCCTGAAGCACCTTGGCAGTCGCGCTACGCGACTGCCTTGTCTGGACAGAAAACATGCACAGATGTCCTGCATGTTTGTTAACCGACTTAGATCGAATTTTGGCATACCATGGGCTTCCCTAAGGTGGTTTATAGGCTGTAGAGGGCACTTGTATTCATCCTTGATCAATTGTAGACCCATTTGTCAACAATCTAAGGTGTTGGATCAATTTATAAAGTTCCTAAAATTGTCAAATTTGAACATTCATTCCATACTTCATCTCTGAGCATTTCTGGTACTCAAGACCATCTTCCAAGCCTTCCAAATCGTGCATAAGACTTGTGTAAGTACCCTTGATCTTTCTAAATTAAGTTATGCTTAGATTATAGCTTAAAAATCAAACCGTCGTAACTACGGTTTGACTTAGCGATAAAACACAAACGGTCCAGGGGTTTGTCGAATCGAAAGTTGTTATAAGTTGGTAATCATGTGGGCTTTAAACCTTTAAAAGGGCACCCACTGATTCCAATCCTAACTAGGTCGTTTGTCGAGTCAAACGTTGTCCGAAAAAGTCAACAGAAATGGTATTTTCGATTTAACGCATGATTAACGATGTAAGAGGCGTATCACCTATTTTATCATTCTTATAAACTGATAATAAGTATAAAAACTTGTCTACGCTTGTTTGATTCGACAACTTTCTGTTTTGAACCGATTCGGAACCGAAAGACGCAAAAGTTTGACTTTTGCTTTGACCTCAGTTCTGACCCAGTTTAGATAGTTTAAGACATGCCTTAAAGTTCCATTAGGACCTAGTTACATGTTGGTATAACCCTCTGCGTTTATACCACATGAATCCTTAATTGTCCGATGTTTCCGTTAATCGCCTAAATATTGACCGTAATGCCCTTATGATCATAAAACGAGATTTTTGGAGATATGAAAGTAAAATAATCTTAGTTACTGATTATTAGACATGTCTGTAAATTTTCAAATCAAGCGGAGGTCCAGATTAGGAGTTATGCTTAATGACGTAATTATAGCGATTCTTAGTAATTAAATGACGTCATTAGCGTAACGCCTATCTAAAACCCATTTTTGACACCAAACCTTTTACCCACTGATGTAATATAATATTTTGGGATTTTTGAAGATTGTTAATTATTTTTAAACTGATCATAAGCTAGGATTAGTGCCTTAATTCGGTTAATACCGAATATACCCTTTTCGGCCATAAAATGAGTTTTACAAATCCTTTTGACACCAATCCAATTGCTACTGATTTTAAATATTAAATAGAGTGTTTTGAACCTGTTTAACTGATCAGGAAACTCAAAATCCTATTTTAACCCGTACGTCGCTTAAAACGGCTTTATACGCGTATTATACGCATAGTTAGGGTTTAAAACTATTTTGGCATATACGACTTATAACGAAATCTTATAAACTGTTAAAATAAACCATTTTACTGATTTAATCAGACCCGGATCACAGAAGATACATTAAATCCTTTTATAATCTTTAAAATTGACCAAAATACCCCTTCGGGGCTTAATATAAGATTAAACTCGTTTTGGGCATAACGGAAGGTATCTTACTGATATCACAACATATTTAAGGCATGTTAACTTAGGAAACCTGTTTAGGACTCTTATGGTTACCCGTTACGCTTCATACACGTTCGGTTCGGTTTATGTAACTAGTTTTTATCTCCAAATCCAGAATGTGTATAATATACCCATATTATACGAGTCTCCGAACTTGTCGGGTCTAAATCACATTCTATTCCAGTCTTCGCCTTAACATACGTTTGAACAGTATCTTCCTCTGGGAAACTAACCGGTCTAAGTCAAGGCTTAATTAAAGACCCGTTAGGATTCTAATAGGTTATTTAAAAACATTCGTTCCAGATTTAGGAGCCCAGTAAAAGCTATCTGTACTTGCTGATTTGATACGGCTGGGATTGAATTTATATTTAAGCTCAGGTAAATACTTTTAACTTATTTTCCCTATACGGGCTTGGGGTACGGTATATAAAATACCGCTTGGTCGGGCATTGAATCTTTAATTGTATGATGATTAAAGTATTGAGGTGTTCCGTTTAATTTGTTTTGTTTGCTTAAAGCCTTTGGGGGTTAATGGCCGTTGTCCCGGATATCCCTGGCATCATTTTACGAAATGGCCACGACCTTAGCACACAGGTGTAGGCGTACACCTGTCAGTGTCTCATAATTAAAGTGGTGTGTCCATTAATCTTTAACCCGGCTCGATCCGGGCTACTGAACGCATAAGAAACATGTAAATCCTGTACAAGTTTATATATTTAAATAAGTAACCCAAGTTATAAATATTATTTGTGCCATGTGCATTCAAATCAATCATTTTCAAAACCTTTTCAAAATGAGTCAGTTGATTGTATTTACCAGTGTAAACTGACGTATTTTCCGAAAAGGCTAAGTGCAGGTACTAATCGGAATCGGCTGGCTACTCCTAGCATCATTAAAGAGTCTCGCAAGCTTAGATGCCTAAAGTCTATTGAACAGTGTTATTTTATTTTCAATCCGCCTGTGGATCCTTTACTTCCGTTGTAATACTTTGATGTTACATTATTTCGGATTGTAATATATTTATCCTTTTGCTTCCGCTGTGCATTTATATATTGTGTTGTTTGACTATGATGTTGCCAACCACGTCACGTTACTCCCCTACCGGGCCCACCGGTAATACGTGGAAATTTGGGGTGTGACATCTGTAGACTAAACTTTGGCCGTATGAATCTGCATGCTTATAAAGTGAGTCATTCTCTTTTTATCAAATTTGATTTCAAAAGCATGTTTGTTTTCAAGGTTATAATTACAGGGATTAAGTTTATGTAATCACCAAATTACAGCCGGTATGTGGGGTTTTGTATACATTACTTGATAATCTTCACCATTGGGGCAGCCAAGGGGTGATATGACCATAGTCACAGATACCATTGGACAACGGGAGGGCCAATGGGTCGAGTGACAAAATACCGTGGGTAGTTGGTTTGATATCTGGAAACATTGTAATCTCTTTTAATACTGTAAATTATAACACTGTTTTCTAGTTATCCTTTGCAGTGATTTAGTCTTTGCCAATCTTAAAGAAGCAAATGTAAAAACTCTTAATGCTGTGAAGTATAACAAATATGTTTTATAAAACCTGAATGAACTCACCAGTATTTCCTGCTGACAAAACCTTTTTAAAACGCGTTTCAGGTATTTACAGTAGATTGGAGTAAGAGATGGATACGACACTGAAAGGCTTGAAGAAGTGGCTTATTTTATTAATTAAATCAAATTTAGAAATATGGTTTTATGTAATCAAATTTATCTTTATTAAAGCTACCATTGTAAAACATGGGTTTTATCCCATCTATTAAATAAAATCTGGTGTTTTCTAAACACTGATCTTTTTCCTAACTCACGGTCCTGATGAAATTTCCGCTGCAATATTTTTCAAATTAAATCACCGGTACCACTGGGCTGTTCGCGGCTCCCGATTCCGTCCAGGGTGGGTCGGGGGTCGTGACAATCTTTGACTGGGACGCGACACTCCGATCAAATTTTGGCGTCGTTGCCAGGGTTCGTGCGCTTTATGTTTGGACTTTAATTGATTAGTGATTATATGTTTAAAGTGCTTATTCCTCTATATCGTTTTGCTTTTGTGTTACGCGAGTGTGTTACTTGCGCAGGTTACAGGTAGTGCATGCACACACGAAACTCTGGAAGAACGTCATTGTTGGTGTTTGAGCCGGAGATTGAGTCGGTCGTTAGAAGAAACTTAGCCAACCGGTTAGAGGCAACCCTTATCTCTAATCAACCTAATACCAACTCACCACTTACACCATCTTTTGGGCCCATTAATATGGATCCCCAAAACTCCAACCAACCCAACAACCAAAACCAATACCAATTCCAATACCAAGATTACTCTCGCCCAAACCAAAATGTTTAAAATGATCGCCCAGGGTGTGGCAACAACTTGGTTATCATAACACTTCTGATGATTAATTTCATTATTAACATAACCATCATTACAGATTTCTCAACTATGTCCATGATCACGACATTTTTAATGATCGTTATATAATATCATTCACTTTAGGGAATGAAATAATAAGAACAAGCTTCATAGTTTTTCATTTTTTATTTTCTCAGACATACGAATATAAAGTCACTTCAAACCTTTCAAACCTTTTAATAATATTGCTACTTCAAGAACATATTTGAGGTGTGACAAACGAAAATATTTATCTGACCTTCCCTTGTAATAATCTTCTGTTTGCAATTTTCATAACACCAATAAAGGAGTAATTAGATGTCTAAGTCATATAAGATTTATGAGTTTGACACTTCAGTTGTAATGCTTAAGCATATCTTTCATGAGATTGATACTAAACCACAACTTTGAGTTAGTCGTTCTATTAAATACTATATTTATAATAAACTATAACATATAGGATACAAGATGTACATAGAGTAAAATCGCCATTGTGGGGCTAGCCCACTTAGAAGAGACTTTTGCCTCTTAACGGGAGGTCTTAGGTTCAATTCCAAACAAATAGTAGTTTATGATTAAATTTGGTGTAAATTAGGAGTGAGTAAACATTGCTATTAAAAAAACATAGAGTAAAATCAAATAATGCTTTCACAATAACATGTCACTATTTAAAACAAGTAATAATAAAACTTTATGGAATAAATTTTTTTTATCATCACTTATAAACAAATATATATAATTAATGTATCAACATACTACAGTGTAACCAATCACATATAAATATTATATATGAATATTTATTACTTTAATTAAATGCATAAACCAATATACCCATCAAGCTCCATGATGTTTTCATATTACACAATTCAATAAACATACACACATATTACAAAACAACGTTGGGTTCATGTAAATATGATGCACTTTAAGTGACTTAGTAATAAGCATTATATCAACTTAATATTATGACAATAAAGTTATTAACAAAATTAGTCTTTTAGTTGTTGTATATATTACACTACATATAAATATTCTAGAACATGCAGAAGACACATATTAAGCGATTCACGTCATAGCATACAGTCATATAAAACAAACTAGTGATATCCCTCCCGCGCGTTGCGGCGGAGTTTCGGTTGAAATTGATTTGGTTTATTACGGTTTCGGTGAGTACCGACACCCGCTAAAAGTTGGATGATATCATAACTAATGAGTAAATTTAATATATCATTCGGAAATATTTGGTGTAGTAAATTTACTATATAATTCAGTATGGACCTGTTACCATGTCTCTAATGGTTCTTTTTGATCCCGAAACTAAACAGCTGAAATAAAATAGAAAAACCCAAAAAAAGCCGAGTTTTTTTCCTTTAAGAAAAATATACAGGTATGCCAATACTAATCTAAGAAAAGGTTACATGTTTCAAAAGCTGATACCCTTCAAAATTCAAATACATAAAACTATCACACATTTTCTTATCTATGACCAAGTCTATAATCAGTCAGAAACGGGGTATACCAAACAACACCACCTTCTTTCACAACCATTTTAACTCCAAAACATGGAAAAAAAAACCATACCATTTAGTCATTACCTTCAAAAATCACTTCGATGACCACCTACTCAAAAAGTTCCTCTCTTCAATATGGCCTTTAACCCTCCCTGTTCCCCTGTGATTTATCTCCTCGCTGCATCACAACGTCAATAATTCATCTTTAGAAAGTTATATAAAACGGCTAGTTCTATTTATTATGTTATCCATAGAAATCACTAACAAAACCAAACAATTATCATTAAACTACCCCTAGTTGGTTCACAAACAAACTCTTTTCATGACATAACTTTAGCGTTACAGGGTATGGGTTTGATACGTGTATTGAGTTGATACCCATAAAACACTTGGATCTGACTGAGGTGGTCGGCTCAAAGCAGAATAAAAACTCGGGGGCCATCTTCAAAATTTATTTTTTTGCTTATGAACCTAACTCGTAGAAATATGATAAATAAGCTAATGTGATTTTGTGAAGGACGTTTTAGCTACCATTAGGCAGCTTGAGAATACTTAAATTATGTAGTATCCTTGCCAAATTTCTCCCAGAACCTCCTGTAGTCACATAGTTATTTCATAGAGTTCTAGACATACACCTTAACATATAAAGAAAACAAAATCTTTACTAACCTCTCTATTCTCATTGCCAGCAAGTTCTTGTGTCATGTTAAAAGTTTTTATAATAAGCCTCTTTATTCTTACCGGTAGTACAAGAAACAAAAGGATGTGTACAATTTAAGTCTATAAGATAATATATTTTAATCAAATAGATATAAATATGATATATTGATATTTTTAACACACAATTCGATTTCTCTGAATAATTTATAGTGAAACATTATAATTTGGGATGTGGACTACACTTATAAATTCCACTTCACCACTAACAAAGTTGAGAACAAAAAAAATATTAAAGCAGTACATACATGTTCATTCCTGCATTAGCTGTTGAAGCTCAAAATCTTCAAAGCATATATTGTTCCTGGTGGCTGCAAACATATCAAAAATAGAATGTAAAATTCCTTTTCAACAACAAAAAAGAGAGAGCAACTGCAAATCATCATTGATTCAAAGATCAAATCAATGCTTTACGATTCAAAGGAGCCCCATTCATATCAGAAGTTTCACACATTATAATCGACATTAATTTTCGCAATTCACCAAAAATCAAACAACGATTTCGCAACATTGATTTTCTCCCAAATTGACTCTGATTATCCTAATAATCTTATAATCAAATGACGATTCACGCCCAACAAATAAACTGCGAAAACACAAAGAAACCACATACCTCAGGGCCTTCTCATCTCTGACGTCTCAGATCTACTCGAAAGATGAACACACGCAAGTTGACTGGATCACCAGAGCTTGGCCAGAAGTTGGCCGATTCTTCACCGGAACCTTAATCTGGTCTGAAACTTCTGCATCAAAACTGTCTTTGTTCTCCCAACCTTAACCCATCTCCTCCGAAGTCAATCCAAAATCAAAACCATCATCATCGGCCGGATACCACCACCTTTTGTCGGAGTTGCTGGAACCCTTGCCAGACAACCAACCCTTCCAGAAACCCTAGATCAGATGGTCGGAATTGTTCCTCCGCTTGTAAACCCTCACTGTTACCTCGAATCCACCATCATCATCTTGATCAGCGCCCACCAGATCTTGTCCGTTCTTGCTCTCTCTCATGTGCGGTGTTACGTGTCTTATTTTTGTTTTTTATTGTCAAGGGATTAGTATGTTATTTTGGTTTAGTGGGGGGGGGGTGTCTTATGTAAGTTTTTTATCTATTTATGTGGATGTTACGTATGGAACGAGAATAAGCATAATTTGAGTCAAATATCTCTCTATCTCTTAGTTTTCTTCTTCCCCAAGGTTTTAACCCTATCAAGGGTATCAGAGCACCAGTCGATTCCTCATCGGAATTCCTTGCCGCCGCCATGACTAACACCCGCAATAATGAAATCGACAACACCCTCAAGTCCCATGGTAAGGCAATCAGCGACATCCAAGCTGCGTTAGCGGCCCTGATGAAGCAACAGGAACAATCTTCGAAGCAGCAGGAAGAGATTTTGAAGGCGGTGCTTGATAAAGCCGTGCAGTCATCGGGTAGTTCCTTCGGGTCCTTCTCCAGCCCAGATGGTGACTCACGAACATCCAAACCATTCCGTATCGGTAAGATCGACTTCCCTAAATTTTCGGGGGAAGATGTTGAGGGGTGGGTTTATCGCTGCGAACATTTTTTTTCGATGGATGACACTCCCGATGACTCGAAATTACGCTGTGCTGCGGTTCACTTGGAAGGCGATGCCCTTCAATGACACCGTGCCTACTTGAAGACCCGTAATGCCACGGTTGCCGAGGTCCCATGGGCGGACTATGTTCGTTCGATCTCTGCCCGTTTTTCTGATGCAATGTTTGAAGACCCTATGGAAGAGATTGCTTCTCTCGTTCAACTTACTGATGACGCCAAGGGTCTACAAGAATATAATTCAGGTTTCGATCGTGTGCTTAACAAGGTTACCGTTAGCGAACTTTATGCCGTTAGCCTATATTTGAAGGGTTTGAAGCCGGAAATAAAAGGGCCGGTAAAGATGTTCAAGCCTCAAACACTACGTGAGGCGTATGGGTTAGCAAGAATTCAAACTATGAACAACACATGCTTGATGAAGCGTTTCAACGCTGTGGAGGATGGGCTGCCACCCGAAGATGTCAAAATAACACCTCCCGTTAATGGTTCAAAACTACCCTTGTTGCCAAGTCCAACAACCGAACCATCAAGTTCTACACCAGGAATCCTTAGATCGAGGCGTTTGACGAGTGATGAACTTGAGCAAAAAAAGGCAAAGGGGGAATGTTTCTGGTGTACCGAAAGGTTCGTTCCGGGGCACAAGTGTAAGAAAAAACAACTCTACATACTTGAAGTGGTAGATGATGAAAAACAAGCAACGGAAGAGGATGAAGACAAGGTTTCTTGAAGTACTTTTTGAGGGCAAAAAGTAGGTTAAGGGGGGAGTATTGTTACGTGTCTTATTTTTGTTTTTTATTGTCAAAGGATTAGTATGTTATTTTGGTTTAGTGGGGGGGGGGGGGTGTCTTATGTAAGTTTTTTATCTATTTATGTGGATGTTACGTATGGAATGAGAATAAGCATAATTTGAGTCAAATATCTCTCTATCTCTTAGTTTTCTTCTTCCCCAAGGTTTTAACCCTATCATGCGGTATGCTGTCTTCTCCCCTGTGCGGTGGGTTTTTGATCAATGGGGAAGGTGCGGTTGGTTTTAAGCGGTGTTTCGGATACGTGATACCTGGTATAAAATGAATTTACAAAAATGCCCTCCACTTACTGTTCAATGCGTTTTAATTTTAATATGTATATAATTATATAATGCTTCTAATAAAATTGTAGTAGTGATAGTTTGTAATAAACTTATTAGACTTCGGTTTTCTTATATGATTTCTATATAACAAAAGTTACTAATTTATGAAGTTTTGGTTGAAAAATTGAATGACAAGATTACATATAAATTGTCTATAAAGATCCTCAAATTAAAAAAAAAAAGAACATTAATTAATAACACAAAAGGTAAATTTTATATCATGTTGCATCCTTAGGCTATAGGGTGTGGTCATGACCTTTGTGACCACTATGACATTCTACGTCAGTGTCATGTTACCTACATCTAATCCACCATCCAAAACCAATACCCTAAGAGTGTGGTCAAGACCCAAAACACTATCCCCTTATTTATTTTAATTTATCTTTGTCTAAAGAAAAAGAAAAAGAAAATGATTTCTTAAAAAATGGAAAGGAAGACCATGGTTGCCATGGTTTAATCCATGCAAACTATGGTGGATCATGAAAGGGGGTGGCATAGCCTTCCATTCATGTTCCTACGTGACGAATCATGTCCCAACCATAAGACTGTGGGGTATGGGGCGGGGGTTGGGGCGTGGGTTGGCTGAAAACGCCCAAGCCACCACCCCGGGTGGGCATGGGTTTGGGCATGGCCCAAGGGGCGGGAGTTTAAAGTCGGACGTGGGGCGGGCTAGCGATCCTATGTGGCCGGCTCCTATTCGTTGGTTGGCTAGATCATAGCGGGGCATTTAAAATTCAAAATCTAACCGTTTGGCCAAGCCAAGCGGTTCACCCAACCCAACAGTCACCACCCAGCTATATATATGACCCCAACCCCACCGGCTACCCTAACCAAAACAAACTTCTTGGCTGTCCACTGGTACCCCAACCCACTTGATCGAACCCGTTACCCAAACAAACTTGATCGATGGCCTATTGGACACACGAAGGAGAGCTAGCTCTCGTCACGAGCGTGGTTGACGCAATGAAGGGCCGACAACCCGGTGAAACGCGTTATTGGCCGGAAGCTTTTGCTACCTACCGACATAACGTCGGAAACGACCGGCACAACTTAAACGCGTGCCAACATAAATGGTGCGAGCTACGGCCGAAGCTTGATCGTTTCAAAGCCTACTACGAAGCCGTTCCGAGCGGTGAGTTAAGCCACCAGGACCGGGTGGCGGTGACGAACATTGAGTTTCGGGGCAAGGAGCGAAAGCCGTTCAACAAGCTCGCTTTTTTTTTTTTAATTTACCTAACGCTCTAGGTTTTTTTTTAATTCTTTTTAGGTTTTTTTTTGTAATTTTTATGAACTTTGTAATTTTTAAGAATTTAATAAAATTTTAGGCTTTTTTTAATGTTGTGTGTATTTTTTTAATTTTTTGTATTTTTTTAATAAACTGCCAAGCCACGTGGTTCACTCACGCCCCGCCATACCCCACGGACACGTCACTCAGTGGTGGGTGGGCTCGAACTCCACGTGTCAACTCATGCCCCCAACCCCCGCCGCACCATACCCCATGGTCTAACCCCCACACAACATTAAATACTATTATTTATCAATTATCTAAATTTTGTAATAAAACCAACTATCTTTTGCCAAAATACATCTATCTAAATTAGACAATTTTTGAACAATTTTAATTTTGTATCAATAACATATTTTATTTTAAAAAATATCAGTAATATATTTTAAAAGTATTAATAAAATATTGATGAAAACGGTATGTCCCTCTCCAATACCTTGAAACCAAGAAACATTTTCTCACATCTATTGTATTTGATTAAACAAAAAAAAATCGCCCATCAAATCTTATGATATCAAAAGGAATGTAATGGAAATTACCTCCCTAAAGTCAAATACTCAATGTGATCTCACTTTGTCTGCTTATCCTCAGATTCCAGATTGCACAAAGGTGGCATTAGTTTTCGAGGTTCTCGATAACGACTTCCATCGGTTGGCTAATTTTTTTTTTCTGAACAAACTGATGGGTTGATCAGCTCGTGATGATAATGTGTAATGTAACAACTAGAATCTATTAACAATGTATAGAGAAGAATGGGAGATTATTTTCTTATATCATTTTCTATATACTGTTGATATATATTATGTGGACGCGATTCGGTTCGGTTCGACTTGGTTCGGTTCGACTCGGTTAGGTTCGGCTCAAGTCCGATGTCGCGACATTCCTCCGTCGTGCGCCCCAGAGTTCGACACGGGAAGCACGAAGCGCCGTGAACCTTCCCGAAGCGACACATCACCATGATGATGTCATGTGATGACATATCAATACTAGTCAACGTGAATTCATGCTAATTAATTGTTTGCTGTTGATGTTTATAACATGACGAAACTCCAAACCTTCCTACTGTTGACGAAACCCCCCTGACCTGCATGTGAACATGCCGAAACTCTCGTTACCTGTTGTTCGACGAAACTCATTGAGTTCCACATGACGAAACTCCTGGATATCTGCATGACGAAACTCCTGTTAGTTTCGTCATCATGAGGTTTCGTCGGCTGCTTATCGTTTCGTCGAAGGCTTTCGTCGACCAGCACATGTTTCGTCGTCTCTGTCCCTTATATAAATAGCCCGAAGACAGAAGACAGAGCACAAGAACAAGAGAGAACACAGTGAGACACAAGAGAACCAGAGATGAAAAATGTGCCAAAATTTGGTTGTTATGGTTTTTGATCGGGTCCTCAGGAAAGATTCCAATGAAAAATACGCGCCTGTAGCACGTCTGAAGCTTTTTGAAGATTCATGGATTTTTCTTTCACAAGAAGTTCAAAGTCCACAAGATGAACGTGTAGGGTACTTTTCTCTACGGTGTGATTGAAGAAAATGTGTTTGTTGAACAAACCAACCGGGTATGCGGATGCCTTGGCGTGGATTGAACAACCGCACACTACTTCTCAAAGAGAAAGACAAAGACCTTCGCTGGTGCAATGTGGAAGACCAGCCGGACCCGGAGGTTTATGATCTTGTTGCTGTGAAGAGATTTCTCGGTTAGTTGAAGTAGCAACATAAATCGACTTTGAAGTCCACAACGGGTGGATATCCAGTTTGGGTGAGCACTCAGATTCCGGGCAATGCACGAAGCAGTTGCAGGATACGTTTTAAATTTCTAATCTCTCTTATACTTATCGATATTTAAGCTGCTTTATGAATTATTATCATCTCGTACAGTTCTCTTTGACCAGACACATCGAAATCAAATATCACTTCATACGTGATTGCCTTGATAAAAGGCTTATCGATGTTGTTAAGGTCCACACCGACGACCAACGTGCCGACCTTTTTACCAAAGCTTTTGACAAATCACGATTTGACTTTTTATTATTGGTAAACGGCATTAAGGTAAAGCAAGAGTAAAACCGACATCGGAAAATCGTTTTTGTAAATATCTTTGTGTTTTTAGTTTATCATAGTTTTTACATTTTAGGGGGAGTAAATCCAAAATTTGAAAATTCAAAAACATCGTAAAATTTCAAAAACACAAACACAATAGAAAAACAAAATTGAGTTTCCTGGCGAGCAAAAGAGAAAATGATAGTACATCAGTGGTCTGTCCAAACCTCTTTAAACCCTAAAATGAAAAACGATAAGCAGCTCTATATAAGATGTATCGGTAGGCTCACAATCATTTTAAAGTGTGTAGGGTGATATAAACTTAAATCGACTGAAGACCAGGTGGGAATCGCTCATTAGCATATGGTCTTTGTACCGAAATTTCGTTTGATAGATTCCCGAGGTTCTGAGATATGTGGTCTTTATGCTGTTTATCATTTGGGTATCATGGTTGTTTCTTTTACCGAAAATAACGGAGACGAAGTCTAGATCTTCCATGATACCATACATACGTGTACATACTACATTCGACCTCAATAAGTGATCAACAATCACATGTCCAAACAAATAAGTGATAAAATATCACATTTATCCGGGAGTCAAGTTCGTCTCTTTGCTGTACGTTTGTACTGACCTGTTCACGGACTTGCTCCTGTGCCCTCATGCATATGAAAATCAAGTTCCTCATCAATAAGTGATTCTATCACATAGGGCTTGTTTTCAATCAAAAATTAAGTGAGTATCTCACATTCTTTATACGGTCAGACAGATGATAAATGGTATACTCACCAGTAAGATAAACTCTCGTGCATACCTTGATACGGGAATGTGTCGTGTGTGGATGAACACCGGTCGGTAAGTATAAATCATACACTAATCGTATCCCCTCGCCATGATTACATCTGATAAGTTGAGCTTATGTGGACAACAATACCGATAATTGTTATAGGATTCTTATCTAAATGTTAACTAATTGAACAACAAGAGCGTTTTGGCGTGACCATACACTACACTGATATGATTCTCTTACACTCGAAACTCACAAAAAGATTGTCTGTAAATATTTATTTAATGCTTTCAGTTTCTACATCTTTGTATATATTTACTTACTGCTTTCTGTCTTTACATTTGAAATATTCAAAAATACCAAAAAGATTTTAGGTGTGTTTTAATATAAACTTTATAAAAGGCAAAAAGATTTTATTTCTATGTTATTTTTTATAGTACAATGTTGGATCTCGAGTCTTTTCCACCTGAAATCTGAACGAAAACTAAATCGACTAAATCTTCATAAACGGTCGAAATTTGCAAGTTTTTGAAAGTTAAAATCCAAAATTGAACAATTTGTTAAACTTTCAAACTGTCGGACGGTAGTTGAACAATGGTCACATGTGTGTCATTTATTTATGTTAATTATATTTCAAGCAGTTGTTCTCATTACGCGTTTAGATTTCTTGCATGTGCAGATGCTAAAGGCGAAGAGAACATGTTCGATGACAAGCTTCGGAATGAAGACACGACATGGAGGCACTCAAAAGATAAAGATGATCGAGTTGCCGTTGATCTATCATCAACACCACAAGGATCAAAAGAAATTGAAGATCAACAGATTCACGAGCATAACTCAAGGGAGAGCTTATGTTAATGGAGAGTTTGTTAACACACTTCCTAAATGTAATGGGGAGTTTGTTGATACACTTTCTACTTACGACACGTGAAAACTTTGAAGATCCTCCGACATGATAGACGTGGAAGATGAACCCTCACGAGTAGCGTCCAAGGAGGAGTTTGTTGATACATATTATGTGGACGCGACTCGGTTCGGTTCGACTTGGTTCGGTTCGACTCGGTTAGGTTCGGCTCAAGTCCGATGTCGCGACATTTCTTCGTCGTGCACCCCAGAGTTCGACACGCGAAGCACGAAGCTCCGCGAACCTTCCCGAAGCGCCACATCACCATGACATCACCATGATGATGTCATATCAATACTAGTCAACGTGAATTCATGCTAATTAATAGTTTGTTGTTGATGTTTATAACATGACGAAACTCCAAACCTTCCTGCTGTTGACGAAACCCTCATGACCTGCATGTGAACATGACGAAACTCTCGTTACCTGCTGTTCGACGAAACTCATTGAGTTCCACATGACGAAACTCCTGGATATCTGCATGACGAAACTCCTGTTAGTTTCGTCATCATGAGGTTTCGCCGGCTACTTATCGTTTCGTCGAAGGCTTTCGTCGACCAGCAAATGTTTCGTCGTCTCTGTCCCTTATATAAACAGCCCGAAGACAGAAGATAGAGAACAAGAACAAGAGAGAACATAGTGAGACACAAGAGAACCAGAGAGGGAACTGAGAGTTTCATTGTAATATCTTTCTGTAACGAAACTCTGGTAATTCAATATTCAACCGTTAAACGTTATATCTTTGTGTTGTGTTTATCTCTCACTCGGTTTGTATCGTAACGTGGATTCCGCACTCGTTACGGTATTCGAAACAAGATCTCGTAGTTGTCCGGCGATCCGAAAACGGACCTACATATACACCATATACAAATGTCACTATATATAGACACATACATTAATACAAAAGAAATCAAAGAGATAGGAGTTATGTATGTGGGGAGTCACCATATAAATGATACATTCATAACAGATACAAGAATAATCTAAACTCACTTTTTGAACCAGAAATACCTTGTTGCCTGAACCATATAACTTGTTGCACATGTTGGACAGAGCTAAGTTTGTGGGTTTTTTCTTCCACAAACAATGGTGGCAATTCTGTTGGGTTGGTGCATTGATGTGTTAAGTTGTTCAACTTGATTACACGACCCATATGTGTATTCGTGTTATAAAAAAACGTAACTTTATATACTTATAAAATGTATAGCCTTAACACGATTCATTTAACCGATTATATTTAAATGTGTCAAACAAATTGACAAGTAATAATCAAGTTGTAAAAGTGCTAATCGCATTGATAGGTTGTTTTTTAAAACCAGATATTATAATTACAAAGAGTTTGTATTTATGTAGATCACATTAGGATAAATTAGGGTTAAACTATATGCACACCATTCACATACTAACTAGTAACCACACGATGCTGGCAAATAATACAAACCATATGAGGGGTTATATACGGGGTCAAATGAGTAATATAGTGGCTAGTCCTAGCGGGCCATATGTTTTATACGTGACCTACAAGGTGCTGGTCTTACAAATCATACGAGATATACGATGCTTAGATTTACCTTGAAACGACTGATATGACAATTAGGGGCGGACCCATGTATATGGGTGGGTGGGTAGGCGGGCGCACCGCTTTAAAAAAAATAGTGTATTTTATAGAAAAATCCGATTGCACCCCTTGAAAATATGGTTGAATCCCTCATTCGCACCCTATGAAAATAATTTCTGAGTGCTCCACCAATAACAATGCAGATGACTAACAAAGTTCATGCGGCCAGTATACCCTTTTTTTGCCATACTAGTTTAAGTACCCGTGAATTTCACGGGGTGCGAAAAGGAAATATCTTTAATATCACCGTTAACATAAATATTATAATTTCATACACGTTAAAACACGAACAAATATAAAAGATTTCAACCACAAATTGAAATACATGAATATGCAACAATCACAAATCGTTGAAAATCTCTCTATAAACGATATTAGTTGTTTTATTTCTAATGTTGTGTATGGATAACGAATAAATCAATTGATTGAAATAAAATTTATTAGGAAGAGTGTTTAAATAAAAATACATGAATATGCAACAATCACAAATCATCAAATGTTAGTCATTAATTAGAAGCAATGCTATACCTTTAGCAATTACAATTCGTTGAAAATCTCTTTATAAACAACATTACTTGTTTTATCTGTCGGTTTTCCATTGTTGTCAAGTATGAGTAGTTTGACCCCATCTCTTGTTTTCACCCTTGACAAAGCAACATACAATTGACCATGAGAGAAGACGGGTTTGACAACTTCACGTTCAAACAATGTCAATGTGACAATCCCGGTACAATCCTGAACACGTATCGGAACTTTGATCCTGTAAATATTTGGTCACGTTTTAGTTAACAATCAAAGTATAGTATGAGGACAAAAAAAAGAATAAAGTGGTAAATTTACCTGGGAACAGAGGTGACGGTCTTTTGATTACAACGATCAGTCTGGCATTCCAACACTGTTACTTCATCAAAACCTTCGCTTCCATCTTGCTTCTCCTTGAAAATAGTTGTTGTAAAAACCTTTTTGGTGCAAGATTTACAGGCATTGTAAAACCATGTGCTTTCTGATGCGAAGCTCTTGATTGTACCAAGGATAATAACAGCCTTTTTCTGTGCACACCAAAGAATATTTAAACATACTTTTAACCAATTATTACGATATAACTATACTATAAAATAGCTACAAAGTGTACAACTTACCTCTGCGATTCCGCTTAAAGCTCCAATTGTACTGAAGGTGAAATCTTTAAGATATTCGTCAACAGGTGACTTTATAACAGAAGAAGTCAACCCAGAATAACCGGAAGACGTTGAAGCAGAAATCTGAGCAACAAAACTAAAAACACATAACAAAGTTAGTGACAGTAATTTGTATGTTAACTATAATATAGAAAACTGTATTACGAATACAAACCTTTTCTTAAAATCGACAATCTCGGGAATGTCAGTGTTGATGAACACTCGAGTTACAGTATACAAATTGGATACATTCACATGTCCTGTGTATTAAAAAACATGTAACTAAATGGATAGATTAAATACATGTAAATACATTGCTAAAAGATAATTGACATTGATCAGATAGAATATACCTCCCCAAAACCTGTACTTCCCAAACTGAATAACGACCACAACATTCTTTTCCGCTGGATGGTTGCTCTCAAATGCTCGAATTTGATCAGCATAACCATCCTATAGTGTAACAAAAATCTGATGGTGCCTATATAAAAAATTTAATAGTTAACTTGTTATTTGCAGATAAAGTCAAAAAGTAAAATTACTAAAACAGATATAAATATATGTAAATATATTCGTACTGCAAGTCTTCAAGAATAAAGGTAACTTTGTTTTCCTCTGTGCCGTTGTTATTATCACTCTTACCCTCAGCCGGAATGCTCTTCACCACAAACCCAATTACATCTAAAAATAAAAATAGTAGAAACTAAATAAGATATATATCGAAATTCCAAACTTTTTTCATATCAGATTAGATTTTTAAATAAATTACCAATTGGACTTTTGAAAGACTTGAAGTCCTCATCTGGGTCCTCCAGAATAGAATCAAATGGAGTAAAATCAAATCCCCACTCAGAACCAACAGGCTCGGTGTAAGCCTCAACAACAGTGTTCTCATTTAGATTGATCTTCAACGTACTATGAACGTATTTAACTTTCTGGCGATTCTCACCCATGGATGGGTTACTTATAGTTAAACACTGATTTTCTTTCAAAAGGTGCTCATAAACGGTAGCGTTTCTTTGGAGTACAAATGCCTGCATTTTGGTGCCCTGCAACAGCACGGGTTATAATAATGTGTTAAGTCAAAATAATATATATATACAAATATAGATAAGTTATATAAATGTATATAAACAAACCTCTTGGTCCATGAAAATCATGTCGTAGCAGTAAATCTTTCGAGGATTGTTGAAGGCAGGTCTTGTCCATAATCGGACAACGCGGACTCTGATAGTGTAATCATCAACATTAAGATCAACATTGTTGAGAAGTGTAATAGCAGGCTGTTCCATTTCTGCAAATGAATAATAAATAAAACATTATGGTGTAATCATCAACGCAATATGTTAATCGACAATATAAAAATCTGCTGAATTAAAATGAAAAAAAATGATAAAGATACATTCTTATGAGAGAAAGTTTGTGAGTAAGATGTGAATGAAAATGTAATATGTCAAATGTGTTATTTATAATAGGAGTTGGGAAGTTAATTTAGGAAAAGAAATTTGTTATTATAATACACCTTTGGAATGAATTCTTTATTAAAATAGAAAATTCAGTTACATCTATTTTTATATGATTGATAATTTCCATAACATCAATCACGATTGAAGAGGATCGAGAAGAACCAAAAAGGAAAAAAATGCCAGTTCAAATCAATCACAAATGCACTGCAAATGAAAAATTGGTAAAATAATTAGGCCAAATAAATATTTAACCTGAAAATATTAACATAATAATTAGCGTTAGATCCCTAAATACAAATAAAAATGAATTCTAATGGCTGCGTAATACCTTAATGGTAGCAAACAGGGCAATAGCCTTCCTTGGTATCCAACCTCGAACACAGTTTTTTTTACAAAATTCATCACATCCGAAAACCGAACTCGGGACGGAACGATCAAATATAAGTTACAGTTCCATATACCGAAAATGCCTGTAGGTAGGGTGTCTTTGCCAACATGATTATTAAAATTACCTTATGACCACATAACACAGGGCTCAGAATAGGTATTGTGGTTCTCACTGCTGCATAACAGGTTGCAAGAAGAAAACAGAGCGCTCGCCATCCATGCTATGCAACATCGAACCAAGTTTTTTTTTTTTTTTACCAAAGTCATCACAGCCGGAAAATCAAACTCGGGACGCCAACATCATTATTATGAATACCTTATGACAAATTAACACAGGGCTCAGAATACGTATTGTGGTTCTCATGGCTGCATAACAGGTTGCAAGAAGAAAACAGCGCACTCGCCATCCATGGTATGCAACATCGAACCAATTTTTTTTAACAAAAATCATCACAGCGGGAAATCAAACTCGGGACGCCAACATCATTATTAAAAATACCTTATGGCCAATTAACACAGGGATCAGAATAGGTATTGTGGTTATCATAGCTGCATAACAGGTTGCAAGAAGAAAACAGCGTACTCACCATCCATGCTATGCAACATTTAACCAAGTTGTTTTTTTACCAAAGTCATCACAGCCGGAAATAAAACTTGGGACGCAACAACCGAATATAGAATTCAAATCAATCACAAATGCACTGCAAATGAAAAATTGGTAAAATAATTAGGCCAAATAAATATTTAAACTGAAAATATTAACATAATAATTAGCGTCGGATCCCTAAATACAAATAAAAATTAATTCTAATGGCTGCGTAATACCTTAATGGTAGCAAACAGGGCAATAGCCTTCCCTTGCTATCCAACCTCGAACACAGTTTTTTTTACAAAAATCATCACATCCGCAAACCGAACTCGGGACGGAACGATCAAATATAAGTTACAGTTCCATATACCAAAAATGCCCGTAGGTAGGGTGTCGTTGCCAACATCATTATTAAAAATACCTTATGACCAAATAACAAAGGGCTCAGAATAGGTATTGTGGTTCTCATGGTTGCATAACAGGTTGCAAGAAGAAAACAACGCACTCGCCATCCATGCTATGCAACATCGAACCAAGTTCTTTTTTTTACCAAAGTCATCACAGCCGGAAAATCAAACTCGGGAAGCCAACATCGTTATTATAAAAAACCTTATGACAAATTAACACAGGGCTCAGAATAGGTATTGTGGTTCTCATGGCTGCAAAACAGGTTGCAAGAAGAAAACAGCGCACTCGCCATCCATGGTATGCAACATCGAACCAAGTTTAGATGATACAGGTTCAGGTAACAAAAAGAAACCCTCTGTTGAAGAAGCAACCAGTGAGAGATTTTTGATGGAATTCTTATGAGGGGTCGGTGACATTGCTGAGGAGTATAAGAAAATGCTATCACTAAGCATTTCATGACACTCCTCGACAACATCACCGACACATCCATGTTTCCAGCAAAACTCTCTCACTGGTTGCTAATTCAACAGAGCGTTTATTCTTATTAACTTGAACATGTATCATCTAAACCGTATAAATTGTGCACCTATGGAGTTCTTTTTTACCTCAATTACCCTATCTGCAAAATTAAAAAAAAAGGATTATATCAAAAAAAAAGGCAAACAAATATGACTACAGAGATATGTTAATTGATGGGATGATATTCAAGTTTTAACCTTTAGTGGATCCTGTTCAAGATCAAGAAAATGCAATTCCAGTTCTTTGGTATTCGTTAATTTAATAAGTTCTGCAAGCTCTTTGACATTTGTATCAGATATATCATATCTTCAATAATGATGACCCATAAATTCTCGAAGATATAAAATTCCTGAACCCTAAGAACACATGAAATAGTTATCCACACATATACAAAACAGATAGGAGAGTTCTAGTTGTGTATAATTGTAACTTGTAATCATACCTGTTGACTAAACTTGAGGATTGCACATACTCGGTCTCAAAGTTCGGGCATCTTTACACCATAAACATTCTCATCCCTGTGAATAATGCCATATCTGTCCAACATCATACATCAAAAATCATGTCTATGTAAACCGGCTTCAATGAGTGTTACGATGATGCATATTTAGCCGATATACTCTTGTAAAATAACTTGTCAAATTATAATATTTAGCGAACAGTTCAGTTCTCGGGTTGCATGATAAGCAACAACCAATCTTTGTTTACATAAATCTACCACATCTTTCTTTATGTGTATTTGCATACCAAAGTGTTATACTTAACTATTATACACACAGATCTACCAATCAAACAAAACCTTTGACAATAAAACATGAAACAATGAGCAGATGGCAAGAAAACCGTCCATTCAAAATCATGCACACAAATCCTCTGCCAATCCAACAACCTAACTACTTATCTCAGTCACATAACGTAGTTCAATCAACAAATTTGTTACTTATCTCAGCCAAAAACCTTCTTCATAGATCCCCATAACATATTAAAGCAGCGACTAATAAAAAAAATAAAAGAAGGAAAAAGTGTTACCTACCGGAAGCTAAAACGTCAACGTCCCTAATCCTGTTAACAAATCCAGAGACAAATAAAATAACCGGAGATAAGTAGATAAGAAAACGAAAAAGGGAAATAGTGTTATTAAACAACCAAAGGTAAATCGCAGACCCTTGAAGTCCGGTTTCAAATCCGGTTTCAAATCAAATCAACCAAATCCGGATTAGGGTTACAGTTCATTTTAGACCATGAAATTCAACATGTAAATAAACGCGATAAATCAAAACCGGATTCAAACAGCAAGGTTTAGTTTTAAGCCCTAATATGGGATTACAGATCTATGAATGAAACATGAACTTCAAAAACTTACCAGAATGAGATTAATCAGATCCGGATTCAAATCGAAAGGATTGTAGCGGTGGATGATTAGCAACGAAAGAGAATCTGGTCGAAGAAGATGGCGAAATTTGAAGTCGGGTGTTCACAAAATCGGATCTGTCTTGAAATAAGGAGAAGAAAGATAATGAGGAGAGGGGGGAAATGAATTTGCCGCCCATGTACCAATTATCT
Organism: Helianthus tuberosus; assembly: GCA_030545235.1. NCBI lineage: Eukaryota > Viridiplantae > Streptophyta > Magnoliopsida > Asterales > Asteraceae > Helianthus > Helianthus tuberosus. Next base: position 132,809,109 of record CM060433.1, read on the forward strand.
CCTCAAAGAGAGATGCCGCATCAATTAAAAATGGTTTAAGAAAATGACATGTGGCATTAAGTGTATTTTTTTAGTATAATAGGTAGATATACGGCAGTGACAATTGGGGGGTTGTGTACGTAATTAGCACCCTTTTTTTTGTCTAAGACTATGTCACAGCAGTCATTGCGACACTAAGTAATGATCCGACTCAATTCTCATCCAGCAAGCCTCTTAAAAAAAAATTAATTAATTTTTTTTTTTTTTTGTGAAGTATAAAAGCTATGGTTTGTCATTTTGGTCATTCATATGTCTTTGCGTACTCAATTTTATTTGTCATTTTTTCCTATATCAATTTGTATGTATGCGGAATAAAAATCCATTATTTCTTTTGTACACGAATCTTAAGTTATATAACAGGGAGTCTTGTCGCACTTGGCCATGTGAGCATTTAAGTCATTTAAAACGATAAAATAATAAAATAGTAACCACGTTCAAATATTTTTTTCCTAACCATAGAATCACTCAAATTTAAATGTGGTTGCATTCTTTCGAAGTTTTAATAATTGTTATATATAACTGCATGACCCAAATCAAACTATTAAGAAATTTAGACTAGTGATTTTTTATTTATAACTACCTCTTACTTATTGTTAAACTTAAAAAAGATAATCCCCAAAAGGTAATCAAGTTTTATCTATATGTTTTTTTTTTTTTGGAAGTTTTATCTATATGTTACTTGCGTTACTTCACTTTTAATATTGCAAAAAGTGTTACAAATGAAAGAATATTAAAACTTATTTTCTTACTTACAAATACACACCCACAAAATAGATAAGTAAATAAATAAAAAATAAACCCCTTTAAGGCTTTAACTACGAAATGATGGGTAGGTAAATATCCCCGATTTAAAATGAATGGATGTCAAACACATATAATTTGTGACGCAAGAGGAATCTTCCTACCTTTTTCCTTCATGCGTCTTCTTTCTTCTTGGTTCAGCTTATCCCGGAAATTGGAAGTTACTATTTATTTCAATCATTACATATTTTATTAAATTTTTTTATACAAAACCGTTGTAGTACACCGGTGCAATCAATCCATGGCATTTCTAGATTTGTTTGTTGTATCACTGATTCCGGTTCTGAAGACGCTTCTGATCACCTTGGTCGGGTTACTCCTCGCCATACCGCGGATTGATATCTTGGGCGACGCGGCTCGCCACCATCTCAACAACGTAAGTTTCTTTTAAAACTCATAAATGTTACCTTAAAATCAGTCACTAACTAACCTCCGATGTTTTTGGATCAGGTTGTGTTTTATGTGTTCACACCAGCACTTATAGGTGGTAGCCTTGCTGATACTGTCACAGCCACCTCAATAGCTTCTCTGTGAGTGCAATTCATGTAACTAAACACGCATCATTTTTTTGTTATTATCAAGGTTGTTTAGGGACAGGAAGGTAGCATAATAATTGAAGCTTATTGTCGTCTTACGTTTTATTAATTTTTAGTTTACTCACTAAGGGCGTACGGTGTGGGAGTCGGCAAACTCAAGTCACCGATCGGCAATGGGCGGCAAACCAATGCCAACCCATTTGCCGCATGCATGTTTGACGAAATGGGAGTGAAATCGGTGAGGGAACACCGATTCGGGAAGAGGTAGGAAGGAGAGAGAGGGAGGGTATTGTGGGTGGGGTCCATTCCAATCTCAACCAATCACACTTTTTTCTTTTTTTTTTAAAAATAGTTTACCACTTCACCAAGTGTCTAAACCATTGCCAACACTTTTCACCAAAGTTTAAACACTTTTGACTGATTGACATGGCGCGCTCTGATTGGTCGGTTTTTTGGTTTGCCACTCAAAGTGTTTAACCACTCCCTACACCCTAAGTTTTTTGGGTTATTAATTTGCTTCTGTTTTTATTTTTTTACGATGAAATACTCAACGGACAGGTATAAAACTAGCTCGGACTGATTAGTTTTATAAAATTATAATTAATTAATTGATTTACTGATTATATACAGATGGTTCATGCCAGTGAACATCCTTCTCACATTCATATTCGGATCAGGGCTTGGATGGGCGCTTGTTAAAATCACCAGAACCCCAGAAGACTTGCATGGTCTAGTCATCGGTTCATGCGCTGCGGGTGATCTGTTTATAACCAATTCATTCGTTTATGATTATTTATAAAGGAATTGAAATGGAGAACAAAACAATATTGGTTTTTTTTTTTTTTTTTTTTTTTTGTGTGTGTGTTTTGAATAACTGAATACACAGTTCTCTATTTATTGAAACTTAGGAATAAACAAACTTAAAAATAAATGATAAATCGAATAGTAATACCTATAATAGATGATAAACTCAGCTAACAATTTATGATACTGCTCCTTCAGGAAACCTTGGAAACTTGCTTCTGATCATCGTTCCTGCAGTTTGTGAAGAGGATAACAGCCCATTTGGGGACAAATTGACTTGTTCGGCTAACGGGCAGGGTCTGGTTTCACTATCCATGGCGGTAAATGTCTAGAAATTGATGGTGTGATTATTTTAATATCGTGTTCTGGTTAGGAATTTGATTTGAATGATTTACTTCCATGGGGTTTCAGATTGGTGCGATTTATATCTGGACGTATGTTTACAACATCATATGGAAATATGGGAATTTGAGCGGCAAAGACATTGCGAAAGCATCGACTATTAGCATTGATTGTTCAGGTAGAACTTTGGATATGTTCAGGGAAAACTACACCGAGGCATTGCTACAATCTCGGCAGTCAAGTTTCAATGATTGTGAAGCTCCTGATGATGAATATAGCGAAGTGCAGGAACATGATATAGCAGTCGATGATGTCCCAGACAAAAAGGTAGTAACATTTCTCCAAAAACTGTTAAGAATTTATTTTTTTACATCATGTTTGTTGTTGATAAAATGACTAATTTAAGCAGGAGACCGTGTTAACGAAGATTAAAGCGCATCTTGATGCCTTATCGGACAAGATCAACCTCAAAATGTGGTTAACACCCACCACCATTGCCACGGTATATATGATCTTGTAACGGTTTTTCTAGATGTAACATTTGTTTACATATACACACTTTTTTCGATCAGATCGTTGGGCTTCTGATAGGAGTGATCTCTCCAATTAGAAAGCTAATGATCGGTGATCAAGCCCCCCTTCGTGTTTTCGATGGTTCTGCAAGTCTTCTTGGGTACACAACTACACACATCACTTATGTTTATATCGTTAGATAAGTCCAACTTTCGGTTTGGTGTATTTAATTTTCTTTCTCCTATGTTTGAGGAAACAGTCAAGCAACAGTTCCAGCCATGACATTGATTGTGGGAGCCAATCTTTTTAAGGGTATGTTTAATTATGATTCTTTCTTTCTTTCATAACTGCTTAGCAACAAACATTTTTGTTAATCAGTTTTAACTTCAACTAGGTATGAAGAAATCGGGTGTAGGTGTGTGGCTGATGATAGGAATTCTAGCGGTTCGCTATGTCGCTTTGCCAATCGTGGGCATTGGTGTTGTCAAAGCCGCACAACATGTTGGATTCGTGGGATCTGATTCCCTATACGTGTTTATTCTTTTGATCCAATATTCTGTTCCACCCGCGATGGCTATTGGTATGATTATATTTATATATATTTGTTACATAAAAAAAACATAAGTAATAACCAAAATTTAAAAAATAAAGAAAACTTTCATATAAAAATACAACCAGAGGTAGCAAAAGGAGCGGGTCAGGCAAGTTGGATATTAAAGGTTGAGTTGGGTTGACCTGCCCCGTTTCCCTATTCGAGTTTTTAGATCTTTTATAAAAATTAACGCGCTAAATATGTTTTCTAGAATCATATATAGCGTTAAAGTTTCGATTAATTCGGCAGGTACTATAACACAGTTGTTTGAGGTGGGTGAAAGCGAGTGTTCTGTCATTATGCTATGGACTTATGGCATGGCTGCAATAGCTCTCACCCTGTGGTCCACCTTTTTCATGTGGCTTGTTTCTTGATGAACAACCCGACGTCACAAGAGGAAGAAGTATGAACCTATTAATGAATGAATACTATTATTTGTTAGCAAAATTGTTTATCATGTAAAACGATAAAGCTTTACGACTTGTGATTGTTGTAGAGTTGTATGATGCTCAGCGAACCATGTGGTTCCGGTTCTACCTATGAAAAGAATTCTTAGTGTTTTTTTTTTTATTGACTATAAAAAAGTATCTAAATATTATATCTACAAGTAAAGTAGTGCACATAGTTTTCATGTTTCAACCAACATGAAACCTATAGTAATTTGAATGGGAGAAGGATTATGTGGTCATTTTATCTCTTTGGCAATAAATCAATAATTAGAAACCCTATTCACATCCCCATCCCCATCCCCACCCTCTTGTCTTGTTCTAAAACCATCTACACTCTTCCTCTTTCTACACAATAACGGACTCATATTTAAATATTCATGAAGAAATGCATTAATGGTAAGAGCCTAAGAGGGGAAGTCTTTTGTTTCTAAAAATGACATTGATACTCTTTAGTAGATGCATGATTAACGACTCTCAAAGTGTCAATTCTTATCTTGATAGTTTTAAAGTAATAACTATGATATAAATACTTGATATAATTAAATGTGAGTTTGTATTCTATCTTATTAAATCATTACAAAGTATGTCCAAAAAATAAGGCAAACAAATATGATAAATCCAAGAATTGGATTACAGGTGCACGTTAATCGTGTCAAAACAATTCCAAGATCGGCTACACCAATAGCTAAACGGTTTTAAAGAGTACACATGGTTAACGCATGATCAGCAATCGATCAAGTGCACCAATAGCTTAAGGATCTTGAAGAACGAAGCAATCGACGGACAACGGTCGATGACGCAGTCCAACTATTGATTCACTGAAGCAAGTTTGGCATATCTCTATTTGTCGAATCCTCAAAAATTAAGGAGAACATACACCCTAAGTAGTAATGAAGTCAACAAGGAGAACATACACTCTTAGGAGAACATACACCGTTAGGTCAAAAATCAAGTTTGGCATATCTCTATTTGCCGAATCCTCAAAAATCAAGCGTCAAGTATGATCTAGGAAGTCCGTCAAAATGCCCTTCGTCACCGGAATAAAGCTGCAAAACAAGGCATCATTAGCCTCGCCACGGAGGACCGGGGGGGGGGGGATCGTGACCAAGCTCCAGCGTGAGAATAAGAATATGTCGGGATATTAAATTATATTCCGAAACAACAAATTGGTCAGAATTAATGGTGTGGATCTTGTGTTAAATGTATTCAATGCGAGAGTGAAAGCGATTCTTTTGTGTTTCTTATGTGATAGGTTTTTGTGTGCATACCTGATATGTACCACTTGAATCAAGATAGATCAGAAGGGGATTCGAGAGGACCAGAAGCAAATAGAGAGATATTTAGACTAATTCCCCCCTTCTGATCTATCTTGATCTAAGTGGAACATAACATTTGGTATCAAAGCGGTCTTGATCCACTCCCATGGACGCTCAAGAATGGAACGGGCACTTGATCCAATCGAGTCAATGATTGTTTTGATAATTTATTTTATCAAGAATCGACCTCGTTTTCCACCACCAGCCCCGTCACCAGCTGTTGTTGCCGCCTCACCACCACTAATACAAAATATTTCTGTTGTACCGATACTATTCCTGAAACGAGCATCATTACCCATGTCGTCTGCAATGAAAACAACCCCAAAATGGGTTTTGTCTTACCCGAAACCCGCCCCCCAAATGAGCACTGTCTACACCAAAACTAGCCCCACAACGAGCACCACAGCTTGCACCTGTATCACTTCCTAAACCCGCACCATCAAGTGTTCAGAAAGAAACTGTTGAAGTGGGCCCATAATTTAGTGATGAAAAAGGAACAAATGACACCAATTAAATGGCAGCTGCAAAAGAGGAGTGGCGCCCACCGTGGCACCTCCTCACTAGTTCTCCAAATGCAATAGGAAGGACTGAGTGGCAGCCACCATGGTCTGTTATTGTTGCATCCTTGAAGACAAGGATTTTTCGAGCGATGGGGAATGATAAAGGCTGCACATTCTAGTTAACATTCACAATTTACCCATTCTTTGTCATGAGCCCACGATCACTACAGTTATTGATATAGTTATTGATATGTCACTTGTTTCTTCATGTTATTTTCTTGTTGTTCTTTTATTTAGTTCATTAGTTAGATTAGTGGGTAGTAAAATCATGGATCATGTCCATATTATTTTCCTCATATTTGTAAGCCTTTAAAAGGGCCTTTAGTTTTATGAATGTAAAATGTTGAATTGAGTCTCTTCTAAATCTTCAACTTCTATCAAGCTTCTCACTATTTTCTTAGGATTATTTGGTTAACGATTTAGTTCATATCAATACCTTTCTTTGATCACTTCCTTCGTGTATAACTAAGAGCCCTACTTATCGCAGTCGTCCAACCTCTGTCAAGAACCGTTGTTAAACCATCCGACAAAAGGAATGTCTGGATCCCAGTCAGAGATTTGTTCTCTCCATAGGATCTTATTTGTCATTCGCCATTAATGTTTATCCTTTCACTCAAACAAACTCACCGCCTTACACTTCTCCCATGCTCATACATTAAATGCCACCGAGAGGTCACATTGGTCCTGTTCGCACCAACACCATGAGCAAACCTCTTTGGAGTGGCCCTGGCTCCGAGGCCTTCGACTTGCCTACCAGCAGTAAGAATACCAGGCTTATCGTAGGTCTGGGTCATTGTTTCACAAAAAGGATAAAGATAGACGAGGGGCCCAACAATGGACCCACGTCGTCAAGTCATCCCTACTCCAGGTCTATCACATTTATGTGTGGGCCTGGGCTGAGTTCTTCTACGAATTGATTTTGTGGGCCCCTAGGACTAATAATGATCTCTACTCTGTCAAATGTGTGATCTAACGGCGGGGGATCCCCTAGGTACACGTGTGAAGATCCCGTGAGACCTCATTCAAACTACGACATGACAGTTGCCGCCTTTTCACTTCTTTATATGTCGTCATCCTTGTGGTGATCAATCCATACCTTCACTTCTTTATTTCGCAAAAACTACCCATATTTCCAACCTCTGATCACTACACTGAGTCGTAAGGATCGATCCACAATATATTTCGTTGTAACTAGGAAGAGCTGCAGGCCTTTGTTTCCACTTATCACATCCCATCAGATCTTTCCCACCTGTATGTCGGTTCCCTCCGATCGGCGATCTGTTCATTGGAACACATGGTCATTTATACTCCCTCATTTTCCTTTTGTAGGGTTTGCTACCCCATGTCGTCTTTCAAATTGGACTTGCTTAAGCATTACGGGGTTCACTTCTCTCCGGTCCACCCCTCAGCTTTTCTAAGGATTGTCCACTTCGAGCTAACCTCTGTCTCTTTTGCCGGTGCACCGTCCGTGGCTTTATTCCGACGCTTTTATCGTTTAGGAGCCATGGTGATTGGTTCACTTTCGAGAAAAGAAAAGACAGTGTGTTCCCTCCTTGCTATACTTTTATGCCCACCTCTACGTATCCGAAAGAGTGGAAGAAAAAATTCATCTTCATTTCTCCGGCGATGCTACCTGAACCCTTATGATCTCGAGACCCTTTGGCTACTATAGAGATTGAAGCTCCTGTAGTGTCTGCCGCCGATGGCCCTTTATGGAAGTTCATGTGTGAGAACCGGACACATTCCTTTAATTTCTCCAAAGGGATCTTAGCTTTGGGAGGACTAAACCCTCTTTCTTTGTGTCGCACTAAGGTGATTCTGGATTGAGCTAGTGAGTAATTTTCCCCTTCTTTTTTTGTTAGAGCTACATTGTTGGTGTTGATTATGTATTGGTTGTCCTGTAGAGGTATCTCTGTGGTCCTTGTTGCAGGAATATGTTAAAGGTGTGTTTTTGTATGGTAATGATGGTCCTTCTAAGGACCCTGTTGATGATATTTTCCCGACAGCGGGACTCCCTCACTTAGGGGTTTCAATCAGCAAGTTGCTAAAGTTTCTCATAATTATCCCCACATGAAAGAACTTAGCTGCGGGGAAGATGAACGTGAGGTTCCCTTGTCTCACAAAAGAAAGCTTGAGTCTACTGTTGTGGTTGTTATTCGAAAAATGGCACCCGAGGGCCGGAGCTTATGCTTTCGTTTTCGTAGTGCTAGCAATCAAAGGTCCAAGCCTCCCTCTCTGTAACGCCCATAAATTCTCTTTTAAATTATTTAAATAACAACGCACTTTTCTAACGAAATTTGGACATGACCTATTCGTAAAAGGAGCGGTTCCCTGTTTTTCACTTTCGAAATATATGTTTAACACGACACTTTTCAAAGGACATGATATATACCACCATACAACTTGACACGCATACAAAATTTGACAAATTCAAGTACATAACAAGAACTAAGTCTTTAACTACTAGATATAGATTAAGCGACCAAAATATTAAGCGTTGTCTTCTTTACAAAAGTAGCGGAACATGAGGCGGGTCTTGAAGTTTGTTCGAACCAGGCGAAGCTTGAAAGCTAATCATGAGATTTACCTACATCGCCACAACAAAGTAAACTTATTAGCATTAAAATTCTTTCCTTTAGATCAAGAATTTAACTTACCGACTTGTAACCATTATAACATCCGCAAACTTGTAAAATTACTACATACTTTCATTCTTTCGCACAAATATGTTCCAAATGGAACTTCATACCATTCTTTCTATTTCTTGCATTCTCATCCTTCGACCCATTCATAAAAGGGCCCACACAATACTACTTTCATACATGATTCAATTCGACACATTTAATGTTAAACACAACAACATAATAAAATCATTAATTGTACAAGTAGCGTACCTCGATCTTGGTTCCCTTGTTGCTTCACTTGACTTGAACTCTCTTCCTTAACACCTATACATAACCATTCATACTTTTAATTTATGTCTCATACCCATTTGCACACACCAATGGATAATACTTCATAAAATTTACACTTGCTTCGTAAACACATTCAATTCACATGAAGTTTATAACTAACAAAGCTAACATCTTTATTAAGGAATTTCATTAAACACTTGGTGTGCGTATCATTAACAAAGCATAAGGTACAAGTGTTTAAAGCATGATCCTACTTGTTCACTTTCTAGTCTAACAAGAATCAACCAAGTTCATATCTTTCTTTCGTCCTACCTTATCTCATATAATTTCTCTATAACAATTCAAGGTCATGTATCAATTTTCATCTAATGGCATACATGCAAAGCATTATGTTTATGATTCCTTCACAACAATTGGGTAATACACTTAAATCATTCAAACCAATCTGAAATCAACAATAATTTCGACTACTATGAAACCCTAACTCTCAATTACATGAGATATCCACATAATTTCGTGATTGGGTTAAAACCCACTTTCTACAAATCATTCAAATCAGAAATTTCTACTTACCAATCGTTGAACAAGCTCATAATATTTGAATTTTGAGTTCATGCATCCATTTGGGCTCTTAATTCCCTTTTGATTTTGAGAATTTCATGAAGTTAGGGTTTGTCTCCTTGGCCCCCTTGCTCTGATCGATCCACACAAACACACCAGAGTATGTGTTTGTGTTTTTCTTTTATTTATTTGTTTTTATTAAACTTCCATCCTTTTTAACAAGTTTAGTCCCTCTAATTACTTAGATTATTTATTTGCCATATAACCTTCCTTCTAATCAACTTAGTAACATATATGCTTAACTAGGTTAAATATAACATGACTAGACATTTTAGGTAACATAAATAAATTGCATATTTTGGGGTGTTACAAGTCTACCCCCCTTAAAAGAGGTTTCGTCCCCTAAACCTTATTACGTACCAAATAATGTCGGGTAGTGCTCCCTCATTTCATCTTCTAACTCCCAAGTAAGATCCGATCCTTTCCGATGTTTCCATTGCACCAAAACTTGCTTTATAGCTTTGTTCCGAAGGTGGGTTACCATGAAATCCTTGATAGATATCGGTCTTTCAACGTAATTCAATCTTTCATCCAATTCGATATCGTCGAGGGGCACGTATGCCGTCTCATCCGCTAAGCACTTTCTCAATTGTGACACATGGAATGTGTCATGTATTCCATCTAAATTTGGCGGTAATTCCAACCGATATGCTACTTTCCCTACCCGGGCTAAAATCTTGAAAGGTCCTATGTAACGGGGACCTAGCTTTCCTCGCTTACGGAATCGGATTATACCTTTCCATGGGGAAACCTTTAATAACACAAGATCACCTATCTGAAACTCGATAGGTCGTCTCCTTCGATCTGTGTACGCCTTTTGTCGATCTTGAGCCGGTTTTAAACGGGCTCGCACAAGATCGATCATTTCGTTAGTTTTAGCTACTACATCATTGGGCGCAATTTCTCTTTGCCCCACTTCTCCCCAACAAATTGGAGTTCTACACTTCCTTCCATACAACATTTCATACGGTGCCATTTGAATGCTGTTATGGTAGCTATTGTTGTATGAAAATTCCACCAATGGCAAGTGGTCATCCCAGCTTCCCCCGAAATCTATCACACACGCTCGCAGCATGTCTATGAGTTTTTGAATGGTTCGCTCAGACTGACCATCCGTTTGGGGGTGGTAGGCGGTACTGAAATGTAATTTTGTACCCATACTCTCATGAAAACCTTGCCAATATCGAGATGTGAATCGGGTATCTCGATCCGATACAATAGATACAGGGACTCCGTGTCGAGATATTATCTCATTAACATAGATCTCTGCCATCCTTTCAGAAGAGAAAGTCTCCCGAATGGGTAAGAAGTTCGCGCTCTTGGTGAGGCGGTCCACGATCACCCATATAGCATCGTGAGCTTTCCTTGTCTTAGGAAGCTTGGTCACTAGGTCCATCGTCACTTCTTCCCATTTCCATACCGGAATTTCTAAGGGTTGCAACTTTCCGTATGGTTTCTGATGTTCTGCATTACTTGCAAACATATCAGACATTTTGCAACATACTTAACGATATCACGTTTCATACCGGGCCACCAATAACTTTTCTTCAAATCCAAATACATTTTTGTTGCTCCGGGATGAACTGAAAATCGGGATTTGTGAGCTTCTTCGAGTAACACGTCTTTAGCTTCACTAAACCGAGGTATCCATATCCGACCATACATTGTTTTAATTCCACCAGATCTTTCTTCTAATTTGTCCACAAACCCCTTTGTTCTTTCCTTTCTTGAATCCATTTCACTCAGCGACTTGATTTGGGCTTCCTTAATCATTTCGAGAAATCGGGATGTAACTACCATCTTCATGGATTTCACTTGAATTGGAGGCGGATAGTCCTTTCGGCTCAGGGCATCGGCCACTACATTTGCCTTGCCCGGATGATAAAGGATTTCACAATCATAATCTTTAAGAAGTTCCAGCCACCTTCGTTGCCTCATATTTAAATCTTTTTGCTCGAAAAAGTATCTAAGGCTTTTGTGGTCAGAATAAATTGCGCTTTTCGTACCGTATAGATAATGCCTCCATATCTTCAAGGCAAACACTACCGCGGCTAACTCCAAGTCATGGGTTGGGTAATTACTTTCGTGTGATTTCAATTGCCTTGATGTAGGATCGTTGTTGGACCCAAACGAGTCGTTCAGAAGAGCTTGTAATCCGATTCAAAGGCGGAATCAGTGAAACGGACGTGGAAACCGCTTGATACACTTAACTCTGTCACTAATATTGATTATAACAATAATTACAACCTGAACAGATTTTGGCAGCACTTCGATACAAATTCAGAAGCGTACCAAATGAATCAACAACTGCCCTATTTATACTACAAGGGGTTTCGCTTGAAATGGTAAAGTCCATTTCGAGCGGAATCACAATGTTCAGATTTCGCTTGAAATGGTACTTGATCATTTCGAGCGGAATCACTACCTTAAACCTAAAAATCTGTTTCTCGAATCTTGGGCACTGATAATCCTATCCTATCCTATTACATGATACAAGACGAAGTCAATAGACGTAGTGCACTAACAGACTCCCCCTCGGATATTGACGAAGTCTTCAATGTCTAGTCTTCAGCATGACACATCTTCGGTCTTGATCATTCTGACTTCTCATCCAAATTGTAACATTATAAGCATCCATCAATCCTTCTCTTCTTCCATCAACTTTCCATCTACAAAAGGGGGAGCCTGAAGTTGATGGAAGAAGAGAAGGATTGTCACCTAGCTTTCCATCTACAAGCTCCTCCTTGCTTCAAGCTTGTCTTCAGACTCCCCCTTAGACTCTGCTCTCGGGATCGTAATCTGGACTATCTGCAATCACTCAAACATCTATAAATACAATGTTTTCATATTATCAATCAAATTCTCTAATCCACTCCCCTATCAACAAACTTCATTGATTTGGCAGTTTCAGCTAATCAAATCGGAAACTAATTCTATAACAATATAAGCATCCAAATCCTTCCACAGTTAATCATCCAAGTCCAAATTAATGATCTTGGAGATATCAGAAACTATTTTTGAAATTTTTTATTTTTAATTCAAGTTTCAAATTAATGAACTTGTTTTATTTTCAGAAACACAATTAGCTTACTTAGATTTTGAAACTCAGCATTTCCGACATCGGTTGTCGAAAATAAAGCAGAATCAAAAATCTTTTTGTATTTTCTGAAAATATAAAGTAGTAAAGAAATATGTACAAACATATTTACAGACAATATTTTTGTTTGAGTTTGCATCAGAGGATGATATCAGTTTTTGACAAGTCACAAGTACCGTTGAGCTTAGTTACACATTAAGAATTAAACAATTCACTTAGATTGTCGATATACTGATCCACTTAAATTTTCATACAAAATTCAACTGATTAAGGATACGAATTAGGTGTTTTAGAGACTTAAACTTATTCATGTGTCCCACCTCTTGAATATACACCTGTATCCAGATCCCAATATTCAGTCTTACAGGTGAGTATACCTAGATGATATCTGTAAGGGGAATAAATTATGAAACCATACGAGTTCAGGTCAGAACTTCCGTTCAGCAGAGAACTCAGGTTTGACTTTAGGTGTGTCCCCTTTAGAGGATCTTTTGTTTCAAGAGCAACGACTATCAATTTTATTGTTTCATCAATTTGCTGAGGGCTGCGCTATGTTTCAAGCAATGCGAAAAGTATTATTCGGGGACTAGGCCATTGCTTCTGCAAAATCAGAAGTCCCAGATTAATACCCCAGATATCACTAAGTATAAAGACCTAGTATCTCAGAAAGAGGGACCTTTCAAACGAGATTTCAGGGGTTACCTATATATCCAAGTAGTGTTCCCCACGAAATAAGCAAGTTTGAATTTAGGTTTATATCCCGAAAAAGTTTACTAAATGTATAAAAATCTACCGACACATCCACGGTGAGATCGTTTATCACATTTTAACTTTCCAATTCTTTAGCGTACTGTAACTGTCTACTGATGTACTATCATTTCCTCTTTTTCTACAAAAACTCAATTTTCATTTTTAATGTTTTTGTCTTTTTGCCAATAGGTTTTTATCATGTTTTTGTCATTTTCAAATTTTCAAATGTTTTTATATTTTCTGACAACAAAATATCTCCCCCTAAAATGCAAAATCATATAAAGAAAATTTGACAACCAATACTGATAGCTTTGTCTCGCCATCCATTCTCTGCTAACTGTGCACCGAATTTCATGAAAAGCAATAATTACCCCCATGATTTACAACCCATTGATTTTCGAAAGTTTGAAAACCATTTTTCAATCTTGTGAAAGTAATCATGTTTGTTCAGCCGTGAGGGTTTCGGTGTATTCAATCAACATTTTTTTTTTTTTACAGAAAACGATAAACTCCCTGTTCAACCAAACCAGGGTTCAGCAACCTCTTCCTGTGCCAGGCTGCCCCAACTTTCATTCTCACAATCTTCGGTTTTGTTGAGCACCTGCACATTCAAAGCATTCAATTACTTGAACAATTTAGCCCAGGTCTGTTGGACCTTAGGCATTTCAACACAGTATTCATCATGTAGCTTCGGAAAATCTTTCTCATCAAAATTTTTTTCAACTTTTTCATCTTTTACCAAAATTACTTGTTTCTTAGCACTCCATTTTTAACCTTTCGGAGTACCTCTTTTGTAAAAATGTGAATCTTTTTGAACATTTTGTTTTTTATCAACAACTTTTGGTTTTCAAAACTCTTTGGGTTGTGTCACATCAACAGATTTTTGCCAACTTTGCGTTGTTCTAAATCTGGGTGTGTGAAAAATCTGTGTTTGTCTTGAATCAGACCTAGTCTGTTTTGGTTTCCAAGTTTGATTTGAAGAAAACTTGTTTGTGTTGTACCTCCAAGTTTGTTTTGAATCAAATTTGGCTGACCTTTGTTTCACACCCTCAGATTTTTGTTTCTCAATATTTTCAGGCTTCTTTTTGTCAACATCCACAGATTTCAGATTCGGACACTTTCGTGCAAGATGTCTAATTTGATCACACTTGAAACATGTTCTCTTGGACACATCTTTGACTTGTGGTTGTTGCTTTTCCTTTTGAACACAAAACTCTTCATTAGACTGTTGTCTAAATTTGAATTTTTCTTCTTCTTCAAAACTTTTTCCTTGAACAAAACTCATTTTTGCCTGAGAATTTGGCACTTCATTTTTCTTCCAATTTTGTTTCCTTTTATAACCCAACCCAGCCTTCATGTTTTTCCTTTTGAAACCAGGTTTATTATAAAAAGTTTTGTGACCTTTACCAGCAAACTTTGGAATCTCAGACTTCTCAATCTCAACCATTTTGAAAACTTTATCAACCTTTTCTGAAATCACATTCTGAATCGGGAATACAACATCTAAGAATAATTTGTCCGATCCAATCATGGTGTAAACCAATCCTTTTGAATCATCATTCACAAGTTTCTCAGATTTTATGTTTTTCAGATACTCATCATGAAAATTACCTTCATTTTCATCCTGTGATTCAGACTTACCTTTTGTAGACTCATCTTTTAAAACGCTATCAACAACCTTACTTACCACCTCTGAATCATCAGCTTCATCAGATTTGGTGTAAGTCACATCGATACTTTCAGGTAATTGGTCAACTATGTTCAAACCTTTTACCACATTTTCCTCATCATAAAAAGTATAATTGTTTCTCAATGGTGGTGTTACCTGATGAAATTCTGAACCAATACTTTTTTTGTTCTTGTCAATATCTTTGTCATCTGGTGTGATGTTGAAAATGCATTCGAGAATGTACGAAGAGTTATGATAACTTTGAAGTTTGGTAACAACCTTTTCTTTTTCAGCCAGAATTTGTTTAAGATTAGCAATTTCATCAACACATTTGTTTAATTCAAGTTGCTTTTCTTTAAACTTTCTCTCATACATTTCTTTAATGACTAAAGTTTCAGACAATCTTTGGTCAAAACATTTGACTTGGCTCTTCAAAGTATCATAAGCCTCTTGTACTCTCTGACTCGACCACTTTAAAGAATCATACTCTTTTTGAAAATCTTGAAATTTAGTTTCTTTTTCAACACAATCAACACATTTTGTTGTACACATTTGTCTATAAACATCATTATCCTTTTCAAGACCTTGACATTTCTGTGTCAATTTTTCAACTTTTAGTTTCAAAATTTCTTCTTTTTCAATCATTTCTTTACATTTTATTTTGAAAACGTTTTCAAGTTTGTTTGTTTCAATATCTTTTGTTTTGATTAATTCATCTTTTTCAATACAGGCTTTGCACATTTCTATGCAATTCCTGCACTTGTTTTCATTGTTATCAACAATTTCAATATTTGATAGATCAGAAGATTCACTTACCTCAGTCTTTTTTAGCACCGGTTTTTCTGTTTCAACTTTCTGATCTTCCTCCTTCTTCTCTTCTTCTTCTACTTTCTGTTGTTCTTCACTTTTCTGTTTTTCTTCAGCAGCAAGCTTTGCAGTAATCTTCACTTCTTCAACCAGCTTTTTCAACTCTTCTTCTTTTCTCTTCTTCATTTCTTCCACCTTTGGGAGACTCGCTTCACAAATTTCCTTTATCTTGTTCAAAAAATCCGGCAAATATTCTTTATCAGATAACCTTCTTGTGTTGAAAGTGGCCTGACTTGGAAACAAATTTGTTACTGCTTCAAAATCCACCTTTGATGGGTCAACAACTGGATTACCCCGTGGATCCATGTAACATTCTAATTCGTCATTCCATCTTTTTGCTCTCTGGGCTTCTTTGAATGATTCTCTGAATTTTTCAATTTCCCATCTCGCATAATCTCTTCTCCACCATAGATCATGATCAACATTAGCCACAAATGCATATCCAACTGCATCTTCTTCAGGGAGAACTTGACTCCAGTCATAACCTTCATCGTCATGAATAACTGCCAAAGCTCTTGATTTTTCTTCAGGCTGCTTCAATCTGGGAGGTTCAGATTTGTTCTGATGATAGATCGCTTTTTTTATAGTAATCTTCCTTGAACGGATTAGCAAGTATCATCAGCATAAGCATTTCTGCACTCACGTTTAAAATGACCTTTCTGTTTGCATTTAAAGCATGTCACTTTGGATTTGTCAAAGCCTAACTTGGTAGATGGTCCACCAATAGACGTTCTTCCAGTGATCTCCATAAAACGTTGTGCCCTCCTCACTGCACTAGCCATACACCATCGTATATCGATCAATTCCATCTCCTCAGGATCGATTTGATCATAGTCTTCCTTCGTCAGATTGGTGTTGCCTATCTTGCCTGCCACAAGGCTCTCATACGATTCAAGCACAGATGCTAAGAATACCATCTGTTGTTTTGCTGACTCTTCACTGAAATTCTGAGTATTCTTCAAATCTACTGCAATGTTGCATTGGAATACATTCTTTGATGCAGATTGGCTCGATGTTGTTGAAAAAGATCCACTGTGAAAACCATTGTGAGGACTTTCATTGTTTACAGAATTTAAGCTTTCTGCAGAAAATGTTGTTCTTGGAGACCCAGCCTGTGGTACATTTCCTCTGTAGTACAGCTCCACATTCTGCTGATGAGCTGAATTGTTGACTTTAGATTTCTTGATTTCCAACTCATGGCTTTCTAGTCTTTCGATAAGCAAATCCACTGTCAAATCTTCAGACTTAATTGTGTTCTTTAACATCAAGGCAAAATATTGCCAATCCATCTCATCTGTCAATGAGTCAAACAATTTATCAACCAACTCCTCTTGAGTGTATGTGATTTTGT
The DNA here is from genome assembly GCA_030545235.1 of Helianthus tuberosus. Taxonomy (NCBI): domain Eukaryota; kingdom Viridiplantae; phylum Streptophyta; class Magnoliopsida; order Asterales; family Asteraceae; genus Helianthus; species Helianthus tuberosus. The sequence goes on from CM060433.1 coordinate 132,826,331, forward strand.
GTCTGGCCAACTCCATCTTTAGATGTCCAAATCTCTCGATCATTTTACAAACAGATTCATTTTTCATACAACCAAATAAATCAAACTCTTTACATAATAGTTTCTTTTTGTTTTTCACAATCTCAGAGGTACCTACACATTTTCTCTCTAAAGCTTCCCATAAACTCTTCGATGTTTTCTCTTGTTCAAGTAGCGAAATAATATCTTCTCTCACTGACTGTTTTATCAATGTAATCATTTTGTATTCAGCTACAACATTTTTTATATCTATTTCTGTGAACTCTTTTTCATCTACTAACTCTCCTCCTTCTTTTACTAGTTTTGTATATCCATATTTTAATTTTAACCAACTTTCAGGAGCAAAAGCTTTTACCCAACCCTCAAACCGATTTTTCCACCAGTTATAATCTTCAATCTTCATTAGCTTCGGTGGTTTCTGTTGGCTTCCATACATATTCTTATATTTCAAATTCTCTGAAATCTCTTTCGAATATTCTCTTGTTTCAGATCTTCTTTCGGATGATTCTGAAGTAAAAGCATTGTAGAACGTGTTGTAAAATTCTTCACCGCTGCTCGACATCTTTAATCACCTGAACAGATAAACAAACACAATCAGTTTAAACAATATCAAATAATCTGAGATAAACTGACACTCGGTTGTCGTGAAATGATCTTGACGCGAAAAAGTTCACTTTCAAGCGGATTATGAATCTCAAGCGAAATCAGATTTTTGGACGGACACCAACTTTCAAGCGAAATCAGGAATATCTCAGTTCAAGTGAAATAACCAACTAATGCATTCAAGCGGAATATCCAACTGATCAGTTTCAAGCGGAATAGCAACTGATCAGTTTCAAGCGGAATATCACTTTATGTTGTTTGAAGCAGAATCAGTACAATTTTGGAGCGGAACCACATGTATCACTTGGAAATTTCAAGCTGAATAGCAAGTTGGAGCGGAATCAGAATATACTCGTTCAAGCGGAATCACTTCTTAGTCCATTTTTACCACTTTTTAGACCGAATTTTATCCTGAAATTCTCAAGGGTTTGTTAAAATGTAGTTTTGTACAATCTGTGAAAAACTCAGGCCATTTTGACCGTAGAAACTTGTTCAGGTTGAAAAAGAAGGTGTAGAAGTCAGAAAATAGATGATATCAAGCTAAACTCTTCATCCTGAGCTCTGATACCACTTGTAGGATCGTTGTTGGACCCAAACGAGTCGTTCAGAAGAGCTTGTAATCCGATTCAAAGGAGGAATCAGTGAAACGGACGTGGAAACAGCTTGATACACTTAACTCGGTCACTAATATTGATTATAACAGTAATTACAACCTGAACATATTTTGGCAGCACTTCGATACAAATTCAGAAGCGTACCAAATGAATCAACAACTGCCCTATTTATACTACAAGGGGTTTCGCTTGAAATGGTCAAGTCCATTTCGAGCGGAATCACAATGTTCAGATTTCGCTTGAAATGGTACTTGATCATTTCGAGCGGAATCACTACCTTAAACCTAAAAATCTGTTTCTCGAACCTTGGGCACTGATAATCCTATCCTATCCTATTACATGATACAAGACGAAGTCAATAGACGTAGTGCACTAACACTTGAAGCATAGGCAATGACTCTACCCCTTTGCATCAAAACACATCCCAACCCTTGGTGGGATGCATCAGTAAATACCACCAAGTCTTTCGTTCCATCCGGTAAAGTTAATACCGGGGAGCTCGACAGCTTTTCCTTCAAGGTTTGAAACGCCTTTTCTTGATCTGTACCCCATGTAAACTTCTCCTTCTTCTTGGTTAACTTGGTCAATGGCAGGGCCAATTTAGAAAAGTCTTGAATAAACCTTCTATAATAGCCTGCTAAACCCAAAAAGCTTCTCACTTCGCTTGGGTTCTTTGGAGGTACCCATTTCATAACAGCTTCCACTTTTGACGGATCCACCAAGATACCATCCGCGTTAATCACATGACCGAGAAATTGTACTTCTCTAAGCCAGAAGGCACACTTAGAGTATTTCGCATACAATTTCTCCTTACGGAGCACTTCAAGAATTTCACGTAAATGGCATGCATGTTCGGCTTCACTTCGGTAATATACTAAGATATCATCAATAAAAACTATAACGAATTTGTCCAACATGGCCCGAAAAACTCGATTCATAAGGTCCATGAACGCGGCGGGCACGTTCGTTAACCCAAAGGACATTACTAAGAACTCGTAGTGTCCGTATCGCGTTCTAAATGCCGTCTTCGCCACATCCTCATCCCGTACCCTTAACTGATGCTATCCGGATCGTAGATCAATTTTTGAAAACCAACTTGCCCCTTGTAACTGATCGAAGAGATCATCGATTCGGGGCAACGGGTATCGGTTTTTCACCGTTAGCTTATTCAACTCTCGATAGTCGATGCACATGCGCATCGAACCATCTTTCTTTTTGACAAAAAGTACAGGCGCACCCCAGGGCGATACACTCGGGTGTATAAATCCCTTGTCTAGCAATTCTTGTATTTGAACCATTAACTCCCGTATCTCAGTTGGGGCCAACCTATAAGGAGCTTTGGCTACGGGTTTGGCATCGGGATACAATTCAATCTTAAAATCCACTTCGCGTTCTGGTATCTTCCAGAAAAACATCAAGAAACTCGTTCACGACTTCAACCTCTTCTATCTTAGGGGTATTCTGCTTAGTATCCACCACGTATGCTAGAAATGCCTTGCTTCCATTTCGTACATACTTGAATGCTTGGACTATAGAACAAAGTTTCGAATTCACATTCCTTTCCCCTTGTATACTTACTCGTTTTCCTCCCGGTGTTAGCACATGTATTACCTTTCTCTCGCATTGAATTTCAGCATGATGTTTAGCTAGCCAATCCATGCCAACTACAACCTTAAATTCTTTCAATACCATGGGAATAAGGTCAATGGCAAACTTCTCATCTTCAATGACAATTTCACAATTTCTACAAACTTCGTGCAGCAAATAACTCTTACTATCTGTTGTCTCTACTTCTAATGGCACATGCATTCTTTCGATTCTAAAAGAGGGGTGTGACACTAATTCACTTGATACAAATGATCTACTGGCTCCAGTATCAAATAACACGTACGTAGGCATCAAGTTTAATAAGAATATACCTGATACAACATTCAGGTGGTCCTTTGTTTCTTCAGTCGTGATCTGAAACATCCTCCCCTTAGCTCTTGGGGCTTCCTCCCTTCTTGCTTCCTTATCGGTTTTCTGTTAAAGCTTGGGACATTCAGCCTTAATATGACCCGGTTGGAAACAGATATAGCATGTTCTGGTAGGATTAGGACATCTATAGTATGGATGTCCTTCTTGACCACAATTATAACAGCACTTCTTCCCTTTTAAACACTCCCCCGTGTGTAACTTTCCACAAGTTTTGCATTTTGGAATGCTACCCTTCGCCTTATCCTTCTAGCCCTGATCTTGAAATTTATATTTCTTTGACGGACTCGAGCTGGGAACATTCTTAGACACTCTCTTCTCACCTCTTTCTACCTGTCATCTTAACTCAATCTCCCTATCTCGGGCCAAGTTAATGAGCTCATTCAAGGTTTCACATTTAGCGGGAATTATGAACTCCCGATACTCAGCCTTCAACATACCATGATTGCGGTTTATCTTCATTCTTTCCGTTCCCGCTATTTCTTTACAAAATTTCAGCTTGTCAAGAAAAGTGTTGGTGATTTCATCAATGGTTTCGTCTTTCTGACGGAGATGTACGAAATCTTCTTGGATCCTGTCAATGGCAGATTGCGGGCAGTGGTACTTTAGAAAAGGTTCCTTGAACTCTTGCCACGTCAAGACTTGAACTTTGTCTTCCCTAATCTCTTTACTATAAGCATCCCACCAGTCTTTAGCTTGGAGTTGTAACAAGCCAGTGGCAAACATCACTTGACCCTCCTTTTCGCAATGACTCCTTACAAACACCGCCTCAGTACTTGCAATCCACCTTTGACATGCTATAGGATCAATTTCTCCTTTGAAAGGTAATGGGTTGCACGCCATAAATTCTTTGTAAGTGCATTTGCGAGTTCCTTTCTTTCCTTGCATTTCTCCAATCATTCCCTTCAACTCGTCCATCTTACTCGCCATCATTGTTTCCAGCACTTCCAACACATGACTTTCCACTTCTTGGGCTAAATGAGGAATACTTGCCTGCATTGCCTTTCCAATCTCTTCCGAAATCATAGTTTTCAGTTGTTCTTGCTGTGTCGCTTCTCCTCATTCGTATCCGCCATCTACACATAAACATCATTCTTTATTTCGAGCATTCATTCATCCTTTCCATCATATAATCATGCTAATAATACATAACTTCCTTTGAAAACTCAACATTCATACATATTATCATTCTTTAGAGTCTTATTATAACGTTTTCAATACTTCCCGTATGATAGAAAACATCAAACAAAACATTACAATTGAAATAGGCTGAAATTGGTCTCCACCGTAAGTTACGGTAGCCACCGTAACTTACGATGGCGTATTTTTCCTTACGGCCCAAACCTACTGTGTTACGGTGGCCAAATGTCTCAGGGGCTACCGTAAGCTACGGTAGCCACCGTAGCTTACGGTGACGCCCAGCATGCTATGGTCGATTTTTATATTTTTGCAGCCATTTTTCTGTCCCGACTTAACCCAAACTGATCCATTTCATCCTACACTTTTCCACATCATCCCGTAACAATTCCATAACATTCCATAACTAAATTATTCGTAATGCAAAACTCAAACTTTAAAGGTACTTACTTGCTTCGCGCCGCGGAACGAACACACACTTCGCACGAGCTTTCGGTTTGAGTTCAAGCATCAGATGCTTGAATCTCTCAAACCTAGGCTCTGATACCAACTTGTAACGCCCATAAATTCTCTTTTAAATTATTTAAATAACAACGCACTTTTCTAACAAAATTTGTACATGACCTATTCGTAAAAGGAGCGGTTCCCTGTTTTTCACATTCGAAATATAAGTTTAACACGACACTTTTCAAAGGACATGATATATACCACCATACAACCTGACACGCATACAAAATTTGACAAATTCAAGTACATAACAAGAACTAAGTCTTTAACTACTAGATATAGATTAAGCGACCAAAATATTAAGCGTTGTCTTCTTTACAAAAGTAGCGGAACATGAGGCGGGTCTTGAAGTGTGTTCGAACCAGGCGAAGCTTGAAAGCTAATCATGAGATTTACCTACATCGCCACAACAAAGTAAACTTATTAGCATTAAAATTCTTTCCTTTAGATCAAGAATTCAACTTACCGACTTGTAACCATTATAACATCCGTAAACTTATAAAATTACTACATACTTTCATTCTTTCGCACAAATATGTTCCAAATGGAACTTCATACCATTCTTTCTATTTCTTTCATTCTCATCCTTCGACCCATTCATAAAAGGGCCCACACAATACTACTTTCATACATGATTCAATTTGACACATTTAAGGTTAAACACAACAACATAATAAAATCATGAATTGTACAAGTAGCGTACCTCGATCTTGGTTCCCTTGTTGCTTCACTTGACTTGAACTCTCTTCCTTAACACCTATACATAACCATTCATACTTTTAATTTATGTCTCATGCCCATTTGCACACACCAATGGATAATACTTCATAAAATTTACACTTGCTTCGTAAACACATTCAATTCACATGAAGTTTATAACTAACAAAGCTAACATCTTTATTAAGGCATTTCATCAAACACTTGGTGTGCGTATCATTAACAAAGCATAAGGTACAAGTGTTCAAAGCATGATCCTACTTGTTCACTTTCTAGTCTAACAATTATCAACCAAGTTCATATCTTTTTTTCATCCTACCTTATCTCATCTAATTTCTCTATAACAATTCAAGGTCATGTATCAATTTTCATCTAATGGCATACACGCAAAGCATTATGTTTATGATTCCTTCACAACAGTTGGGTAATACACTTAAATCATTCAAACCAATCTGAAATCAACAATAATTTCGACTACTATGAAACCCTAACTCTCAATTACATGATATATCCACATAATTTCGTGATTGGGTTAAAACCCACTTTCTACAAATCATTCAAATCAGAAATTTCTACTTACCAATCGTTGAACAAGCTCAGATTATTCGAATTTTGAGTTCATGCATCCATTTGGGCTCTTAATTCCCTTTTGATTTTGAGAATTTCATGAAGTTAGGGTTTGTCTCCTTGGCCCCCTTGCTCTGATCGATCCACACAAACACACCAGAGTGTGTGTTTGTGTTTTTCTTTTATTTATTTGTTTTTATTAAACTTCCATCCTTTTTAACAAGTTTAGTCCCTCTAATTACTTAGATTATTTATTTGTCATATAACCTTCCTTCTAATCAAGTTACTAACATATATGCTTAACTAGGTTAAATATAACATGTCTAGACATTTTAGGTAACATAAATAAATTGCATATTTTGGGGTGTTACACTCTCGAACGGCATCGGTGACGACCCCTGCTGCAAGCAAGGTTTCTTTTTCTAAGTATTTGAAGAGTTCTAGGCCTTCGGTTAGCCTTGCTTCAAAACATGTTTCTGTAAGTTATCCAAGGACATGCATCTTGTTTATGTTTTGTGTTTCTGTTGTTTGTTTTACATTACCTTGTTTCTTTTTTGTATCTCTACTTCCCCCGCCCCCCTCTTTCCTTTCTGTTTAAACAAATAGAAGTTGGTCAAGATTCCCACCAGTCTTTCTATTCCTTCTGCTTCAGCGGCCTCGTAAGATAAAAAGCGTGTTAAAGCTACCGAACCTGTGGATGATGTTAATATTGCATCCAGTGCCCCCTGCCAAGTTGTTGGATCAAAACCGAGCTACCTTTCCTTTTTCCTTGGTTTTGGCTCCCTTGTCTGGAGAAGGTTATTCGGCGCCCTTCGTCCCGGATTGGGAGATCACTCCCTCCACCATCATCAATACCAGGGATGTTTCTTGGGATTCTATTTCAAATGTCCCTCCATCTCAAAGATATACTAACTCGCCACTAGACTTGCGTATCTTCGAGGATCATTATTGTATGGTTGTATGTGAGGGTTTTACCAACGGTGCACGCATGTTTGCCCGTATGAAGGCTTTGGAAATGAGAATGAGGATATGATACCTTGTCTATCTACATCTCAGTCCTTTGCTTCCAATTTGCAATCTCGTTTCATCAATGCTGAAAGATTGCTTGCAGAGAAGGAGGTATGGTCTTTTTGTGTTACATGTTGATGCTTTATTTTGGTGCTATCGCTTCTTGTTCCTTGGTGTTGTGGCCCAGATTGTTCAAAGTCTTGGAATATTTTCAGGGCGCGGAGTCATCGGTTAGGGACAAGGAGATTAATTGGAAAAGGGAACATGAGATGTTATTAGAGCATCAAGAGAAGTTGGAGGATGATCTTAAGTATTTTCAAACCGTTTATTCTGATGCCTCGAAGTATGTTGAAAGTTTACAGGATGAGATGGTAATGATTCAAGATCATAACCAAAAGTTCGCTTCTCACAAGCATTGGTTGGTGTCCTAGGGTTTTAACCGATTTCTCACCCGTCTTATTAGGACTCCTGAATACCATGATTCGTTGGAAAAGCTTTATCAGGCTTATCGGGATGTGGGGCACCAATCCGGACTGAAGGACGGATATACTTATTCTTCTAAGGGCCTAGACAGGAAGCAGACCTTAAAATATAATTCCAAGCCCAAGAAGCAGCTTGCCAAGCTTTAAGAAGAGTTAAACAGACGCCCCCCTGCAATGTTGGAGCAACTTTTTTCTAATCCTTCCACGTCTATCCCGGAGGTTAAAGCCCTGTTTTCTTTACCCGATTCCCCATCCCATCGATGATCCAACTTTTTGAAGCCAGGAGCAACAAATCTTATGGGATACTCTTATTCGGACTGGCTTGGATATCTTGACACTAGGAGATTAAGAACCAGCTACTTACTACTCATTGGGTAGTGTGGGACTCAGATTTCTTGAAAATCAAAGAAACAATCTGTGGGGTCACTATCTTCCGTAGAAGCTTAATATGAGCAATGGCCGCCGCTATAAGTTAAATTTTATGGATGCGATGGCTCTTACAACAACTAGAAGTCACTGAAACTAATCTAAGCACCCTTTTATGTGACAACCTAGCAGTCAAAAACATTGCCAACAATCCAGTCTTCCATGAGTGAACGAAACACACAGAGATGGATTGTTACTTCGTCAGAGAATGGGTTATGTCTTGAGACATAGAGCCGAAATACATTAATATAAAACTACAAGTGATTGACTTATTTACCAAAGCCTTGGGATCATGACAGCTCCAATCTCTATTTGACAAGTTGGGTATTTATGACTTCAATGCTCCAACTGAGGGGGAATAAAGTAGATAGAATTTATTTTATCTATCTTTTCTTTCTTGTTGGGATTACCCATATATATAATTTCCTTGTTTAGCATTGCTAGGTATATTTATTATTACTTTTTTTTTTAATGACGAAAATTCTATGATTATAGAACAAGGGCCAACAAGCTGTAAAACCCAAAAGTACAAGGAACAAACAACAAAAGGGAACAAAACTAAAACAAAACAAAAACTACATACTTCATTTTATGATATCTCTGATATTGAAATCCTTCCACCTCTCCCATACTAAGTTCTTCATTTTTGCTCTTTCTTGGTTGTAATTCTCTATTCAAGCAGTCAGAAATAAAATAGTGAAATAGAGTATTTGGTCGAAATCAGTTTCGTCAGATCCAGCCTTGTTTTGTGGGTTTTCATAAACCTACTCAGTTTGGAGAAAATAAAAATAATTAGTGAGAACCTTGTATAACCTATGGAAAAAATAGTGAAAATCTATATAAAAAAACAACAGAAAAGATTATTGGATCCACACTATATGCATACAAGAATGTGTACTTTTATTGTTTGCGTTAGTGCGTGGATATTAGGTATGTGAGGAAAAATATGACGTGTAATTGGTTATAAAGATGAGAGTTAAATGTACCGAGGAACATCCTAGTCATATTATTCCATATTCTCAATGCAATACAATGAAAAAGGAGAGAATAGTTATCCATAGCATGGGCCAAAAAGTTAACACAAGTGACTCTGTCTTTTTCGTACTTCTTTTGATGTAAGAACAGTTTTGATTCGTTGTCTTTTATAAGATTTTAAACATTTAAACTTAGAAAATATATCACATTTTTAATTTGTTAACATGTAATAGCAGTAACAGTCGCATTCATTGTGGTAGTAGTCGAAATAGTAGAATTGGCATCGGCGTTGGTGGTTGTACTGGTAGTTATTATTATTATTTCCTAGAAAAAAAATGTCACTAAGGGTTAGGGCCGTCTCAACTTTTTTGAAGGCCTAAAGCAAGATAAAAAATGGGCCTTCACAACGAAAGTAAAAGAAAGTGAACTGTTTTAGGACACTTATAAGCCGACTTTGACAACTGATTTGACCGATTCAGCAATGAACAAAACCCAAATACATGTGGATGTCGATTCATTTTCCCAAAAAAAAATTGCATTCGTTATTTTATTTGGGTTGATTTGCCGCCTTCCAAAACCCTTCTTATATTCTTCTTACTAGGTTATAGACACGTGTGTTACACGGGTTGTATAAAGACATTTTATACAATTGATAAATGTATATAACTAATAAGATTACCCGAGCTTCGCAGCGGGTTTCAATGGGTACCAGGTCAGTTCGATGTGGTACTGGCACTCGAAATAGCAACCGAAAGAGGCAAGCACAAGAGGATATACACATTGACTGATAAACCAAAAAGATGAATATCGGTAGCGATATCGATGTTGTCCTGCCGGTACTGGTTCAGTTCATCATTGTAAAGTTAGTATACTATACTCGCTACAACTTACGGTACCAAAAAGTTCTCTGTTGCAAATACAACTCCATCTTCAACGAACTTTATACTGTTACTTTGAGAAAACCAAAAAATGAATACGTTACAGGTACATTGTTGGGATATCGGTCAGATCATTTACGGTAAAGTTAAAGTATATTTGACTCGTTCGAAAAAAGTTATAAATGAAAAACGAAATATACTGAAAGGTTTTATAATTATTATAATAATAAAAAAGAAACCAAATTAATTATAATAATAATAATAATATAATTAAAAAACTAATAGTTAAAAAAAGTAATAAAAAGATATTTGTTAAAGTAAAATAATAACATTTAAATTATAAACTACTGTTCATATTAGAGATTGTAATACTAATAGTAATTCGTTCATAAATTGGTAAATACAACTAAAATTCACAACAAAATTTCAAGGTTTCCACACATGACTTAAATGCTAACAATATCAATACTTGTGAGACATATGATTAAGTAACACTTCAAGTTTTTTTTCCCGAAGATTAAATTCCAGCTCAAGCTCAGCTTTGGGCAACCTGAAGATCACAATTATAGAAATGCAAAGAACAAACAAAAGCTATAATGATAACAGTAATAATTATGGTTAGCGTGTGAAAAGTGAGTTGCTTTAATAAGGCGAGCAGAATAAGTAAGGAATATCCTGAATCTTTCTCCTCTAAACGACAGTGAAGTCCTAAAAATATAGTGGTAACGCGTTTTTATTTTGTGGGTTTGATATGCTAAATAATAAATTAGTAAATACAAAAAAATAATCTAATAAAATTAAACTGAAAAGAATTAAAACAAAACAAAAGAAAGGGCAGTAAAAAAAGAAGAAAAAAAGGCAATAGTTTAGCATGTTAAGGTCGAAAATTTGCTGATTTAAATATGAGAATTTAACAGGGCATAAAATTAGAACAAATCTGTGTGAACCCATCATAAGTTGAATGGTTAAGACATTCAAACACCATTTAGGGTTGTATTTTTTTTTCTATCTATGTTGTTTTCTAGTGCTTTAAAACACTGACTATTGATTTAAGATGCGGTGTATTTCTAAATAAAAATAGTTAGTTAAAATGGCATGGGTCATATAAAAAGCGACTCGAAGTGTATCTGAATACTTACAACCTCTTAAGTCTCTTTACTAAGGCTAATAGGTGTGGAGTGACGACATGCAATGACGAGCGCTAAAGGGCTCTTGTTTTGGACCCCATTTTTTAGCCTTGTTGGCCCAATCAAATTCATCCAAATGAAGGAGGGTACCAAGAGGCTTGGCTCCACACCATATTGCCTAAAGAAGTTAGAATAGTTTTTTTTTCATAATAAAGTTATTTAACCATGTTCAACACATTGATTATTTATGTTTAAAGAAATTGAAACAAAAAATATCAGTGGCCAACCCGTATAAAAATATTACCAATTTATTCTCTGGAAAAAAATAAATTAAAACTTAAGAGTACAACATCTTAAGAAATATATTTTTTTTATGTTTTTAATGAAACTTAAATTAATAATAAATCAAACAATAGTGTTGAAAGAAGGATTATGTACTTTCAGCACCAAAGCAATAAGTTGATTCTCTGATCGGCTGTGCTAGCTCTAAGCTCTGGCACTATGTCGATGGCGGCCACGATGGTCAATCGCATGCCCCGATATATGAGAGTAATAAAAAAATCGCATGTCAATGTGTATGTGCAATCTCAGATAAGTTTTCACCCACCCAAATAACTGTCATTTTGATTACACAGTTTTAACAGAGTGAAATCACCAAATCATATTGAAATCCTTTTACCTGAAAATTCTAAAAAAACTAACCATAGATAGATGATCATGTCCCTAGATAGTGCTTATTCATGTATGTGATTTGCATCTCACACCTCTAAAATAGAACTCTCTATCATAGAACTATTCCCCCAAGCAAACATTCAAAGTCACGGGTCACCTCTAAGGCTCTAAGTCGTCCACATGAAATCCTAGAAAAATAAATGTAGAGGTAAGGTAGACTGAAAGTTTCTTCGTAAAGAAAACAGAATTTGTGAATACTTTGAAGTTTGAACTATAAAAAAGAGAAGAAACAAATAACACCCCATTTGTGAAGTCAATTTTATTTACTTTTGTTTTGTTGGTTATTGTTTAATCAAGTTTTATAATTACACAAAAAGGAGCACAAGAAACAACACCTTTAATGGATTTAGGCAGGTTAAAAAGAATGAGAATGAAGAGGTGACATACCAAATTCCGTGTGTCTACTAAATCCTAACCGAATAACAAATCCATGATGTGAGTCCAGTGGCATATTCCCTAACATCAGAAAAAAAACTGCAAAATAAAAAATTGAAAGTAAAATGATGCACTACCAGAAAAATGGGCAATTGTGACCAAAATTTGCTACTGAAAAGAAAATAGTAGCAAATTTAGTGATTGATTTGCCACAAAAATGCAAATACGTGTATTTAGTATGATACGGTAACAAAATGGTAGGAAATTTTGCCACCGTTTACTTTCGGTAACAAATTTGTGGAAAATAACAAATAATTTTAATAAGTATTATAAAAATATATCTAAATCATCATGTATCTTTTAATTGCGACCATATTAGTAGTGGCAACATTAAAATTTAATTAGGCGGGATAATTTTTTAATGGATCCGCGCATTTCAAAAATTGATTAATTAGGGTTTAAATCAAAGAACTCTACCAAAATTCTAAATTGCTGCTCCCCCTCCGCTCCCTTACGTCTGATTTGATTGAAGAACTCAGCCTCTTGCAGAACAAACACAAGCTATTTCACCTTTCAGGGCTGCTCCCCCTCCCCTCCCTTACGTCTGATTTGTTTGAGCTACTTAACCTTCAATTCCCAATGGTTTCGCTTCCTTAATCCCACTTGCAACTACCCTAAAAGCTTCTGTTCGCGTTCATTCTTGCAAATAGTCGGTAACCTTAGGTAAGTTAGCATGAATCCTTTAGACTTTTGATATAGAATTCAGTTACTTTGCAAGTTAGCATGAATCTTGTTTAGTTCATGTGATTTTATGGCTTGTTTGACCAATTTTAGTTCATTTTTATTTACAAGATTTAACCATGCCCACCACATGTTTGATGAAACGTCTCAATGAATTTTTTTTGCAATTTTTGCTTGTGTGTTTGCTCAAATTTTGCTGCAATCAGGTAGTTAACAACCTGACCAAAACATTGCTTCTAAAATGGGATGATGCAGAGTGTATGGTTCTGGAAGTTGCAATGCAACCAATGACATTTTGTTTAACTAAAACTGATCATTTGGAACCTAAAGTTACTCAATTTGTGTGTTAATGATATAACTTATTGCTCTCCATATCTTTTTGCATCTTATGAATTTTATGATGTTAGATTATCTATTGCTTAGTTTCACCGTTTGACATTATGATCTTTTGATCTTTTGATCTTCTTTTTACTGTGGTCAAAAGACAGGGATACTTTAGTGTTAAAAGGATGTTACGTTTATGATATTATAACTGTGACAACCCTCATAATTTCATGTATTCCGTACATTTTATTAATGATAATTAATGTGCTTGACGACTGTGTGGAATTACTTAACTGATTTCTGATATCTGTGTTATACTTACATGTGCATGTTAACATACTAGTAGTATACATAAAAGTTACTAAAAAGTCCTGTGTGTTTTCCTGAGTATTGAAAAGTAAAAACCTTACAAAAATATATAAATAGGACGCCTTAGGGATTAATTAAGCAGTTTAACGAAACAGTTTCGAACCGAACAACCGGACTTTACCCGGAACATAAAAGTAATGCCAATGACATTGTTTACACCTTTAGGAGCTAGTTAGGGTCCTCGAATACCCTAACATCCGTTATATTACATAACACACTATTACACTAATTTAGATACCTAACTAAATTAACTAAACACTAACTATATCATTCAAAACAAACCATAAATCCCACCCCCTTACCAATCGGTCCCTCATAGGGAACACACTTCTTACAATTGTGAATATTTTATTTGATAATGTCCCATATCAAGATTACACATTACCTAAGGGTTATTTGTAAATGTTGGTCCATAAATAAGCCTAAGGGATAAGAATTCTCATACATTTCCACACTTTAAAAAAAAATTCATTCTCCTTCCCTCCTCTCTTGCAATCGGCTGAACATATACACACACCCACCATCACTTTTCAATTTTGAACAAGGCCTTTTACATACAACCAAAGGTGAAGGATCACATACGAGGAGACCCGGTGTTTACGGAATCGCAAGGACCTCTCTACAACGCTATTAACCACCTAGTTTTCGCTTCGATTCTTCTCTAGCCTTGAGCTAGTTGTAAGTGATGCTAAACACTCTCTTGTTCTTGATTTAAGTGGTTAATAGTTGATTTAATGGCTGAAAATTGAAACACTAAAGAACCTAACATAAAGTCTTGGACAAAAGATGAATAAGTTGGATAAAGAAGATAAGTTATGTGTGTAAATGATGTTAGAATTATGTTGTTATGATTCTTGTTGATTTCTTGTTGAGTTACTTGTTAATATTGATGTTTGATGTTGTTATGACCACTAATTATGCTAACGGAATCAATCGAACACGTCATAGAAGATTAAAGAATGAAATTAGAATATGTCCAAGTTTTACAGCCAACTTCAGTTGGCTGTAAACAGGTCACAAACTCTACGAAAAACTGATATTTTGAGTCTAAAACGTGTTATTATGAAATACGGTTATAATGGCACCGGAATCGTAATTTTTGGACTTCGTTTACTATTTTTAAAGCGTCATTTCGTAACAGCAGCTAGAGCTGCATTTTTCTGTTAAAAATATGAGTTTTGTTTTCTGTCATAACTTGGGTTCGGTGTAGAGTTGGAACATGAAACTTGTACTGTAGATGACCACCGATGTATTTGTAATTACCCCACTGGTATTTCGTAAATCGGACGCTTGATGAATTTTAAATAATTTATCCCGTGGACTGTGGTAAGAAAATATAAATCTGAGTTCAGTCCGGAAAATGAATTGTTATAAAATATTGGTAATGAACCGGACCCCGATATTTTTACACAATAAAATTTGGAACGTTTGAGGATTTCTGTAAAAATTTGGGAATTTTTGGAATAATTTAACTATTTTATTAAAATGTCCGAAAACAGCCCGGTTTTGAATATTAATGCGGAAATGACATAAGTTGTGATTTGCGTGTCTAAATGTCGAGTATGCTATCTGTGAATGATCTAACATGTTATATGTGTTACGTGCACTATCGTATGTTTGCTTATGAGTGGGGAATGGATGGGAAGTATATATGGGCATAAACAGTTAAAGTAATGCATGCTATGTGATAGATAAGTGTAGAAACTTTGTGCTCTATTTGAAAATCACTGAATGACTAACTGGTAAATCATACTAGGACGTGATTGACCGACCATGACTGTTAGCTATATTTGAGAATCTAACCGAGCAAACCGAGGTGAGTTCACACTTTCTACAAGGCATGGGATTCCCGGTGGTTTGGGAATGGGTTAAAGAATTTAAAACTAAATCTACATATCCCCTTGGGAAGATATGTACGGCCATCCTCCATAGATAGGATGCCATTATTAATCCTACGAATTCTCCTGATGCAGAATACGTACGTTCGTCCTCCTGGTGCAGGACAACAACCTTAAAACTAGCTAGACAAAACTCTATCATGAAGTCCCTCAATTTATATCGACTTAATCGCCGAGGCCAATGGCGAGCGGGTTATTAGCTAATAGCGCTATTAGGTTTAACAAACCTCACACCGTGCCGTTTGGACGGGCGTGTACTAATGGACTATGGCAAACTGTCAGTGATGATAGACACTGATGTAGGGCACAACTTGTCACACCCCGAAATAATCAGAGCTGGCGTGACTGGACTGGTATCTTCATTGCACAGCGGAAGCAAATAGTTAAGTCTTTCTAGAAATTGAACGCCCGCTAAGTACTCGATTCTCCAATGTTTCTCCTATTCCAACCGTGCCTTAACTTTGAAATGCAACCTGAGAAAGAACATGTGAGAAAAATCAACAAAAAGTTGAGCGAGTTCATAGTTTGTTTATAAAAGATTTAAATAAATCTTTTTAAGTAACCGGTTTTTGAAGTATTGTTGAGAAAACGAATTTAAAATCATTTTCTTGCCAAGTTATATGGAAACGTTGTATATGTAATGTTCGTATAACCGTCAATGCCCACCCTGACTTTGACTCCATACCCGCATAATCCTATGCCTTGAATATGTATAAAACATGGTGTTTAATTTGTATAAATCAAGTATTTCTGTAAGGATGTATGTATAAACCTTTGAAATATGTCTGTATGTATAAATGTCCATGGTATGTAGCAATAAGGAAAAAGAGATCACCACTGGGTTGCAAGGCCATTGGTATGTGTGAAAAAGGTGCAGGGAAACTCAAACCTAGCAAATTTGTTACCGGGCTTCCGGCTGGAAGACACAGTCACCACTATGGGCCGCCCCGGCCTCACGGGTGTGGGCTTGCTACACCCAAATAGATCTATCACTCTTGTGTCCCTCGGTCCTATAATAAGGATTAATGGCCTCAAGTGTTGTGCCCACCCTTCACATGATCTAGTCTAGTTGTAAAACCCTCCTTAAGCTAACCATACCATGTATAAAAATGTCTGTAATAGTTGTAACATACTTGGTACTCGTTCTCACCAAGAGTGCTTTTTGTATTTTTGTATTCTCAAATTTCATCATACTTGGTACTCGTTCTCACCAAGAGTGTTTCTTGTTATTATATCATTTGTAAACATTGTAATATGTATTTTACCCCAGCCTCTAAGGCTGAACCTCCCCAGCCTCTAAGGCTGAACCTCTAGTATAATCCATTCGTAACATAATTTAGAAATATGAGTTTTCGTTCGTTCAAAACTTTGTATGTTCTTGCCAAACGTGCATGTCTTTCCACCCCGAAAACATTTATAAAAATGTAAAATCCATAAAAAGATGGGGTTATGAACTCACCTGAATTGCCTTGTGCAAGGCTAGCTAATTACGACTTCGTGATGTCGTTTCCAAGATGAGACTCGCTAGCGTGCATTCTACAATATTCCTAACATTGAATATCTTATAAGTTTCTAAATAAATACGGTAACTAAACTACGTGTCACCGAGCTTTACCGAATCGTTAACCGAACGATCCGTTGATATGTTGACTTAATAAAAACAATTAAGTTATACTTGTTAAGTTTTGTTTACTAAGTCTAGAAAGTACTTAGTTTTCGAGAAATTCGAATATATAAATATTTATAAAAATATAAATATATCGATAGGATAGTGGTTGTCGTTCCGAGAGGTCGTATGTGTATGTGACGAGTGTTTTATGAAAAGAATATATAATAAACTCGTATTATATATCGTATGTCATTTGAGGCGTTTGAAATAAATATAAAAGTCTATATTTATTTTACAAAAGGATTCATCGAGTTGTTAGAACGTTTGAAATAAATATATACTATATTTATTTTTATAAAAGTGGATCCGTGTTGTTCGATATCCGAAATAAATATATAAGTTATATTTATTTTTATAAAACGAATTCGTGTCGTTGAATATTTCGAATAAATATATATATACTATATTTATTTTAGTAAAAGAATCGTCGTGTCGTTGATTGTTGAAATAAATATACACTATATTTATTTTTATGAAAAGGAGTCGTAATATTCGTCATTTGAAACAATATAAATAATTTCATTGATTTTATAAAAGTTTTGTCGAATTTTCAAGGTTTTAAAATAAATATAGTAACTATATTTATTAGTTGTGAATAACATCGAATCGTCGTTTTTAGCGAGTTGTAAAGTATCGTCAAAAGACATGCTCGTATTTATTTTTCTAAAAGAGTATTCGAATCCGATAGTTTACTTAAAACGCGTTGTATATTACGGATTTTCTCGAAAATTGGGCAGAGTTTCCTTTGTTTTTGGACGCCCCGACAACACAAGTTGTCGTTATTTTTATCAAGATTCAACAAGATTCAATCAAGATTCAACTATATGAAATTTTGCCAAATATATATCAAATGTAAATTATAGTTAAATCGGTTCGAGCTCGTTCACGTAAGATTAGATCTATATAAAACACAAATATTAAACGCGACACTAACTATTACCACTCTTCGTGTCGAAACGTCGTGTTGTTTGACTGAGTTGAACCGCTTAGTTTGACTCGGTTGACTGAACCGTCCGACCCGTTTGACCAGCTTGGCCCGTTGACCCGAACCATTGACCCGTTTCACCAGCTTGGCTGAGCTCCTAACTGACCCGAAACATGAACATTTTAACATATTTCAACATTATATATATGAAATAGAAATAACAGAGGAGAGGGGTTCACCGATGAGTCCCGTCGGACCGAACCCAGAACCCGAACCACGAACCAAGAGACTCGAGCTGGAACGAGATCAAAACTAACCCGAAATTCCGACCCGAGACCGAACCAAATCTTCTCGTAACATACTCTGAATCCGCGACTTGAATGGAATCACTCGAACTCGAAACTAAACCCGAACCAAACTCAAACTGGCAATATCATCATCATCATCGATCCTCTTTGACAGTGAAACATATCTTCATCAGAAAAGAATAAGAAAATAGGGATTAAAATACGATCACTTACCGGGGTGAAGTACCGCCGCCGTCACCGTCGGCCGCCGCCACGTATGGCGGTCGGCACCTCCTTCTCTCCGTCGCTCTCTCTCTCTGTCTCGTCTCTCTCTCTCTGTCTGTCTCGTCTCTCTCTCTCCGATGTCCCTCTCTCTCTCTCCTCAATGTCTGCGTGTGTGTGTGTGAAGGATGGGGCTACGTGTGGTGTGCTCGTCGGTGAGCCGGAGACAAACTGGTGGTCGGCCGGACTTTACTCCGGTGATCGGAGCTGTGTGAGAGAAAGAGAGCAGTGAGATGATGTCTATGAGAGTTTTGAGAGGAGATGAGAGATGTGTAAATTAGTGAAGGTTGTGTGGGTTTTTATATAGAGTTTTCAATGATAAACAAGATCCATTATTTCATGAGTGGTCTAATTAAACAATTGCATTTCTTGATAATCAGTAGTGGAAGAAATGAAAGTGGGAATTGAGTTGGCCTTGTCTGGTTTTGGCGCTAATGATGAAGAAGATGGGCATTTGTGTTTGTGTATATAATATCGAGAGGATGAGAGGAGATGAATAAAGTGTCTGCACAATTTAGCTGTCTTTGTGATGATTATTGTGCTCAAGAATCAAAGGGTATACCCCTTTTAAAAAGAAAAAGTTAGGTATTATTGGTATTGTGAGTTGGTGATCGGCTGTCCACAAAATTTCATTAAAATATTACATTTGCCATAATTGTCATTCTTTTCATTTGTGTACGGACAATAATTTGAAAAAGAAAGCATGGTTGCTTTTTTCTAGAACATCATGATTACATGTTATCATGATTTTATGGGTATGGATGAATATGCACGAATTGTTATAGGTTCCATACTAAATTTTAGTGGAAAATAAATTGACGTTGTCAGTATTTTGTACGGTATCAATTCGTTGACGTTTGATGTTCCGCAGATTCCACGTGAATCTGCATACACGTTATGTAAAGTCGAATAGGCGTTCCTAGGCACTCCAAAGGCCTACCTGTTAATCACGTAATTAAGAGTCGTAAATCGCCGGTTGTCACATTCTCCCCCTGTTAATGAAATTTCGTCCTCGAAATTTAGGCTATGTTAACTCCTCAGAGTTACCTTATGTGTAGGTAAATACGAAGAATGTTAAAGGAAACAAGGCATACTGATGCAGTCACCAGGGTGACCAAGTTAGAGGTCCAACAATGAACAGGAACTTCGACCAATCGAATTCCAAATGAACGTTCACAATATGTAAATGAGTTCTAAAAGCAATAACATCCACTGGATGAACTTAGAATCAACAATCTCAAATGTAATAGTTTGCATGAAACGCCCGATCGTGATCAGCACAAGCTGCAGGTTATACTGACGCCACAAGGTGTCGTAATGAATGAAACAATTCAATAAAGTGGTGATCGAACAAGTATCACCTGTGTTTTGAGATTAAATGAAAGCGCCATGAAGTAAATATGATTGTTTGTTCCAACAAACATCGAGAGATTTTCAATTGAAAATGGAACATCAAATAAATAATGTTTTCGATCGAAGATGAAGAAGCAATAATATCGCAAAATGTTCGATCGATGTTGAAAGAACCGTTAGTAGGTACACTGGAATATGGAAATAAATTTGTGTACCACTGTCTTAACACACGATTGTGCTAAGACTGTTGTAATATGATAAACCAAAACGGATTTGAAACAATTCAATGAATAATTAATTAAATCCGTGCATGAGATATGTAAACGAGTTTAGCGCAAGCTTCAAGTAAGTGAAAATACCACCACAAGGTGTCGAAATCAACAACAATTTAATGGAGTCGAATGCCAAACAAGTTTACTTCGACTCGGAACAATGAAACACTTGTTAAAACGAATTTTGAATATGATGCTCCCAATACATCATATGATGCTCTGAAGTGAATATGTGTAATGGACAAGTTCAAACAATTGAACTTGGTTTTAGCGCAGGCCTACAATAAATACATGTATAGACAAGAAAACTTTCGGCATGGTCACAACGAAAAACCATGTATGTATCTTGGAAAGAAAATAAATTTCAAGAAAATGTGTTGACTTGATAACAAAGGAGCCAACAGTTACAATAATGCGGGTCATTCGAATCACAAATCGATAACTAGATTTAGCAAGATAATATTTGAACTTTGATGAAACGCTTATTCGAAACGAAACCACATGCGTAACAAACCGATGCATGCGTAACATATGAATTTTTCAATAAATGAAGCAAATGAATATTCGCTATACTGAAAGAAATGATCGTGATACAATGACCATTAAGAGGAGTAGAGATACGAAAATCTACTCAATAAATGTGAAAGTCGAAATTTTCAATAAAAGAAATTTAAGGATTTTACTCGGGGTTTCATGTGACGACCAGTTGTTAGGTGACATTACCATGGAATGTCGAACATAGCGTATTCGTCGTTAATAAGATAGGGGGAATACGAAGGCATACGTCTTCTCCTTAGTATGACCCGTGTCGTTGCAGGATCGCGTTCCAAGCCGCCGCTTCCTGATCGTTAGTTCTCCTGCTGGAAGGAATCTAGCGCCGTCGTTAAATTGTGCCGTCGTGTCTTTTCAAAGGCCTCGCCTCGATAGTCGTATGTGTCATACTTCAACCTCCGTTGATGTATAGCTTAAGTTTCACGTATACTTGTGCACTAGCGTTTCGTTATGCGTAGGCTGCCTATCTGGAAATTTAAAATATCATAGACAATATGGATAATAGTGTGCACCCGAGTTAATATTCGCGGTTCCTATGTGGTGACCTTTAATGAACTTCAACATAAGTTTCCGAAGGTCTTAAATGTATGTTTCCTAAACTCTCAGAGTTCTGTGTACTGTATGTAATTGTTTTATGTACCGTGTGTAAAACACCACAATAGCGTATGTTTGGAAACAAAATTTTTACTGTTTGTTTTTCGACAACGGTTGGAGACCATATTCGAGTACTAGGCATTCTGTATGTATTCAATGTCTTAATAGTCTAAGTCCCAGAGAAAAAGTGAGGTTAGAGCCTAGGTATTCCTACAGAAAACCTTATTCGCTGTAACCTATAGCTCTGATACCAATCTGTCACACCCCGAAATAATCAGAGCTGGCGTGACTGGACTGGTATCTTCATTGCACAGCGGAAGCAAATAGTTAAGTCTTTCTAGAAATTGAACGCCCGCTAAGTACTCGATTCTCCAATGTTTCTCCTATTCCAACCGTGCCTTAACTTTGAAATGCAACCTGAGAAAGAACATGCGAGAAAAATCAACAAAAAGTTGAGCGAGTTCATAGTTTGTTTATAAAAGATTTAAATAAATCTTTTTAAGTAACCGGTTTTTGAAGTATTG
This sequence comes from Helianthus tuberosus, assembly GCA_030545235.1. Lineage (NCBI taxonomy): Eukaryota > Viridiplantae > Streptophyta > Magnoliopsida > Asterales > Asteraceae > Helianthus > Helianthus tuberosus. The sequence continues at coordinate 132,848,261 of CM060433.1, forward strand.
TTGAGAAAACGAATTTAAAATCATTTTCTTGCCAAGTTATATGGAAACGTTGTATATGTAATGTTCGTATAACCGTCAATGCCCACCCTGACTTTGACTCCATACCCGCATAATCCTATGCCTTGAATATGTATAAAACATGGTGTTTAATTTGTATAAATCAAGTATTTCTGTAAGGATGTATGTATAAACCTTTGAAATATGTCTGTATGTATAAATGTCCATGGTATGTAGCAATAAGGAAAAAGAGATCACCACTGGGTTGCAAGGCCATTGGTATGTGTGAAAAAGGTGCAGGGAAACTCAAACCTAGCAAATTTGTTACCGGGCTTCCGGCTGGAAGACACAGTCACCACTATGGGCCGCCCCGGCCTCACGGGTGTGGGCTTGCTACACCCAAATAGATCTATCACTCTTGTGTCCCTCGGTCCTATAATAAGGATTAATGGCCTCAAGTGTTGTGCCCACCCTTCACATGATCTAGTCTAGTAGTAAAACCCTCCTTAAGCTAACCATACCATGTATAAAAATGTCTGTAATAGTTGTAACATACTTGGTACTCGTTCTCACCAAGAGTGCTTTTTGTATTTTTGTATTCTCAAATTTCATCATACTTGGTACTCGTTCTCACCAAGAGTGTTTCTTGTTATTATATCATTTGTAAACATTGTAATATGTATTTTACCCCAGCCTCTAAGGCTGAACCTCCCCAGCCTCTAAGGCTGAACCTCTAGTATAATCCATTCGTAACATAATTTAGAAATATGAGTTTTCGTTCGTTCAAAACTTTGTATGTTCTTGCCAAACGTGCATGTCTTTCCACCCCGAAAACATTTATAAAAATGTAAAATCCATAAAAAGATGGGGTTATGAACTCACCTGAATTGCCTTGTGCAAGGCTAGCTAATTACGACTTCGTGATGTCGTTTCCAAGATGAGACTCGCTAGCGTGCATTCTACAATATTCCTAACATTGAATATCTTATAAGTTTCTAAATAAATACGGTAACTAAACTACGTGTCACCGAGCTTTACCGAATCGTTAACCGAACGATCCGTTGATATGTTGACTTAATAAAAACAATTAAGTTATACTTGTTAAGTTTTGTTTACTAAGTCTAGAAAGTACTTAGTTTTCGAGAAATTCGAATATATAAATATTTATAAAAATATAAATATATCGATAGGATAGTGGTTGTCGTTCCGAGAGGTCGTATGTGTATGTGACGAGTGTTTTATGAAAAGAATATATAATAAACTCGTATTATATATCGTATGTCATTTGAGGCGTTTGAAATAAATATAAAAGTCTATATTTATTTTACAAAAGGATTCATCGAGTTGTTAGAACGTTTGAAATAAATATATACTATATTTATTTTTATAAAAGTGGATCCGTGTTGTTCGATATCCGAAATAAATATATAAGTTATATTTATTTTTATAAAACGAATTCGTGTCGTTGAATATTTCGAATAAATATATATATACTATATTTATTTTAGTAAAAGAATCGTCGTGTCGTTGATTGTTGAAATAAATATACACTATATTTATTTTTATGAAAAGGAGTCGTAATATTCGTCATTTGAAACAATATAAATAATTTCATTGATTTTATAAAAGTTTTGTCGAATTTTCAAGGTTTTAAAATAAATATAGTAACTATATTTATTAGTTGTGAATAACATCGAATCGTCGTTTTTAGCGAGTTGTAAAGTATCGTCAAAAGACATGCTCGTATTTATTTTTCTAAAAGAGTATTCGAATCCGATAGTTTACTTAAAACGCGTTGTATATTACGGATTTTCTCGAAAATTGGGCAGAGTTTCCTTTGTTTTTGGACGCCCCGACAACACAAGTTGTCGTTATTTTTATCAAGATTCAACAAGATTCAATCAAGATTCAACTATATGAAATTTTGCCAAATATATATCAAATGTAAATTATAGTTAAATCGGTTCGAGCTCGTTCACGTAAGATTAGATCTATATAAAACACAAATATTAAACGCGACACTAACTATTACCACTCTTCGTGTCGAAACGTCGTGTTGTTTGACTGAGTTGACCGAGTCAACTGGGTTGACCGGCTGAGTTGACCCGCTTAGTTTGGCTCGGTTGACTGAACCGTCCGACCCGTTTGACCAGCTTGGCCCGTTGACCCGAACCATTGACCCGTTTGACCAGCTTGGCTGAGCTCCTAACTGACCCGAAACATGAACATTTTAACATATTTCAACATTATATATATGAAATAGAAGTAACAGAGGAGAGGGGTTCACCGATGAGTCCCGTCGGACCGAACCCAGAACCCGAACCACGAACCAAGAGACTCGAGCTGGAACGAGATCAAAACTAACCCGAAATTCCGACCCGAGACCGAACCAAATCTTCTCATAACATACTCTGAATCCGCGACTTGAATGGAATCACTCGAACTCGAAACTAAACCCGAACCAAACTCAAACTGGCATTATCATCATCATCATCGATCCTCTTTGACAGTGAAACATATCTTCATCAGAAAAGAATAAGAAAATAGGGATTAAAATACGATCACTTACCGGGGTGAAGTACCGCCGCCGTCACCGTCGGCCGCCGCCGCGTATGGCGGTCGGCACCTCCTTCTCTCCGTCGCTCTCTCTCTCTGTCTCGTCTCTCTCTCTCTGTCTGTCTCGTCTCTCTCTCTCCGATGTCCCTCTCTCTCTCTCCTCAATGTCTGCGTGTGTGTGTGTGAAGGATGGGGCTACGTGTGGTGTGCTCGTCGGTGAGCCGGAGACAAACTGGTGGCCGGCCGGACTTTACTCCGGTGATCGGAGCTGTGTGAGAGAAAGAGAGCAGTGAGATGATGTCTGTGAGAGTTTTGAGAGGAGATGAGAGATGTGTAAATTAGTGAAGGTTGTGTGGGTTTTTATATAGAGTTTTCAATAATAAACAAGATCCATTATTTCGTGAGTGGTCTAATTAAACAATTGCATTTCTTGATAATCAGTAGTGGAAGAAATGAAAGTGGGAATTGAGTTGGCCTTGTCTGGTTTTGGCGCTAATGATGAAGAAGATGGGCATTTGTGTTTGTGTATATAATATCGAGAGGATGAGAGGAGATGAATAAAGTGTCTGCACAATTTAGCTGTCTTTGTGATGATTATTGTGCTCAAGAATCAAAGGGTATACCCCTTTTAAAAAGAAAAAGTTAGGTATTATTGGTATTGTGAGTTGGTGATCGGCTGTCCACAAAATTTCATTAAAATATTACATTTGCCATAATTGTCATTCTTTTCATTTGTGTACGGACAATAATTTGAAAAAGAAAGCATAGTTGCTTTTTTCTAGAACATCATGATTACATGTTATCATGATTTTATGGGTATGGATGAATATGCACGAATTGTTATAGGTTCCATACTAAATTTTAGTGGAAAATAAATTGATGTTGTCAGTATTTTGTACGGTATCAATTCGTTGACGTTTGATGTTCCGCAGATTCCACGCGAATCTGCATACACGTTATGAAAAGTCGAATAGGCGTTCCTAGGCACTCCAAAGGCCTAGCTGTTAATCACGTAATTAAGAGTCGTAAATCGCCGGTTGTCACACAACTATTGTTCGTAGTAGTCGATATCATACCGTCTAGTAGTTCACACGGGGAAAGCCCCCACTGATTATGGTTATGGTTTGGGTAATGAAAAAGGAACTGGTTAAACATACTTTCAACTATGGGGTAACCCCCACAGCTATTAAGCCAACGAAAGTCAAACCGCGTTTTTCAGAAACAACTTAAAACTAAACAACCAAACGTGAACTCACTCAACTTTGTTGTTGACTCGTTGTTACATGCCTTACAGGTCGCTAAACACTTGGAGCTTGCACGAGGAAGGAGTCGTTGTGGTGTACGGATTGTTATGTTCCGTGCTTACTATTTAAATCCTTATGAACTTATTAAACTTGCGTTTTGAACTTTAACTTATAAACTATGGACTTATGCTTTTGGATTTACTTCTATGCTTCCGCTGTTTAAACTAAACATGGTTAACTGGCTTTAGTCACCAATCTTATTGTGGTTGGTCTTATTTACTTAATTACGACGTTCAATATGATTGGTGGCTCGATCCTGGTCATGTCACGCCTCCAAGCGGTGATACTCCGCATGGTGGATTTTGGGGGTGTGACAGATTGGTATCAGAGCCATTGGTTATAGTGAACTTGGTTTTAAAAAGGGAAATGTTTTTGATAAAACCAAACTATAACCGGTACCGTGCTCAACGATCCACAACGACGCTTCGCTCCACGTGCAAGACTCGACACCATAAGTGGTATGATTTATGTTATATTGTCGGTTAGATAGTTCTCACTGTGCATTAGATAATGTGATAATTTCTATTTAAACCTTGTGTGCTTACTCTCTACTATCGTCCCACACTTACGCACTTTCGCGACACCTTTCTCACTTACGTTGCTTCATTATGAAGATCATGAGTTGACATCTCGACATGACCCAGGGTCAGCTGAAGACCTTGATTAACGAACGGATTGCTGAAGCCTTAGCAACCCAATCAAGGAGTCAACCCATGCACACTCCAACACGCATGGGCACCTTCAGGGCGTTCCTGGAATGCAAACCTCCCACTTTCGACGGCACTGAAGGGGCAATCGGCCTTCTGCACTGGATCCGAAGAATCGAATATGCATTCAAAGAGAGTGAAAGCCCTGCCAGCAAACGAGTAGAATACGCTACCAGCACGTTGCAAGGGAAAGCGTATTCTTGGTGGAACACACAACTCCAGATGCTCGGATTGGCAGACGCGAATGCCACCCTTTGGAGCGACTTCAAGGATTTGATTCAGGAAGAATTCTGCCACCTGGACGACATCCTGGAACTTGAAACAGAGTATTATGGTTTGAAGATGGAAGGATCAGAAATTGAGGCGTACACAAAGAGGTCTAACAACTTGGCTGACTTATGTCCTAAGTTGTCACGACCCATATCTAGACGGATCAAGCTATACCTCAGAGGCTTAGTTCTGGAAATCCAAGGGTCTATAATGGAGGCCAACCTTTCCACAATCCAGCAAGTCATTCGTTTGGCGCACCGACTCACCGATCAGGCGGTGGAAGAGGGCAAGCTGCCCAAGCGTTTTAGCACTACTGCTACTGGTGCTCCCAGCAGTGACAAGCGCAAGTGGGATGGAAATTCGGGCAGGGGTTCCACTCCAATTCAGTCCCAGCCCCAGCGACGAAAGACAGATGAACACCGGAGCCCCAGTCAGCAGTTTTCTGGAAAACAAGGCCAGGGTGGATACAGGGGAAATCACCCAAAGTGAAAACGATGTAGTTTGCACCATAGCTGGCCGTGCAACAAGGATCGTTGTCAGAGATGTAACAAGCTTGGACATAAAGCCAGAGATTGCAGGAGCTCACGTCCTGCGAATCAGAATCTGCAACAGCAGCCACAAACCCCACAGAACCAACAACAACAACAGGGTAACAAGGAATGCTATAAGTGTGGTGCTGAAGGTCACTTCAAGAGAAACTGTCCCCAGTTGAACCGGAAACAGAACAACAACAACAACCAGGGGAACGAAAACAATAAAAGGGGAAACAATGAAGGCAATGGAGCCAGGGAACGTGCATTCGTGATTGGGCAGGATGATGCAAGGAACGATCCCAACGTTGTGATGGGTAAGTTTCCTTCTGGATGATTTCCTTGTTACTTTTTTATTTGATTCGGGTGCCGATACTAGTTACGTGTCCTAAAAGTTAGCCAAATGCTTAAGCGCACTCCAACACTTCTGAACACCAAACACACGGTAGAACTAGCTAACGGTAAAAGTCTTGAAGCCACACACGTAGTTAAAGGTTGTAACCTCGTCTTAGCTGGTTAGGCTTTCTCTATCGATCTTATTCCTATCACATTGGGTAGTTTCGACGTCGTTATTGGGATGGATTGGCTATCCCATCATCAAGCGGAGATTGTTTGCAAGGAGAAAATCGTCCGCATTCCTCGTCCTAGTGAAGAACCTCTGGTGATTCAGGGCGATAAGAGTGGTGCTGTTGTAGGCATTATCTCTTTCCTTAAGGCCCAGAAGTGTTTGCGAAAGGGCCACACTGCCATTTTAGCACTCGTTACTGACACACCAACGGAAGAGAAGAGCATTGAAGACATCCCTATTGTATGTGACTTTCCCAAGGTATTTCCTGAGGAATTACCTGGTCTTCCGCCTCATCGTCAAGTTGAGTTTCAAATCGAGCTAGCTCCTGGGGCAGCAGCAGTAGCTCGAGCACCTTATCGTCTAGCTCCATCAGAACTTGAAGAACTGTCCACGCAATTACAAGAACTCTTGGAAAAGGGTTTTATACATCCTAGCTCTTCGCCCTGGGGAGCTCCAGTCTTGTTCGTAAAGAAGAAAGATGGTACTTTCAGAATGTGTATTGACTATCGCGAGCTTAACAAGGTGACTGTGAAGAATCGTTATCCTCTTCCACGTATTGACGACTTGTTCGACCAGTTGCAAGGGTCGAGCTATTACTCCAAGATTGATTTGAGATCGGGATACCATCAGCTGAGGGTCCGAGATGAGGACGTCTCCAAAACAACATTCAGAACTCGTTACGGCCATTACGAGTTTCTGGTTATGCCATTCGGGCTGACGAATGCACCAGCGGTCTTCATGGATCTCATGAACCGAGTGTGCAAGCCTTACCTGGATAAGTTCGTTATTGTGTTCGTCGACGATATCCTGATCTATTCTAAGAGTCAGGAGGAACACGAGCAGCATCTACGACTTATGCTGGAACTTCTTCAAAAAGAGCAGTTGTATGCCAAGTTTTCAAAATGTGACTTCTGGCTTCGCGAAGTACACTTTCTAGGCCATGTGGTAAACAAGGATGGAATTCATATGGATCCATCTAAGGTTGAATCGATCAAGAACTGGCCTGCACCCCGCACACCAACAGAAATCCGCCAATTCTTGGGTTTGGCAGGATATTACAGAAGGTTTATCAAGGATTTCTCAAAGATTGCGCAACCTCTCACTTCACTGACTCAGAAGGGTGTCACCTATCGTTGGGGTGATGCACAGGAGTCCGCATTTCAGCACTTGAAGGATACACTTTGTAGCGCGCCTATCCTCTCATTGCCTGAAGGCACAGATGATTTTGTGGTTTACTGCGACGCATCCATCCAAGGACTTGGTTGCGTATTGATGCAACGTGACAAGGTCATTGCATACGCATCACGCCAACTTAAGGTTCACGAAAGGAACTACACTACGCACGACTTGGAATTGGGAGCAGTTGTTTTCGCACTTAAGATATGGAGACATTACCTGTATGGTACCAAGTGCACCATTTACACCGATCACAGGAGTCTCGAGCATATCTTCAAGCAAAAGGAGTTAAACATGCGTCAACGCCGATGGGTTGAGCTCTTGAACGATTATGAATGCGCTATCAAATATCATCTGGGCAATGCCAATGTCGTGGCCGACGCCCTTAGTCGAAAGGATACTATACCTAAGCGTGTACGTGCTTTACAGCTTACCATCCAATCCAACCTCCCCTCTCAGATTCGCGATGCTCAGGTCGAAGCATTGAAAGCAGAGAACATCAGGGTAGATCCTTATGAGGATCAAGGCAACGGCTGGAACAAAAGGAAGACGGCGCCTACTATGTTAACGGACGCATCTGGGTTCCACTGTATGGAGACTTACGCGAGCTTGTGATGGACGAAGCGCACAAGTCTCGTTATTCGGTACACCCTGGTTCGGACAAGATGTACCACGACCTCAAGACTACGTATTGGTGGCCTGGCATGAAAGCCCACATAGTAACCTACGTCAACAAGTGCTTGACTTGTGCGAGAGTCAAAACTGAATATCAGAAACCATCAGGCCTACTTCAACAACCGGAGATCCCGAAATGGAAATGGGAGCAAATTTCCATGGATTTCGTTACCGGCCTGCCCAGATCTCAACGCGGAAACGATACCATTTGGGTGATCGTAGATCGACTGACCAAGTCTGCACATTTTCTGGCTATCAAAGAAACGGACAAGTTTTCTACTCTTGCAGACATTTACCTAAAGGAAGTGGTATCAAGGCACGGAGTGCCAACCTCTATTATATCTGATCGTGACGCGTGTTTTACTTCTGAACTGTGGCAAGCAATGCACAAGTCTTTTGGCTCATGTTTAGATATGAGCACCGCTTATCACCCACAGACGGATGGGCAATCTGAACACACCATCCAAACCCTTGAAGACATGCTTAGGGCATGTGTAATAGATTTTGGTAATGGCTGGGAAAAGCACCTCCTGCTAGTGGAGTTCTCATATAACAACAGCTACCACACCAGCATCCAGGCTGCTCCGTTTGAGGCATTGTACGGACGCAAATGCCGATCACCTCTCTGTTGGGCAGAAGTTGGTGACAGCCAAATCACTGGCCCAGAACTTGTGGTAGATACAGCCGAGAGGATTGCTCAGATACGACAGCGAATGGCGGCAGCTCGTGACCGTCAGAAAAGCTATGCTGATAAGGGAAGAAAACCACTCGAGCTCCAGGTTGGGGATCGAGTGCTACTCAAAGTCTCACCTTGGAAAGGTGTAGTCCGCTTTGGCAAATGAGGCAAACTCAATCCGCGTTATGTCGGACCATTCGAAGTCACCGAGAAAATTGGCAAAGTCGCCTACAGGTTGAACCTACCTGAAGAACTCAGCAGAGTTCACAATGTTTTCCATGTGTCGAATCTGAAGAAGTGTTTGTCAGATGAGACCCTCATAGTTCCTCTCAAGGAACTCACAATCGACGACCAGCTGCGATTCGTCGAGGAACCAGTAGAGATTACGGATCGAGATGTTAAGATCCTCAAGCGTACCAGGATACCTCTGGTCCGAGTTCGTTGGAATGCTCGTCGTGGCCCAGAGTATACCTGGGAACGAGAAGACCAAATGAAACTCAAGTATCCCCAGCTGTTTAAGAAAAACGCAACCACTACTGAGGCTGAAGCTACTGCAGAATTTCGGGACGAAATTCCAAATCAACGAGGGGATGATGTGACACCCCATGAAAATCAGGAAAACAACGCAACTTAACTAGCTTCCTCAGTAACCATGCGCTAAATTTCGGGACGAAATTCTCTTAACAGGGGGAGAATGTGACAACCCTCATAATTCCATGTATTCCGTACAATTTATTAATGATAATTAATGTGCTTGACGACTGTGTGGAATTACTTAACTGGTTTCTGATATCTGTGTTATACTTACATGTGCATGTTAACATACTAGTAGTATACATAAAAGTTACTAAAAAGTCCTGTGTGTTTTCCTGAGTATTGATAAGTAAAAACGTTACAAAAATATATAAATAGGACGCCTTACGGATTAATTAAGTAGTTTAAGGAAACAGTTTCGAACCAAACAACCGGACTTTACCCGGAACATAAAAATAATGCCAATGACATTGTTTACACCTTTATGAGGTAGTTAGGGTTCCCGAATACCCTAACACCCGTTATATTACATAACACACTATTACACTAATTTAGATACCTAACTAAATTAACTAAACACTAACTATATCATTCAAAACAAACCATAAACCCCACCCCCCCCTTACCAATCGGTCCCTCATAGGGAACACACTTCTTACAATTGTGAATATTTTATTTGATAATGTCCCATATCAAGATTACACATTACCTAAGGGTTATTTGTAAATGTTGGTCCATAAATAAGCCTAAGGGATAAGAATTCTCATACATTTCCACACTTCAAAAAAAAAATTCATTCTCCTTCACTCCTATCTTGCAATCGGCTGAACATATACACACACCCACCATCACTTTTCATATTTGATCAAGGACTTTTACATACAACCAAAGGTGAAGGATCACATACGAGGAGACCCGGTGTTTACGGAATCGCAAGGACCTCTCTACAACGCTATTAACCACCTAGTTTTCGCTTCGATTCTTCCCTAGCCTTGAGCTAGTTGTACGTGATGCTAAACACTCTCTTGTTCTTGATTTAAGTTGTTAATAGTTGATTTAATGGCTGAAAATTGAAACACTAAAGAATCTAACATAAAGTCTTGGACAAAAGATGAATAAGTTGGATAAAGAAGATAAGTTATGTGTGTAAATGATGTTAGAATGATGTTGTTATGATTCTTGCTGATTTCTTGCTGAGTTACTTGTTAATATTGATGTTTGATGTTGTTTTGACCACTAATCATGCTAACGGAATCAATCGAACACGTCATAGAAGATTAAAGAATGAAATCAGAATCTGTCCAAGTTTTACAGCCAACTTGAGTTGGCTGTAAACAGGTCATAAACTCTACGAAAAACTGATATTTTAAGTCTAAAACGTGTTATTATGAAATACGGTTCTAATGGCACCTGAATCGTAATTTTTGGACTTCGTTTACTATTTTTAAAGCGTCATTTCGTAACAGCAGCTAGAGCTGCATTTTTCTGTTGAAAATATGAGTTTTGTTTTCTGTCATAACTTGGGTTCGGTGTAGAGTTGGATCATGAAACTTGTACTGTAGATGACCACCGATGTATTTGTAATCACGCCACAAGAATTTTGTAAATCGGACGCTCAATGAATTTTAAATAATTTATCCCGTGGACTGTGGTCAGAAAATATAAATCTGAGTTCAGTCCGGAAAATGAATTTTTATAAAATATTGATAATGAACCGGACCCCGATATTTTTACACAATAAAATTTGGAACGTTTAAGGAATACTGTAAAAATTTGGGAATTTTTGGAATAATTTAACTATTTTATTAAAATGTCCGAAAACAGTCCGGTTTTGAATATTAATGCGTAAATGACATAAGTTGTGATTTGCGTGTCTAAATGTCGAGTATGCTATCTGTGAATGATCTAACATGTTATATGTGTTACGTGCACTATCGTATGTTTGCTTATGAGTGGGGAATGGATGGGAAGTATATATGGGCATAAACAGTTAAAGTAATGCATGCTATGTGATAGATACGTGTAGAAACTTTGTGCTCTATTTGAAAATCACTAAATGACTAACTGGTAAATCATACTAGGACGTGATTGACCGACCATGACTGTTAGCTATATTTGAGAATCTAACCGAGCAAACCGAGGTGAGTTCACACTTTCTACAAGGCATGGGATTCCCGGTGGTTTGGGAATGGGTTAAAGAATTTAAAACTAAATCTACATATCCCCTTGGGAAGATATGTACGGCCATCCTCCATAGATAGGATGCCATTATTAATCCTACGAATTCTCCTGGTGCAGAATACGTACGTTCGTCCTCCTGGTGCAGGACAACAACCTTAAAACAAGCTAGACAAAACTCTATCATGAAGTCCCTCAATTTATATCGACTTAATCGCCGAGGCCAATGGCGAGCGGGTCATTAGTTAATAGTGCTATTAGGTTTAACAAACCTCACACCGTGTCGTTCGGACGGGCGTGTACTAATGGACTATGGCAAACTGTCAGTGATGATAGACACTGATGTAAGGCACAACTATTGTTCGTAGTAGTCGATATCATACCGTCTAGTAGTTCACACGGGGAAAGCCCCAACTGATTATGGTTATGGTTTGGGTAATGAAAAAGGAACTGGTTAAACATACTTTCAACTACGGGGTAACCCCCACGGCTATTAAGCCAAGGAAAGTCAAACCGCGTTTTTCAGAAACAACTTAAAACTAAACAACCAAACATGAACTCACTCAACTTTGTTGTTGACTCGTTGTTACATGCCTTACAGGTCGCTAAACACTTGGAGCTTGCACGAGGAAGGAGTCCTTGTGGTGTACGGATTGTTATGTTCTGTGCTTACTATTTAAATCCTTATGAACTTATTAAACTTGCGTTTTGAACTTTAACTTATAAACTATGGACTTATGCTTTTGGATTTACTTTTATGCTTCCGTTGTTTAAACTAAACATGGTTAACTGGCTTTAGTCACCAATCGTATTGTGGTTGGTCTTATTTACTTAATTACGACGTTCAATATGATTGGTGGCTCGATCCTGGTCATGTCACGCCTCCAAGCGGTGATACTCCGCATGGTGGATTTTGGGGGTGTGACAATAACATTCTAGAAACCAGTGGTGGACCCGTGAATTTTTTCCTATGGGTTTTCTTTTTGTTCCGATGGACAAATTCTCACAACCAAACGTTAAAATTTTCAGGTTGGTTCGGGTTGGGTCAAATTTCTCACAACTAAACGTTAATAAGTAGAAAGTTTACCACAAATTTCTCGCAACATATACTTATGTTGTGCTGATAAGTTATCGTTTTACCTGAACTTAAGTTGAAATGACTGCACATTACACTTAAAAGTGCTAGTGGATTTGAACGAGTTTGTAATTGTTTAGATCGCAAGTGTTTTTTACATCAGCTTTGATGTACTATTGTACCCTTAGTGTATGTATGTACCTCAAAACCATCAGGTATATCTTCTTAGGCACACGAGTTGTGTAAACCACCCGAGGAATTAGCATTTGTATCTTTATATTGGTAGTTCTTCTCTCAACAACTTTTACTTGTGAAAGCTTTAAACTGCTCAATCATTTACTACTTTGGGTTAATGTTTTTTGTTTATTGTAGTTACTTGCTTGTGCCTTTTCATGCATATGTTTTGTATATGATTCACACTACTAGTGCCTTTAGATTATTTTATTGCTAATAAGAAATTACTTTTGGAGTCTGTTGCCATTTATTGAAGCAAAAAATGACAATTCATTTTATTGATTTTTTTTAACTTTCCTCTGTCCCAAAAGATGTAACTTTTCATTTTTTGGTTCTTTAAATAAACAGTGTGTCCTTTTTCTTTAGAAAAAAATTCTATGAATGTTGGTAAAATTGATTGTGCTCTATAATTTTTCTTAACTCTGTCTTATTAAGTGGTATACTGGTCATTAAAGACTTATATGAAAGTATGTATGTTCTTTAATGTTGGTCAACACCTTTTGACTATGAGTATCCGTATGCTCTATTTACATAAAACTATGGTTATGAAACAAAATCAACATTTGACACTTAGTGACCATTCACATACACATCTGAAATGTGAAATTATGACAATGGCCGGATTCATTTTCTAAGGTGTTCAAACATACCCATGGCCTAGTGGTGAATAAGTAGCTAAAACAAGGATTATGCTAACAGGCTTGCATCTTGTTTGGCAACTAAGGTAATCGTTGCTCTACTTATATTATATATCTTTCACACTTGGATTTGATTTTATATGTTTTTTTTTTGCAAGGACATTGACATTAGCCTGTTTGTCCCTCTTCAAGGTCTTGTAAATATGTTCTCAACACATTCATGCAGGTGATTTTCCATATGCTGCTCTGTTTTTTTTCTTTTTACATTAATTAATGACAGTTTAAGTGAGCATCTTATGTTTCAAGACTGTCCTTTTTTGCAGACTTTTCAAAATAAAGGGCTTGCTTTGTTGCTCATGCTGTCACATGTTAGATGAAAGGGTTCAAGGATGTATTATGGTAACATTTTATATTTTCATTGTCATATCAGTGGTGAAGATTCTACTTACCAAAATATTTTCATTGTCATAACATTTTATATTTTCACTTAATGACGGTTTAAGTGAGCATCTTATATTTTCATTGTTATTTTTTTATGGCAGCTTCTACTTGAGCTATTGCGAACGCAGGAAGCGATGTCTCACCAAATTTTCATGTTTGAGGTAATATTTTTGATAGTAGACTTATTTTTTTCCCATTTCGTTGCTAATAGCTCTTTGTTTTCTCGCACGTAGGTGCTACCAAGGAAGCAAATGTCTAACAAGATTTTTATGCATAGGTAAATTCTTCGTTATGATACCAATTTCATGTCTGAGGTTTGTACACCGACTTCTAACGTCTAAATGCCTACTATATCGAATCAAACACTAGATTTTAGAATTGAAATCCCTAGTCTATTTTAGAAAATGCAAGACGAGCGTGTTGGTTGATGGGGTCAAGATAGTGTCAGGTTGAATATCGTAATTTTCTAAAACTGGAAATAGTAGTAAAACTGGAAACTAGAAACAACAATAAAGGGAATTTTTTTGTAGATTGAAAAGTTGAACTTAGTTATCATTGGTTGTTTTGTAGACTGAAATGTTGAACTTAATTATCAAGGAGCTCGTTAAGGAAAATGATGAAGAAAAAGAAAGGCTAAATGGAATTATTGTCGGGTTGTTGGCTGATAAAGAAAAAGATAAGGTGGATAAAGATGCTATGCTCGATACGAAGTCACAAATTGAAGCTATGTTAACAAGTACAATTTGAAGATATGCTTCAAACACTTGGTTTTGAATGTTTTGATGTTTATCGTATTAGGATTTTTAAGTCATTTGATGTTTTAGCTGGTATTCTATTAGAATGTTTATATGCTTTTGATACACATATGTTTTATATAATTATGGGTTTTCGTGATCTTATTAGACTTTTTATATAATTTTGTAATTTTATTGATTATGTAATTTTTATGAAAAAAGCAGGGAAAAATGAAAAATCAACCTGAATAAAAAACCAATATTCAAGCAATCACAAAATGGTAGCACATAATTCAACAAGCTTTCAATGAAAGTGGTGGTTAAATGGTGGCAAATCGGTAGCAAACATGGTGGTTAAATGGTGGTAAATCGGTAGCAAACAAGGTGGACGGTAGCAAACTTTCAATGAAAATGGTGGTTAAATGGTGGCAAATCGGTAGCAAACATGGTGGTTAAATGGTGGCAAATCGGTAGCAAACAAGGTGGACAGTAGCAAACAAGAAGCGGTGGCAAATAATTTTGACCAATTTTGTGGTGGCAAAAATAAGGTGGCAAAATAAGAAAATGGTGGCTATTTGGTGGCATTAGGGCAATTGACACGGGTGTTTTTGTCACTGCATTTTCGGTGGCGAAATGGTGACAACAGGGAAATTGCTACTATTTTGTGACCAAAAGTTTCATGACAAAAACCCACTTTTCTAGTAGTGATGTTGCTAAAGATGGTTTGTCTGGTAGTTGTAATCCAGCCATCTCAACGAATATGTATCTACTTTTAGTTAATATCTTTGTATAATAATCTTACATTTTTAGATATGTCGTATGAACAATTTCATTGAGTTTTCCAAGATGGAATCCATTCTGAAGTCATTAAGAATAAGTTAATAACACCAAACTTGTTCATTGTATTTGGTTGAATAATTGCAAAATTTGTTTCACGGATCCACTTCCGAAGTTTCATACCTACGCAATTAGAACTTGTAAAGAAAACATAAAATCTAAACTAAAAATAAGCATCAAAATTAGCATCCAGATCTTCAAAAATAATTAGGGTTTGTGGACGTTATGTATGAAACTGAGACAACTTATTCAAATATTGAAGTATTATGCTTACTATGAATCAAATCAATTAAAAAATCTAGTACATATTCCCAAAATTACATCATCTCTTACTTTTTGATAGATAAATCGGAATTCCTCCATCATATCATTTAGGTCAAATATTAAAATCAAATATGCACGATAGGGCGATCAATGGAATTAAAGATGTTGATGAGCAACAAACCTATTGAAATCCAAAAATAAGATGCAGCGATGAAAGGAGAAAATCCAAATTCGAGTGGAAGGAAGAATGAAGCGATGTGCAATGCAGAATGAAAATACCAAAATAAAGAGAAAATAGAGAACATATGAAAACAATAGCTTACCATCTTGCATCAACAGACTGAAGAGAGAAAGTAAAACCCTATTAGTTCAGGACATGAATGAGTAGGATTACAAATTACATATATCAAAATAAGGAAAAAAAATCACCAAAGTTCATAAAGTTATCGAGATTAAAGATAAGATGAGCAGAAGATTGGAAAGCAAAAGATGCAAATAATCCAGTGAAGAGGCGACATTAGGGTTTCTGATTGAGTTCGTAGAATTGAAAGAAAGAGTGACGGAAATATTATAGGGTAATCTAATTAACACTGTCGGGTCGGGTAATATCCGCGAATGACCCAAATGTTGATTCACAACTATGGGCGGGAAAATAACAATTTTGATGTCCTTAGCATCTGACATGTGTCTCAAAGGAGTTTCTTTTATTATATTAGTAAGATTCTTCTAATTATTTACATAACCAAAATATTAATATAGGGGAAGAGTCCACTAAAAAGTGGATTTTGCCTAAGTAGCCTAAGAAGGATTGTGATGATTACATGTGGCACTCCTAATAAGTAGGAATGAAGGGCAATTTGGTCCTTAAAAATAGGAGTGAAAATGACATTTGGCACCCCTTTTGTTTTTTAAAAATACAAAAAAAAATCTAGCACAAAAAATCTAATACAAAAAATATAGCACAAAAATATAGTACAAAAAAATCTAGTACAAAAAAATATAGCACAAAAAATGTAGTATAAAAAATATAGTACAACAAAATCTAGTACAAAAAATATAGCACGAAAAAATTTAACAAAAAAATGTAGTACAAAAAATTGAGAAAAAAAAAATTAAGACAAAAAAATCAGCACAAAAAATTTAGCAAAAAAACAAAGTACAAAAATCCAGCACAAAAAAATGTTATACAACATAGAAATACAACACATTTTAGTGGGTTTTTTAGTGTTCATATTTTATATAGCAATATGGTACTCAAATTAAAGATAAAAAAACGCTCGATTTTACGATGAAATGTTTATGAAAAAATAATGTCGTATAAAAAAGTTATGAACGTTTAAAAAATAGGGGTGGAATATGCATGTGCCTTGCATGTGGAGAGAGAAATTCCATAAATAGGAATTTCACCAGATACCCTTGCACTAATTCATTCTGCTACACTTTCATCTTAACCATTGATTTGAAAAATGAATGGTTAAGATTGCTTCTCATCCTACTTAGTCAAAATAAACTTTTTATTTGATCTTACCTCTATTAATATATATATATATATATATATATATGGATAGGAGTTGGCCAGAAAGTCCAAATTTCTTAAAAAGTGTAAAAAGTCATAAAACACCATAATATCAACCATAAAACACACTAAAAACCCACAAATAATATGATGAAGATTACTAAAACATCATGTATGTGGGTTTTGTGTTGTGTTTTAGATGTTAAGGCTCTGATTGTGGAATGACAAATATTATTGTGTTTTATGTTGTTTAGCATTGTGTGTTTTATATTCATAGTTCTACGATGGTGTGTTTGAAGTTTTTATGGACTATTAGAGTTTGAATATGGTGTTTTAGTAATATTCATTCTATTATTTGTGAGTTTTAGGTGTGTTTTATGCCTGAAATTATTGTGTTTTATGATTTTTTACACTTTTTAGGAAAAACACACTTTCCGTAGGATCCCCACTCTATATATATATATATATATATATATAGGACAATGCTAGATAGAAAACACTAAAAATTTGAGAAAACCCTAAAAACCCAACATCCCGACTTTTTTTTTTGAAAAAAATAACACATGTAATATACATGTTTTTAAGAGTTTTGAGCCAAAAAAATCAAAAAAGCGTCGAGTGGATGTTTTTAAAAAAAATAAACAAGTTTCAACAACTTTCATCACTAACATGTGTTAGACAAAAAGTTGCTGAAACTTTTTCCTTTTTTTTTTTAAAATCACTCGGCGCTTTTTTGATTTTTTTTTGGCTCAAAACTCTTAAAAACATGTATATTACATGTGTTATTTTTTTCAAAAAAAAAAGTCGGGAGGTTGGGTTTTCTAGGGTTTTTTCATTTTTCAAATCAGTGGTTAAGATGAAAGTGTAGGAGAAAAGAGGAGTGCAAGTTTATCTTAGGAAAATCTTATTTATGGATTTTCTCTCTCTACATGCAAGCCACATGCATATTTCACCCTAATTTTTTAAACGTGCATACCTTTTTTATACGACATTATTTTTTCATAAAATTTTCACCCTAAAATCGAGCGTCTTTTTATCTTTAATTTGAGTAACATATTGCTTTATAAAATATGAAGACTAAAAAAACCCACTAAAATGAGTTGTATTTCTATGTTGTATAACATTTTTTGTGCTGGATTTGTGTATTATATTTTTGTGCTGAATTTTTTTTCTCAATTTTTTGTATTGGATTTTTTTGTACTACATTTTTTGCTGAATTTTTTCGTGCTATATTTTTTTGTACTAAATTTTTTGTGCTATATTTTTTTGTACTACATTTTTTGTGCTATAGTTTTTGGTACTAGATTTTTTTTGTTGTATTTTTAAAAAACAAAATGGGTGCCACATGTCATTTTCACTCCTATTTATAAGGGCCAAAATGTCCTTCATTCCTACTTATTAGGAGTAGCGCATGTTATCATCACAATCCTTCTTAGGGCTACTTAGGCAAAATCCATTTTTAGTGGATCCTTCCCCTATATATATATATATATATATATAGGGTGAGGTTCCTGTAAAAAGGACTCTTTTCGTGAGAAGTGTGAGAAGGCATAGAAATTGACATGTAGGCATCATGTTTTGAACTTAGGCATGATGTTTTTTTGTAGTTGTGGCAAGAAAAACACCAAACATAACAATCTAAAACACAATGAAACATATTATGGACGTGAAATTTAAAAGACACTATTTAACACTTAAAACACATTACTTAATGTTCTTGACATGGTGTTTTAAGTTTTAAGCCTAGAATTCATTGCGTTGTGTCTTAAATTGTTATGTTTAGTGTTTTTCTTGCCAAAACAACGCAAAACATTATGTGTAAGTCCAAAACATGATGTCTACATATGAATTTTTATGCCTTCTCACACTTCTCACGAAAAATGTCCTTTTTACAGGATCCTAAGACTATATATATATATATATATATATAGTGTGGGGATCCTACGGAAAGTGTGTTTTTCCTAGAAAGTCTAGGAAGCGATCTGGGCCATCCAATGGGTATGTTTAATGGTTGAGATCATATTGGTGGCATTTTGGTAATATGTGTTTCTTAAAAATAGGATTATTTAATTAATCAGGGGTAGATATGTCATTTAGCTTGTTTTAAATATGGAAATAATTGTCATTCCATAACCACCCCACATTTCTTGCGATTCTCTCTCTCTCTCTCTATCCCTTTCTCTCTCGCTCTCTCTCTCTTCCTTCTATCCTTCATGAAGAAACACATCAAGAAAACACATCGTTTTAATCTGCTTGCTGTTAAAACACAGCATCAAGAAATCCTCCAGCATTACCAGCACGGATGGTAAAACACATCGTATGAGTCAGCTTGCTGTTAAAACACAACTGTATGAATCTGAATGCTAAAACACAACTGTATGAATCTGCTTGCTGTTAAAACACAACTACATGAATCTAAATGCTAAAACACAACTGTATGAATCTGCTTGCTGTTAAAACACAACTGTATGAATCTGAATGCTAAAACACAACTGTATGAATCTGTTTGTTGTTAAAACACAACTGTATGAATATGTTTGCTATTAAAACACAACTGTATGAATCTGAATGCTAAAACACAACTGTATGAATCTGCTTGCTGTTAAAACACACCTGTATGAATCTGAATGCTAAAACACAACTGTATGAATCTTCTTGCTGTTAAAACATAACTGTATGAGTCTGAATGCTAAAACACAACTGTATGAATCTGCTTGCTGTTAAAACACAACTGTATGAATCTGAAGGCTAAAACACAACTGTATGAATCTGCTTGATGTTAAAACACAACTTCAAGAACATTCTGGTGGTTTCCAGACATAATTAAAAATCGATACAGACCCGATAATAGTAAACAGAAAAAGAAGTGTATTTGCCATATCCGCAATCAAGAATTGTGTTTGAAGCCATAACTATCTCTCACGTAAAAAATGATTTACGAATAAAGTTGATCAAGATTGTGAAAGGAACGAATGATAATTTGATTGATATTTACATCTGGTAGTAATTCACAAATCATGGAGAATCAGTTACCATAAAATCGTGCATAGTTAGTTAATGAGATATAAATTCCAAAATTAAAATAAAATGTCAAATTAAACAATTGCCCCTTTAGTTAAAATACTTCAATGCCACACGTCACGTTCTGATTGCTTCCTATACTTTCTAGGAAAATAAGGTTTTCTTCCCAACTCCTACTCTATATATATACTAGTCATTTACCCGCGCGATGCGGCGAAGGTGACGATTTACAATAGGATACTCGTTTATCGTTAGTTTATCAGTCGTCTCATGATATATTGTATAGTACTTAAATTAGATTTCTTATTCGTGATATGTTGGCACTCGTTTTCTGTTAGTTTATCGATTCCTTGGTGATATACTTTTGTTAAATGTTTTTAGATGTTAGTTTTTCAATCTTTACATCTAATCAGTCATAAGTACATAATGTTTAACCATAATTCATTAATCGATACAGATACCAAATGCAATATGTTGAACATTATAAATTTGCTAACAAAATTACAACGATAAACATTAATTGATAAAAAATAAACATTATAAATTTGCTAACAATAATTATAACGCCATCCTGTCCGGTTCTGCATAGAAACGTATAGGACAAGAGACTAACGCTTTTGGTTGCTCGTCTACAAGATAATAATAACAAATAACATCACCATCTTCGGTTCTGCATAGAAACGTATAGGACAAGAGACTAACGCTTTTGGTTGCTCGTCTACAAGATAATAATAACAAATAACATCATCCTGTCCGGTTTTGCATTGAAGAATCAAAGAGCATTAAAACAACACCTATTCCGAGATGAACGGCTGAAAACAATCGCTGATGTTGCGGCAACGACAACTTGCAATGCGATACTCGTTTAATAGGTGGCGGCGGTGATGGTTTTGGGGGGTGGGGGCACAAATTTTCCTTAATTTCGCCTGAAATATCGCCTTTTTGAGTATCGGTTGTGTGACTCCCTAACTTATCTTCGGAACGCGCCACGTGTCAAAATTACACTAAACACCAAGTAAAGGTGTGCAAAGTCTGTTCGTTATTGAGGGTTAACTATACTAAGTTTACTTAGCCAAAACTGATGGTCAGATAATTAGCATGGGTGAGTTTAGCGTCGGTTTCAATTAAGTTTTCTTTTAGGACTTTTTTCCGGTTGATAATTCTAAAAAAAGAATGGCTTTTAAGGAAGGGCTATATGTTGGCTTTTAGAAAAAAAAAATTAACTAAAGATAGTGACTTTGACAAAGTTTACAATTATAAGCTAACGGGCGTAAAACAAAGTTGGAACCAGCTAGGTAATTGTTTTATTCCACTGCACATCTCTTTGTATAGCAAATGTTCTCAAGGTTTTTTTATGTAACCACCGTCCACCGATGTGGGATTTGTTTTATAAGAAAGCGAATATTAGGAAAACTTTGCTTAAAAGTCCTAGTGGGATAATAAATTATTACAGTTTCTTCACGGTAGACATTTAAATTTTAATTGGTTTTGCATTGTATTCAGTAAGTAATATTGGAGTTGGAGTTGTTTGTTCTTCACATAATAAAATAAGGTATGGTTGGTGCCTACATTTCTTGATCACACAAGCTTCACATGGATAAGAACTCAGATCAGCATGTAAAATTTTGAGGATGACATTGACATCTCAACAACTGCTAGTTAAAATCAATAGATAAGCATTTCTCCTGCGTGTGATTCACATAGTGTTTTTAGGACGAACACACAAAAGCGCCCCCCAAGTTCAGTATTTAAAATGTAACTTGGTATCGCTACACGGGCTTACACCGATGCACAAGGTGCACTGTTAAAAAAAACCATCGCTGCTGCCATTTTGGAGTACAAATCTACAAATTCAAAGCTAATTATGACGCTTCTCCTGGGATATAACAACAATGGCACCACTATCGCCTTCACCGCCAGCTTCAAAAGCCTTAGAATAACCTTTGTCCCGGCTGAAATTGCCCATAATCTGTTCACATGTTGGTTTCTTTAATTTTGAACCCTGCATATTTGTCTTCCTCAACAGCTCCAGCAGTTGAATAGCTTCAGAAGATCATATGCGTCCGCCAAGTCACTAAATGCTGCACATACCATCATTGACATAACATATCAACAGTTATAAAACGAAACGGGGATGATTTTGATGGGTCGGAAGAAGTGCATACCTACTAAGTTATCATCACTTCTGTAAACATCTAACACATGCAAGCCGACTTCTTTTAATCATCTGATAATAACTACTGGATTTTTCAAAGCCCATGAATCAGCCAACACCACAACTCCACCAGTTTCACATATTAACTGCACTGCTTCCTCTGGCATCAGGTTCACTACCGCTACATCATAACTAAAAAAACACAATTTACTAAAACACCCCCTAACACAATAATCTTTCATTTGGCATAATAAAAAGACATTGAGAAGAATAGCGGTCATACCTTGCTCATACATGACTGATTGGCAGATCCAAAGTCTTAATCTTGAGAGAGAGAGAGAGATCCACACCTTTGCAGCAAGATATTCAAGATCAAATCAAACTCAGATGAAAATAATCAAGAACAAAACAGTAACCAGAATGTGTGGTTTATTGGAAGATATTAGAGAACAAAACATATTCAGATGACTTCTCGCACTGGTTTCTAGTAATCTTTTGGGTTCACAAACTCTGTAACCCCGAATTTCTTTGCTGTGGCGACGAATAAAAAAACTATAGCTGCACCTTTCGACCAAATCCTTAATCTCGTTTTCAGCCCTGGCTATAGCTGCACCTTTGCCAAACACTATCAATGGCATCTCCGCTTTTCTAATCGCCAATATCGCCTTCGCTATATCATTATTCGATACGCTCTTAAGCGGTTCTATATATCTATTCTTTTCAGCATCATCTAATAACGTATTAGCTTCTAGTTTCTTAAAGTTAAGGGAATTAAGCATGCAAATATAACACGGACCTGCATACAAATTTAGTGAAAGTCCAAATAAACAAATGTTCATGTAATTGCTTCAAAAAACTTACCAATATTTGGGACTTGTGATTAATCAAGTGATGAACTCAGGAGCGGTGACTCATCCTCACGAGAAGGCAATGGTTCAGCAATGGTTACGGTCGGACCAGACTCCACTATGTCATTATGGGTATCAAGTATCAACGGTTTGATCATGATCCGGTGGGGCCGGTGGATACGGAGCTTTATGTCTGGACAAGAGAACACTGTTTAGGATCTCATTAAATAGGCTGTCACCTCCCTGAATCACATCAGATATGTAAAAAGTTTAAAGAAAAGTCTCTTAATCAGAATTATCAAAGAAAAGTCTCTGCAGAATAGTTTACACATTTAGTGACGAACATTATTATTATTATAATTATGTTTAGGTCAAAATGTCTCACACATTATGTTTAGACGCGGTAACAGGTCAGGACGGGTTCGGATCAGCTGAGTTCATAAAAAAAAAACAGGCCGATTTAAAAATCATTATTTCGGTTTGGGTCAGGATAGGTTCATGTCTGGATGGATTTGAGTTAGAATAGGCCGACTTAAAAAAATAACCATTTTGGTTCGGACCATGACGTGCCGATCTAAATAATAATTAGTTCGGGTAAGGACGGGCCAACTTATATAAAGATTATTTTTGGTTTGGGTAAGGATGGGCCGGCTATAAAGATGATTTTTGGTATGGGTAAGGATGGGCCGATTAAAAATGGGTATTTTTGGTACCAAACAGTAAAAATGCAGCTGTAAAAATGACACCAAAACACGAACTGCATTATGGAGGATGTATTTTAGATATTGCACTTGTGAAAGTGTTCAATTGATGAAATGAAATATACCTCTATTGTATAAAGTCGTGTAAGAAAATCAGAACTATTGTTCGCCTATCAAGCAAGGAATGCAGGGCAGATCTTATGCTTGGTCATCAGGAGTAGGGATGAGCTCAGTACCAACCGGTACCGAAAATACCCGGTACGGTACGGTACCAGGATTTGAGGGTAAAAATCAGTACCGAAAACGTCAAAAGTCGGTGCCGATCTGGTACTGAAAATGTTCCCGGTTCGGTACCGGTACCCGGTACCATTTGCCCATCCCTGCAATGTATGTAAACGTTGATAATGAAAGGGATGTGCACTGCAAGTTGATACACCAGGTTTTCTGATGTAAGCAAGATCCCTCTTGTCAGTTTCATGTATGTCTGTGCATATATTTTAGCTTTCTATTTGAATACATACATTTCAAAAGCCATATTGTGGGCATGGCTAATCCATTTAAAGATCTTAAACTCGTCTCCGTAATCTAAATCTAACAATTCCTGGGAACCAAGAAAACCCCTCCTTACTACCTGCAGTGTAAAACAACACACCATCAAAGATTAAAACAGATTAACCTTAAAGAACAAGAAACGGGACACAGCGATTAACTAAAGAACTTATGATATACTCTAAGAAACTGGTATAGATATATGCTATTCTACCTTCGTGAAGCCATCATTCTAAACTTGTGTGCCATCGCC
The DNA here is from genome assembly GCA_030545235.1 of Helianthus tuberosus. Classification (NCBI taxonomy): domain Eukaryota; kingdom Viridiplantae; phylum Streptophyta; class Magnoliopsida; order Asterales; family Asteraceae; genus Helianthus; species Helianthus tuberosus. The sequence continues at coordinate 132,872,698 of CM060433.1, forward strand.
GGATGAAGCTGCCAAAAGGCCGACAAAACCCTAATTCATACCATATTGCATCCACAATTTGAGAAGCATGTTGAGTAGAGATGGCTAAGCCATTAGTTCTCGTTCGGACCATTCTGCATGCTCTAACATCATGTTGTTCCACGTTTGGCACTTGATATTCGTATTTTGGGAAGGCAGCTGATGTCAGCCTCTGATACACGTCCCTCTATAATCGCATAATTGCATAGACCAGCAATAAACCAACTTAACGAAATCAGAAAATGTGCAGGGTCTTCATCAACAAAAAGTTTAGCTACATATGAAGGTTCATTTGGATTTTAAAACTAAATATAAAAATAAATCAAAAACTTTTACCTGTTGAGACTTTGAGGAAATGAAGGCAAGAATGGTGATAGAAATCTTCCTCATTTACAACCCTTAAATCAACACGTTGATATGTGGTTATTTTCGGCACAACAATTCCATTTCTATCTGATATTATACCAAGTTTTAAACAACGGAGTAATGTGACATACCTGTCCAATGGTCTTGAAAAGAGTCTCATTAAACAATGCTGAGGTTAGGATGACTTGCGGGAAGCTAGTGGCTCCGGGGACCAGACTCGAGAGACTCACTCTCAGACATCCAACACCATCCTAGTGGTTCACTCTCAGACATACATATTTGGTGCAGTAGCCCCAAAACCTTTCATGCTGAAAAACGAATTTCCAATCCAATATTATTCAATCAGCACAACACAATTTCAAAAATTTTGAAAAAAAAAAAATCTTAGCTTTTTAAAGGTACCCTCCCTAAATCTGTACCCTAAAAATATCTTAGCTTTTTAAAGGTACCCTCCCTAAATATAAGCTTTATTGACTATTTATCAGTTGTCAAAAGTACCTACCTGCATTGCTCCTTTAGAGACCAAATCGTTACAAAACTTGTTGGAGTGACGCACCAGATTGCTAAAAATGCCACATGCATTCCCCTTTGTTTTGTAATCTTCTTCTGAAAGCAGCAAATTTTCAATTCGAGGGATACATCGACTCAACTCTTCATATAAGAAGTCGTTATGAAAAACTGCATTACTAATCTATTAAAAATAGTGGCCATGTGTTATTTACTTATTTCAACATAAACATACATATTGTTATAAAAAAATTAGAATCCCATCTTACTGCAAAACAAGCAAACTTGCGGGTGTGTTTGTCCCTGTCAGAGCAGCGATCAACCAAGAGACTGATGATATTATACTTCGCCTATAACAGAATATTGTTAGGCCAACTGCCAACTTGACGCAGGCAGTCCCTTTCGCGGCCGGTGTCATGGTACTTAAGCTAAACAAGCAGATAAAATACTTAGCAAATGGTGAAAAGTGCTTAAAAACGTTAAAAAGAGCTCACTCATATACCCTAGGAGGAGGTAAAATCCAAGCTTCAACAGATGCTAGCTGTGTGCTAATTTTTATCCCAAACTCCTTCGCATAAGGATCCTGTCCATAAGCATTGTGTCTGAAAGTCTGCAAAAGTTAAGATACATATAAAAAGAAAATCAAATTACAGTTATAATTCACAAATCTCTAATAGCTTGAAACTTAATTCACCCCACGAACACTGTAACAAATATGTTTCCCCGCGTCATGCAGAAACTCATGCTCAACACAGTACTTGAACGTTTGAAATATCTAAATGGAAACCACAAAATATTGTGTACACTAAAAAGATCTTAGCTTTTCAAAAATGAGGCTACAGATTGTACCAGTCATGGTTTGATTGTTAATTAAGACCAACTGCTTAAACAAAGGCATACATCCATAGAAAGGTTATATTATTTAACTTTTTAAGTAACTTTTAAGATAATACATCCATAAACAGATAAACTGGCTTGAAGATACTTAACCGCTTGGCAGTGTTGCCTTCCTTATTCTTCCCCTGCAAATAACAAGTAAATAAACGTTAATACACAAACAGATTCTTGAAGGTTTATATGGATTTAGATCCGATTTTTAAATTAAACTTACGCAGCTGCAGATGTGTAGAACCTGGAGCGAGATCTGGAGCAAGAGGATATGTGAAGTAAAAAATGTAACCACATAATTAAACTCTGAACATGTTAATATAACATAATATAGTATATATTCCTTTTGACATGGAACTCAAAACTGAAAACATACTCAAATGCTATTGTAGGGTCACCTGATGCCACTTTTATGGGTAATCAGATTCTCTTTGATGGATTCGTTTCTAATCACACCTTAAAAATCATTTAAAAATGTGTATATGTTAACATTATTATTCAATGAAATTTAAAACTCAAGTGATTAAACTAATTGATTAATTATGAATTTATGTATACTTACCAGGCGTAACATGGACCGTGTATTTTCAGAACAAAAGGTTTAGCTTGCAACTAAAATATTTGCATTTGGATCCTGGTAATAACATACATGGTAAACCATGTTGGCCTCAGTTACATGATGTAAAAAATACTTATTATTTACAGTAATAAAAGAAATTACCAGTCCAGGGGAAACAAAAAGCCTCAAACTGTAAAAATAGGATAGCCATTCTTCAAGGGACGTCAGTTTACGCCTCTAGTCCTGTTCAAATAATAGAAAAAGCGAATTTTTAATACCCTCCGGTGATGTTAAAAAAGAATAAATGAATTTAACAAATTTTATACAAGCAACTTCTTGAAGTATCAAAGGAGGTGCAGCGAGTGATCTCTACCGTGGGAAAAATTCCTCAGCGGATAGAATTATTGGCTGAAAATTTTGTTCAATACTGCAGGAATGCAAATCTTATCAAAAGCTTTGCAAGTGCATCTAAACTTTCACCCTGAAATCAACAATTAATCCATTCAAAACGAAACTAACGACAAATAAAGATGGGCATATGATGTTAACAGACCTTCTAAAACGGAAATCTGGATCATCATAGCCTTCAACATAGAAGAAATCACATCGCAGGTGAACCTAATGCCACAATCATCCATTAATCAATTGAAAAAAAATCAAAAAATGCGTAAACAAATTAGAAGGTTCGTAAAAAAATATATAGGGTTTACAACCATGAGTTCAGAATTATGGTAGCCATCAACATAATCGAGGTCCAGAATCAGGTAAACCACATAAACCATACCTGAATAGGGTAAGAGACGCACTTGAATATAACACCATCAGAGGTCCTGCAAACCTTCTAAACAATTATTAGAAAAAACCCTAACTAAAATAAAAAATTGTAACTGTAGCAAACGTTGGCCTCGAATTAGAGCTTCATTCGAGCTAATAAGCAAAAGAACACTCAAAACTTACCCCTGAAACTCCTATCAAATCCCCGTTCATCACTGCCCTTCATCCATCTTTCGATTATGAGAAAACCAATACCTCTCAGCCTCTTGTACATTTGATTGTAGCCTCCTAACAGTGATTTCAGGTCGAAAATCCTTCAAGATCTGACTAATTATGCGTTTCAGTGTTTCTCCGGCATAACTTGTGGTGAATTGTGAAGAGAGAGCACATCCAATCCAGATCCAAATCCAGATCTTTGAGGGAGAGAGAAAACGAAATTGAAAAAGGGCTCTGGATTTAAAATTTGAAATGAAATTTTGGGGTTTTGTTGGCCGCCCAAAGATTGGATGAGGCGGGTTAGGGTAGAAAGGGTATTGTTGGAAATGTATAAATATATTGTGCTTTAAAGAGTTGTACTTCATGCTTAAAATGTGTTTTCAACACATTTGTTTCCTTGCCCTTCCTATATGCTTTATAAAGTAGTATAGATATATATATATATATATATATATATATATATATATATATATATAGGTGAAGATTTAAATGAGAACGCTAAATATTGAGATAACCGTGAGAACAAATGAAAAAACCGCGAGAACTTGCTATTATTTTAGGATTTACGTATAATTTACGAAAATAAACATGTGATTATGAGCACATATACATTACAAAATACGGGTTTATTTAAAACTTTTTCAATTTAAAGTTTAGAACAACATAATGTAGTTTAGTTTGTCGTTTAAAAATTTCGACGAAACAACGTGCGGAAGCTTCTTCTTCATGTGTTCGGTTCTTTCTCATCGCTTGATCTTCATCCGGTACTCCTGATATTCACCTGTGATCAAAACCAACTTAAAATTTAGTTTTGATATCTTAAATAATAGTATAATCAAGTTCTAGTATCGAATAATCAAAAACAAAATAAAATTTCGAAATGTAGTCTGTCGCGCCACGCGACAGACTCCGCTTGATCTTTCGCGTGTTGCGAGCGCCCTCGCGTGTCGTGCAAGGATTACTGCTCCCTGTCGCATGCCGCGGGGGAGATGATTTTCCAGCTGTTTCGTTACTGAAACCTGCATTTTTGCCCAGCTCTAGTTTTTAACCAAATTCCAACTTTAAAATGCTATAACTTTTTATCTAGTTATCTATTTTACACGATTCTTTTTCCTACGCGTTTGTAATTTAATTCTCCATCTTATGGAGTTAAAACCTGATATTCAACTACTTCAAAAATCCAAATTTCAAGCTCTTGGCTTGAAATTCCTTTTTTTAAACACTTTTGACCCGTTTCATGATTCATTAAACCACTTTCGCTTAAATCACTGTAAATTCTTGAGATATTCATTATCTCAAAACCATTAACTCGTGAGTTCAAAACTTTCATATATTATGCAACGAAAAGTTGAGTTATGCGCAAAGCTTCTTTTTGACCCGTTAGAGGGATTTACCATTAACTTTAAATTTCACTCTCTTCTTTCACCCCTCATTTTACTACATTAAGGTATCTACCTATATTTCGTAATCTTAATGCAAATTCCTAAACAACCTGTAAGGGTTGTTTGCCCGGTTTTCCCATCAAAGGCTTTTTGGTCAATTTTTAGCCCCCATTTTAAGACGAAGGACTTTCACTAATTATTTGACCAAATTGCACTTTTAACTATAAACTTACTTTATACGTACCTGGCTCAGGTCAACATATAGACCCGTTTTATACCTTACTTTATTTAGCCGCTACTTAATAGCTACGCAATTATCCACTTCCCGTTCACTCCTGTGAACATATGACTTGACAACCAAACGTTAGTCCATATTGTCAAATGGTGTTATCACCACCATTTGACCCGTTTGGCCTATACGACCAAGCATTTACATTTATAATAAAACATGGTTTTAACTACCCATTCACACATCCGACCCATTTCGGATTTTTTTTACCACAAGATCCTTTTTTCCATTAACCATAGTTTTAATCGTTTTTATTCGTTCCGACTCATATTGTTTTGTGTCGGAACCCATATCCGGATACAATCCGTTGTCATATTTATCACCTATAAAATAAATACGTACACTTAAATTGGGTGTAAGCTTTACTTACCTCGCGTCCGCGCTAACATTCTTCGCATCCATGATCCGTTTGACCCGTTCCTCTCCAAGCCCCCACCTAGCTTGTTTAGAGTCAAACTATATCATAACATCCATAAGATGGTTAGATTGGTCATTCTATACAATGGCCATCACCCTATGGACCCCTTTTTTTTACACACTTATCAATCAAAGTATGCCATATATTCAACAACTAGTTTATAACTTGTCATTTAGCCAAGATTAACATCAATTAGGCAAGTTCATATCACCGAAAAATAGGTTGTTTTTGGTGACCTGTTTAACCTATTTACAAGTCTTCAAAAATTATGATTTTTTTATGTGATGTAGCTCTCGGAGGGTTAGGCCTTGTGTTAAAATTTCAAGAACTAACTCTTTACCCAAAATTTGTAAAAATTCATTTACTAAGCTGCAATCAGATTCGTCACTTCTGACTGCAGCTTACGAAAAAATTCATTTAAAATTCCTCGTTCATCCGATTGACGAAATTCCAATTGGAGGTTTTTTGAATTACCTGAAGCTACTTACATTAAAATTTTGAGATCATAAATCAGTTCTTAAATTGAGTTGTGACATTCATATTGGGCTGCAAATTCTGCCAGAAAACGCAGCATGAATCTTCGATACCGAAAAATTCATGAAACATTCAATTTTCGTCGAAAAAATGCAATTCCAGTGGGGTTTTAAAGATATTTCCTGGAATTACATTTTGATCTCAAGAAACACATTTTTTGTCAGGTTTTGTCCACGTTACAACCAATACAAGTCGGTTGTAAATTCTGATCAGAAGCTGTTTGAATTCAGCTTTCAATTAAAACATGTTTATGACATTATAACACTTATTTTTAGCAATCAAAACCCTAAAAACATCATATACACGAATTTAGCATCAACAAATCTGAATTTACTTCATGGAACTCAAATTACACTGGAATAACTATCAAAATCCTAGTGTTTAACATGTTTCTACAAAACCCACTTATCACCTTCAATGGTGATTATGATTTACAAGAATTAGGCTTGATTTCAACACATGATTGTCTTGGGTTCACTCCTAGACACAATATTGTTCCTATTCCATCAATATAACACTCATGCATCAACAATTTTCGAGTTCTCTATGTTTACTCAGAATTTCAACTAGAAATTTCTCATGAAATTTACATACCTTATGACTCCTTTTTCAGTGGAGATCGCTAATTCGTGCTCGGATTTTGATTTAGGATCGATTTTGGCCTTCAATTTGAGAGATTAAGCATGAACTAGGGTTGTGGGGTTTTCCTTGGTCGCCCTCTGCTTCAATCGACCAGCACACACTTTTGTGTGTGTTTGGTGTATTTTATTTTGTTTTAATTAAATCTAGTTTCAAGTTTAACAAGTTTGGCCCCTCTACTATAATTAGGTTTTTATTTTAAGTGTTTAAACCCACTAGTATGTCACTACAAGACTTCTCTTCTAACTAGGTTATTATTATTCCTAGTTAACTTATTGGATTCCGGGAGTTATAACCCGTCTTATTTAAGTCCCACTAAGTCGGCCTGTCATAAGCTTTGTTTTTCTCAAAACTTTTATTCTCTTTTTATTTAATATTAGGTTTAATTATTTAAATCATAATATTTACCGGGTTAATTTTACCACTAACGGTATTTTACCCGTTCATAAATATTAACGTGGTTTGATTACCAAACCTGTTTTCGGGGTGTTACAAGTCTACCCCCGTTAAAGAGGTTTCGTCCTCGAAACCTTATTTACGTAGTTCATTGGTTTAATCAAACAAACCAAGTTTCATTTTCAAGGCACCCGTTTCTTTCGGTCAAAAGTTTTCATTTATATTGACGCGTACATCTTTCATGTGTAAGGCCTCGTGGGCCGTTACTTTCAGCTTGTATCTGTTATCTTTATTGATTATTTACTTTGACGATTAGACTTATTAGTCATCGGTTACCTTATACCCCATCACCCGGTTATACCATATTGCCATCTCCGGCGTTATGTGTGTTTACTTGTATCGAGGAATTTATGTCTGAGGATCTATTCCTTTCCAATATTATTTGATGCAGGGAATTATAACTAGTTCCCACGCTTAACCCAAATGACTCGTAGGCTATTTATTTAGATTTTTACCCTTTCCTTTTTTTTCTTTTTTTCTTTTTTACCTTTTTAAGGTGAGGCCACGACAATTCGTTTTTTTTTACCACAATGTCTTTTTGGTCCCGTAGACCTTAGCATTACTCATAATCTTGTAGGTTATGATAATCCCGTAGATCATACTTTGTTCGAGTTTTTATTCAAATTTATATATATATATATATGGCATCCAAGCACACCTTTTTATGTTTAGAATTATTTACTTTTTCTTTTTTTAGATTTCATTTGACCGTGACCGTAGTCTAAGGCTTCATTTGTTTTCTTTCGAAATATCTTTCCGACTTTATGACTTCTAACGTCATTTACACGTCAGTTTGTCCTACGCTTACCATTATTCGGTTCTTACCTGCACTTCTTTACAACCCGTTACCCGGGTTCTTTATCTTGATGTTTTTAACATTCTTGTTTCGCTAGTTTGCGTTTTTCCTATCTACATTCCTTTACGACCCATCACATAGGTTCATTAATATTTTGCGCTTCTATTATTCGGTTTGCACCTATTTGTACTACCAATTTCTTATACTTTATTTGTCTCGTTTGACTTATTCGTGTGAGGTTTTATCACTTATGAACGTCAAACTTCGTTCTTTATTCGATCCGTTCAACTCTAAAATAGTTGAACATAGTTATCAAAATTTATGTTTGCAAATTCTCACCGTCTTTTAGTCATGACTCGTATTCCAAATCTTTTGACTTTCTTTTTCGCGTTCCCGTCTTTCGGTTTACGCATTCACCCACAATCCTACCCGTCCATCGGGTATCTTTACCGAAGTCATCGTCAAGTAACCATTCTTATATGGTTTTAGACATCATCTTAATTTATTTGATCGTCTTAGCTAAATCCATTGCTTTTATTTAGTCAAGTCTTTTATTCTTTTATTCTACCCCTTTGACTTGTCTGTGTGAATTTCATCACTTATGACGGTTAAACTTTATCCCTTATGCCTTAGTATTCACATTAGTTGGTTTGTATTTTCATTTACTTTAATCTTTGTCCCTTCTTTCGGGCTCGTTATTCTAACGTAATACGCTCCCTGTCATCCGACTTGCGTTTACGTTTACTATCAAACGTCTTACTTGTTTGACTCATTTGGGTACCATTTAAGTTAGTCCCATTCACCCCATCCTTACTACATCAGACGTAAATGTGTCTGCTACAAGAAGTTCATGGTATCATATGCCACTACTTACTTGGCCAGAGTAAGCGATCAACACATGATACACATGACCTTTTTGTAGTTTTCACATCACACACCATATTGTTGGGATTGAACCCTACCAGAGGAACAGATAATGAAAGCCAAAACCGGATCATGACAGTGGGTTCACAATAAGCAGCAGTTTACACTAAGTCTTTTCCCTTGAAAGTGATTTATATCAACTGATGGTCTCTATCCACCGCCCTAATACAACTGCTGCTGTCTTGCCTAACTACTGATGAAGCCTAGAAGACTGCTGGAAAATAAGCACTGCTGGTACAAACTGCTGATGACAAAGCACTGCCCAATCAAGGACTGATCAACCTTGAAGAAAGCACTGATGATTAGAGAGAGCAGTTGTTTAGTATATCATCTGGTTCATGTATAGTCAGTTGCTTAGAATAGAAGTGTTTGTGTAAGACAGTAGATACAGGTTGTTAGGTTGTTAGATGTCACTTTCATGGTGATGTCAGCTGAGATGCCTCAGTGGTTTGGTTTGGTTTGGTTTGTCTATAAATGGAGCAGTACTCTGTACTGTTACAGTTGATTCATTTTGAGAGAGTTCTTCTCCTCAATTCAATCCTTTCATCTTGTGCAAACCAACCTTGGGGCATCAGGCTGAGGGGGAGCTTAGTTTGTAAGCATGTCTGCAATCTTTTGCTTTGATTTGTAATCTTTTGACTCTATGAGAAGCAAATGTTTATCAAACTATCTTTCTCCTTGATTGTGTTTACAACGTTTGTTTTCATTTCCGCTGCACTTTACATAGTTTCATATTCATTCATTGTTCATATCATATAAACAAACACAATCATGAGAGCCTTCGATCCTAACAATTGGTATCAGAGCCTGGACAGTCAAATTCGATCTAACAATCAATTTGACATAACAGTTTAGCTCATTATTCATTGATACTAAGGTTGGGTGCATGTAGTTGAAAAACAGAGTACCAAGTAAACCATGTTCAAAATGGTTATTCAAAACTCTGTAAATCAACCAAGATGTCATATGACACACAAATTTCACATAACAAGTGATTTCATGCAAAAGACACTCATGGTTTCTAGATCTGAAAACATATCTATTAAAACTATGGGATTATCTCTTATTTTTAAAATTGATTTCAACTATAGTTGTGAATTTTGTGCTGTTTCTTCATGTTTAAAACTAAAGTATGAACCTCAGATGAACAAAACCTATGTTCTTAAAACATTAGTGTTTTTGGTAAACATGAAAGAGGGAATTTAAAACTTTAGTTATAAGATCTGGTGTGTTGAAAAACAGGTTGAGGATTTTCAAAAAGAAACAAATCAACCTTGTTAAAAATACACTAAGAAAATAAGGGGTCAACATAGTCCGTATCATATGTAATGTGAGATGGGTTGAAAAATTGTGCAAATACGATCAATTCTCTTAAAACATTACTATAAAATGATTCTGGATTAAGTATTCCTTCAATAAAGACCTCCCAGTAAGTAATTCATTACTTATCAATGGGAAGGGTGAAAGGGGAAGAAGAAAATTAACAAAAGCTCAGAAGTGTGTTTATCTCAAAGCTTTTGAAATCAAAAGAAAAGAGTATAAACATAAAACACGTTCGAGTCAAGAAGTTTAGGGTAATAATGGTCATTAAGCAACTGTGTGCATTTATCTGTTCACGAAAAGGTTTAGGTAAAAATGGAAATTCCGGGGAATGAACTTCAAAGAGGAATAGACAAATTTTCAAAATCATCACATGGTTATCAAAAACTCATGTGTACATGTATCCTCAATTCTGTTGTCAATCAATCAATAAGAAAATGGTACTAAACAGTGGTCAAAATGTATTTAAAATTTCATACGACTGATTGTCAAACCACTGACCATTTTCATAAACTTGAAGATGATATGATTTCGTATTTTATTGTAAATATACCAGATCCTTTTGATGTTGTTTTCAGAAAATCCTTTAATTTTTTTTCTTTTCAAAGGATTTTCTCGAATAACCAGGATATATTGTTCATTCTTTTTAAAGAATAATATATTTTGAACTTTTGCTTGTTTTTATTGGCAATTGTTTCTGTTACCTGTCAGGAAATAGTACCTTATTTTTGGTATTATTGTCCTTTTAAATGGATCAAAAGGAAATGGTGTATATGTCAAGGTCATGTCATACTCAAGGCTGTTTTAAACACTAATCAAAGGTTGATTGCTAAACAGTGTTTAAACTACTGAGGCACTCATGTTTTAATTTGGATATTAAACGAAAATGAGTGCCTTACTAAAAAGTTCTCATCATCCGGGGTACAAAACCACAGTCAGTAATTCGTATGAATTTCAACAGAAAATTGACATGTGGTAAAACCTTGAATGAAAATCTTTGCAAAAAGTTGCTGAATATGAACTTTCAAACCATTGCCCTTACTTAAATCCTAACCACTGTCTTGCTCAAACGTCTGGTTCCTAATTACTATCCACTGCTGAAAGTCAACCACTGATCCTCATTTTGCTTGGCAAGCACTGATGCTCAAAATCAGTGTCTTATCCATTGATATGCTATCCACTGAAAGTAAAAATCTTCCACTATCATCACATTATTACCGTTGTAACTACTGATGCTTGATACATCAGCGGGTCTTAAAACAACTGTCCTCCATTCTTCATCCATATCATCAAAGTTTGACACGTGGTCAGTTTTTAGCCTTCAGATCATAGTAACCGCTGCCACATCAGCGATCACTTTTTCCCTAAATAAAACCCTGATCAAAACCCCTAAACAGGGTTTTTACACTGTCGAATTGAATTCCAAAGTTCTCTTCTCAAAGCAGTTTCCAACTTTTCTTCCCAAATCACTCTCCGATCCTTCTTCATCAGAATGACGAAGTCAAAATCAAAATCTCAATCTAAACAAAAATCACCATCATCTTCAAAAGAGGTCGCTCAAATGGCCGAAGAATCCATCGAGATACCATACAAATCCCCTCATAATTATCTGGGTTTGCTCACAAAACCTACCGATAACCACACCTTCGACTCCATCATTGATACAATATCTGCATCAAAGTACAAAACTTTGTTAACAACAGATGCTCCCATTTATTTGCAAACCCAGAGAGAGTTCTGGAAAAAGGCGACGCTTGAAAAACAAGACGATAAAGTCATAGCCATTAACTCCTCGATACATGGTAAAGTGATTCAAATCACTTCGCAAACAATCTCAGAAGTCTTCAAACTCGATGATTAGAATGGTAAAACTTCCTTTGACAAAAACGAGTTAAAAGCTGATTTTCTGAAAAGGGGATATGCAGAACAATCAAAGGTAGATACCTTACAAAAAGGTTATTTTCCATCTGCACCCAGATTTTTATTTCACACACTTTTAAGTTGTGTTTCAAATAAAACAACAGCGTTTAATGAAATACCATTGAATATTCAATGCCTGGGCTATGCTATTTTAAACAATAAAGATTACAACTATTCCCAGGAGATCTTCAACGACTTAGTAAAGAACGTTGATAGCAAATCATTTTTACTTTTTCCAAGATTTATGAGCTATTATTTCAAACAAAAACTTGAAAAAGAAAATGAAAATTTGCTTAAACAAGGTGCCTATTTTCAAATAAAAGGCTTAACAAAAGAAACATTTTCCAGAATGATGGCACCAATAAAAACAAAAGCAGAGGTGTCTGAGCAGACTTCAGCCGTTACCACTGCCCCTCAGACATCTGCTGTTGAGCCCACTACTCCAGGTGATCATAGCAGCACTACCACTGCTTTGAAACCCACACCTGACATTACCAAAAAGACCAAAAGAAAATCATACAAAAAACCCACCAAACCCAAGAAAAAGGCAACTCTGGAAGATGAGATCCCAGAGCAACTGCCTGTGACAACACAAATGTCACCACAAACCACTGCTGCTACTTCCTCACAGCAGTTGGTAGAAAGATCTCCACCTTTGCCCAAAACTCCTCCTGCATCCTCACAAAAGGATCAGGTTGTAAGCACAGGGACCCCACAATATGAAGCTCTGGATTCAATCGGATCCATCTTCCTCAGTCCTGATCCCAAGGACATGTCTATTTCAACTCCCACACCATCACCAATGATATTACCACAATCCATGCTACCTTTGTTGCATGCAGTTGTTATAGCTCAGACACAAACCAGTTCCTCTCTATCACCTGTCACTGAGAGTATACTCCCAGAAGTGACTGGGTCTGATGCTTATACCTCTGCTACCCCAGCAACAACTGAGGAGGTTACACCCCTTGAGTTACAAGTAACTCTCGGTGGTAGTTCAAGTGGAGCAGCAACTACAACTGATGGATCAACAGATCTTCAGTTGGACAGTTGTTTCATTAGTAAGACTCCCTTGAAGGCAATTTCTTCAATAGCACCATCGGTAACCACCAGTGAGTTGGGTCTAACCACTGGTACCATCAAAGGTCTATCAAGTGCTGAAGAAAGAAGTCCCCAGTACCAAGAACAAGGGGTATCAATGGGTGATTTTTGGGACTTTGTTCCTAAGTCAAACATTGATATAACCATTTCAGGTGGGGATTCAGATGATCCCATTAAAGTGGGTGATGATTCAAAATACCAGGAATTGACGGGAAGAGTTGAAAAACTGGAAACCTCAGTTGCTGAAATAAAGGAGATGGTGCAAGAGATTTTAAAAGCTCAAAAAGCATAATCCACTGCTGCCCCACCACAAGCATCTGTTCCAACTCAAGCATCTGCTCCAACACAAGCAATTGTTGCAAATGAGCTCTGGAATATTTTTCAACCACTACTTGAAAAACAAAAACAGATGGCTGACCATCAGCATGAAATGCATGTAAAAATGTTGACAAACATGGAGGAGTCAAGATTCAAAGATACTCAAGCAGACATCAAGGCTATAAAGGCCAGCATACAAAAGACTGCCCATGGTGAAAAAGTTCCCTCCACTATCCTTTTTATGGATAACCCCCTTGCAGATAATGCCAAAAAGGGGGAGAATTTCAAGAAGATGAAGAAAAAGGGAATTGAAGATGGTCTGTATGTTGAACCAGAGCAAGGAAAACAGACATCTAAAACAGCTGATACAACAGTGGTTACAAAAACCGCTGTCAGTAGCCAAACAGCTGCCATCTCTTCAACACACACCACTCCATTACACACCACCAAAACCACTGTCTTCACACCATCATCATCTACAATCATATCACCACCATTGCCTCCTACCATAAAGCAGAAGACAGCAGATGTTACAACATCTCCTGTAATGCCAACAGTGGTTGAAACACCAGTTGTTTCAACAACTGTTGGTCAGACACTTTCCATCAGTCAAACCACCGATCCACCAATGACATCATCAGCCTCTCCTAAAATAAAAAAGGAGAAGGGTTTTCATTCCTGATGATGAGTCACCACCACCATCACCGCCATCAAAAACCACTTCAACCCCTGCTCAAAAGCAGAAGACATCTACTGACACATCAGTAGTTGTAATGACAACAGAGGTTGAAACACCAGTTGTTAGTCAACCATCCACCACTGCTTTCATCATTCCTACATCACTACCAAAGCTACACAAAAGAAAAAGAGAAACAACTCAGGCTACTGATGAAAAGTATGATCCCGTTGCTGCTAAATATCCACTGGAATTAGATGCTGTGAAAAATGAGATGAAACAATTCTACACTAAGGATGATCCTTCAAAAAGGAAATTTCCTTCTCTCATAGGCTTCATAATTCCAGAAAACATGGATGAATATCTCGATATGAAAGCAAGACAAGCAAGGATAAGAGCTAAAGTTGAATGCAAGAATCAAGGTGATGAAGTGATTTTGGAAAGAAGAGAATTCCTGCTCACCAAAGTCAAACAAATGGAAGAATATGCAAGTGATCTGAACAAAGAAATGTCAAGCCTATCTCCTGAAGCAGATCAACGAAATGAATTGAGAGAAGAATACCTTGCATACATAATGAAAGAAAAGTTCTATCCTGCTGAAGAAACACAATTCAAAGAATGGCCAATAGTTGCATTAAAGCATGAGGCTAACAGAATTGAAAAGATTAAAAATAATCCAAGAAAGAAGAAGACAGCTCCAAATTGGAACAAATACAGGAAGCTCATAGCTGATCTTACTTCTGAATATAAAAGAAAGAAGCAGGAGCTGGTGGATGCAAGGGTGGATACTGCAAATGCCATAGCAAAATGGACTAAGCAGCAAACAGATGAAGCTTATGAAAGGCTTAAGAAAAGGAGGATAACTGTCTCTGACACTCCTAAAAAGTCTAACTACAAAAAGCTAAAGGAGCATATCAAGACTCTTGAAACACATATCAATGCAGCAGAAACCTCTGTCACAATGTTGAGAAAAAAAAAAAGAGGGAACAGCTGACTGCTGGAGGAGAAAAAGAAAAAGAAACTGATTACCTTGAAGAAGCTATCAAGAAAATAGCTTCAGATAAAGAAAAATTGGCAAAGCTACAAGACCTTACCAAAAAGGTTTTGAACCAATCATCATCAGCAGATATCACAGACAGTGAGCTTGGCCAACAACAGAGACAAGAGCTGATTGACAAAGAAGTTGCAGAAGACATAGCTGCAGCTAATAAAGTCATAGAAGAAGCTTTCAAAAGAATGTCTGAAGTTCAAGATACTGCTCTACAATTCTTCTCAAGGCCAACATCTCCCAACTCATCTTCAAATAAATCTCTTCCAAGAAACCCATTTGGTTTAAAAATACTAAAGTGGCTCTCTGATCAAAAGACCCACGTATTGACTCTGGTCAGAATCAATGGTGAAGTGAAGCATGTATCAAGGAATCAAGCACTAGGCCTGGGTGTTGAAGATCTACAAGATCTCCTTGAGCTTACACTGTGTCGGGATGAAGATGATACAAGTTCTCAGGAATTTGAGCTGAAATTTAAAGAACAAGTCAAAGAACTTTTGATGAGAAATAAAGATCCAGAATAATGAAGGGTTTTGGAATTATCTGTTCCAGGGGGAGATTGTTGGGATTGAACCCTACCAGAGGAACAGATAATGAAAGCCAAAACCGGATCATGACAGTGTGTTCACAATAAGCAGCAGTTTACACTAAGTCTTCTCCCTTGAAAGTGATTTATATCAACTGATGGTCTCTATCCACTACCCTAATACAACTGCTGCTGTCTTGCCTAACTACTGATGAAGCCTAGAAGACTGCTGGAAAATAAGCACTGCTGGTACAAACTGCTGATGACAAAGCACTGCCCAATCAAGGACTGATCAACCTTGAAGAAAGCACTGATGATTAGAGAGAGCAGTTGTTTAGTATATCATCTGGTTCATGTATAGTCAGTTGATTAGAATAGCAGTGTTTGTGTAAGACAGTAGATACAGGTTGTTAGGTTGTTAGATGTCACTTTCATGGTGACGTCAGCTGAGATGCCTCAGTGGTTTGGTTTGTCTATAAATGGAGCAGTACTCTGTACTGTTACAGTTGATTCATTTTGAGAGAGTTCTTCTCCTCAATTCAATCCTTTCATCTTGTGCAAACCAACCTTGGGGCATCAGGCTGAGGGGGAGCTTAGTTTGTAAGCATGTCTGCAATCTTTTGCTTTGATTTGTAATCTTTTGACTCTATGAGAAGCAAATGTTTATCAAACTATCTTTCTCCTTGATTGTGTTTACAACGTTTGTTTTCATTTCCGCTGCACTTTACATAGTTTCATATTCATTCATTGTTCAAATCATATAAACAAACATAATCATGAGAGCCTCCGATCCTAACACATGTAAGTAACGCCCCTATTTATTTCATATCTCTGATTTCATTTAGTAGAACTTTATTTAATTGCAAAAACAACAATAATTAGTTTTACTAGTTTTACTTTTGTACATATAAAATGTTTTTTTTCTTTTCTATTGAACTATTATATAATCACATTCGTTAATGTGATCGCTACCTTTCTCAATAGCATTATATCGAGAGTTTTCCACTTGGATAATTACCCCCCATCCAAGTTTCCATATGAACAAATCCTATTATTTCTTTGTTATTCATCATCGTGAATAACACATGTTTCTATTAAACTTCTCTTGGAAACATCATCCTGAATAGATATCCTATTCAGGTTTTATTAGATATATGCAACCGTCTTTCCCTACGTGTTTGTTGCATATTACTACTTATGCGATTAAATTTAAAAGCGTGCACCTGGTAATGCTTGCCCTTACGGGCTTTTCTTGCCGTTATCTTTGTTCGCGATCGTCACGCGATTTAGGTCCTTAATGAGTATGCTATGCTCGTCATACCTCGGACCGTTCCTCCGTCATATCCGAGATTTGTTACACTCCCGCTATCTTCATATGCGAGTGTCTTTCAACTAAACATTTACAAAAGTTAGTAATTTCGATATTAATAAACGCCCGTATTGTAATACAAGGCTTTTTACTGTGCGTGTCAACGCACGTGATTTCGTTAACTATACCAATCATTTCTGTTGGGGTAACGTGTATTACACAATAACCCATTTGTTGTTCACAACACTTTAATCATACCAAACCGTTAACATAGTTGTACTTACCGGATTTGCGATCAAGCCTCGAACCGAACACACTTTACTCTTTAACCATGAGCTCTGATTACCAACTTATAACACCCTTGCTATTATTTTAGGATTTACGTATAATTTACGAAAATAAACATGTGATTATGAGTACATATACATTACAAAATACGGGTTTATTTAAAACTTTTTCAATTTAAAGTTTAGAACAACATAATGTAGTTTAGTTTGTCGTTTAAAAATTTCAACGAAACAACGTGCGGAAGCTTCTTCTTCATGTGTTCGGTTCTTTCTCATCGCTTGATCTTCATCCGGTACTCCTGATATTCACCTGTGATCAAAACCAACTTAAAATTTAGTTTTGATATCTTAAATAATAGTATAATCAAGTTCTAGTATCGAACAATCAAAAACAAAATAAAATTTCGAAATGTAGTCTGTCGCGCCACGCGACAGATTCCGCTTGATCTTTCGCGTGCTGCGAGCGCCCTCGCGTGTCGCGCAAGGATTACTGCTCCCTGTCGCGTGCCGCGGGGGAGATGATTTTCCAGCTGTTTCGTTACTGAAACCTGCATTTTTGCCCAGCTCTAGTTTTTAACCAAATTCCAACTTCAAAATGCTATAACTTTTTATCTAGTTATCCGTTTTACACGATTCTTTTTCCTACGCGTTTGTAATTTAATTCTCCATCTTATGGAGTTAAAACCTGATATTCAACTACTTCAAAAATCCAAATTTCAAGCTCTTGACTTGAAATTCCTTTTTTTAAACACTTTTGACCCGTATCATGATTCATTAAACCACTTTCGTTTAAATCACTGTAAATTCTTGAGATATTCATTATCTCAAAACCATTAACTCGTGAGTTCAAAACTTTCATATATTATGCAACGAAAAGTTGAGTTATGCGCAAAACTTCTTTTTGACCCGTTAGAGGGATTTACCATTAACTTTAAATTTCACTCTCTTCTTTCACCCCTCGTTTTACTACATTAAGGTATCTACCTATATTTCGTAATTTTAATGCAAATTCCTAAACAACCTGTAAGGGTCGTTTGCCCGGTTTTCCCATCAAGGGCTTTTTGGTCAATTTTAGCCCCCCATTTTAAGACGAAGGACTTTCACTAATTATTTGACCAAATTGCACTTTTAACTATAAACTTACTTTATGCGTACCTGGCTCAGGTCAACGTATAGACCCGTTTTATACCTTACTTTATTTAGCCGCTACTTAATAGCTACGCAATTATCCACTTCCCGTTCACTCCTGTGAACATATGACTTGACAACCAAACGTTAGTCGATATTGTCAAATGGTGTTATCACCACCATTTGACCCGTTTGGCCTATACGACCAAGCATTTACATTTATAATAAAACATGGTTTTAACTACCCATTCACACATCCGACCCATTTCGGATTTTTTTTTACCACAAGATCCTTTTTCCATTAACCATTGTTTTAATCGTTTTTATTCGTTCCGACTCATATTGTTTTGTGTCGGAACCCATATCCGGATACAATCCGTTGTCATATTTATCACCTATAAAATAAATACGTACACTTAAATTGGGTGTAAGCTTTACTTACCTCGCGTCCGCGCAAACATTCTTCGCATCCATGATCCGTTTGACCCGTTCCTCTCCAAGCCCCCACCTAGCTTGTTTAGAGTCAAACTATATCATAACATCCATAAGATGGTTAGATTGGTCATTCTATACAATGGCCATCACCCTATGGACCCCTTTTTTTTTACACACTTATCAATCAAAGTATGCCATATATTCAACAACTAGTTTATAACTTGTCATTTAGCCAAGATTAACATCAATTAGGCAAGTTCATATCACCAAAAAATAGGCTGTTTTTGGTGACCTGTTTAACCTGTTTACAAGTCTACAAAAATTATGATTTTTTTATGTGATGTACCTCTCGGAGGGTTAGGCCTTGTGTAAAATTTTCAAGATCTAACTCTTTACCCAAAATTCGTAAAAATTCATTTACTAAGCTGCAATCAGATTCGTCACTTCTGACTGCAGCTTACGAAAAAATTCATTTAAAATTCCTCGTTTATCCGATTGACGAAATTCCAATTGGAGCTTTTTTGAATTACCTGAAGCTACTTACATTAAAATTTTGAGATCATAAATCAGTTCTTAAATTGAGTTATGACATTCGAAATGGGCTGCAAATTCTGCCAGAAAACGCAGCATGAACCTTCGATACCGAAAAATTCATAAACCATTCAATTTTCGTCTAAAAAATGCAATTCCAGTGGGGTTTTAAAGATATTTCCTGGAATTACATTTTGATCTCAAGAAACACATTTTTTGTCAGGTTTTGTCCACGTTACAGCCAATACAAGTCGGCTGTAAATTCTGATCAGAAGCTGTTTGAATTCAGCTTTCAATTAAAACATGTTTATGACATTATAACACTTATTTTTAGCAATCAAAACCCTAAAAACATCATATACACGAATTTAGCATCAACAAATCTGAATTTACTTCATGGAACTCAAATTACACTGGAATAACTATCAAAATCCTAGTGTTTAACATGTTTCTACAAAACCCACTTATCACCTTCAATGGTGATTATGATTTACAAGAATTAGGCATGATTTCAACACATGATTGTCTAGGGTTCACTCCTAGACACAATATTGTTCCTATTCCATCAATATAACACTCATGCATCAACAATTTTCGAGTTCTCTATGTTTACTCAGAATTTCAACTAGAAATTTCTCATGAAATTTACATACCTTGTGACTCCTTTTTCAGTGGAGATCACTAATTCCTGCTCGGATTTTGATTTAGGATTGATTTTGGCCTTCAATTTGAGAGATTAAGCATGAACTAGGGTTGTGGGGTTTTCCTTGGTCGCCCTCTGCTTCAATCGACCAGACACACACTTTTGTGTGTGTTTGGTGTATTTTATTTTGTTTTAATTAAATCTAGTTTCAAGTTTAACAAGTTTGGCTCCTCTACTATCATTAGGTTTTTATTTTAAGTGTTTTAACCCACTAGTATGTCACTACAAGACTTCTCTTCTAACTAGGTTATTATTATTCCTAGTTAACTTATTGGATTCCGGGAGTTGTAACCCGTCTTATTTAAGTCCCGCTAAGTCGGCCGGTCATAAGCTTTGTTTTTCTCAAAACTTTTATTCTCTTTTTATTTAATATTAGGTTTAATTATTTAAATCATAATATTTACTGGGTTAATTTTACCACTAACGGTATTTTACCCGTTCATAAATATTAACGTGGTTTGATTACCAAACCTGTTTTCGGGGTGTTACACCCTCCCTTATATATATATATATATATATATATGTAGAGGTTCCTGTAAAAAAGGGGGTTTTTTGTGAGAAAGGTAAGAAATAATCTACACCATTAGATCTTTTGATCTAATGGTTGAGATCATAATGACAAAATTGTAAAAATATTTATTATTAAATATATTAATTTTCTAGATTAAGAGTATATAGTTAAATTTAACATTTTTAAATTAAGAAACTAACATTAATGCACATGCAACTTCCCCTGTCTTTTTTAAACGTCAATAACTTTTTATGCGTAACTTTTTAAAAAAAAAAATTACACCATAATAACGAGCGTTTTTTTATCTTTAATATGAGTACCATATTGCTATACTTATATAGAGAAAAAAAAATGTTTCGATCAGATGTTTAGTCCATGATGTTTTGTTTATGTTCATACAATGGTGTTTTAATTGTATTGTGATTCAAAGCGTGGTGTTTTTTTATCTACTAGAATGTAGGTTTTAAAACACCATGGTGTTTTAACATATGGAATCTGAAACAGCTACTAGCATGCAGATGTAAAACACCATGCATGCAGGTTTAAAACACCATGTATAATAACCATACTATGAACATTATACTAAGGACATATTCTGGAAATGAAAGTAGTGTCTTTAATAGTGTTATATACTTATTGAATGATGTTATATACTTATTGAATGATTTTATATAATTATTTAATGGTGTTATATATACTTATTGAATGATGTTATGTATGTGCTGAATGGTGATTTTGCAGTGTTATTCGTAGTGTTTTTATAGAGATCTTTAAAATGGTGTTATATACTTATTGAATGGTGTTATATACTTATTGAATGGTGTTGTATAATTATTGAATGGTATTATATACGTGTTGAATGGTGGTTGCAGTGTTATTTGTAGTGTTTTTATAGAGATCTTTAAAAAAAATAATGTTCCTATAAATAAGGTGGCGGTTATGGAAGATTTTGAATTAATTGAATCAGTAATGTTCCTATATATTATTTGGGCTATTATTCTTTCATAGTGTAAGCTCCCTATTCTGTATACAACTCGTTGGATGATTTACTTGCTGTCCCGTACCAACTCTCGGTTGCATAGCTTCACAAAAATGTGATATGTGCAATTGTGTTAATCACAAGTTAGCACATTTGGAAAGCGCCAAGAGAAAAGGTATTCAACTACCACATCATTTCTACCGCTTGAAATTGTGAATAAACAAAGGCAAAGAGTTTTCATTGGGCAAAAATCAAGGAGAATATTTCCTATCTAGAGTGGACAAACATTACATAACATTATAATATTCCCTGTATTGTATTATTGTTAGCCCAATGATTCCATTGAATTATTATTATTATATATTAATGTTAAGTAAAAGATATTGTAAATATTCTTGTATATTGTAAAAATATTATTTCCATTATTTTGTGATAGAGTTTCCTTTATCCTAGGAAGTCTCGTATGTATCATTGGCTATTTAATAAGAATATTTCCTCCCTCAATATTCATTGAGGTTGATAATTTTATATGGTATCAGCCTAATCCTCTCACCCTCTTCCTCTTTTTTTTCTTTTTTCGATCCCTGATAACTACCTTCTCCTATCAAGCTTTCTCCTAATAACTACCTGGTATGGCGCCATCATATGCAACGTTTTGTCGCTCTTCATAAGCTTTCTGACCATATCGATGGGTCTTCCGACCCACCACCCAAAACCGTAACAGTTGGAGATAAAACCACTCCAAACTCAGAGTTTGCATCATGGACTGCCGCAGATCAGAAGGCCGCCCTTCTTCTTCTTTCCTCCTTATCCGAGGAGGCGGCGGCAGAAGTACTCGGCATCAACGGTGCACGGCAGATCTGGTTGGCCCTTGAAAACACCTACAGCAACGCGTCCGTTGAACGCGTTCAATCCTTGCGGGATTCTCTTCGACAACTTACCAAAGGTAACTCTACTGTTACGGAATTTTCTCGAAAATTCAAAATCATGTGTGAACAGCTTGTTGCAATCGGACATCCAGTTGCCGAGATTGACAAGTTACATTGGTTTTTATGTGGCCTTGGCCTGTCATATGAAATTTTCTCTACTGCACTTCGGGCTACCAAACCCGCACCCTTGTTTCGTGATCTTGTTGCGCAGGCTGAAAGCCACGAATTGTTTCTACAATCTATTCATGGCACTACTACACCACCGGCAGCGTTTCACGTCCAAACCCGACGTGAATCTTCAACGCCATCCCGGGGTCGTGGCTCTTCATCACGCAACAACTTCTCACGCGGCAGAGGACGCACTAATAATCGACGACCACCCCACTGTCAGCTTTGTCGTACATCCGGTCACTACGCATCTGCATGTCCGAATCTCCATGCATATGCGTCTAAGGCCCCATCTGTGGATGATTCTCTAGCTAAGGCATTCCATGCCCAATGTCACGTTACCACTAACAGTCCAGATTGGACCGCTGATTCCGGAGCCACCGATTATATGGTCCCAAATACCGAATGCCTTCATCAGTCTACCCCCTACAAAGGTAATCATAAAGTCGTTTTCGGAAATGGTAACCAACTCCCGGTTACTCACACGGGGTCATTCGGTATTTCAAATACTTTATCATTGAATAATGTACTTGTGGTTCCAGATCTTACAAAAAAGTTGCTCTCCATAAGCAAATTAACAACTGATCATCCCGTGGATGTTTTATTTTCTCAAAATTTCTTTCACATTCAGGACCGGACAACCAAGCAGGTACTCGCTAGAGGGACGTGTGAGGATGGACTCTATGTGCTCAAGACTGCACCACAAGTTTATGTTGCTGAATTTTCCAATAAGGCCTCTTACGAGTTATGGCATGCTCATTTAGGACATATTTCATTTGATGTTATTTCTCTTTTAAACAAGTTTGGGTTTTTGAATATTACTTCTTTATTGCCCAAACCTACTGTTTGCACACCATGTCAACTTGCAAAAGGGCATAGATTACCCTTTACTTTGAATGAAAAACGTGCTTCTTCGCCTTTAGACTTGATTCATTGTGATTTATGGGGTCCTGCTCCGATTACCTCTTCGGATGGGTATCGTTATTATGTAATATTTGTTGATGATTATTCAAGGTTCACTTGGCTTTATCCACTAAAAACTAAAACAGATTTTTATGCAGTTTTACCGGTTTTTATTAAGCTTGTTCAAACGCAATGCTCACGAAAAATTAAAATCTTCCAAAGTGATGGTGGCACTGAGTTTGTGAATCATACGGTTCGCAAGATTTTTGAAGAAAATGGTACTCTACATCGTTATTCCTGCCCGTATACGCCCCAACAGAATGGGCGTGCGGAACGCAAGCATCGACATATTGTAGAAACTGGCCTTGCAATGCTCTTCAACGCTCACATACCGGCTCACTATTGGGTAGATGCATTCACTTCGGCTACTTTTATCATCAATCGGGTGCCATCGTCTTCATTAGACAACAAGTCTCCATTTCAGACTCTCTTCAACCAAACGCCGGTCTACTCTAATTTTCGAGTCTATGGATGTCGTGTTTTTCCTTACTTACGGGACTATGCCAAACATAAACTTGAACCACGGAGTTTGCCTTGTGTTTTCATTGGGTATAGTTCACATTATAAAGGATATCGCTGTTTGGATCCCGTCACAAATCGGGTATTTATTTCTCGCCATGCAAGGTTCGATGAGCACTCTTTTCCCTTTAAGAACTCTACTGGAGATTCTAATTTGCAACAACTCTCCCTTGCAACCTTTTGTGATGATGTCCCTGCTGTTTTAACCCAAAGTCCAACTCCAAATAACAAAAACCCTCCCTCTAGTTCCAACCCAAATAAACCCGTTCCACCAAGCCCAAATCAAGTCCCTATTTTTCCAAGCCCAGACCTCAACATTCCTTCACCTTGCCCACTTTGTGTTACATCTCCCACAACTAAAAGCCCAACTCTCACTACTCCTGGCCCAAGCCCATTTGCTTCTCCCACTCCTAACTCAAATTCACCTACCCACCAAATCGACAGCCCTTTGCCTGCTACACCCATTACCGATTTTACCTTGGCTTCACCCGATGCCTCTAGCCCTCCAGCCGATGCTGACTCATCTGCTGGTCCTTCCTTGGCTCACCCATCAACCACGAATGTTCATCCGATGTTGACACGGGCAAAAGCAGGGGTCTTTAAACCAAAATATCAAGCTGATCTGGCATCCATTAACACCTATGCTTTACATGTTGCCTTATCTTCTGCTACTGAACCACGAGGTTTCAAAACGGCATCCAAAGATCCACTATGGATGGCAGCCATGGTGGACGAAATACAGGCTTTAAAACAAAATCATACCTGGACGTTAGTTCCCCGTCCATCCTCAACCAATGTTGTTGGTTCCAAATGGGTATTCCATATCAAGTATAATTCTGATGGGAGCATTGATCGTTATAAGGCACGTTTGGTGGCCCAAGGTTTTACACAGATACCAGGCTTGGATTTCTCTCATACTTTCAGTCCCGTCGTTAAAGCCTCCACGATTCGAATTGTCTTATCTCTGGCGGTTCTCAATAATTGGAGGTTACATCAACTTGATGTCAAAAATGCTTTCTTAAATGGAAATTTGAATGAAACTGTCTTTATGGAACAGCCTCCTGGATTTGAACATCCCAACTATCCGAACCATGTTTGCAAGTTATCCAAGGCGCTATATGGACTAAAACAAGCTCCACGAGCCTGGTTCCAACATTTAAGCGCATTTCTTCTCTCTTATGGCTTTATTTGTAGCCGTGCGGATACCTCCCTTTTTATTTTTAAGACGGATTCGTGCATTATGTATCTCTTAGTCTATGTTGATGATCTCATTCTTACAGGAAATGATACTAATGCTATCCGGGAGTTTGTTTCACATCTTCATCAAGAGTTTGCTATCAAAGATCTTGGCGACTTGAACTATTTCTTGGGGCTTGAGGTTCTTCACACCGATTCTGGCCTTTTTCTAACACAGGCTAAATATGCTAAAGACATTCTTCTACGAGCAAATCTCTATGACTCTAAACCGGTTCACACTCCTCTGGCTACTCATGAATCCTTCACTTCTGCCGGTACACCTTATTCGGACCCTAAACTTTATCGTTCCTTGCTTGGTGCGCTACAGTACTTGACTATTACACGACCAGATTTGTCGTATGCTGTCAATCAACTGTCTCAGTTTCTTCACAACCCCACGGTTGATCATTTTCAAGCTGTCAAGCGTCTCTTGCGTTATGTCAAAGGAACTCTTTCGTTCGGGCTTACCTACAGCCGTTCTCATAAGTGCACTATTCTAGGCTATTCAGATGCAGATTGGGCGCGGTGTCTTGATACACGACGCTCCACGTACGGTTATTCAATCTATCTTGGGGGCAATCTGGTGTCATGGAGTGCTAAGAAACAACCTACGGTTTCCAGATCCAGTTGCGAATCTGAGTATCGTGCTATGGCAAACACTGCTGCTGAACTTGTCTGGATCACTCATTTATTGCAGGAATTACATGCTTTACCACCTGATCGTCCAACGTTGTTGTGCGACAATAAAAGTGCCTTATTCATGACTCAAAATCCAGTTTCCCATAAACGGGCTAAACACATCGATTTGGATTATCATTTTATTCGTGAATTAGTTCATTCTGGGAAACTTTATACAAAGTTTGTTCCAACCAATCTTCAGGTGGCTGACATTTTTACAAAAAGTCTTCCGCGTTCTCAGTTTGAAGTCTTTCGCAATATGCTACGACTAGGTCCGCCACCGTTTCGATTGAAGGGGGGTGTTAAGTAAAAGATATTGTAAATATTCTTGTATATTGTAAAAATATTATTTCCATTATTTTGTGATAGACTTTCCTTTATCCTAGGAAGTCTCGTATGTATCATTGGCTATTTAATAAGAATATTTCCGCCCTCAATATTCATTGAGGTTGATAATTTTATAATTAATATTTGTGAAACTAGCCTAATAGAACCGATAGAAGGAGAAAGAAAAGAATTTGATATTTAATTGATTGAGATATATCAAACATTGAGATACACTGAGACATATTTAGCAGAAAAAGTCTTAGAGAACAAACTAATCCATTTAAGGAGTTGATAACCACATATAATTTATGTAATAAAAGAAATGGCAATGATCCGTAGACCAATTGGTTTGTGGGGGGGGGGGGTTGTGAATGTTTACCCACTTATGTAGGGTTCCTGCCCGGTAGGTATCAGGGTCGAATCTTGCGGAGGACGAATTGTGACACCGGTTCAAACTGGCAATAATATGCTAACCGCAGGATTCCTACTCGTGACCTGGGTGATCAAAGGCCAAAGGCCTAACCGGGTAATCTATCCGTCCAAAAAAATATAATAAAAGAAACCAATAAGAGCATATGTCATTCATTGGAGTCATCTAATTTTGTAGTTTTCCCGCTTTTCTCTCATACTTAATTATAGATAATTAATTTTAATCAAAAGGTAATTATACAACTAAATTTAATACAAATTTAGACAATTCGTATTGGAGATAATATAATATTTTGATATCTTCATAATATTTCAAAATTATTCATCCAATGAATGTCATTTAAGATAATTTTAAATTAAACAAATTATTTATCATGAAAACCAAAGTGTGTATTGATATATTATTTATTTTTATTTTTATTTTCATTATTAAAAATTATTATATCGATTTTATTACATAATTTATAAATCAAATTGCCAGTATTTATACCAATATTTTATCACTCAAATGGTTGCTGATGTGCTTCTTAAATAACATATCTTCTTTTGAAGAACCATCTCTGCATCTCCACATTCACCTTATCCATCACATATCATGTATATATGCTAGTTTTTTTAAGATATATTTTTTTTATTTGGCATATAAAATTATATTTATTCAACCCGTGCAATAAACGAAGTTTTTAAAGATATATTTTTTTATTATTTAGTATATGAAATTACATTTATTCAACTCGTGTAATACACGCTGAGGCGTATGTTAGTAGGTGCCCGGGGGTGCACCCGCCCCCTCCAATGTTTCAGTTAGAAGTGTATAATTTCTGATTTTCCGTCCAAAATTTTTAAATATTTATACAATATTTTGTCTAAATATTTATACAATATATAAATCAAAGTAAAGTTTGTTACCACTTTAAGTTTTAAAGGTCGTCGGACTGAGTTGTAATTGTTCGTCCAGGTTTCATTTATCTCGTACCATTATATATATATATATATATATACAGGGTCATAATTTAGAGAAAACGGTGGAAAGTGTGAGAACGGTGAGAACGCTTATGGATCGTCCGATCAAAACAATCTATGAACTAGATTGGTGTGGTGGCATTTTCGTAAATAACTCAATTTTATTACGTGGACACGCTTCATTAAGGGTAAAAAAGGTAAAACATCATTTCTCACATAAAACGCCGTTGAAAAATAAAATGCCAAATAAATAAAAAAAAACGTCAATTTTATCAATACGTTCTTTTTTCTGTGTTTTTATTTAAGTTCCTAGGCTACAAAAACGCCACAAAATGTGAAACGCCATAAGATATAACGCCAAGCCTTACATCCGGATAAATGTTAATTACATTTTTTGTTATAAAAATAATATCCCGCCTAAACTACGTGCAAAAAAAAATCGTATAAATAGAAACGTCTCACTACCTTCTGTTTATCACACCAAAAAAACACAGTTGTTCCTAAAAAAATACAACTCAATGTAAACGCCAAAAATACAACGATGGCAAACATGTTTTCTTTGATACTCAGTAATGTTCTGCATGAAGTTTGCCTGAATGATTTGTTTGGTGAGTGTAGTAAGATTTTGCTGCATGAGATGGACAAAATTCTAGAAAGAGGGACTGATGACACCCATGTGTCATTCCGTCTTCTTTGATCTTGAAGAAGGTTTGGATGATTAGAAGAGACCTATCTCAGTGTAAATGCTAATTTGGCCTCGATGATTATAATGAAGACGACGGGCAGATAGCATCCACCCACACGGGGTCAATCTATGTCTCCAAGATCCACAAAGACACTTCAACACATGAACAAAGAAAATAAACCACGCCAAACCCAAAACGCCATTTATTTGTGACAGTTCTTGTAGTTTCAAAAGAAGAAAGAGACTGATGACACTGAAGATTTAGATCATAAATTGCTTCTATTTGTTTTGCTTTTTTTTATTTTCTTTATCTGTTGTTTGTTTTGTAATTTCAACTAAGAAACAACAAAATACATTAATCCTATAATGAAAAATACAATAAAATGCCAAAACGAGCAAATGCTTGTAAAACGATATCATGCCATAAAAACGCCCCCCAAAACTACCAAACTATAATAAAATTACTTTGAACAAGTACTATTATAATAAATCTAAAAAAAAAAGCTTAAAACAATGTGCAAAGAAAATAAAACAAAAAAGTCTCATCGCTATCTAAACACAATTGGAAAACAAAACGCCATAGTTATAGCCGTCAAGATTAGACGTGTTACACCATAAAAACAGATGAGTCTGAAAACAAAACACGGTAACTTCAAAAAACAGTAAAATGAAACGACAGAAACATAATTACTAACATTTATTATATTGAAAGCCAAATACTTAGGGAATTGAATTTATTTATCTTTTTTAAAACGCCATAATTACCTGTCATGCCTGGGAAAAAAAAGTTAATATAAAACACAAGCTCAAACACGCCAAAAACATTGACTAAAAACGCCACATATTGTCCAAAACGCCAAAAACTTCAAAAATGGCTAAGGTATTGCATGGAGGTTTGAAAGGAAAGAGAAACGATTCATCATAAAGGTCTCTGATAGGAGAAGGGTGAAGGTAAGGACAATCAAAGCCATGCTTGGTATGAATGAAGGGGTTCAGAGGGATATCCTGGCCCTTGGGGTTTCAATGGCCAACGATTGTGAAAGAACCCGAACTGTAATATAAAGACTAAAGAGAAAATTTCCAGCAGAAGATGATGATATTGACGATACTCCTCTACCAACACTTAGCAGTTGGGTGATGCATGAAGAAGAAGGAACGGTTGAAGTGACTTATAAACACGGGGTGCAATATTCATTGCCAATGGAGGAAATGTTGGAGACAGGGAGGCTATCTATCATTGAACAACTCTGTGATTTAGCATCTTTGAACGATCCAAAATCCAAGGATGCAGTGATATTCAAGAACAAGCTTCATCAAAGAAGAGACGGGCTAATGGCGTTATACGCCAATCCAAAATTTGATGATGATGAATCTGATGAAAGTGATGAACAAAGCGATAGGTACATCTCTGATGTAATCCCATCCATGGAAGACTATTAGTTTATTTTGATTTCGTATTTTTGTAATTTTATAAAATATCAATCTATGGTAATCAATTATTAACAAAAAGACCCATAACGCCAAAAATGACATGGAAAACGCCATAACGCCAAAAAATTAACTATGAGACACAAAAAGAATTAATTCAACCAGAAGAAATCTGGGAAAAACAGTAAAACGCCAAAGTAATTAATGATTATAGATAACGCCAAAATTATCGTGCACGCCAAAATGAAGCAGATGTCAAACGCGAAAATCGGGAAAGGAGAAGAATATTGAAAAGACAAAAAAAACCTCGGACCCTGATCATGTTGCGCCACGTGTTGGGTCAGGATGCGTTCTCACCGTTCTCACACTTTTGGGCATTTTCTCCTGATCCCGTTTATATATATATATATATATAGGACAAAGATCCGTTAGGAACCACCCTTTATTGCGAGAACCAGTGTGAGCACAAACAGTAATTCCTAAAAAAATCTAAAAAACACCCAATTTTTTTTTATTTTTTTACTATTTTTTTTTTGGAAAAATCACTATATTTTGTTAATAAAAAATTCAAAAAAAAATTCGAGTAACAGTTATCCATGCACATGTGCATATGTATAATTTCTTTGTCAAATTCCGTAATTCATTACAAATAATAGTCAATTGCACTTTCAATTACACTACCACGTGTAATACACTACTTTTTACGTTAACAATGTTAGAAATGCACATGTGCATCTATATGTATCAACATGAAATATGGTGTTTTGGTACACTACTTTCTCTTTCATCTATCATTCCATCCATAATACACAAGCATCCACATGTGCATTTTTGTCATTTCTTTGACAAATTCCGTATTTCATTACACATATTAGACAATTGCACTTTCATTTACACTACCATATGTAATACACTACTTTTTACATTACCAATATTAGAAATGCACATTTGCATTTATATGTATCAACATGAAATAAGGTGTTTTGGTACACTACTTTGAATACACTTTCCCTTTCATTTATCATACCGTCCATAATACACTACCATTACCTCTTACCATCCATAATACAATACCATTAGCTCCTACCATCCATAATACAATACCATTAACAATATTTTCACTTTATTATATGTATGTATACACCATTTATACCATCCAATCAACATATTACATCAAAAATTGACAACTATAACCAAACCATCAACCACTAGATATAACTAACCAAAAAACATGTATATGGGCCTACTTCTCCATTCAAAATCACAAACTTTTTGTACCAAAACACGTTATATCATGGTTATACCTAATGATGCACATGTGCAATTTGAATATTGGTAATGTAAAAAGTTGTGTATTACTAATGGTATTGTAAATTAAAGTGCACTTGTCTATTCCTGATAACGAATTACCGAATTTGTCGAAGTAATGATACATATGCATATGTGCATGGATAACTGTTACTCGAAAAAAAAAAAGTTTTTTTTTATGGTAATGAAATATAGCGATTTTTTTAAGAAAAATATTAAAAAAAATTTAAGTGCTTTTTTGATTTTTTCTAGATTTTATTTTGTGTTCACATTGGTTCTCGCGGTTCTCGCAATAAGGGTGGTTCTCGCATGAACCTTACCCTATATATATAGTGGAGAGTTCAGATGAGAAAAAAATTTTGTAAGAAGAAAAAAGAAGAAGTTTAACCAATAACAATGCTTCATTTTACTTCATTTAATATTTGTATTTAATTTAATATAACGGTATATTGGTAAACTTACATAAATCATTAATTTGTATTCTTCACCTTTAATAACTAGCTAAATTAAATTTGTAACTCTTTTTCAAAATATATACTTTTTCCAAATTAAAAAAAAAAACAACTTAATTTAAAGTGTAAAATAAATTACTAGTTGTGTAGGATAAATTACGAGTTGTGTATGATATATTTCGAGGTGTGTAGGATAAATTTCGACTGTGTAGGATAAAATTCTATAATGTGTAGAATATATGTAGGAAAATTTTGATATGTTTAGGTTTTGTAGATTATATGTAGGATAATTAATGATTAGTTGACTAATTAATTAAAAAGAGAAAATTAATAATATGAGTTATAAATGAAAAAACATTTTACTAATATGCCCTTTCTTTTTTCATTCTCACATTAATTTTTTTCTCAAATGAACCTTCCCCTATGTATGTATGTATATATAGGATTAGGTTTAAGAGTGAACACTAGTGTAGTTTGCGAACTGAGTGAACTAATCCTGGCCATACACTTGTGTAGATCAATGGTCAGGATTTGATAATGAAATACACTAGTGTATTTTTACGATTTGATGATGAAATCCTAGCCATCCACGTGTGTAAATCAATGGCCAAGATTTGTTCACTTAGTTCGCAAATACATTAGTGTTCACTTTAGAACCCCACCCTATATATATATATAATATATATATATATATATATATATATATATATAGTGTCGGGATCAGGAGAAAACGCCCAAAAGTGTGAGAACAGTGAGAACGCATCCTAACCCAACTCGTGGTGCGAAATAATTAGGGCGTATGAGCTTTTTTGTCATTTTATCTTTCGCTTTTCCAGTTCCGCTTCTCACAATATAGATTTATTTTTGAGGTTTAAGAGTTTTTGGCGTTAACCAAATTCAATAATTATATGGCGTTTTAAGGGTTTCATTGTAGTAACATTTTGGCGTTTATAGCGTTTTTCAAATCGTATGCCATTGGAACCCCAAGGGGTCAGAATATCACTCTGAATGGCGTTTTTCAAGGCGTTTTAGACAGGATGGCTCATTGTTCTATTATTTTTTATATACATTTTGGCGTTTGTGATATCTTGGCGTTTGTGATATCTTGGCATTTTACAATCGGAAAATTATATTACAACCACAGGGAAAAACAATAGAAGCGAAAAAAATAAATTAAAAATCCTAATCGGATCTCTCTTCACAATCTTCACTGTCATCAGTCTCTCTCTTCTTTAATATTACAAGAACTGTCACCAAATATATGGCGTTTTATGTAAAACTTAACAAACCCATCGGGTTGATTATTTTTCCTGCTCGTCTGTTGAAGTGGCTTTTGTGGATGTTTGCGGACATAGATCTATGACCTGTGGGTGGGTTTTTCGCTTTGTTCTTTAACTTGATCTTCATCTTTATAATCATCCGACTCTTTAGTATCATTGATCTCTTCTCCTCATCCAAGCCTTCTTCAGGAACAAAGAACACAAAATGACATATGACTGTCATCAGTATCTTTTGCTTGAAGATTTGTCCATCTCATGCAGCAAAATCTTACTGAGTTACTCCCCTCAGCTAACAATCCATTCAGTGAAACTTCACGAAGAACAATACTGAATATCCAAGAAAGCATATTAGCCATCTTTTATTTTTTTGGCGTTTTACAGTGAGTGATATTTAGTAGTATTGGTGTTTGTTTTTTTTTTGTTTGATCAAATGGAAGTTGCTGAGAGATATCATTTTATAGGATGTCTTTTGGCGCGTAGGTTAGGCGGTGCATTATTATAATACAGTATTCGTCGTTTCAGTTACTGTTTGTAATTATTGTTTTTTATAAGCTTTATCTCTGAAGTCTGTAACACGTCCCATCTTTCAAGTTTGGCGTTTTAGATTCTAATATAATAAATTTTCCGTCTCTTCAGTTTTACTGTTTTGTAGTTACTCTTGTAGTTACATTTTCAAGTTTTGTTTTATTTATTTTATTTATTTTATTTTTGGGTTTTTTATAATACATGTCCAAAGTAATTTTATTATAGTTTGGTAGTTTTTGGGGCGTTTTATGGCATGATGGCGTTTTGACAAGCATTTTGGCTGTGTGGCGTTTTTATTATATATGACGTTGTTATTATATAACAATCAACTGAAAAAGAAAATAAAAATATATATATAAACAATTGATCTTCCAAATCTTCACTGTCACCAGTCTCTTTCTTCTTTTTTGAATCATCTTAACTGGCTGTTTCGACTTTCGTATGATTCATTTTGTTTTTTTTTTGAAGTATTTTTTTTTTGTCGCCATTTAGAAGCACAAAGTCTGACACCAGCATCTTTTTCTTAAAGATTTGTCCATCTAATGCAGCAAAATGTTATTGAGTTACACCCTTCAGCTAATAATCTTGAATTTCAAAGGAACGGTGTTTGATTTTTTAACTTTTTGGCGTTTTACCGAGAAAAAGAACGCCACTAAATAAAAGTAACTTAAACCTCTAAATTTGATCATGCTAAAATCAGTAATGTTTTGCTGAATGAGATGGACAACATTGTTAATCCTCAGTTAAGAAAGATGTCTGACAATGTTGTCCACCCCATATAGCTAAACTTTATTGACAACAAACATCAATAATGTTTTTGTATGTTTTGACGTTATAAATTGGATAGAACTTGAGGATAAAGTCAATAATATTTTACTCAATGAATTGGACAATATACTCACTTAAGGATTTTGTCCGTTACATTGAGAGAAACCTTAACGACAACCAAACTGAATTTCAAATAAACGTTTTGGTTTAGAGGATATTTGATGTTTGGGTATTTTGGCGTTTCTAAGACGAATGGTATATATTAAATATGGCGTTTGGGTTTATGTGTGCTTTAATGGAAGGTCTGAGATGTATATTTATGATGTTTTTTGGCGGTTTTTTTAGGCGAGATTTTATTATAATTAAGTTTGGCGTTTTATATCTAATGGCGTTTTTAGATTAGGGTGCTGTGTGCTATTATAGGTTAAGGTGGTAATTTTAATGACGTTTTATTTCATGAGATGGCGTTTTGTGTAGAGAAGTCAAAAGACTTTTTTACCCTTAATGAAGCGCGCCACAGTAATAAAATTGATGTTATTTACGAAAATGTCACCGCCTCATCT
The DNA here is from genome assembly GCA_030545235.1 of Helianthus tuberosus. NCBI lineage: Eukaryota > Viridiplantae > Streptophyta > Magnoliopsida > Asterales > Asteraceae > Helianthus > Helianthus tuberosus. Next base: position 132,907,477 of record CM060433.1, read on the forward strand.
AGTCCATAGATTGTTTTAATCTGACGATCGATAATTGTTCTCTCCGTTATCACACTTGTCACCGTTTTCTCTAAATCTTGATCATATATATATATAGGTCTTTTGTTTGTTAAACAATATCTAGTTTTTTTATATGTAAGAACGAGTTCTTTAAATAAAAGTATTTTTTTTAGTTTTATTTGGAACTATTATTATTTGACCGACCCGAATTGAATAGCCGGCCCGACCCGAAACATCACGATTGGGAAAAAAAAATTGGTCCCATAAATTTACGCTCCCTCGAAACTTTTCGTTAAGCTCTGCCACTGAATACACGGGATTCTAACTTATACTATATAATATTTATAACACTCCCTTGGCAAAGAGTTTTTTAAGAACATGTACGTGACGATTCCGGATCTTGTTATAACCGAATTTTCAAACAAAAAATAATAAAATCAATCTATTTGTTTAAAGAACATGTACGTGACGATTCCGGATCTTGTTATAACCGAATTTAAATCAAACTATTAGTTAGCTGGTGGCATTAAAACAAAAGGTTAATATCTTACTTTAGTGGGTGTCTTTGTATCTTCTGTAGTAATTAAATAGGTTTGCTCATGCATTAATTTATATAGTCCTCTCTAGCATGATATCTCGGTTGATGTACTCATGAACCGGCCTAGTGAACTTCTTTAATTAAAATATACATTTGTGTTTTAAGGTTTAAGGTGCCTGGGTGTGGGATCGGGAAAGACGTCGAGGGGGACCCCGACAGGGAACACCCCCCCCCCCCGGCGACTTGTCTTCGGGGCCATCGGGGAATTCTCCCCGTTCATCCCGAACTGCTTCTCTCTGTGTCTCTTGATTTTCTTTTGGTATTATTGGAAGAGATGGATGGAGAGACCATTTCTTCTTGATGGGGGAAGAAGAAAGTGAGACCATCCCCAATAGCTATTTTTATGGGTTGTTTTTAGACATTTGTCCACCTCACTCATTTTTTCTTATTGTGGGATTCATTTTTTTCCCATGTATTTGAGATCCATATTTGATGAAGAACGCATATTGGAGATGTTTTTGTCAGGTGGTGGGGCCAAAGGGTGGGGGGTTGGGTGATAAATTAAAAAAAAAAAACCTTTAAATATAAAAGGTGGTGATGATGTGGCAATGTTTTTATGTGTTTTTGTGTTTTCTTATTGGGTGGGTTTTGATGTTTTTGAAGGGTGAGTGTTTTTCTGATGTGGCAGCTGACTGGACATGTTTTTAGGTGTTTTTAAGGGGCCTTATTGTGGATGCTCTGATGAGGTGGGAAATGGTACCATACCCCATAGTCTAAATATGTGATTATGTATATATGTCCACATCCATTAACCATCCAATCATTTAAAAAGTAATGCAAATTATAATTCTTAACTAAAAATATCGAGCCTCCCCGCCATCTAAACAAATCAAACCGTTTTCACCTATTTGTTGAGTGCAACCAACCCAATCACCTAAACGGTAAGGATTGTATTTGAAACCATAGTTATCGGTTTCACCGAGAAATACTATCCATCATTAGAACCTTAACTTAATACCTTTTAGACCATCCACAGTAAATCTGGAGTGAAAAACATCACCTTTTAGACCATTGTGAAGTGCAAAACGGCATCACTCTCTTTTTCTTGCCCAAACACTACCTCACTTACACCACTTGCATCTTAGTATTCCTCACAATAAACGGCAAACACATACTCTCTCCTCCCTCGCCACCACACCACTTGGTTTTATTAGCCGTTTCTATGAACGAATGATTTCCCATCTCTCACCTCCACCTCACCCTCTCTCTCCAAAAAAACACCTAATTACGCACCATTTTAATTGGGTGCTCTTAGTCTTAATAGATAGCTTTAGAATGGATTCGTACAAGCATCTTTTTTAAGAGGATTATGATAATTCCAAGATTGTCCCCACATGCATATTCCTCTTCTTGTTGGCTTTTCTATACATACCACTACTTTGACTAATATCAGATTTTATGTGTTTTCTGGAATTTAAGAAACAGTTTGTATTTTGTTTTACATATGGGGTTTGTAGATCTGTTTTCTGCCGCTTCTATGCCTGTTCTCAAAGTGCTCATCGTTACTGCACTTGGATCTTTTCTAGCCTTGGATTCTGTTGATATCCTTGGACAACGTACTAGGAAGCAAGTCAATGATGTAAGTTCTTGATTTTCCTTTGATTAATCAAGAAAGTGCAAGCAAGATATTGTACTCTAGGACTAGCCCATGGTGCATTTTCATGGGCTCTAACCTCAAAGCTTGTTATGCAACCTTCAAGTTTTTACCTTGAATCCCAGTTTGCCTGTTTGTTGGTTACAAATTTTGATTCTTGGGTTCAAAATCAACATTTTTGAATTCTGATTAAAAAATATTGCAGAGAGTCGTAAAATGGTGTCCCACCCTAAGAGGTCGAGGGTTCAATAGAATTATAACTAGATTAGATGGCTATTAAACAAAAAGAAAAAAATATTCGATTGTTCTGAATAAATTTCTTCCTATGTGATCAGATCGTGTTCTTTGTGTTCTCTCCATCCCTTGTGGGAAGCAATCTTGCTAAAACAATCACTCTTGAAAGCATCATTTCTATGTGAGTTAATTAACATCCTTTTGTTGTAAACTTGGTGTCGTTGTTTGAAGCTTAACTGTTAAAACTTGTAGGTGGTTTATGCCTGTCAATATTCTTCTTACATACATTATTGGGTCTGCACTTGGGTGGGTGCTTTTGATGATTACTAGACCACCTCAACATCTAAAGGGCCTCATCCTCGGTACCTGTGCAGCAGGTAAATTACCTGTACCTGTAAAGCATAAAAGAGCCCCGCTTGCGGTCTGCTCATATAATGTAATATATGTGTGGGCGCTCGGGGGGGCAAAAGCAAAAGTGCACTAATTTTTAACGTTATTTTACTAATTTCGTGAAAATAACGTTAAAAAGAGGGGATCGTTAATCAGGCATCATGTGGTGGCGTTGATAGCCGAAAGACAAGGGGGTACATGCACCAATTGGCGTTTGTCTCAATTGCTGAGTGTTATGTGCCTTATGTCCAAGGCTTGATGCAAAACCACAATCGAGCCGGGGGTCTCATTGGAAGCAGCCTCTCTATTTCTACGGGGTAGAGGTAAGGCTGTCTACATCCCACCCTCCTCAGACCCTACCTTAGCTTTGCTATAGGTGGGATATACTGAGTACGATGATGATGATGATGATGACCTGTAAAGCATAAAAAAGAAATTCTCAAACCCCATATTATTGATAAAGGGTTTTTTTTATTGTATTTGTGATTAATAGATATTTGAGTTAATTAATGTTTTCGTCCATGTGCTTTGCCAAAAATCACTACTTCAGTCCATTAGTTTAAAAATTGCGATTTCAGTCCCTATGGTTTCACTTTCGTAACCATTTAAATTCATTTATTCTTTAAGTACAGGGACTGAAATGGTTACGAGATGGACTGAAATGGTTACGAAAGTGAAACCACAAGGACTGAAATCACAATTTTTAAACTAATGGACTGAAATAGTGATTTTTGAAAAACCAAAGGGACGAAAACAGTAATTAACTCTAGATATTTTTTTCTTCATTTCTAGGAGGTCTTGATTTTTTTTTAGGGAGTCCGCTAGTCAAATTAGCAAACTCACTTTTTTAGTTTTTGACATGTCAGCGTATTTGCCAAGTTCGCTTGCTACATGAATAGCATGTGCCAGATATTTTTAGAGTCAGCTACACCATCTATAAACCAAAACACTTCCAAAAGCTTCCCAGACACACACTTATCATATTGCTAAACTACCTAGAAATCTAAATATAAAAATCTATTTATAATTATCAGGAAACCTTGGAAGCTTGCCGTTGATCATAATACCGGCTGTATGCAAAGAGAAAGGCAGTCCCTTTGGTGATCCGACTGTTTGTCATGAGTATGGCATGGCTTATGCTTCACTATCTATGGCAGTATGCATATTTACTTGCAAAATTTATAATAATTTTTGTTATCAACGGCCATATCCATCAGTCCTAATGACAAAATCATCAGATTGGAGCTATATTTTTGTGGACATACGTTTACAACCTAGTACGGGTTTTCTCGGTTGTTTCCCAAGATTCGAGTAACAATGTTGTGGGGGCTGTCACAGTAACCGGAACCACGGGAAACCACTTGACTGAGAATTTGCTTCCATCGTCTTCATCTACTCTTAACATGAACGGAAACTGGAAGGTCTGTTTTTTTGCTTTCGATGTTTGTACTTATTACTCATACCTCTCCTCTAATGCACTTGTACTAAATTTGGGGCTCTTTTCGTTAAAAAAATGTTTCTGTCCTATGATTCCTATATCTTCTATGTGTATGAATAATTACATATCAATCTCAAAGTCCAAATTAGCTACATAAAAGTTTTTTCTAGAATATGGGGTGTTACTATAGTGTGGACCCAAAGTCCTTTATTTGACTCTCGCTAAGCTGTTAAAAAGGAAAAAACAATCAAATCATATATTTTAATTTTAGTAGAGATAATTATAATAAACCTTATCTAATATCTCCTAACAATGTGCATTAGGTGACGCCAGAAATGATTAAGCAACACTTTGGGAACTTCTCTCGATCGGTTAACTTGAAGGTTGTGTTTGCCCCATCAACCACCGGAGCGGTACGTTGTCTAATGTTTCTGTTGCCTAGAATGGTCTTTGATCTCTGGATCGCAAATGATAAACGTAACTTTATTGAATACTGAAATTTGAATACAATGGAATGATTACAAATGAAACTATCTATCTCTATTAATACTAATCTAATGGGTACGAGTGTAGAGACATGTCCCTTCGTGAATGGATGTGTCTCTAGATCTTGTGGTTGTAATTAAACGTGAAGAGGTGCGTCTCTAAGATCCAAAAGTCGCGTCCCTTCATCCTTGTATGGCTGCGATTTGTGAATGGGTGCCTCCCAAGGGGTTTCGCACCCTTTAGGGTGGTGGTTGACAAGTTCTGTTTTGTCAACTTTAGTCCCTGTACTTGTAACCGCCATATAATTACCTTTAACCGCCATATAACTATCTTTTAACTAATAACTAATAAACCCTTGTACTTGGATCTGAAAAGATTAAGGATTTCATTTACCCCCTAATCTTGAACATCCTTGAGTTGTTGCAGATCTTGAACTCCGAGCAGTTCTCGCATTGTAGTAAATTTGACTCTTGCTAGTGCCTTTGTTAGTATGTCTGCCCGTTGTAGTTCTCCACTTATGTGTTCCACAGTGATATCTTCGTTCTCCACGCATTCTCTTATGAAATGATAGCGTGTAGCAATGTGCTTGCTTCTTCCATGAAAGACTGGATTTCTCATGAGTGCTATTGCAGAAACATTATCCACTCTGAGTGTTATCTTCTGCTCTTTCCAGCCTGTAATTTCACTTAATAGTCTTTTAAGCCATAGTGTTTGGCATGCTGCTGTAGTGGCTGCCATGAATTCTGATTCACGTGATGATAATACCACTGTCTGTTGCTTCTGTGTACACCAGGTTATAGGTGATTCTCCAAAGTAGAGTACCAGACCAGTTGTTCCTTTTCCTTTGTCTGTATTAACTCCAAAACTGCTATCACTATAACTTGTGATCTTACATCCTCCTTGCTTCTTGTAGATGATTCCATGCTCTTTAGTTCCTTTGATATAATGTAGTATTTGCTTTACTGCTTTCAAGTGTTGCTCCTTTGGTTCTTGCATGAATCTACTAAGCAGACTGACTGGGTAACATAGATCTAGCCTTGTATGCAATAAGTACCTGAGAGAACCTATCAGGCTTCTGTAATGTGTTGCATCTACTAGATCTCCTTCTTCAGTCTTCGTTAATTGTGTTCATGGATTCATGGGAATCTTTGTGTCGTTGCAGGATAACATATCAGCGTCTTTGAGTATCTTGTTGATATAGCATGCCTGCTTGATGGCTATCTCACCCCCTGCTTGAATAACTTCTATTCCCAGATAATATGCTAGCAATCCTAGATCGCTCATTTCAAACTTGTTCTTCATCTGAGATTTGAAAACATCTATCTCCTTCCTTGATGTTCCACTGACTATCAAATCATCAACATAGACTCCAACTATCAGTGTAGAAGTCTCACTCGTCCTTGTATAGATTGCATTCTCTAAAGTGCACTTCTTGAAGTTAAGTGACTTTAGGGTTTGTTCTAACTTTGTATTCCAAGCTCTCGGTGCTTGTCTCAATCCATATAGTGCTTTTGATAGTCTATAAACCTTTCCTTCATCTCCTGGCTTTACAAATCCTTCTAGTTGTGAGACATAGACCTCCTCCTTGAGATCTCCGTGTAAGAATGCAGACTTCACGTCTAAGTGATGTACTTCCCAACCTTGATATGCTGCTAAAGCCAACATTAGTCTAACTGTCTCTATACGTGCTACTGGTGCAAAGACTTCGTCAAAGTCTATTCCGTGTTGCTGAACATATCCTTTTGCAACCAGCCTTGCTTTGTGTCTGACCATATTTCCGTTTGCATCTTTCTTAGTCTTGAATACCCATTTTAAACCTATTGCCTTGTGATTTCTTGGCAATTCTATCAAACTCCTAGTGTTATTCTTGTTTATCGAGTCTAACTCGGCCTTCATTGCTTCAATCCACTTTTTGTCACTAGACGCTTCCTTGTAATTCCTTGGTTCTTCTTCAGCAATTAATAATTCTTGTGGATCTACTTGAATTTCCTCTGTCTCTTCGTATAGTTCTTTGAGACTTCTTAGTTTTACTGGAGTGTCACTAATACTCTCCGTTTTACTTTCAGAGGTAGATGGACCTCTACTTGATAATATGCTTGAACTTCCTGCTGAGTTCTGATTGTACGAATGTGCTGGCGGGGTTACATAGGAGTTTGGTTCTTCTGTCTGATCTACTCCTGAATCATCATGATGTGGCCCGATACTACCAGGACTACTTGGTTCATTTTCTTCTAACTCTGGTGGGTTGTCATCTTCTTGAATGACAAAGTTTGTCCATTCGGGATTCCCTGAATCTACCGTTTCTATATAACTATTTCAGTTCCATGGTTGACCTTCCATGAACTTTACATCTCTACTGACACATATCTTGTTCTTTGCATATAATCTGTATGCCTTTGATTATTCTTCTATTCCAAGGTAAACCATAGGTGCACTTCTATCATCTAACTTCTTTTGTTGAAATGGTAATACCTTAGCGTATGCTGTGCAGCCAAAAACCTTTAAGTGTTCCAGATTCGGCTTTCTTCCTTTCAATGCTTCATACGGGGTCTTGTTTACCAAAGCCTTTGTTGGAATCCGGTTTAATAAATATAACGTATGTCTTATTGCTTCTCCCCAGAAATTTTGTGGCATGTTCATTGCCTTTAACATACTTCGAGTGGTTGACAACATCGTCCTGTTTCTTCTTTCCACTACTGCTTTTTGCTGTGGGGAATATGGCGCTGTAAGTTGTCTCGCTATGCTATTGTCCTTGCAATACTTGTTGAATTCAGCCGACGTGAATTCTCCTCCTCTGTCTGTCCTTAGCATTTTTAACTTGGTTCGAGTTTCTGTCTCCACCTTTCCTTTGAACTGCTTGAAAGTTTCGAATGCTTGATCCTTGGAAGTTAGTAGATATGCCCATATGTAGCGAGTACAGTCGTCTACAAGTAGAAATATATACTTCTTCCCAGCATGTGTTGGTGGGGCTATAGGACCACACAAATCTCCATAGACTAAATCCAGAGGTCTCAAAGATCTGAATTTTTCCTTATTTGGAAATGGTGCCCTAGTATGTTTTCCTAATAAGCATGCGTCACATACTTGATTGGAATGACTTATTTGAGGAACTCCATGTACCAAGTTCTTTCGAGTCATTTCCTTAATAGCATCGAAGTGTAAATGGCCTAACCTTGCATGCCATAACCATGCTAAATCTTCTGTGTTTGAGAGTAGGCAGATTAGCCTTCCAATCTTCAACTTTACTTTATACAACCTGTTCTTCATTATCCTGACTCGCATTAGTAACTTTCTATTTCTATCGCGGACTGTTAGTAAGTCTCCAACCATTACTACTTTCCTCCCGATTTCTATAAGTTGTCCGAGGCTCAATATGTTGCTTTTCAGAATTGGAATGTAGTATACTTGAGAAACAATCTTTTGTTCTTGGTTCAGACATTCCAGCAGTATTGAACCTATGCCTTTAATTTCTACGTGCGACCCGTCACCGAATCGAACTTGCCCTGTCACGTTTTCATCTAATTCTCTGAAGTGACTTCGCACTCCTATCATGTGGTTGCTGGCCCCGTTGTATAAATACCCTAGACTTTCATCTTCTGTGGCGTAACTCGCTGGTTCTATGCGTTCTTCGTTTAGTAGAACCCTTTCTTGAACAACATTTTCTTCTTGTATTGCCATTAGCAATAAGAGTGCTTCGCCTTCCTCGACGAGATTTGAATGTTCTTGTACAACATCTTTCTCAGGACAGTCTTTCTTGAAGTGTCCATACTTCTGACACTTGTAGCACTGGATCTTACTTATGTCTGTTTGGTTTCTTCCAAAATTCCTCCAATTCTTAGACCTTCCACCTCTGGGTCTATACGAATATCCTTTATTCTTAGTGCTTTGCCTGTCTTTATTGTCTTACCAGTTTCCACGCGGTTGGTTGAACCTGCCACGCCCGCGGTTTCCAAACTGTCTTCCTCTGCCTGAGTTGTTGCCGTGATGTGTAAACATCAACTTGTCTTGACTTTCTCATGGGCTTCCTTTCTTTTGCTTAAGTCTTTCTTCGAACGTTTTTAACCTTCCGACCGCTTCTTCTAGCGTCATTGTTTCTAGATCGGAGTACTGTTCCATCGAGGCGACAATCTGAGTAAACTTATCTGGCACTGCATTTAGGAGTTTGCGTACCAGAGTCGGTTGACTCAGTGTTGTCCCTAATTTGCTTGCCCAGGTAACTACACTGTTTATCTTTGTGGTGAAGGATTCTATAGTTTCATCTTCCCTCATTTGCATTAACTCGAATTCTGATAAAAGTGTATGCTAACGAGCCTTCTGTACCCGATCAACACCAACGTGTCTAGTCTTGAGATTTTCCCAAATTTCCTTAGCAGTTTTACAACTTGCAACTTGCAATACAACATCCTCCGGTATTGCTTGGAACAGATATGCAATTGTTGCCTTATCTTTCTTAACATCCGTTTGCGTATTTTCTGCCGATTCAATCGTTTCCCAAAGTCCATTCGCTTCCAAAATCGTTTTGATGCGAATTGCCCAAACCGTATAGTTTGTTGCTTTCAAAATAGGACACTGGAATTGGGAAAGAGAACTTCCTTCTTTTTGAATTACAATTTGTGAATTTGGTCCGGTTGCTCCTGACATGTCTTCTGACCGAACAGTCTTCACTTTCAAAAACTTTTATCTTTCTTGGTTTCAACAAACCTCTAATCCTTAACCCCCGCGTATAACCCAACGCGTAACAAACAATCAATCTGATTCGCACTAAACCCCGGAATCAAAACCCTATATTCCTAACCCCTGGTTCGACCCTGAACCGAAAATAAAACTAACTTACGAATTGAGAAAGAATAATAAAACTTGATCGCGAATTCCCTGCGATGCCTAGAGCCTGATGCTCTGATACCAATTGTTGCCCATAATGATCTTTGATCTCTAGATCGCAAATGATAAACGTAACTTTATTGAATACTGAAACTTGAATACAATGGAATGATTACAAATGAAACTATCTATCCCTATTTATACTAATCTAATGGGTACGAGTGTAGAGACATGTCCCTTCGTGAATGGATGTGTCTCTAGATCTTGTGGTTGTAATTAAACGTGAAGAGGTGCGTCTCTAAGATCCAGAAGTCGCGTCCCTTTATCCTTATGTGGCTGCGATTTGTAAATGGGTGCCTCCCAAGGGGTTTCGCACCCTTTAGGGTGGTGGTTGACAAGTTCTGTTTTGTCAACTTCAGTCCCTGTACTTTGTAACCGCTATATAACTACCTTTAACTGCCATATAACTATCTTTTAACTAATAACTAATAAACCCTTGTACTTGGATGTGAAAAGATTAAGGATTTCAGTTTCCAAACCTCTGTTTATTTAATTATTTATCGGTAAAGCATAACAGGTTGTGTTTTATGATAAAGATTGTGGGCTTCATGATTGGAACGATCACGCCAGTTCGCAAGCTACTAATAGGCACCACAGCTCCCCTTAGAGTGATCCAAGATTCTGCATCTTTAGTAGGGTATGATCTGTACTTTTTAATTTATTGATCACAAGAAGCCTACATCTTTTCTTTATAACAGATCCTGTTGATCATGACGTTGTATTAGGGACGCATCAATCCCAACCATGACATTGATTGTAGGTGGCAACCTCTTAAAAGGTAAATGTTGAACATAAATTAACATCGATCATACTTGAACAAGGGATGGAGCAGGGGGGTCAATAGGGTCCGCCAACCTTCTGATGACAAGATTTTGTTGGATTATTAAAACAAAAGTATTGTGTTTTATTAACAAAATATGAGTTGGACCACTGGTTCTACCTAGTAGAGAGAGAAGACAACCAGATGATGACCCCCTGACTAAAAAGTTCCGCTTCCTCCATGAACAGTTTCATGAGATATAATGATATATATAGATGTAAATTGCAGGTCTCAAAGGATCTGGTGTCTCATCGTCACTTATCATGGGAATAGTAGTAGTGCGGCTTATCTTGTTGCCATTTTTTGGAATTTTAATCGTCAAAGGAGCGATTTATTTTAGCTTAGTGCATGTAGATCCTCTTTATCTTTTTGTTCTTCTACTACAGTATGCGCTTCCACCGGCCATGAACATTGGTATGTGTTATGGTGGCTGGTTTGACTATCTTTTTTTTTTCTTGGATTTTTGTCACAGTTTGTGAAATTTGTACGTTCAAATGATAGGTACGATTACGCAGTTGTTTGGAGCTGGTGAGACTGAGTGTTCGGTGATTATGTTGTGGACTTATGGTTTGGCATCGTTCTCACTTACCTTTTGGTCGATGTTCTTCATGTGGTTCGTGGCTTAACTTTTGAACCATTGGTGCTTTTGTTGTTTGAATTGTCTTTTCAAGAATCTTTTGTTGACAAATATTTGTTATGTGTTGGTTTGATGTAATTATTTGCCATTTTGAGACTCTTTTTGTGTATACTTGCTCTTTAACTTTAATTTAACTATATAATTAGTTGCTTATTCCTACTACCATAATAATGATATAGAGTTAATTGTCTAAATAGAGTTAATTATTTTGATCATGCTTCCATGTCAAATCAAAATCAAAATCAAACGTATAAATTTGGTTATTCATAAAGTTTAGAAATGATTTCACTAAAGGATTTTAGAATTACAAAAAAGGTTATTACTAAATTCGTAACCGCTTAAAATCATAAACAAATTGTGTTTGAACACATACATTCGGATTAGGAGAATAATTTTTAAGCATGCATTTGGAAACAGAAATAATATTTTGAACACAATTGACAACTTACTTCTCCCTCTCGTATAGGATTCCATCTCATCTAATCTCATCTTATCATAGTATCACATGTTTTTATTTTGAATTTTAAGGTCTATCCATATTAGCTTTGATTAAATGAATCATATACGCCTTTTTTCATGTTTGCGAATAACCGATTTTGGTGATGAAATGTATAAAGTCAAGTTTGCGCAATCATATTGGTGATGATTTCTCGAACGCTTGCGTAATTTGTGTTGTAGAAGTAGATGAACTTCTAAATGTTACTAATGAAGATGTATTGAGCATTTCCATAAGATGAAAACATGTAGAGGACAATTGTAATATAAGTATTTATATATTATACTAAGATGTTTAATCAATAGGGTAGAGGATCCTGTAAAAAGTGCTCAAATTGTGAGAAGTGTGAGAAGTGTATTATAACACTATATATAATACTATATATAACCATATAAACACCGTATAACAATATGTAACACCTTATAATACCATATAACACTATGTAACACTATATATCATTATATAACAAATATAACACTATAGGTTGTCTGATAGCATGTCTATGATAGATGTATAGTGTTATATTTGTTATATAATGTTATATAGTGTTACATAGTGTTATATGGTATTATATGGTGTTACATATTGTTATACGGTGTTTATATGGTGTTATATAGTATTATATATAGTGTTATAATACACTTCTCACACTTTAGGCCCTTTTTACACTATCCTTACCCCAATCAATAGTGTTATTTTTCACTTCTTTTATTTTGTCCAACTCATTTTTATCATGACCATACTAACCCCCCCCCCCCCACACACACACACAAAAAAGATTATGTATTTGCCAGTGCCATCACAACCACAGCTCTGCCATCATTGCCGTCGTTGCCGCCACAACGCCCCGTTGGTTGATATTTTTCTCCTTGTTTCATCTTCCAATCGTCTCTAATCAATTCTCCAAGCATTTAGAGTCTTTCTATCTTATTGGTTCATACATTGGGATCATATTTTTCATCAAAATCATATCTTTAACGAGTCATTCATTACCTGATCTGCAAAATCCAGATCTAATACTGGTTTTGCGACACTAGACATTATTGTGCACCACTTCTAACTGTGTAACACTCCACTGTCTTTGTGACAGATCCCTATTCCCTAAACGCAAGTTCAACCCGACGACACAGCTAGTATTATCAAAGGTTGTGATACTCCACAAGTGTAGTGACACTCGACAAACCTTGCGACACTTTACAACGTTGAGCCACTCACAGAATGCAAGTTCAACCTGAGTGACACTTGCTCAACGACAATCTCACACGAAAATCATGGTTATTGTAGCGATACTCTCTAGTGATAGTCCCACTTCATAGGCGATAGGGATGGCAAAAATACCTGAGCCCGACGGGTATACCCGAAACCCGACACAAATGGGACGGGTATACCCGATACCCGACGGGTATTGGGCCGGGTATGGGACTAGTTTTAAAAATTTTCGCGGGTATGGGTCGGGTATGGGATTAGGTGATACCCGACCCGATTACCCGAAACCACATACCCGTTTACCCGAACTATATACCCGATTTTTTTTATTTATACTTTTATTTTCCATTAACCCTTGTCTATTAGAGATTTATTTTAGTATGTTCATAATGTGAAAAAATAAATTTTCTTTTAGTATATGCATTATTGCATTTGATAATAGTATTTATATTTTGTATGTTGTGAAGTATATGCATGTGAGTGTATAAGTATTATAAAGTTATTATTAATTTATGATAAAACTTATATGCATGTAATGTATATTTTTAATTTATAATAGTTGTTGTATAAATAAAATAATATAATAATTACAATAGTAAAAAAAATGTTTTTAGAAATCGCAACGTATATCTTTTAACAAATTAATGGGTAAACCCGATACCCGCGGGTATACTCGATACCTGACGGGTAATTACCCGACAAATACCCGACGGGTATGGGACGCGATTTTATAACCAGGTACGAGTATGGGATTACCAATACCCGACCCGAACCTGACCCATTGCCATCCCTAATAGGTGACACCTAACAAAATGGCCACAATTGCTTTGTTACTCCACAGTTTAAAGTTTGACACAACTTGCACAAATTTTCCTTTACCCTCTCTCCAACAAACTATTGGTACTCGAAAACAATGATTCAATCCTTTCTAATCTCAAATAACTTCTATGGCTATATTAGTTTCCTTACTTAAATCCTAGTGTTGCTATAGCTTCTGACTCCACAATTATTGTTGTTTGTCATTCCCAACTACCAGGCTTGGGTTGCTAACGATGTTCATGTTTGTATAACCATCATATCTTATCTGTAACATTCCAACCAACGACGGAAACATCGACGCGATACATAAATTGTTCAATTGCTCAAGATCATACTATTAAAATTGAAATATTTATTTAACCAAGTTAAAATATCCATACATCAAAAGAAATGAAAAATTGTTCACAAAATGAAACATAAATCCAATTTATATTAACAAAGTCCAAAGCTCCAATGTGCAACAAAGTCTTGGAAATAGCATCAAACATTGTTACCTGAAAATGTGTAAAGTTAAGTGTCAACTTCGAAATTGGTGAGCAACATATGGCATATGTATATATGTATAATTTGAAATGTGTACAATTCATATGGCATAGTATTCATCAATCGCAATTTGTATAATAAAACATGGCAAATTAGTGCACACTCAAACCTTGGTTGACTGGTATGAAACCCAATGGGTTCCTTAGTAATGGTCAGCTTCAATCATCCCCCAAAACTCACACTAAAAAAGGCTAAGGAGTGGGGATGGGTTGTCAGACCAATAGATCTATCATCATACATCCGTTCAATTTGATCATAGTTATGAATATATTGGTATGTAAAATATTTAACCAAACAAGTTCACACAAAAGAAGCTACATATCATACAAGCCATAAAGTAATTGAATTGACATGTAAGTGTAATATGAAAAGTTGTATTAGTGTAATAGCACATATATCAACCCAAATGTAATAGTGGAAAAGGGGCTATGCAAATGATGTAGCTATCGGGGCTAATCAAAAGTATTTATTTTAACTTAAATACAAATACTAATACGGGTATGTAAGGTCGTTTTCGCATGGAATTCGTGGTCAATGTAGAAGAATTTAACTAAAAACTAAAATTATCTAATTGGGGGTTTGTCTATTTGTTTCTTTGAGAAAAAAAACACAATTTGTCATGAAAAGTGTTATCAGAATGAGAAGTTCTAACCTCCACCCAGAATCCCAATTACATGTTTTAACACAAAAACTCGTTTACTGGTTAAAATGCCACATAGACATGGCCTTGGAATTAATGACTTTGATTAGTTATTAGGGACAGTTTTTAATTAAAGGGTTATTGGATTTTAATAATCTTAAGTTTCACCTGTTGGCCGATAATAATCCCAACTTTAAAAATTCCCTCCAATAATCCCAACTTATAAAAGTTTGGCCGCCATTGATCATTTTCAAACATATAAGAATTTGGTCTCCTTAATAGATTCAATTACAGCTAGAGACTCCTTAATTGATTTAAGTGCACCTATATTAGAAAAGGATCAATGGTGGCCAAACTTTTATAAGTTGGGATTATTGGAGGGAATTTTTAGAGTTGAGATTATTATCGGCTAACTGGTGAAACTTAGGATTATTAAAATCCAATATCCCTTAAATAAACTATAACACCTAACAACCTGTTTGATTATACCAGTTACCCACCAATTTACCAACCCGCTAATTATGCAAGGAAATCATTAATATGCTTCATAAACAACAAAAAAATTCAAGTATAATAAATGTTTACCAGGAAATCAACACAAGTGGTTCAATGTTTACCAGAGCGGTACGTTGTCTAATGTTTCCAAACCTCTGTTTATTTAATAATTTATCGACAAAGCATAATAGGTTATGTTTTATGATAAAGATTGTGGGGTTCATGATTGGAACAATCATGCTAGTGCGCAAGCTACTAATAGGCACCACAGCTCCCCTGAGAGTGATCCAAGATTCGACATCTCTAGTAGGGTATGATCTGTACTTTTCAATTTATTGATCACAAGAAGCCAACATCTTTTCTTTATAACGGATCCTATTGATCATGATGTTGTATTCGGGTCCCATCAATCCCAACCATGACATTGATTGTAGGTGGCAACCTCTTAAAAGGTAAATGTAGAACATACATTAGCATCCATCATACTTATTAAAGGGGGTGGAACAGGGGGTTAATAGGGTCCACCAACCTTCTTCTGGTGACTAGATTTTGTTGATTATTATAATAAAACTATTGTGTTTTATTAACAAAGTATAAGTTGGACCCCTGGTTCTACCAAGTAGAGAGGACAACCACATAATGACCCCCTTACTAAAAAGTTTCGCTTCCTCCATGAACAGTTTGTACAGTACGCGCTTCCACCGGCCATGAACATTGGCACACGTTGTGGTGGCCGATTTGACTATCTTTTTTTCTTGGATTTTGGTCATAGTTTGTGAGATTTGTACGTTCAAATGATAGGTAGTATTACACAGTTGTTTGGAGCTAGTGAGACTGAGTGTTCGGTGATTATATTGTGGACTTATGGTTTGACATCGTTCTCCTTACCATGTATCAAAGAACCGTTGGTGCTTAAGTTGTTTGATCATATCGTGTATCAAAGAATCTTTCGTTGAAAAAAGTTTGTTATGTGTTTGTTATATGACATTTTTTAAACTCTTTTTGTGTAACACCCCGTGTTTCGGAAGTCAAAGTCAAGATTGAAGTCAAAGGAAGACAAGATTGCTAATTGCGACCTGTCTCTCATTGCTCAATTCCTGTTTGGCTTCTTTGACTTGTAATTAGCCTATTTTATTTTCGCTTTAGTTGTATTATGTGGAGTATATATTAATAATCACATATTAATCGCTATTTATCTCATGTTTAATCGCTTTATCGCAATCGCAATCGCACTCGCAACTTAAATTACGCATTTTGGTTATTGTTATACGTGTGTGTCTGCCTTATGTGTTACTTGTGCATGTTTTAAATTATGTTATGTGTGGTAATCAATCGAATCGCAATCGAAACTCGAACGCAATCGAACTCAATCGCAATCGAAACAGTATGATAATTGGTGGAGAAAAGACAGTGCGAGATATGAGTAGTTGGGATTAAAATTAATTTGACTAGGAAACTCTATCGTATCGCAACGCTCGCAATCGAAATCGGAACAGCAAAAATCATCGCACCGAACACTCGAATCAAGTTCCATACGGCCGGATTGCCATCCGACCGGGTTGCCATCCGAACGATGTGACATCCGACCGGACTGTCATCCGGGCGAGATGCCATCCGACCGACCCGCCCCTTTCTACTTTGGGTATCCTATAAATACCTCCTGTCACTCTCAAAGTTACCACTTTTGGGCAAGTGACGTCCGACCAACTCGTGCTCCTCACCTTTTTCTTCGATTTCTCTCAATTCCGGTAAGTTCTCGTCCTAAATCTTGTACTTCCTTAATCTACACGCACTTCTACACCTTTCTATCTTTTGAATCTTAACTTTTAACCGTGAAATCATCAAGATTCAAGGTGTTCTAGGATGACGTCATCATGTGTTCTTGAAGAACTTCATTTTTTGGCCTCAATCCACCAAGAACAACTTAGATCTAATCGATTTCCGCATAAAGAAACCAAGATCTTTCATAGATCTGAACATATTCACAAGAAAAAGGATTGAAAGATGGTTATTCAACTTTCTTTCAAATCTTTTACACTCAATGAACTCAAAACCGATAGAATCGGAGCTTGTGTCGACTCACTACTCAATCTTGTGGTTGTGTTGGTTCAAGATCCGTATTCTATCCACGGGATTATCGATTTCGGGTTAACTAAGAACAATCGTCTTAAACCGGTGGACTGACCGAACTTGGGTGGTTCCTGTTCGAGCAAGTCACTAGAGCTTAGGATGGGACCCTGTTGGTTAGCACGATTTCAACACATCTCGATAACATGACAAACAATCAAACGACCAAGTGTAAGACGAACGGAACGACCAGGATGGAGTGCCGTCCGATCGGACAGCTGTCCGAACGGACAGCCATCTGAGTGACCGGTTGTCCGAACGACTTGCACCTTGGATCCCGCACTTAACTATTTTGCCAACGATTGAAGTCTGGTTGTTGAACGAGTTGTTGTCCGACCGGACTACCATCCGATCGGATAGCCACCCGAATCATGAGACATTTGGACTTTAACACTTAAACAATTTTCAACATATTCAACAACAGGGTTGCCACCCGCTCGGATGGACATCCGACCGAGTGACCGCCCTGCTGTGGAATTGTTCTCACTAAGTAACCTCGCCACTCGAGTCGCCGTCCGACCGTCCGACCGACCGACCTGAAAGGTAGAGATACTTCAATGTTTTCAAAATGCTATAACGAAAACTTCAAAGGTTATGCCATCATACACAAACACATCCTTCTCATAGGAAGAAACAATCCACTCGAATAGTCATCCGACCGGACTACCGCCCGACCGGATAACCATCCGATCGAACTGCTATCCGAGCCACTTACACTTTGCATCGTTATACGCGTCACTTATTATTATGCTATCATTCTGATCAGGCTAACCTTACTCTCTAGCGCTCCCTTCAATCCATCCATCGCTGTGAGTATACTCGATCCCTTTTTGCTTTATGCACTTTTGGGTGTTACATACGTTACTTATATTAAATCACATCGAACACACTACGCAATACTCTAAACGGTAACCGTTATCGCATGTTATACGTGACTTAATGAATGCTTGTTTGTTTGTTATGTTTACACATGGAATGCTGTCTCCCTGCCTTAGCAACGATAGTACTATTAGTTTGGACTCAGCACCCGTTCATTCGGGGGTTGTTGAGGACAATTATTTGCATGGATTACAGTGGTGATCATGTATTACGAACTGCCTTGGGCAGTCAACCCGCAGTCATTGGTATCGATAGGTTCATGTCGATAACTAACATGCCTCATTTCACTCTGTGTACGTGCTGGTTATGCATAACGCTTTCGAACTCTATATGATATTATCAAACTTGTATGCTCACCTTTACACTACGTGTATTGACCTTATTTTAACGTATGTGACAGGTGCTTAGGATGCTTATCTGCTAGGAAATCGAGGCTAGAATAAGGTCTTAGAGGCCAACAAATAGTTGTCTGTACAAATGAAATCTGAGTTGTCGGAACAGAACTATTTGCCTAGATTTTGTCTGTAATAATTGTATTATCTTTTGAGACATGGTATGGGACATGTTACTTTAAATTAATTGGTAATGATAATTGTTATGGAAACTTCTGGACAATCTGTTTCGCTCAGTGCCATGCCCCGATGTTTCCGCCATCGGTTGGGGTGTGACAGATTGGTATCAGAGCCATAACTATAGGGAATTTTGCAAGACTCGACCTAGTCCGGATCGATGTCTTAGAGACCTAGTCTATAGTTAGGAACCAACAGACCGACTTGTGCATATCCGTTAGGGATTATGTATGAGCTTACTGCTATCTCTCACTATTCTCGCTTACACTACACTATCGCTACACTCGAATTTTCAGATCATGAAGGAGCGATTAAGTCGAGATTAGGTGTGAAGACCGCAAACTCTCAACTGAATTGCTTGATTAACTCATATTTTTAGCTATAAACACGAAAAACTGCGTAGAAATAGGAGTGAAATCCATACTTCGACGCATAGTTCTCCTTTATTTTTATCAAAACAGGGACGAACTTGTTAAGCCAGGGGTGAAACCCTAACCTTGACGACTTGTTCCGTCCTTTTACAAAACTCTCACCAAAATCTCGACGGACTCCAACGACCTGAAGTCATGATAAGACTAGCGGGACGCGTGCCAAATACCCAGGAATCGAGGCAAAAGCACAGTCCTGAAGGTTGAAGAGTGTACGACAAGTCCTTAAGAATAGTCGAATCACTTTGGATAGTCAATGTCTAATAGCCGCAAACGATCTATTTCTTGATCTTTATGTGTTTCGATTTTGAGCCCGTAACTGCTGACTCTAATGATTCGTTGATTTTATGTGTTTGTTTGTGTAATTACCTGCTTATAAGTTTTAAATTTTGGAGATTTATTCTATTTTTGCTTACACTTCGATCGACACGCACGACTCGCACTGCAGTTCTACCTCAAAACACTGACAAATCGCTAAATTATGGACGACCTTATGCTATGATATACGCTGATACTATACTACTCGATATACTAAACGCGATCGCTATATTCGAACACTCGTGAACTTTGAATGATAGGTTTTGTATTATGAGGTAGTCGGAATACTCTACGTGTTTCTATATGCTCCCATATACCTCTTGAGCTTAAATGCGTCTGTGACTCTGTGATTTATGTGTTTTTGTGGTTCTGTGCCTTACGTGCTTATGTGCTTCTGTATTTATGTGAATCCGTGATTTTGTGCCTATGTGTTTACATGATTATGCGTGTCCCTATGCTTTAGTAAGTACTAGACGTGTGAGGTGAGATTCGATTTCGACGTGTCTGAGACCTATGACGATGTCTATTGCAGACAATGTCAACTGGACCATCATCCCGTCACCCACGACTCTCTCGCCAAGAACAGAGGGACAAACGCCTTGCTTCCATCCTCGCGAAACAAGTGGCCAAAGTTGTGCCTCAGATCGTGAGTGAGATTTACGAGAACGTCAGCAAATCGTCTGAGGAGTCTAGAACCAAAGCTCCTAAAGTTGCTACCAAGACTGCTTTCAGTTTCAAGCAGTTCAAGGCATGCGGTCCGAAGGAATTCACTGGACAAGATGGCCCGACGGCTATGTTTCAATGGTTCGATTCCATCGAAGTCACTCTCCACCAGAGCGGATGTCCTGAAAATCTCCGTACCCTAAATGCTACCGGCGTCTTCCAGTCCCGCGCATTGGACTAGTGGACGGCCGAGAGAAACAAACGTGGAAATGATGCAGCTTATGAGCTGACCTGGGAAGAGTTGAAGGCCATCATGATGGATGAGTTCTGTCCTCCCCATGAACGCCAAAAGCTGGAGGACGAGTTCTGGAATATCAAACAGACGGAAGGTGACAACGCTGCCCTGACTACTCGCTTTCAGCAACTCAGCATCATCTGTCCCGATCAAGTGAAGACGTCTGATATGGCAATCAAGAAGTACATTCGAGCTCTACCCGACTGTGTTGCGGATTTTGTGAATGCCGCAAAGACCACAAAGATTGAAGAAACTTACTTGCTTGCCGCTGAAATCAATGACAAGCGGGTAAAAGCTGGTGTTTGGGACAAAGCTTCAAAGAGTCTGCACCAAGTCACCGCCACACCAACTGCCGACACCGCCACCGCTCAATCGTTCAAGTCCTCACGCCGCAAGAAGAAGAACAACAACAGCAGCTCCAGCAACAAGAACTGTGCTGTCACCACCACTGCTGCTCCTCTTCAGGCCGTACCGGCCCAGTAGCAGCATCATCACCGTCCAGCGCCAGTTACTTATGCACCACCAGCAAAGCGTGCATACACAGGCCCCCACCCGGCTTACCTAACATGTTCTTATCATCACCCGGTGGGTCTCGCCTGTCGTTTCTGCGCTCACTGCAACATGTACGACCACTTCACCGCTAAATGCCGTACTGGTCCTCGTCAAGCCCCAGCTCAAGCCACTGCTCATCAAGCTCTACTCCCAGCCCCGCAAGGCCAACAAGCGGCTCAGGCACCCGCGATCAATGCCAGAGTTTGCTTCGCATGTGGTGATCCCAACCACTATGCGAGCATGTGCCCGAACAGGGTTGTGAAATAAGAGCCCCAGCAACAGCAGCAACACCAACAGCAGCAGCCTCAGCAGCAGCAACAAGCCGCACGCGCCAGAACTTTCAACATCAATGTGCGCCAAGCCCAGACTGACAACAATGTGTTCAATGGTATGTTCCTTGTGAATGGTATTTATGCTTCGTGTTTGTTTGATACTGGAGCCGATAATTGTTTTATGTCGTTCGAATTCGAGAACCTTCTTAGTCATAAATGCTCCCATCTCCCCTCGGCGTTCGATGTTGAAGTCGCCAGTGGAAGAATTGTCGCCGTTAATTCTGTTCTTCATGATTGTACCCTTGAGCTCAACAATCACATCTTCCCAATCGACCTTATCCCGATGCAACTCGAAAGTTTTGACATCATAGTTGGCATGGACTTTCTTCGTGAAAACCATGCTGAAGTTGTGTGCTTCGATAAGATGATTCGATTCTCGCTCGCGAATGGTGATTTATTGTGTGTATACGATGAAACTGCTTCGAAAGGCCTCAAACTTATTTCATGTGTCCAAGCTAGCAAGTATCTCCGCAAGGAATACAGAGCTTTCTTGGCTAACATTGTAGTAGCGGAGAAGGAAAAGAGAGGAAGTCCGGGTGTACCCGACGTCCCCGTTGTGTGCGAATTCCCGAATGTGTTTCCGGATAATCTTCCAGGTCTTCCGCCAAGTCGTGATATCGACTTTCCTATCGACCTCATTCCTGGAGCCAACCCTATTGCCAAAGCTCCTTACCGACTTGCACTGTCCGAAATGTACGAACTCTCAAACCAACTCCAGGAATTACTTGAGAAAGGCTTCATTCGCCCGAGCACCTCTCCTTGGGGCACGCCAGTCCTCTTCGTCAAAAAGAATGATGGGTCGTTCAGGATGTGCATCGACTATCGGGAGTTGAATAAGTTAACTATCAAGAACCGCTACCCTCTGCCTCGCATTGATGATTTGTTTGATCAACTACAAGGTGCTACGTGTTTCTCGAAGATCGATCAACGCTCAGGCTATCACCAACTATGCATTCAAGAGGAGGATATACCCAAAACCGCATTTCGCACTCATTATGGCCACTACGAATTCGTTGTTATGCCTTTTGGTTTAACCAACGCACCCGCGGTTTTCATGGATCTGATGAATCGCTTGTGTAAACCTTATCTCGACCGTTTCGTCATCGTATTCATCAACGATGTCTTGATCTATTCCAAATCGAAAGCCGAACACGTGCAACATCTAAGTTTGGTTCTCGAGCTACTCCAGGGGAATCAACTCTATGCCAAATTCTCCAAGTGCGAATTCTGGCTGGAGGAAGTTCAGTTTCTGGGTCACTTTGTTAATAGTCAAGGTATTCAAGTCGATCCCGCGAAGATTGAAGCTGTTAAGAGTTGGATTACACCTAAGAACCCGTCTGAAGTCCGTTCTTTTCTCGGACTAGCGGGCTATTATCGACGATTTATCGAGGGATTCTCAAGGATCGTTGTGCCGCTTACCGCTCTCACGC
Organism: Helianthus tuberosus; assembly: GCA_030545235.1. NCBI lineage: Eukaryota > Viridiplantae > Streptophyta > Magnoliopsida > Asterales > Asteraceae > Helianthus > Helianthus tuberosus. The sequence continues at coordinate 132,930,347 of CM060433.1, forward strand.
ATAAAGACAAGGCTTTTGTTTGGGGAACTGAACAAGATTCTGCTTTCCAAACTCTCAAGCTCATGCTTTGCAATGCTCCTGTTCTCACATTACCCGACGGAAATGACGATTTCATTGTCTATTGTGATGCTTCCAACCTTGGTCTTGGTTGTGTCCTTATGCAGCGGGACAAGGTTATAGCTTACGCATCTCGTCAGCTCAAAATCCATGAGAAGAACTATACAACCCATGACCTCGAGCTAGGCGCAGTTGTTTTTTCGTTAAAGATTTGGCGACACTGCCTGTATGGTACCAAGTGTATGATCTTCACCGATCATAGGAGCCTACAACATATTTGTGATCAGAAAGAACTTAATATGCCTCAACGCCGATGGGTAGAACTTCTCAACGATTACGACTGTGAGATTCGTTATCACCCAGGCAAAGCAAATGTTGCTGCCGACGCACTCAGCAGACGGAGCTATCTGCTTAGCACTCGTAATGTCCAAGCCCAATACGATCTCGAAACTCTCATCCGTGAAGCCCAGCATGCATGTTTTAATGAACGCACTCTAAAGAAGGAAAGAATCTACCACGATGGAGCCCAGCTTGTGAATAAGTCGAATGGGATATTCCACTTTCTTGACAGAATTTGGATCCCTAAACGAACCGATTTGCGACAGATTTTGATGGATGAAGCCCACAAATCCCGGTATTCTATTCATCCCGGTGCCGAAAAAATGTACCAGGATCTTCGCTACAAATACTGGTGGCCGGGCATGAAAAGGGATATTGCTCTCTACGTTGGAAAGTGCCTGACTTGTGCTAGAGTCAAGGCTGAACACCAAAGACCCTCTGGCTTACTCGAACAACCGCCAATCCCTATGTGGAAGTGGGAGAGCATAGCTATGGACTTCATAACAAAGCTTCCGCACACGTCATCAGGTCACGACAGCATTTGGGTTGTTGTTGACCGTTTGAAAAAATCAGCTCACTTTTTGCCAATACGGGAAGACTACAAGGTAGAACGATTAGCCCGAATCTACACCAACGAGATCATTTGTAATCATGGGACGCCTCGCGACATCATCTCTGACCGTGATGCTCGGTTTACCTCGCGACTGTGGGAAACGTTTCAAACGGCTCTCGGTACATCGCTTAATCTAAGTACCGCATTCCACCCTCAAACCGACGGTCAGACTGAGAGAACGATCCGTACTCTTGAAGACATGCTCCGTTCGTGTGTCATAGACTTCAGTGGTAATCGGGATACATACATGTCGTTAGTCGAATTCTCGTACAACAACAATTATCATTCCAGCATTCAAATGGCACCATTCGAGGCTTTATACGAAAGAAAATGCCGATCGCCTGTTGTATGGCACGAGATCGGTCACTCGCAATTAACCGATCCTGATCTATTGCAAGAAACGACTAACAAAGTCCTCCAAATTCGAGACATCTTGTTGAAAGCTCGAAGTCGACAGAAAAGTTACACCGATAGACGACGTAAGCCCCTTGAATTTGACGTTGGCGACTACGTACTCCTAAAGGTATCACCTTGGAAGGGTGTGGTCAGATTCGGCAAGAAATGGAAACTAGTGCCTCGATATGTTGGACCTTTTAAGATTCTGGAAAGGATCGGAAAAGTCGCCTACAGACTCGTACTACCGGAGGAGCTTAGTAACGTCCACCCGACTTTCCATGTGTCAAACCTCCGAAAGTGCCTGGCTGAGCATGTGTTGGGATTGAACCCTATCAGAGGAACAGATAATTAATGCCAAAACTGGATCAAAGAAGTGGATCCAGAATAAGCAGATGATTACAGTTAAGTTCATGCAAATCTCTCCCCTTGAAAGTGGCTTTGTATCTGCTGACCTCCTATCTACTGATCTTACCAAGTGCTGATCCACAACTGCTGCCTTGCATCTACTGCCAAGTGTTAAAGACTGATAGAAGACCAAAGCTCTGCTGACTCAATCTACTGCCTTGAGTCAAGTACTGCTGATCCGGACAAGCACTGCTGGGTTCACAGCAGTGGAAGGATGCAGCAGCTGTTTAAGTGTCTTTTATGTAATAGATTGTAATAGCAGTAGTTAGTACATCAGTGTTTGTATAGATCATAGGTTAGAGTTTGTTAGGAGGTTAGATGCCACTTTCATGGTGACGTCAGCTAAGATGCTCAGTGGTTTGCAAGTGCCTATAAATAGTTCAGTACTTTGTACTGTTCTATTAGCTCTTTTGATCACATCGTCTTCTTTGCACGAACAAACTACTGAGCTCTGGCTGAGGGGGAGTTTGCATTCATTCATCAATCATTGTAATCGTTGTTGAAACAAATTCAATCTTTCGATTCATTGTGTAAAGATGTTTGATTAAAGTATTACTCTCGTTTGATTGTATGCAAAGTTTGCTTCCATCTTAATTCCGCTGCACAACTCTTTCATTTCCATCTTAATTTCAAACGAAAATACAATCAAAAAGAAACTCAGATCCAACAATTGGTATCAGAGCTTGGACAGTCAAATTTGATTTAACAATCATTTTGACATAAATAGTTCAGCTCATAACAGTTGATACTGATCGTTTGTTCGTCCGTTGAAAAACAGAGTAAGGATTAATCACCATTAAAGTTGATTTCTCAGTGTCTGTAAAACAACAAGAATGACGTCACAATCTCAGGATGATAAAAACAACATCGGCTCGCTTTTTAAACCACCTATGCTAAAAAGAAATGAGTACAACATCTGGCAGAGGAGGATGGGTCACATCCTCGCTCAACAAAGCACAGGTTGTTGGAAATCTGTCATTTATGGTCCCCATGTTCCTTCAGTGCCAAGTGCTGAAGATGCTAAAAAGTTCGTTCCAAAACCAGTTGAAAATTATACCGAAACCGACTTTCAAAAGATCGAACTAGATGCTAAAGCGTTTAGCATCGTAGCATCTGCGCTGCCCAATGAGATATATGCTGGACTGTTACATTGTAACAGTGCCAAAGAGTTATGGGACGCACTTAAGGAACAGTTTGGGGGAACTGAGGAAGTCATAGAAAACAATAGGGAAATCCTGAACCAACAGTATGAAACATTTTGCTACGTTAAAGGTGAATCACTAACGCAACAATTTGAGCGTTTCAGCTGTCTCATCAGTGAACTGAGGCTTGTTAACACCACTTTTACAAACTCAACTCAAAATAGCAGGTTCCTCAGGTCACTGCCAGAAAAATGGGACACCATAGCTTTTGTCACCCGAAACTCACCTGAATTCAAGGATCTGACCTTGACCCAACTCCATGGTCGACTCCTGACCTACGAAAGGGAGTTGAATCAGAAAAGGAGGTTACAAGAGTCAGGAAAAGTTACCGATGATTACACTTTCGGTAGTACTGCTCTTCTGGGTCAAGAAGAATCTGGGAGCAGTGGTAAGGATCAGGGCTATGATCACTTCATTCACATAACTGCTGGTGCAAATTTTAACAACCCTGATCCTCACTCTGCTAGTTATGCATTCACTGCAAATGAAAACCAGATGTCAGACAATTTAAGTTTTGAACTAAATGATTTACAACATTTTGATCCCACTGATTTAGAGGAAATGGACATTCTGCACCAACTGGCTTTGCTAAGTGTTAGAACTAGCAAGTTCTACAAAAGAACAGGGTGAAAATTCCCAGGTTTGCATGGGAATCTAAGGGTTGGGTTGGATAAATCGAAAATCAAGTGCTATAAGTGTAATAGGTTGGGACATTTCGCTAGGGAATGTAGGAGTCAAACTACTGGTCCCATAATTACTCATCCTAGCTCAAATCCTAGACCTCAAAACCAAAACACTGTGCACTATGCCCAATATGCCCCAGCAGCTCAAGTGAACACTGCTCACTATGCTGCTGCCCCTGTGCCAGTACATTATGTCAAAACTACTGTTCCACAAATCCAATATGTTCAAACCCCTGCTCCACAGGTACAAGTGCAACCTGTTGCACCTCAAACCACTGCTCCAGCAGCAGCACAACCAGATCAACAAAGTTTTTTCACTCAAGGGTTTGTTGACTGGAGCAGTATGCCTGAAGACCTTAATGATGAAAATTTTGCACTCTATGCTTCTAATGATTCTTCTCATGATGAGTTTTGTTTGATGGCATTAGAGTCAATACAGGAGGGGGTTGAAACTGAGGAGGAACAGCAGTGCTTTGAAACAGTGGAAGAGGTGACTGAAGCAGTGGTTACTGCTGTGGCTGGTGATTTACTGTTGGAAGAAAGTTCAGGTACCCTGATTGAACCAATGACAGATCCTTAGTCCGTAGAGGACAAAGAAGAAGAGAAAGAAGAAAAGGCTGGTGAAAAGAAGGTGAAAGCTGATGATGAAGAAGATCATAAATGTGATTGTGCAATGATGGCAGCTGCCAAGGTATCTCCTCAAGTTCTTGAAAAACTGTGTTCTGACAATTGCATAATTGCTTTTGCTAACATTAAAGAGGTGAATGAAAACCTTCGGGATAAAATCTTGTCTGATGAGGTCAAATTTGAAAGGTCTTTAAAAGAACTTAAAAACAAATTGACTGAAAAAGAAAAAGAGAACAGCTGTCTAAAAGAAGAGCAGAGTATAACCAAAACCCAACTTCAAACTATGGTAGAAAAATACCAAGTTTGTAAAAAGGAGTTGGAGTCCGCCCAGATTACTTGTGAAAGATGGGTGGAATCCTGCAAAGGATATGAGGTTATGCTTGAAAAACAGAGAAAAAGCAATGTGAAGTTTGGGGTTGGCTATAGAAAACATGATGATGAAAACACTACTTTTGAAAACTCTGTTCAAACCACTGATGTAACCACTGAGTTCATCCCCAAAAACAAGAATGGCCAAGAAGTGAAAATCACTGACAAACTTGGTAACAAAATCACACTTGACAGACCAATGGAATCCTCTACTTTTGAGGAGCTTGAAGAATACCAGTTTAAACCAAAATGGTCTGATGAGTGTGACATTCTTGAAAATTTCAAGCCAATGGACTTTACATCAATTGATGGTGTCAAGGCTCCAAAAGCTAAAGTCATACCTCTCAAGGACATCCCAGCAGTGGTTAAAACCTCTGCTGCAAAGGAGTCTGAAAAGAGAAAGAAGAAAGAAAAAATTGATAACTTGTTTTGTGAATTCTGTGAGAAAAGGAATCATCTTACAAAAGATTGTTTCCACTTAAAAGCGTATGATTTAAACAGAACAAGTGTCATAGTTTCAGCTGAAGGTTGCATTGTCTGTGGTAAAACAAACCACAAAACTCAAGCATGTGTGTATCTCAAAAACTTTGATGTGAAAAAGAATGAGTACATTGCTAAAACATCCTTGAGTCCATCATCATCATCACCATCTGTCAAATTCACCAAGAAACAACCACTGTTTGTGCCAGTTCAAACAGCTGTTACAAAACAGCTGAACCAAACATCTGTCAAAAGAGATGTTCAGGTTATTGATGCACCCCCTGCCAATCAGTTCAGAAAAGGCAGAGAAAAACAGTCTTACCAAAGGACTCCTCACGTTTATGAGGCCTACAAAAGGCCTTCTAAACCCAAAGTGAACAAGCATCCTTTTGGTTACCAGCAGATGATTGGTCAGGACCCACAACAGTGGTTAGAGAAACACTGTCCTAAAACAGTTCAAACTCCTGACCTAACCACTGTCCATCATTCTGCATCCATCCCAGACACTGTTGAGACCCCATCCAAAGCCTTGTTGGCTTTGGAGACCTTAATGAACTAATCCTTTACTTCATGTGCAGGGAGCTTCTGCATGCTTTGATAGTCTTTGGTATGTAGATAATGGAGGCTCCAGGCACATGACAGGATGTAAAGCCCTCCTCAAAGACTTTAAAATCCATGGAGGGGGTGATATATCCTTTGGGAATAATAGTAAAGGAAAAGTTCTGGGGTCGGGTACAGTGGAGTCTGGAAAAGTAAAATTTGAAAATGTCAATCTAATAGACAATCTAAAATTCAAACTTCTGAGTGTGTCCCAAATGAGTGACAAGGGTTTTGGGTCATTCTTCACAAAAGATTGTTGTAGGATTGTTGGACCAGAAATGGTCAAAAAGATTGAAGCAATAATCAAAACTGGTCAAACTAAACTTGTTGCTCAAAGAAGTGGCAATGTTTATGTTGTTGACATGTCAAAAGAGTGTCCCAGAGCTGATGCCTGTCTGTTCTCAGCTGCCTCTAACAAAGAGACAGAACTTTGGCACAGAAGGCTGGGACACACAAATCTTAAGACAATCACAGAAATTTCAAAAAATGGTTTGGTGAGAGGCCTACCACAAAAATTGTTTTCATGTCCTGAACATTGCATTTCCTGTTTAAAAGGAAAACAGCATAAAAGTTCTTACAAGTCCATTGAAGAGTCCAAAACAACCCAGTGTTTGCAAATGCTACACATGGATTTGTTTGGCCCAGTTCAAGTCATGAGCCTCAAAAAGAAAAGATATTGTTTGGTTATTGTGGATGACTTTTCTAGGTTCACATGGACTTTCTTTTTGCACTCAAAAGATGAAACTGCAGGCATTTTGTAAGACTTTGTAATACAGGTTGAAAAGCAATTTGGCCTTCCAGTGAAAAGCTTCAGGAGTGACAATGGCACAGAATTCAAAAATAGGGAGTTGGATGCCTTCTGTGTGAAGAAAGGGATTGTAAGGCAGTACAGCATCCCAAGAACACCAGAGCAGAATGGGGTAGTGGAAAGGAAGAACAGAACTCTGATTGAGGCTGCTAGAACCATGCTTGCAGATTCAGGTTTGCCATTAACTTTCTGGGCAGAGGCAGTTAACACTGCTTGCTATGTTCAGAACAGAGTTTTAATAAACCCCAGGCACAAAAAGACTGCCAATGAAATTCTGTATAAAATTAAACCACTGATCTCATACTTCAAAGTGTTTGGCTGCCCATGCTTTATTTTGAACTTAAAAGATTCCATTTCAAAATTTGCAGCCAAAGTTGATTGTGGTTATCATCTGGGATACTCAACCACTGCCAAGGCCTACAAAGTGTTCAATACACGGAAACTTTCATCAATGAAAATCCCAGCAAACCCTGCAGATCTGTTTGATCTTGAAAAATTCACTTTTGAAAATACTGCTGTCAAGACTAACAGTGCAGGTCCATCAGAAGATACAACACCAGACTATGGGTATGAAATCATCATCCCTCAAAGGTCTGCCACAAAGGGAAAAGCACCAGCTGTTCAAAACAGTTGTCAAAACTCAACCACTGCTACCTCAACAGTTGTTGACCAAAGTAGCCCATCAACCACTGCTTCCACATCCTCAAACACTGCTGACAAAAGTCCTCAAACAGTGGATAAAAGTCAGCAGTTGTCCACCTCATTACCTCCTATACCACCACCTTTTGAAGCCACTGCTGGATCATCAAAGTCCCCAGCAGTGGTTAGCTCAGATGATACACATCTGCAGCCTTCACCAACCAATGCCATCATACCATACCAAGGAGACTTAATCTTCTTGAGATCTCATCCACCTGATCAAATCATTGGCAACATAAATGAAGGGGTGCTCACAAGGAGTCAAACCCAAAACATTTGTCTTTTTGCTGGTTTTCTATCACTCCATCAGCCAGTCAAGTACCAAGAGGCACTGAAAGACAACAGCTGGGTAGAAGCCATGCAAGAGGAGCTCCAACAGTTTAAAAGACAACAAGTATGGGAGCTTGTACCACTGCCAGAAGAGGTTAGTCCCATTGGCACAAAGTGGGTCTTCAAGAACAAAACTGATGAAAGGGGTATTGTTATCAAGAATAAAGCTAGGCTTGTGGTTCAAGGTTACAGACAGGAAGAGGGGATTGATTATGATGAAACATTTGCCCCTGTTGCAAGATTGGAAGCCATTAGACTGTTCCTGGCCTTTGCTGTCAACCACAATATGAAGGTGTTTCAAATGGATATCAAAAGTGCTTTCCTCTATGGTACAATTCAAGAAGAGGTGTATGTTTGTCAACCTCCAGGTTTTGAGGATCCATTTTATCCAGATCATGTCTACAGGCTAAACAAAGCCTTGTATGGCCTGAAACAAGCACCAAGGGCCTGGTATGAAACTCTTTCCAACTTCCTACTCTCAAATGGTTTCAAAAGAGGTACCATTGATAAGACATTGTTTTTAAAATGGAGAGGGAAGGATTTAATGATTGTCCAGATTTATGTGGATGACATTATTTTTGGAAGCACATGTAACTCAATGTGTGAAGAGTTTAGAGAACTCATGACAGCTGAGTTTGAAATGAGTGCTATGGGTGAGCTGCAATGCTTTCTTGGTCTCCAAGTACAGCAATTGAAAAATGGAACTTTCATTCATCAAAGCAAATATTCTAAAGAACTTTTAACCAAATTTGATATGAATGATTGTAAACCATGCAGCACACCCATGGCAACAAATAAGCTGGTCATGTCTGATGAAAAGGATGAGCTGATTGACCAAACACTTTATAGAAGCATGATTGGGTCTTTATTGTACCTAACTGCATCTAGACCAGACATCATGTTTGCAACATGTGTCTGTGCAAGAAGTCAATCAGCTCCCAGAAAATCAAATCTCATTGCTGTAAAAAGGATCTTCAGATACATAAAAGGTGCTCCCACACTTGGTATCTGGTATCCAGCTAATGGGAACATCAAGCTTTCAGGTTTCTCAGACAGTGACTTTGCTGGATGTCACACCATAAGGAAGTCCACATGAGGAGGGTGCCAGTTTCTAGGTGATTGCTTAGTTTCATGGCAAAGCAAAAAGCAAGCAGCTGTTTCAACATCCACTGCTGAAGCTGAATACATTGCTGCTGCAAGCTGTACAGCCCAACTCCTGTGGCTTCAAAATCAGTTGCTGGATTTTGGTATCACTGCCTTAAAGACACCACTCATGTTGGACAGTCAGGCAGCAGAAAATATCATCAAAAATCCAGTTTCCCACTCAACCACCAAACACATCGACATCAGACATCACTTTGTGAGGGATTGCTATGAAAAAGGTTTGATTTCTCTTCATCATGTCCCAACTAAAGACCAGCTAGCTGATGTGCTCACAAAAGCACTTGATACAGCCACTTTTGAAAGTTTGGTCTCTAGGATTGGGATGCTGAACATGGAATAACAAGCAACATCTTGTTTTTCTATGAATAGAAGCAACAAAATGTTTTCAGAAAATCAAAACTCCATCCTTAAAAATAGCTAAAAATGAAAATTTTTCATTAAAATCCTTAAAAGTCTGCCATCAACCACTGATTGTTCAAAAGTCTGCTTCTTTCAAAAATCTGTCCACTGCTGAAAGTCAACCCCTGCTCTCTCATTATTTTGATAAACTCTGTTGTTCAAAAGCAGTGTCTTATCCACTAATATGCTATCCACTGATAGTGAAAATCATCCACTGCTTTCATACCACTGCCTTCATATGTCCATATCACACAAAGTACTGTCCTTCACTTTCATCAGGGGTTGTCACGTGGGCAGTACTTATTGGTCAGACCTTTTGTAACGGCTGCCACCTCAGCCTTCACTTTCTTCCCTATAAAATCCCCCACTCACCACCAAAACAGGGTTTTACTGTCGAATTGAATTCTTAAAAATTCTCTTCTCAAAGCAGTTTTTAATCTCATTTCTTCACAAATTTCTTCGATCAATCATCCTCAAAATGACAAAATCAAAGAAATCTTCAAAACCCTCATCCAAATCATCATCGAAAACAGCCTCTCAAAAGGCAATCTCCACTGAAATTCCACATAAACCATCTCACAATCTCCTGGGTCTTCTCACAAAACCAGGAACCACCAACGTTTTCGATTCCACCATTGATCTCATGGCAAAATCAAAGTACAAAACTTTGTTCACTGCCGATGCACCAATTTATTTGGCGACCCAAAGGGAGTTCTGGAAAAATGCAACCCTTGAAAAACAAGGAGACACTGCAACCACCATAAACTCTCTTATAAAGGGTAAAGCTGTCCAAATCTCGCCACAATCCATTTCAGAGGTCTTTCAACTCGGTGATCAGGAAGGTAAAATTTCTTTCACTAAAACCGAGTTACAAACTGACTTCATTGAGAGAGGGTATGAAGCCACAATGATGAAGAAAATTACCTTAGAAAAAGGTTATTTTCCGTCTGCAACCAGATTTTTATTTCATACCCTCCTATTATGTGTTTCAAACAAAACCACTTCTTTCAATGAAATCCCTTTAAAGATTCAAAATCTGGGATATGCAATTCTTCAAGGAGAAAATTTTAACTATTCTCGGGAAATTTTCAAAGATTTGGTTAATAATGTTGAAACAAAATCATTCTTACTGTTTCCAAGGTTTTTAAGTTACTATTTTTCAAAGAAATTCAGTAAGGATGATTTAGCTGTAATAAACCAAGGTGATTCTACTCAAATAAACAGTTTAACAACTGAAACTTTTTCAAGAATGTTAGCACCTTGCAAAACACAAGCAGAGGTGCCTGAGCAGATTTTAGCAGTTACAACTGCTCCTCAGGTATCTGCTGCTGAGCTCACTGCTCAAGGTGATCAAAGCAGCAACACAACAGTTTTGAAACCCACACCTAAAATCACCAAAAAGCCAACAAAAAGAAAAACACAAACCCCCCCCCCCCCAAACCCATCAAAAAGGCATCTCTGGAGGATGAGATACCAGAGCTTCTGCCAGTGACAACACAAAAGTCACAAGAAACCACTGCTGCTACTTCCTCACAGCAGTTGGTACAAATATCTCAACCCATAACCGAAACTCCTCCTGTTTCTTCACAAAAAGAACAGGTTGTACAAAAAGGGTCTCCACATCATGATGCTCTGGAAACACTCGTTTCTATCATCCACAGTCCACTGCCCGGGACACATCCTCTTTCTACACCAATCGTCACATCCCAAATTCCCTCACCAATAAAACCACTGTTGGATGCAATTGATTTGAACCTGGCATTAACCAGTCCTTCTCAATCACCTGTTAATGAGAATATACCTCAACAACTGACTGGGTCTGATGTATCAATCTTTGCTAACCCACCAACACAACCTGAGGAGGTTACACCCCATGAGTTACAAGTAACTCTTGGTGGTAATCCAAGTGAAGCAGTCACTACAACTGTTGAACCTACAGGTTTACAGTTGGACAGTGGTTACATTAATAAGACTTCCTTGGAGGCAATTCCTTTTATAGCACCTCTGCCAACCACCAGTGGATTTCTTTATCCTACTGGCAACGTCAAAAGGTTGTCAAGTGTTGAAGGAAGAAGACCCCAGTACCAAGAAAAAGGGGCATCAGTAGTTAATGTTTGGAGTATACACCCTACATCTACCACTGATAAAACCACTGCTAGTGGGAAATCAGATGATCCCATTAACTTGGGTGATGGTTTAAAGTACCAGAAATTGACGGATCGCATTGCAAAGCTTGATAACTCTGTTGCAGAACTCAAAAATATGCTACAACAGGTGTTACAAGTTCAGAAGGTACAATCAACTGCTGTTCCACCTCAAGCACCTGCTCCACAAAGGGCACCTGCTACAAATGAGCTCTGGAATCTCTTTCAATCTTTTCTCCAAAAACAAGCACAATTAGCAAATCAGCAACATGAAAAACATGTACAACAGCTGAGAAATGAAATGGAGTCAAGGTTCAAGAACACTCAGGCTGATTTAAAGGCTCTCAAAACTTAGATCTTGCACACCACTGGCACTGCTCCTCCAAAAATACGTTACCTTTATCAACTCCCAGAAGATAATGCCAAAAAGGGGAGAAAATTAAGGAGTGGAAAAAGAAGGGTATAGAGGATGGTCTTTATCTTGAACCAGAAAATTCAAACATGACCAAAGAGATCCCTTTGCCAGATGGCAGCAAGAAGATTGATGTGACAACAAATGCACTAGCAGAAGCAGTTGCAAGTGTAAAAAGAGATAGAGAGGCCAAAAGAAAAGCCAGGGTAGACAGAATGGATCATCCAGATCAGGGTACTTCTGGTTCAAAGGGTCATGAAAATCCTGTTGAGGAAAAGAAGAGGCCTACTAGAAAAGTAAGGCAACCCAAATCCATTCCAACCAGACGTTCAAAGTCTGCTCAAAAACCACCATACAAAACAGCTGATGCACCAGGAGTTACAAAAACTACTGCTTGCCAAACAGTTGTTCCATCAACACACACCACTTCAACACACACAACATCCACTGCTTTACCATCACCACCACCAAAAACAACACCTGCTGACATACAGCAGAAGACAGCAGATGTTATAACATCTGTTGTAATGACAACAGTGGTTGAAACACCAGTTGTTTCAACAGCTGTTAGTCAATCACAATCCACTGCCACTACATCTACCATCACTGTTCCATTCAAAACATCATCAGTCTCTCCTAAACCAAAAAGGAGAAGGCTAATTTTAAAAGATGATGACACATCTCCATCACCAACATCTTCAAAATCCCTATCACTTGTCACTATTCCAAAACCCATACCTCTCTCTTCAGCTCAAATTGTAAAACCACTACCTCCTGCTGGTGTCTCATTTCCTCTGGAACTCATTGCAGTCAGAGAAGAAATCAAATCATTTTATTATGAAGATGACCCAGCCAAAAGGAGTTTACCATCAATTGCAAATTATCCCAGGCCTAACAATCTTGAAGAATACTTGAAACTCAAGGCCAAACAAGCAGAGGATATTGCAATCAAAAATAGAAAAGGGAAATCTGATAGAGAATTTCAACAAAACTATCAGTTTTTACTCTCACAGGTCAATGCTATGGAGCGTTTTGCTAAAAATGTATGTCAAAAAATTTCTGAAAGGGCAGATGAGTCCTTAAGGAAAGACTACATTGACAACATCATGACCTACAAGAAATACAAGGGGGAGAAACACATGTACAAGAACTGGACCATTCCTGAGCTTGAAAAAGAAGCAGCCAGGATTCAAGACATGATCAAAAATAAGGTCAAGCAGACTCCTCCTGAAAAATTCAAACAATTTGAAGCTGAGAAGATGTTAGAGTTGAAGAGAATGAAAGAGGAGCTCATTGCAGCTGATTATGGGTCAAAGAACTCTGTGACAAAGTGGGGAGAAGATAGAGTTAGGGCAACATATAAGAAATTAGAGGAACTTAGAAAGAAAGATCCAAGAGTTCCACAAAAGCCTGACTATTCCAAAGCAGAGGTTTCAAAAAGACCACCAAAGCTGCAAGTCAAAAGAACCACTGCTCCAGCTGGTGCTGCCATCTACAAAAGAAGGACCAAAAACCAGTTTAGCATGGAAACAATTCAAGATCTATTAGCTGGAGATGCCATTGTAAAAGCAGGCACGGAAGTAATGATAAAAGAAGATCTTGAATTGGAACAAACTGCAAGTGCTGCTCAGCCAGCCATGAATAGGCCAGCCTCACCAAATACTTCTGCAAATAAACATCTCCCAAGAAACCCACCAGGCTCAAAAATACAAAAGTGGGAAACTGACAAACAGACCTGCGTATTGACTTTGCTCAGGTCTGGTGGAGGAGTGGAGAAAATATCAAGGGAACAAGCTCTTGGCCTGAGTCTTGAAGATTTGCAGGATCTCCTTGATCTTCCACTCAGCAGGGATGATGAAGATACAGATGCCCTAGACTTTGAATTACAATTTAAAGGTCAGATAAGGGAGCTGTTGATGAGGCAATAAAGTATTCCACAAATAATGAAGACTTTTGGCATTATCTGTTCCAGGGGGAGATTGTTGGGATTGAACCCTATCAGAGGAACAGATAATTAAAGCCAAAACTGGATCAGAGCAGTGGATCCAGAATAAGCAGATGATTACAGTTAAGTTCATGCAAATCTCTCCCCTTGAAAGTGGCTTTGTATCTGCTGACCTCCTATCTACTGATCTTACCAAGTGCTGATCCATAACTGCTGCCTTGCATCTACTGCCAAGTGTTAAAGACTGATAGAAGACCAAAGCTCTGCTGACTCAATCTACTGCCTTGAGTCAAGTACTGCTGATCCGGACAAGCACTGCTGGGTTCACAGCAGTGGAAGGATGCAGCAGCTGTTTAAGTGTCTTTTATGTAATAGATTGTAATAGCAGTAGTTAGTACATCAGTGTTTGTATAGATCATAGGTTAGAGTTTGTTAGGAGGTTAGATGCCACTTTCATGGTGACGTCAGCTAAGATGCTCGGTGGTTTGCAAGTGCCTATAAATAGTTCAGTACTTTGTACTGTTCTATTAGCTCTTTTGATCACATCGTCTTCTTTGCACGAACAAACTACTGAGCTCTGGCTGAGGGGGAGTTTGCATTCATTCATCAATCATTGTAATCGTTGTTGAAACAAATTCAATCTTTCGATTCATTGTGTAAAGATGTTTGATTAAAGTATTACTCTCGTTTGATTGTATGCAAAGTTTGCTTCCATCTTAATTCCGCTGCACAACTCTTTCATTTCCATCTTAATTTCAAACGAAAATACAATCAAAAAGAAACTCATATCCAACAGCATGATTTAATTGTACCTCTCGATGACCTGCAAGTAAACGAAACACTACACTTCGTGGAGAAGCCTGTCGAAATCATGGATCACCAAACCAAGCAGCTCAGACGCTCGCGCATTCCTATTGTGAAAGTCCGATGGGAAGGCAAACGAGGCGCGGAGTTCACTTGGGAACTCGAAAGCGACATGAAGCCGAAGTACCCACAGTTGTTTGTTACGGCTTCAGCCTAATTTCGGGATGAAATTCCCTCAACTAGGGGAGGCTGTAACACCCCGTGTTTCGGAAGTCAAAGTCAAAGTCAAGATTGAAGTCAAAGGAAGACAAGATTGCTAATTGCGACCTGTCTCTCCTTGCTCAATTCCTGTTTGACTTCTTTGACTTGTAATTAGCCTATTTTATTTTCTCTTTAGTTGTATTATATGGAGTATCTATTAATAATCACATATTAATCGCTATTTATCGCATGTTTAATCGCTTTATCGCAATCGCACTCGCAACTCAAATTACGCATTTTGGTTATTGTTATACGTGTGTGTGTGCCTTATGTGTTACTTGTGCATGTTTTAAATTATGTTATGTGTGGTAATCAATCGAAACTTGAACGAAATCGAACGAAATCGCAATCGAAACAGTATGATAATTGGTGGAGAAAAGACAGTGTGAGATATGAGTAGTTGGGATTAAAAGTAATTTGACTAGGAAACTCTATCGTATCGCAACGCTCTCAATCTAAATCAGAACAGCAAAAATCGTCGCACCGAACACTCGAACCAAGTGCCATCCGGCCGGATTGCCATCCGACCGGGTTGCCATCCGAACGTGGTGACATCCGCCCGGACTGTCATCCGGGCGAGATGCCATCCGACCGACCCGCCCCTTTCCACTTTGGGTATCCTATAAATACCTCCTGTCACTCTCAAAGTTACCACTTTTGGGCAAGTGACGTCTGACCAACTCGTGCTCCTCACCTTTTTTTTCGATTTCTCTCAATTCCGGTAAGTTCTCGTCCTAAATCTTGTACTTCCTTAATCTACACGCACTTCTACACCTTTCTATCTTTCGAATCTTAGCCTTTAACCGTGAAATCATCAAGATTCAAGGTGTTCTAGGATGACGTCATCATGTGTTCTTGAAGAACTTCATGTTTTGGCCTCAATCCACCAAGAACAACTTAGATCTAACCGATTTCTGCATAAACAAACCAAGATCATTCATAGATCTGAACATATTCACAAGAAAAAAGTATTGAAAGATGGTTATTCAACGTTCTTTCAACTCTTTTACAATCAATGAACTCAAAACCGATAGAATCGGAGCTTGTGTCGACTCACTACTCAATCTTGTGGTTGTGTTGGTTCAAGATCCGTATTCTATCCATGGGATTATCGATTTCGGGTTAACCAAGAACAATCGTCTTAAACCGGTGGACTGACCGAACTTGGGTCGTTCCTGTTCGAGCAAGTCACTAGAGCTTAGGATGGGACTCTGTTGGTTAGCACGATATCAACACATCTCGATAACACGAAAAATAATCAAACGACCAAGTGTAAGACGAACGAAACGACCAGGACGGAGTGCCGTCCGATCAGACTGCTCTCTGAACGGATAGCCATCCGAACGACCGGCTGTCCGAACGCCTTGCACCTTGGATCCCACACTTAACTATTTTGCCAACGATTGATGTCTGGTTGTTGAACGAGTTGTTGTCCTACCGGACTACCATCCGATCAGATAGCCACCCGAATCATGAGACATTTGGACTTTAACACTTAAACAATTTTCAACATATTCAACAACAGGGTTGCCACCCGCTCGGATGGACATCCGACCGAGTGACCGCCCTGCTGTGGAAATGTTCTCACTAAGTAACCTCGCCACTTGAGTCGCCGTCCGACCGGACGACCGTCCGACCGACCGGCCTGAAAGGTATAGATACTTCAATGTTTTCAAAATGCTACAACGAAAACTTCAAAGGTCAAGCCATCATACACAAACACATCCTTCTCATAGGAAGAAACAATCCACTCGAATAGTCATCCGACCGGACTACCGCCCGACCGGATAACCATCCGAACGGATTGTCATCCGCACGACTAGCTGTCTGACCGGATTACCATCCGATCGAACTGGTATCCGAGCCACATACACTTTGCATCGTTATACGCATCATTTATCGTTATGCTATCGTTCTGATCAGGCTAACCTTACTCTCTAGCGCTCCCTTCAATCCATCCATCGCTGTGAGTATACTCGATCCCTTTTTGCTTTATGCACTTTTGGGTGTTACATACGTTACTTATATTTAATCACATCAAACACACTACGCAATACTCTAAACGATAACCGTTACCGCATGTTATACGTGACTTAATGAATGCTTGTTTGTTATGTTTACACATGGAATGTTGTCTATCTGCCTTAGCAACGATAGTACTATTAGTTTGGACTCATCACCCATTCACTCGGGGGTTGTTAAGGACAATTATTTGCATGGATTACAGTGGTGATCATGTATTACGAACTGCCTTGGGCAGTCAACCCGCAGTCATTGGTATCGATAGGTTCATGTCGATAACTAACATGCCTCATTTCACTCTGTGTACGTGCTGGTTATGCGTAACGCTTTCAAAATCTATATGCTATTATCAAACTTGTATGCTCACCTTTACACTACGTGTATTGACTTTATTTTAACGTATGTGACAGGTGCTTAGGATGCTTATCTGCTAGGAAATCACGACTAGAATAAGGTCTTAGAGGCCAACAAATAGTTGTCTCTACAAATGAAATCTGAGTTGTCGGAACAGAACAATTTGCCTAGATTTTGTCTGTAATAATTGTCTTATCTTTTGAGACATGGTATGGGACATGTTACTTTAAATTAATTGGTAATGATAATTGTTATGCAAACTTCTGGACAATCTGTTTCGCTCAGTGCCATGCCCCAATATTTCCGCCATCGGTAGGGGTGTGACATTTTGTGTGTGTACTTGCTCTTTAACTTTAATTTAACTATAGAATTAGTTGATTATTCCTAGTACATTAACAATGATATAGACTTAACTGTATAAACCGAGTTAATTATTTTTAGCATGCTTCCATGTCAAATCAAAATCATCATCATTTTCATACTCAGTAAATTCCACAATACCAAAGCTGAGGTAGGGTTTTGGGAGTGTAAGATATAGACAACCTTACCTTACCCTGTAGGAATAGAGAGGGTACTTCTAGTGAGACCCTTGGCTCGATAGTAGTTTTGCATCAAGCATTGGACATAAGACACATAACACTCGGCAATTGGGACAAAGGCCGATTAGTGCATGCACCCCCTTGTCTTTCGACAATCAATGACACCACATTATGCATACCGTCCATCGCTTTTAACGTTATTTTCACGATATTAGTAAAATAATTTTATTTGTTAGTGCACTTTTACTTTTGCCCTCCAAGTACCCACACATATATATATATTATCCCATACAGCAACATGTCAAATCATAATCAAAAGTATAAATTTGGTTCAAATAGTTTAAAAATAATTTCACTAAAAGCTTTTAGAGTTACATGGGTTAGTTCCGGTACAAACCATATTTATCCTACAAACCGTAAGAACAGATCCTAACATTTAAAAAAAAGTTAAATTAGCATATATCAAAACAATACATACATAAAAGTAACACTTTTGAATTATATTAGCACATGAAAATTAATCAAGATAATTGATTTTAGCACATATTTGAATGATATTAGCACTTTTCTTAATCAGCACATTGAAAACAAAAAACAAGATCCAAATAAAGAATTAATTGTTTGTTAGCATATTTATAGGGAATTCAATATAATTGATAATATTTAGGATATTATTTTATCATTTCTCTATAATTGGTTGGCTGTCACGTGGCACTATTTAAATGGTTCTTACAGTTTGTATGCGAAATGTGATTTGTAATTGATTCTACTCCTAGAATTACAATAGGGGTCATTACTAAAATTCATAATGGCTTAAAATCATAAACAAAGTATTATAGTTTATTACACATAGTATAATTGTGGTTAGATAGAGGTTGATACGTAAATATAGTTAAGGTATCATTGTGTAACTACGGGTTCTATATAAACCCTCCTCGTTATTAACCTTAATTACAATATTTAATACCACAAATACAATCACACACACATTAAGTTGTTTTAATTGGTAGCAAAGCCAAGACACCGAGTGATGGATGGGAAGGGTTAGGGAGGGTGGGCACAGGCCCACCGTCCAACATGCCTAAGTGTCATTAAGTAGTCCAAGCTCCAAACAAAGTGCCTAGTGTTGTTGCTATGGGTAGGGATGGCAATGGGTCGGGTATGGCTAATCTCATATCCATATTCGCAAGTAAATTCTTGTCCCATTCCCAGCTATTGATATTAGCACTTTTCTTAATCAGCACATTGAAAACAAAAAACAAGATCCAAATAAAGAATTAATTGTTTGTTAGCATATTTATAGGGAATTCAATATAATTGATAATATTTAGGATATTATTTTATCATTTTCTCTATAATTGGTTGGCTGTCACGTGACACTATTTAAATGGTTCTTACAGTTTGTATGCGAAATGTGATTTGTAATTGATTCTACTCCTAGAATTACAATAGGGGTCATTACTAAAATTCATAATGGCTTAAAATCATAAACAAAGTATTATAGTTTATTACACATAGTATAATTGTGGTTAGATAGAGGTTGATACGTAAATATAGTTAAGGTATCATTGTGTAACTACGGGTTCTATATAAACCCTCCTCGTTATTAACCTTAATTACAATATTTAATACCACAAATACAATCACACACACATTACGTTGTTTTAATTGGTAGCAAAGCCAAGACACCGAGTGATGGATGGGAAGGGTTAGGGAGGGTGGGCACAGGCCCACCGTCCAACATGCCTAAGTGTCATTAAGTAGTCCAAGCTCCAAACAAAGTGCCTAGTGTTGTTGCTATGGGTAGGGATGGCAATGGGTCGGGTATGGCTAATCTCATATCCATATTCGCAAGTAAATTCTTGTCCCATTCCCAGCTATTGATATTAGCACTTTTCTTAATCAGCACATTGAAAACAAAAAACAAGATTCAAATAAAGAATTAATTGTTTGTTAGCATATTTATAGGGAATTCAATATAATTGATAATATTTAGGATATTATTTTATCATTTTCTCTATAATTGGTTGGCTGTCACGTGACACTATTTAAATGGTTCTTACAGTTTGTATGCGAAATGTGATTTGTAATTGATTCTACTCCTAGAATTACAATAGGGGTCATTACTAAAATTCATAATGGCTTAAAATCATAAACAAAGTATTATAGTTTATTACACATAGTATAATTGTGGTTAGATAGAGGTTGATACGTAAATATAGTTAAGGTATCATTGTGTAACTACGGGTTCTATATAAACCCTCCTCGTTATTAACCTTAATTACAATATTTAATACCACAAATACAATCACACACACATTACGTTGTTTTAATTGGTAGCAAAGCCAAGACACCGAGTGATGGATGGGAAGGGTTAGGGAGGGTGGGCACAGGCCCACCGTCCAACATGCCTAAGTGTCATTAAGTAGTCCAAGCTCCAAACAAAGTGCCTAGTGTTGTTGCTATGGGTAGGGATGGCAATGGGTCGGGTATGGCTAATCTCATATCCATATTCGCAAGTAAATTCTTGTCCCATTCCCAGCTATTACTCGTCAGGTATCGGGTATATGCCTGTTGTGATATATATATATATAGGGTAAGAATCATTTCAGAACCATAAATATTTACAGAACTCGCATAACTCCTAATAAACAATCTTTTTATTTATATATTTTTATGTTTAGGATAATTTTATCATTTATTATGTGTATTTTTATGATTACATACATGTTAAAAATAAAATTTTATAATTTTTATATGTAATTTTATAGTTACACATATGTAAACTAGTTTTTTTACATATCTGGTTATGACACATATATATAATTTGGCTATTACACATATGTAGACTACTTTTAACTTGTATGTAATCAAAGAAATACATATAATAGATGATAAAAAGATTCTAAATATAAAAATATATATATGAAATGATTGTTTATTAGGAGTTCTGAAAGTTTTGTATTTATTTAGAGTTCTTAAATGAACCCAACCCTATATATATATATAGGGGAAGGTTCATTGGGGAACACTAAAAAAGTGGGGAACAGCGGGGAACCGACTCAAACGAACTCCGATTGGACTCATTCCAGCGGCGTTGGAACCGACTCGTCAAACCCTAACTAAGATCTCTTAACCCTAAATCCTAACTCCTAAACTCTAAACTCTAAAATTAAAAAATAAGGCTAAAACCTAAGCTAAACCGTAAAATCTAAACTATAAACCCTAAATCTAAACCCTAAACCCTAAAGCTAAACCCCAAACCCTAAAGCTAAACCCTAAACCCTAAAACTAAACCCTAAATCTAAACCCTAAAGCTAAACCCTAAAAGCCAAACCCTAATATATTTAGGGTTTAGGGGTTATGATTTAGGGGTTAAGGTTAAGAGATCCTAGTTAGCGTTCGATAAGCCGGTTCCAACGCCGCTGGAATGAGTCCAATCGGAGTTCATTTGAGTCGGTTCCCCACTGTTCCCCACTTTTTTAGTGTTCCCCAATGAACCTCACACTATATATATATATGGTAGGGTTCTAGAGTGAACAACCTCCCAAGAGTGAACTGTGTGAACTGATCTGGACCCTTGATTTTCATCATCTTGAGATTTTAAATGAGTGGCATGATGGTAAATAAAAGGTTAATTTTTTCTATTTAATTAAATGGAAAAGGGTATATTAGTCATTCCTTCTCTTCCATCTTCTAAACACATAATTCAATTCCCTCACCAGTTACCAAAAAAACCATTATTCCAAATTATTAAAGTCCTTATTCTCTCTCTCTCTCTCTCTAAGAGCAAGTCGACAACATGGTAAATAAAAGGTTAATTTTTTCTATTTAATTAAATGGAAAAGGGTATATTAGTCATTCCTTCTCTTCCATCTTCTAAACACATAATTCAATTCGCTCAAATCTCGCATATACCAGTTACCAAAAAAATCATTATTCCAAATTATAAAAATCCTTATTCTTTCTCTCTCTCTCTCTCTCTCTCTCTCTCTCTCTCTAAGAGCAAGTCGACAACGATTCTGATGCAGATGAACATCATCCTTCTACCTTGTTTCTACTTCTTGAGCCAAACCAAGGTATATAATAATGCATATAGTGGTTTTTTCTTGCTCTGTTTTGTGTCCGATTGTGTATCCTTCTACCGTGTTTCTACTTCTGGTGGCAAATCCAGGTATATAATAATGCATATAGTGGTTTCTTCTTGCTCTGTTTTGTGTCCGATTGTGTATAGATTTCATTGTTTCCCCCCTTTTTGTTTCATGTAAAATCTAGGGTTTTAGTTCATAGTTTGTTTAAAAAAACTTAAATTATTCAATATATTGAGTATAAGTTGCTGGATTTAAGTGTGATGTGGTCGTTTTTGTATAGATTAATATTCGATTAAAACAATGTTCGGTTTAAATGTTATGCTTGGATCGATTAAATGTATACATGTACTATGTTCTTTACACAAGTTTCTTGACCCATGTTTTGTATAAAATTGTTTATGTACACCTGTGTACAACGTGATTAATAAGGCTGAGACTTTGTAAAATCTGTCTTTGTTTATTTTTTTTTTAATATTAAAGTTGATTTAACAAGACAGTGGATTGTGCTGTTTTTAAGATATTTAAGGCTGGTTGTTTGGGTGAGTTGTAAAGTCGTAGTTGTACACATGTGTATATTGATGTTAAGCTGATTTGAACTAGATATGTTCAGTAGACTGCACTTTTTTTGAACCATATGTTAGTTTTGTCCGGTGTACACATGTGTATATACATTTTATTCAACTAAGTACACCTGTGTACTCATATGTGACATGTTGTTTATACTCTGTTTTAGGCATTATACTCTGTTTTTATGATGGTTCATTATAGTTCGTTGTACACAGGTGTATTTTTCCATGATACACATGTGTATGATACTGTTATGCATATATGTATGTACACAGTGAACACATTTTCTAATGTAGTTGACATAGCTAATACTTTATTGAGCCGGCAATTTTTTCGAAACCGCGTCTGATGTTAGATTGTATCATTTCCAAATGAAGGATTTGCAACCAATTAATGATGGAGTCATCAATTGCTTTGCATCAATGCTAAGACCATGCCGTACAAAGTGGTAATCGACATGTGAATACATATGGTTTTATTCCTAAGTGGACATACTATAACTGATTATGACAAGATCTTTGATTTCAGAAGGATGTTTTCACAAAGTATATGAAGCTGGTTAATCATCGGCAGATTGAAAATGCAGTGCCACAAAGGTTGGATTTTGAATGGAAGACGGTCGGCAACACGGTCGATTACGGGGTCTTTGTTATGCGTCATATGGAAAGTTGGTTTGGCGTAACAGTTGATAAATGGGATAGTGGCTTCCCACTTGAGTCGGGCCCCAAGAAAGCAACCTTGACACGGTTACGGAAGAAATGCGCGGTGAAGTTGGTAACATCAAGCGCTAACAAGCATCGTGACCGCATACTGGCAGAAGCAAAAGAATACGGGAAGGCGTGCAATTTGGGTTAATTAGTACGTTTGATGGTTGTTGACAATAATATACGTTTGATGGTAGTTTGTTTTGTTATTTTTTTTTGGAATGTTTGTTATCGAATGTTTGTTTGCTAGGTTTGATACACGTTATGGTACTGGCTTGAAGTTGATAATATAATATATTTTACTTGTACCTACCCTATGTATGTATTCAGTTCGTAATTTTGGTATACATATGTAAAAAAAGGTACAATAAATGATTTACATATTAGCAGACTTAGTGCATAATGTAACAGAATTAGTACACCTGTGTAAAGTTTTTAAGGAAGCTAACTACAATTGTACAAATTAACAGGAGCAGGCATTTTTTGTACACATCTGTAAGGTTATGTGTATACTGTGTACACATGTGCACTGGTGTGTATATACTACAGTACACATGTGTGCATTTATTTGTATAATCGTTCACATGTGTACACTTCGAAGAAATAACCATACTAATTATGTATGCAGTAACAATAGCCGGTAGACTTTTCTGTTTTCAAGTCGAAATTATGGTGCTCCAACGTTTGTAACGTCTAAAATATAACATCAGCCATATTATCCTTACGTTTAGGAATATATATAACCAACATGTATGAGTTTTAAAAGAAAATTAAAATTGTATTTAAATAAATTAAGGTTTATAATGAATCTATATTTCGCTCATATTGTCTTCGCTTTCAAATTCTTGAGTTCCGGACTCCTTTTCTTCGTCACGTTCTTCTTCGGTCGATGAATCGTCCACAGTTGTGTCGCCTTTTTTTTAGCGGACAATTCCAAGCTACCATTTTTGTCTGAACCATGATTCTGGCAATCTGGGTTCACTACCACTAGGAAACATGTATCTGCTGGTGCTGAAAATTTGCAATATAAGCAGTTAAGCACCAAACTTTCATTGAAAATATGTTAAACCGCCTAGGCTTACACATGAGTTTGCTATGATAGTTGGTTCCACAATATTAAAACAGATCACATTTGAAAATGCTCAATGAGTTTCACGGTACATATAACATTTAGTCATGTACCATTAATTTAAATAGCCAAAGGTGATTTAAGATCAAGATGTACTCTTTACCTCTTCAGGCAATGAATTGTCCATATTGAAGTCTACACTTGTGGAAGCAGCAAGTTTCATGGTTAGAAACTGAAAACACGTTGCATTTATCAGCAGCTACTCTCTTTGTATAAAAAAAATGGATCCCAAAATAAAAACCCTTTTACCTCAATATCCTTTTGTAGGCATTGAACATAAGTAATGATTTCATCAAGGATTGCTCCCTTGTTGGTGATTTTATTGCACCCTGGAAACAAATCTTGCAAATATTGCATTTTCTTTTTTCTTTTCTCCCTCCTGGCCTACCATATCACAAAATCAATTGATCATAAAGTTTATATACATGTAGGGGTGATTCACCCTTTTTGACATGGATGCTTAGTGAAAAACAAAGATTTGGTAACTTACTCTTTCAGCTTAGTTATGGCTATTAGTTGCTTGCCCATGACGAGCCTTCACATGAATATAAACAGGTTTTGGATCCATCTTACGCTTCGAATTTCCATTGGGAATGCTTCTCCTAGCTTTGGGTTGTTCAACTGAGCCCGAATCGCAATCAACATTCTGCTTATGAGAGTCCACTTTTACAACATCAAACTAAATACCAAATGAAAGGAATACTACAAAAAGACCCAAAATGTGACCATGATTGTAAGTTTTTATAAAGAAACGACGTTTATGAATAAATGCTCATGAGTTTGACCCGTTTGGTGTTTAATTCAGCTAAAGTCATCCATTTCAAGTTATTAATTTCATCAACAATGGAAGCTTACAAAAAAATATCACACCCTGATGTCGTAAGAAAAGCATGATTAACTTCAATTCCTACAAAAATCATTCTTACTGCTTGATTAGAGACTTCAATTCTTGCAAAAAAATCGTGTTTAAGTGTACAACATGATTCTAGATAGATTGTGATTCATTTAGCACACATTCAACAAGAAAAGTCATACAAATTTCACATAATGTATAATCCATGCATTTCATCAAACATTTGGTGTGCGTACAAAGATGAACAAAAAAATATCACCCTGATGTCATAAGAAAAGAATGATTAACTTCAATTCATACAAAAATCATTCTTAATGCTTAATTAGAGACTTCAATTCTTGCAAAAGATGAACCATCCTTAAATCATTCTTACAGCAAATTAAGCATTGTAATTCAACCAACCAATTTCTAAACACCGAATACATCAATTAGCAATTTTTAAACCCTAGAGGATGTTGGTGGTGTTGGTGGATGGTGTAATTTGGGTGGCAATCATAAATCGAGTAGAGATTGAAGATCAGAACAAGAATTACCTGGTTGTGATGGTGGTTGATCTTATAGTGGCTCACGTCGGAAGAGAAAGTGTAAATTTGGAACTTGGTGGTGGTGGTGGTCAAAGAAGAAGTAGAGGGCAGATGGAATTGCCGGAGAGAAATATTCGAGCTTCTGATGAAAAATATGAACGTGATGAACCGGGTATGAAATTTGATAAGAGTTGAATTCGAAATCTGGAGAATCTCTTGATAATTGGTTGTTAATTAGACAATAAAGATGATAATATTATAAAATAAAAAAAAAGATATTTACGATTAGGATTTAAAAATAGATTAGGTAACTGATTTGAATTATTAATATAATGATTTAAAGTTAATTTTTTATATCATTACAATCCTACCATTATAATATTTAAACAAGATCAAGGGCTAGGATAAGTTCACACAGTTCACAAATGAGGGGGTGTTCACAATTGAACCTAATCCTAAATATATATATATATATATATATATATATATATATATATATATATATATATATATATATATTTAGGATTAGGTTCAAACGTGAACAAAATACCAAGAGTGAACTGCGTGAACTGATCTGGGCCCTTGATTTTTTTGATCTTAAGATTAAAGTGAGTGGCATGATGGTAATTATTTGGTTAATTTTTTCCATTTAATTAAATACAAAAAGGGTATATGTGTACTTTCAATCTTAAATTGATTGCATAAATCTCTCACAAATCAAGTAATCAATTATCCTCTTAAATTGATTGCATAAATCTCTCATAAATCAAATCAAGGATTAGGAAAGATGTAACTTAATTCAATTATTAAAATGATTATTTGTTTAAATGCGATGAACACATGCGTATTCTGATTTTGCCCTCTTTTTAATGCGATGTACACATGTGTATATCGTCTGTTTTTGTGATATCTCAGAATTTTTTTTATATTGAATGTTGATGTACACCTGTGAATTACTATACACATATGTATGATGCTGAGTACACATGTGTACTGTTCTATTTATATCCAAGTACACATGTGTATACCGTTGAAATACGAAGGTTACGTGGATCTTAAAAATCAAAATTTGAATTCTGGTGATGAAATCGGAAATAAAAATTAAAATTGAAATATGGTGATTTGTTGTTTGTTTTGATAATTATCTTATTAATAAATAAACATAATGTGGATAATGAATTTAAATTAGGAAAGACGTAACTTAATTCAATTATTAAAATAATGATTTAAATCTAATTTTTTATATAATTACAATCCTACCCTTAACAACTAAAAAGGAAATCAAGGGTCCATATCTGTTCACGCAGTTCACTCTTGGGAGGTTGTTCACGCTGGAGTTGTAAGAACCGCGAGAACTTTTTAATCCGGGGCGAGGTGGACCAATTTTTTTTTCAGAAACGTAGATGCATGTATAAAAACAACATTTGTAAAAAAAATTCAAAAAAAAATGTCGTGGGTGTAGTTTTGAGCACCACAAGTTTGTGTTTACGGGACCCGTAAATTTTCCGGCCAGATTTACGGGTCCCGTAAACACAAACTTGTGGCGCTCAAAACTACAGACACGACATTTTTTTTGAATTTTTTTTTTACAAATGTTGTTTTTATACATGCATCTACGTTTATGAAAAAAAAATTGGTCCACCGCGCCCCCTACGGTGTAGTTCTCACGGTTCTTACAACTCGAGGTGGTTCTCATTTTAGCATTCCCCTATATATATATATATATATATATATAGGCTAAGAGTTGGCTAGAAAGTCCAAATTTCCTAAAAAGTGTAAAAAGTCATAAAACACCATAATGTCAACCATAAAACACACAAAAAACCCACAAATAACATAATGAAGATTATTAAAACATCATGTATGTGGGTTTTGTGTTGTGTTTTAGATGTTAAGGCTCTGATTATGGAATGACAAATATTATTGTGTTTTATGTTGCTTAGCATTTTGTGTTTTATATTCATAGTTCTACGATGGTGTGTTTGAAGTTTTTATGGACTATTAGAGTTTGAATATGGTGTTTTAGTAATCTTCATTCTATTATTTATGAGTTTTAGGTGTGTTTTATGCCTGAAATTATTGTGTTTTATAACTTTTTACACTTTTTAGGAAAAACACACTTTCCGTAGGATCCCCACTCATATATATATATATATATATATATATATATATATATATATATATATATATAATTTTTACTTTCCTTTATAATTTTATCTTTTAAAAATCTATATAATATATTAAATTATTATAAATAATATGCATATCATCATCACCATAATAATAATTAATATATTTGAAAATGTAAATATATTATAATATTAATCTTAAAAAATAATTTTGTATTCCATGGCATATAAATATGAACAATGCCATCAAAATATAATTAAAATAAAAAGTTTATTTTTCAAATAATAAAGCTACAAGAGTAAGAATACGAAACATTACTAAACTATAGTTAGAGGAAAATAAATATAAAACAAAAAAGTTATTGTGTGTATATTTTGGGTAAACGGGTATATAGTTTCGTGAAATGAGGTCGGTATCATCTAATCTCATATCCATATCCGGCCTAATACCCATCAGGTATGGGGTATACATGTCCCAAATGCTTCGGATTTCGTGTAAACTTGTCAAACTCGGGTATTTTTGCCATCCTGTGCCTATATTGCCCACGGTCCAATCCAATTATTTAAATGTTGCTTGTTTGTTTTTTTTAATGAACATACATTTAAGAATTACATTTTGAACAAGATTTTTGGAACTTAAAAAAAAAATTGAATGCATTCATTCGGATTGGGAGAATAATTTTTGAGCATGCATTTGGGAATCGAAAATATATTTTAAACATAATTGACAACTTACTTCTCTCGTATAGGGTTCCATATCATCTTATTATAATATCACACGTTTTTAATTCGAATTTTAAGGTCTATCCAAATTAGTTTGCTTTGATTAAATGATTCCTATATGTTCACAGTTGCGAATAATCGAATTCAGCGATGAAATATATAAAGTTAACTTTGCGCAATCGAGTTGGCGATGATTTCTCGAACGCTTGCGTAATTTGCGTTGTAGAAGTAGATGAACTTCTAAATGTTACTAATGAAGATGTAATCAAGCATCCATAAGATGAAAGCATGTAGATGACAATTGTAATAGAAGTATTTAAATTAATATATTATACCAAGATATTTAATGAATAGATTTATTTTTTGACCAATTCTTTTATTTTGTCGGGCTCAATTTTACCCGAACCCGTATTGTGACCCTCTACAAAAATATTCTATATATTATCCGCGACTGTCATCACCACCACAACTCTGCTATCATTGCCACCGCTGCCGCCACAACGTGTCACACCCTCAAAATTCCACATGCAGGGTTTTACCGCAAGGCACGTGACATACCAGGATCAAGCCACTAATCATTTTGAACCATTTCATATTAATTGTAAAACGTTTAACTACCACTTTCAACATGAATAATGATAATAGTTTTAGAAGATTGAAAACATAAGTTTAAGTTAACAGCGGAAGCAAAAGTATAAAATACAGACATAATCAAAAACCACAATTGTTTAGCATCAATAATGAAAACAGTTCATTAAAACATGACACTCTCCAAGCTGGCAGTTCTCATGCGCGTTGTACCTAACGTCCTGCAAAGCATAATAAAGAATATCAACAAAAAGTTGACGAGTTCACAGTTTTAGTTTAACGAAAGTAAGTCCAAATATAGAAGTAATAAAGGGATGTCATGGGTAGCTGACCCACTGTTAAGCAACTAAACATATGGTACCGAATACTGACGTAAGTAAGTTTTAGTGCCCTCCACATCAATGTCTATCTGCAATGATGCAATAGTTAAGGTCAAAAGTTCATGCCCGGCTCCCCGCATGGTGTGAGGTTTATCAAACCTAATAGTGTTATCAACTAATACCTCGTTTGCCAACACGGCAACTGATCGGTATAAAGAGTACGGACTTTCAAGATTGATGTTCCGTTTAGTCCACTATAGACATGAAATTAAACTAGAGTAATTAAGTTATCATATTCCATCCGGGAATAAAAGTGTTGTCCCAAATCAGGGATAGTGTAATCCCAAAATAGGGATTACATGCTTTTAGTAAACTAGTGAACTCACCTTAGGTTTGCTCGGCTAGAATATAGTGACTAGAGTTAAGTGTGGTCAACCACTCTTGATGTGGTTACTGTTTTGTCGTTATTCACCATTCACATAAGTCACATTGATACTACACGTATACTACAACGTAATATGCATACAAGTTGACACTTACTTGTTCGTTCATGTGGTTAAGTGCATGTGTACAACTCATAACATGTAATACGTTCAATGATATTCGATCAGATGTTAAACAACCAATAGCATCTTGTACTTGATACGTGGTTGAAAACCCAATGATTTATGGTAGTAAGTTTGTGTTTTTACGTGAACTTTGGTTTCGAATGGCCTACTTTGTTTAGAATTGTGTTTTGCAGGTCTAATGGAGTTTAAGGAGCTATTCGGGAGCTTTATGGAACATCAGGGAGCGATCGGGATCAACCAGGTACACAAAACTAATAAAACAGGAATGCGGATTTACACAACGCGTCCCCGACGGCCTCTTGGGGCGTCGCCGATGCACGTCGTGGTCAGAAAATGTGCCTAGACAGTATGTTAGAGTGTCGCTGGAAAATGAAAAAAGCACGGTGCGTCGCCGACGCGCTCCTGGGCCGTCGGCAATGCCCCCTCCTGATGTTCAACGCTGATTTTCGCCCAAGTATTGTTGTGAATGAGTTTGGATGCAATTTTGTGTAACACCCCGTGTTTCTGAAGTCAAAGTCAAAGTCAAGATTGAAGTCAAAGGAAGACAAGATTGCTAATTGCGATCTGTCTCCCCTTTCTCAATTCCTGTTTTGACTTCTTTGACTTGTAATTAGCCTATTTTATTTTCGCTTTAGTTGTATTATGTGGAGTATCTATTAATAATCGCATATTGATCGCTATTCATCGCATGTTTAATCACTTTATCGCCATCGCAATCGCACTCGCAACTCGAATTACGCATTTTGGTTATTGTTATACGTGTGTGTGTGCATTATGTGTTACTTGTGCTTGTTTATTTATGATATGTTGTGGTAATCAATCGAATCGCAATCGAAATGGTATGATAATTAGTGGAGAGGTGATAGTGCGAGATATGAGTAGTTGGGATTAAAAGTAATTTGACTAGGAAACTCTATCGCGTCGCAACGCTCGCAATCACAATCGGAACCGCAAAAATCGACATGCCGCACACTCGAACCAAGTGTCATCCGGCCGGATTGCCATCCGACCGGGCAATCACTTGATCAAGGTGTCAGGTTGCCATCCGACCGAGATGACATCCGACCGGACTGTCATCCGGGCGAGATGCCATCCGACCGGCCAGCTCTTTCCTCTTTGGGTATCCTATAAATACCCCTTGTCACTTTCATTCTTTCCACTTTTGGCAACTCTCTGTCCTAACAGCCCGTGCTCCTCACCTTTTCTTCGATTCCTCCCAATTCCGGTAAGATCTCGTCCTAAATCTTGTACTTCCTTAATCTACACGCACTCCTACACCTTTCTATCTTTTGAATCTTAACTTTTAACCATGAAATCACTAGATTTGAGGTGTTCTAGGATGACGTCATCATGGTGTTCTTATGAACTTCATGTTTTGGCTTCAATCCACCAAGAACAACTTAGATCTAACCGATTTCCACACAAGTAAACAAAGATCTTGCATAGATCTAAACACATTCATGGTGAAAAAGGATTGAAAGATGGTTTCTAACTTCCTTTCAACTCGTTTACACTCAATGCACTCAAAACCGATAGGATCGGACCTTGATCTAGTCTCCTACTCATTCTCGGTGTTGTGCTAGCTCAAGATCTGGATTCTACTCACGAGGCCACCGATTTCGGGTTAACCAAGAACAACCGTCTTGAACCGGTTAACTGGTCAAACTAGGGTGATTCCTGTTTGATCGGGTCACTTGGGCCAAGATGGGGTTCTGTTGGCTAACACGTCGTCAAAACGTCTCGATAAAACAACAAACAATCAAAACGGCCATGTGAAAGACGAACGGAACAACCAGGACGGAATGTTATCCGACCGGACTACTGTCCGAACGAATAGCCATCCGAGCGACTGGCTGTCCGAACGGCTTGCACCTTGGGTCCCACACTTAACCAACTTTAACTAAGGTTTGAGTATTGAACGAATTGCTATCCGACCGGACTACCATCCGACCGGATTACCCTTCGGATCATGAGATACTTGGACTTAAATACTTAATCGATTTTCCAAACATGTTCAATAAACCAAGGGTGTCACCCGACCGGACTGCTGTCCGATCGAGTGACAACCTGCTGTGGATTTGTTCTCACTAAGTAACCTCGCCACTCGAGTCGCCGTCCGACCGAATAACCATCCGAGCGGATTGTCATCCGCACGACTGACCATCCGATCGACCGACTTGAAAGGTAGAGATACTTCAATGTTTTCAAAATGCTACAACGAAAACTTCAAAGGTCAAGCCATCATACACAAATACATCCTTCTCAAAAGAAGAAACAATCCACTCGAATAGTCATCCGACCGGACTACCGTCCGACCGGATAACCATCCGAACGGATTGTCATCCGCACGACTAGCTGTCCGATCTGATTATCATCCGACCGAACTGCTGTCCGAGCCAATTACACCTTGCATCGTTTTACGCGTCGCTTATCGTATTACTATCGTTCTGATCAGGCTAACCCTACTCTCAAGCACTCCCTTCAATCCATCAATCGTTGTGAGTATACTTGATCCCTTTTTGCTTTACGCACTTTTGGGTGTTACATACGTTACTTATTCTAAATCACATCGAACACACTACGTAATACTTAAACGCTAACCGTTACCGCATGTTATACGTGACTTAATGAATGCTTGTTTGTTATGTTTACACATGGAATGTTGTCTACCTGCCTTAGCAACGATAGTGCTATTAGTTTGGACTCAGCACCTGTTCACTCGAGGGTTGTTAAGGACAAATATTTGCATGGATTACAGTGGTGATCATGTATTACGAATTGCCTTGGGCAGTCAACCCACAGTCATTGGTATCGATAGGTCTATGTCGATAACTAACATGCCTCATTTTGCACTGTGTACGTGCTGGTTATGCGTAACGCTTTCGAACTCTATATGCTATTATCAAACTTGTATGCTCACCTTTACACTATGTGTATTGACTGTTATTTTAACGTATGTGACAGGTGCTTAGGATGCTTATCTGCTAGGGAGTCGAGGCTAGAATAAGGTCTTAGAGGCCAACAAATAGTTGTCTATACAAATGAAATCTGAGTTGTCGGAACAGAACTATTTGCCTAGATTTTGTCTATAATAATTTGTTTAACTTTTAAGACATGGTATGGGACATGTTACTTTAAATTAATTTGTAATGATAATTGTTATGGAAACTTCTGGACAATCTGTTTCGCTCAGTGCCATGCCCCGATGTTTCCGCCATCGGTTGGGGTGTGACAGATTGGTATCAGAGCCATAACTATAGGGAATTAGGGATGACTCGACCTAGTCCGGGTCGATGTCTTAGAGACCTAGTCCATATTTAGGAACCGACAGACCGACTTGTGCATATCCGTTAGGGATTATGTATGAGTTTACTACTATTTCTCGCTATTCTCGCCTATGCTACACTATCACTGCACTCGAATTTTCTACTATGAAAGAGCAACTAAGTCGAGATTAGGTGTGAAAACCGCAAACTCTCGACCGAATTGCTTTATCAACCCGTATTTTTGTCTATAAACACAAGAATTTGCGTTAAATCAGGAGTGAAATCCATACTTTAACGCATAATTCTCTTATTTTATCAAAAACGGGAACGAAGTTGTTAAGCTAGGGGTGAGACCCTAACCTTGAAGACTTGTTCCGACTTTTACTTGGTTTTGCAAAACTTTCACCAAAGTCCCGACGGACTCCAACGACCTGAAGTCACGATATGACTAACGGGATGCGTGCCAGACGCCCAAGAATCGAGGCAAAGGCACTGTCCTGAAGGTCAAATGTGGACGACAAGTCCTTGTGAATAGTTGAACCACTTTGGTTAGTCGAAGTCTATTAGCCGCAGACGATCTATTCCTCGATTTTCATGCGTTTTCGATTCAGAGCCCGCAACTGCTGACTCTGATGATTTGTTGATTTTATGTGTGTTTACCAGCTTATGTGTTTAAATTTTGGAGACTTGTTCGATTTTTGCTTCCACTTCGATCGACACGCACGACTCGCACTGCATTTCTATCTCAAAACGCTGACAAATCGCTAAATAGTGGACGACCTTACGTGATGTTATACGCTTATACTATACTACTCGACAAGTTATACGCGATCGCTATATTCGAACACGCACGGACTTTAAATGATAGGTTTCTGTATTCTGACTGCCTCTGTTGATTACATACTTACGTGCTTCTGTGCTCTATATGTCCTGCGTGCTTATGTGCTTCTTTGATTCTGTGCCCTACATGCTTATGTGCTTCTGTGTTTATGTGCCTATGTGTTTATGAGATACGTGTTACATTGTGTTCCTAAGCTTTAGTAAGTATTAGACGTGTGAGGTGAGATTCGATTATGATGTGTCTGAGACCTATAGCGATGTCTGTTGCAGAAAATGTCAACTGGACCATCATCCCGTCACACACGACTCTCTCGTCAAGAACAGAGGGACAAACGCCTTGCTACCATCCTCGCGAAGCAAGTGGCCAAGGTTGTGCCTCAGATCGTGAGTGAGATTTACGAGAATGTTAGCAAATCGTCCGAGGATTCTAGAACCGAAGCTCCTAAAGCTACTATCGCTTTCAGCTTTAAGCAATTCAAGGCATGCGGTCCAAAGGAATTCACTGGAGAAGATAGCCCAACGGCTATGTTTCAATGGTTCGATTCCATCGAAGTCACTCTGCGCCAAAACGGCTGTCCTGAAAGTCTTCGTACCCTAAACGCTACCGGCGTCTTCCAATCCCGCGCATTAGACTGGTGGACGGCCGAGAGAAACAAACGCGGGAATGATGCAGCTTATGAGCTGACTTGGGAAGAGCTGAAAGCCATCATGATGGACGAATTCTGCCCTCCCCATGAACGCCAAAAGCTGGAGGACGAGTTTTGGAAGATAAAGCAGAAGGATGGAGACAACGCTGCCCTGACTGCTCGCTTTAAGCAGCTCAGCATCATTTGTCCCGATCAGGTGAAGACATCTGATATGGCGATCAAGATGTACATTTGAGCTCTACTTGACTGTGTTGCGGATTTTGTGCATGCCGCAAAGACCACAATGATTGAAGAAACTTACTTGCTTGCCGCTGAAATCAATGAAAAGTGGGTAAAAGCTGGCGTTTGGGATAAAGCTTCAAAGAGTCTGCACCAAGTCACCGCCGCACCAACTGCCGACACCGCCACCGCTCAATCGTCCAAGTCCTCACACCGCAAGAAGTGTGACAACTGGCCCAAACCGGTAATTTCCGTACACATTAATTATTGCTTAATGACTGCAATTATGAGTTTAATTGTCAGCAATGTCTGAACACATGATTAAACAAGTGAATTCATGCATGTTGTATACTACAAAATATTGCTTTATGCATAAACGAGAGCGTTGCGTCAGAATAATAGTAAACTCACCGGTAAGACACACTGTGTCGACTGAACTGCAGAAAGCAGACAGACAATAAAATTGGAGCCTAGGTGTAGGTCCGACAGCAAGAATGCATTAAAACCCAAGAGTACATACAAGGGTTAATATATATGCAATACGAAAGCAAAAATAAGCACTAAAAAGCACCCGAAACGCACTTTAAGTGCAGAATTTATATATTTCAGCAATAAATCAGCATTTAGACATATAAATATTATGCAGAAATGTCGTTTTATTATCCAGAATATTTCCCTAAGTGTTGGGAATTGAAAG
This sequence comes from Helianthus tuberosus, assembly GCA_030545235.1. Classification (NCBI taxonomy): domain Eukaryota; kingdom Viridiplantae; phylum Streptophyta; class Magnoliopsida; order Asterales; family Asteraceae; genus Helianthus; species Helianthus tuberosus. The sequence goes on from CM060433.1 coordinate 132,965,865, forward strand.
AGTACAAGAAAGGTACTTAAACGACACTAAAAAGTGTAATTTAGCACTTTAACGAATCGGTATTTAACCGAACAACCGGACATTACCCGGAACACTAAAATATTGCTAGAAGCATTATTTATTTATTTCTGAACTAGTTATGGTCCCCAAACACCATAACACCCCTTATAATACATCAAGTCCCTAATCAAAATGCTTGAAACTTAACTTGATTTTTGTAATTAGTAATTGGAAATTTCACATTACCCCCCCCCCCCCCCCATATATGGTGGACGGTCATGGTGGCCCCCATCAAAGACCCCACTTGATCTTATAAGATTGTATGTGATCTTGCCTATATCTTCTTGGATTCACTAGATCTTCCTTAGATTCACATTGATTCATTCTGATCTTACTTAGATTCTATGAGATTTCAAAAGATGTGGAAAGATCTTGCAAGTTACAATTAACCCCCTCCCCATATGAAACTTACGGCCCAAAGGGGATCCACCATATCCCATTAGATTTAGTTGGATATTTCTTGGATTTATTTAGATTTTATATGATATGATAAGATACTAGAGATCTTGTATAGATATGGTGGAAGATTATATAAGATCTCATTCATTCACACACACCACACTTCTTCCTCCTTTCCCCTTGCCCACCTACGGCCTTCATCCACCACCACACAACCATCATTTTCATCCATTAATCAACCATTCAAAGCTTAACATAAGGTTCTAGAAGGTGACTAACGAAGCGTGGAGCTTGTGGAACTTGAAGAACCTCCTCCATTTGCTTTTATCCAACCCATTTGCACTCTTGAACTTCCCTAGCCTTGTGCTAGTAGTAAGTGCTCTAAAACACTTCCTTGTTCATGATTAAAGTGGTTAATAAGAAGTTTATTGGTTAAAAAGCAAGAACACACAAGAAAATAACTAAAAGTCTTGGAAGAAAGATAAACTAGTTGGATAAAGAGTAGATATGTGTGTAAATCATGTGAATCTTGTATGATTGTTATTATTTGATGTTGTTGTTAGTAAAAACAAGATGGATCATCATCTAGACATACTAGTCCATGTTAGAAAGCATGAACTAGTAGGATGTAAAAGTTATAAAATTAAAAGATGATGAATCCATCCATTCATAAGACATGAACTTGTGTAAAAGTAAATTTTCTTGTAAAATAAGACTCTAAACATGTAGATCTAAAGATCTACAAGTGGTTTTTCGGAAGAACCAAGCAAAAATATTAGTCTTGTTTAAAAATCGGATCTTTCATGAACTAGAGGTGTTTTTATGAACAAACAAGTGTGTGGACACTTGTGTAACAAAAGTTTTAACAAAGAAATAATTTTCATAAAAACCGACTAGAAGTTGTGAAACTTCATATTCTTTAAAAATAAGATTTTTAAGAAATTAAACTTATTTTTAAAGATAACAAGACTTACTAAATGTGCTAGTAAGATACTACACAATTTTGGTAAATATCCAAGTTCATGAAGTGGGGAAAAGTAGTGATTATTGTTGATAATTGTTGTTGATGATTATTGATGATTGATGATGATTTAAAAGAAAATAAACACACGTTTTGAAGACGTGGGAAACCTCCATTTTTAGGGGAAACTCTGTCAAAATTTTTATAAATTTTGACACTTAGAAAAATATAAGTTTCTAAGAAACTTATTCCCTAAAAATGTATTTAAGAGTATTACCAAGGTTTCCCTAATTTTTGGTGATAAGAAATGAGGATTTCTTCAAAAATAAAAATGGATATTATGTATATATATTTTTGAGAGAAAAATATATATTATTTTATCACCAACTTTTGTGCTAAGTGTATATATAGTATGTGTTATACGTGCTAGTGTATTAAGACTTAAAAATACACTAAATACTCATGAGGAGTAGAAACATAAAAATACACATACAACATACGAGATACATAATTCGGGTGCAAAGTGCAAAACACAAAAGACTTATATTTATTTTAGAGGAAATAATATAAGTAAGATACGTAGTTAAAAATATGAAATATTTTTAACACAACAATACGAATACAAAAGAAAGTGACTGTACTTGTGCAATACAAGTCTAGTGACTAACATTAAGAAAACGCGTATAGGTTACGACGTTAATTAAGCAAATCCGGTGAAGTTTACGACGCTAGGAACGCAAAGTTGTGAGTTCATGCTCCCCCTTTTCTTTTAATTGTTTTCAGTTTTTATAACTTCGGGGGTGAAATACATGTACAAAAGTACATTATTTATAAATGGTATGATATAAATACAAGAAGTACACTTGGTGAGAACGAGAACCAAGTGTGACAAAATGTATGACAATAAGAAACGCGCTTGGTGAGGACGAGAACCAAGTTGGACGCGTTATGAGAAATGATAACAAGAAACGCGCTTGGTGAGAACGAGAACCAAGTAGGATGCGTTATGAGAAATAGTGTCACGAATAGGGTACAGAAGCACCATTAATCGTGTACATACTTAGACCGCAGAACAAAAGGTTAGATCTAATGGGTTTCGGGCAGCCCCACTCTTTTACCAAGCAGTGTTTTTGTGTCTCAGTCGTGAATCGACTACAGAAAAATGCCTATGGTTTGGTGACTTCCTATGTCGTGCCACATGTTAATGGCTTTGCAACCCATTAACAATTTGATATTTACAGAAATACTGTATTTACATAAAATTCATACCATACTAAAATTGATATATAACTTGAAGTACGTGGGGTACTCAAGAAGATTGAATTATACTTGAAGTACGTGGGGTACTCAAGAAAATGAGAATTATACTTGAGTACGTGGGGTACTCAAGAAGAAATTGAATTATACATGTGTACGTGGTGTACACATGAAACTGAATTTATATATAAAAACTTGATTTACTCACAAACTATGTTTTCATACAAAGTATACAAATATGAAATACAAAACTGCATGAATTCACACCAACATTATGTTGACGTTTTTCCAAAAACTCACATGTATTCCAGGTAACTAGGATGGATGTGCGTGTGGTCTTGCTTATGCTCGTGGATGTCGCTTGTGTTTAACTTTAAATAAAGTTGTAAACTTTTAAGACAATGTTTTATGCTGTCTGGCGATATAAACGCTAAACTTATGTTTTCAAATTATGGTATTTGATGTTATTTTACGAGCATGTAGCATGTTTACTCTTCGTATGCAATGAGAACCTTTCATGATCACACCTCGTGCTTCCGCCGTAGAAAGGGGTGTGACAGATTGGTATCAGAGCTGCGATTGTAGTGAACCAGGATTCCTTCTCGAGTCTAGTCTACAATCTCTAGGATCCATTCACGAAAACAATTTTTCAAAGAGTTTTCATTGCATAAAACGTCCCGCGACATCCACTACCTGAAACTGTTCACAAGAGTCTAGAAAAGACACTACGAGGCTTAGGGTGCACAGAAGTAGCACCTGTAGTGACTAGAAATTACTTGCAATTATGCGTGATAATTAGCATGTACTAGAAGTAGAATGTCACAAGTATACGTGACCTTACCTGAAAGCGATGGCCTATCTGAAGGAAGAAATACGAGGATGAAACGAACTGTGCGGACTGTGCAAGGAGTTACGTAATTATGGATGCATACATAATTATGGAATTCAGTGCACAGAAACCACAGCAAGTCTTGTCACGTATAGATTCCCTCAGAGCAAGCCTACTAAGTACTCTGCTAGAGTAATAATTGTTTGATGTCACTTATGTGATATATACCTGTGAATATATATATACTACTACTGCCTAGTAGGACGATATCAAACAAATGCCTAACCCTGTTGTGTTATGTTCTGTCAGAACATGGCACCCAGGAAAGCTGTGAATGCTCGCAATGACGATAAACCTCCTCCTCCCCCACTGCCAAGAACTGCTGATGAGCTAAACGCTCTACTGGAGGAAAGGATCTCCGCTGCTATCGCCCACTACGAGGCGAACCGCACTCAAGACAGTGGTGGCCCAAGCAACGCTAGACGTAATGGGAATGGAGATTCGTCTGGAGGCAATGCAGCTCAAGGTAACCTTGAGATACTGTACTAAGCATGAGGAAATTTATGAACGGTCTTTGTTTCATTATTTCTTCGATTGCTCACATGTGAATTGGTTGAATCAATTCCAGGCTGCACTTTCAAGCAGTTCCTCGACTGCAAGCCGATGAACTATGATGGCACAGGAGGTGCAGTAGCATTTGTGCGCTGGACAGAGAAGACTGAAGCTACTTTCCGCATGAGCAAGTGTACCGCGGATCAGCAAGTCACTTTCGCTACTAGGTTGTTCGTCGATGAAGCTCTGACTTGGTGGAACCTGCAAGCCCAAACTTTGGGTGATGATGCCGCTTATGACCTAACTTGGGAGGAATTGAAGGAAAGAATGAGAGAGAAGTACTGCTCTCGTGCGGAACTCCAAAGGCTGGAAACAGAGTTCTGGCACTTGACTATGGAAGGTGCTGACATCAATGGTTACACTCGAAGGTTCCACGATCTGTCTAGAGTGCTTCCCTACATGGTGACTCCCGAATTCAAGCATGTTGAACGCTACATTTGGGGACTGGCCTCAGAGTTTCGTGGCATGGTGACGTCAGCCAAACCACAAACAATCACCGAGGCTGTAACTCTGGCTGTCAGCCTTACTGAAGATTGTGTTCGAATGAAGAAGCTATCACTGAACCCAACAGAAAATGCCGAGACGCATGCTGAGTCGTCTGGCGACAAGAAAAGGAAATATGCAAACTTGAATCAAGCGACTCGTAACAACAAAGGTTCCAACAAGAAGCGTGACCCTAACCCGCCTCAAGGGGCGAAATCTCTTGCGGCTATGAACGACGCACCAGCAAGGGGATACCGGGGTATCTCGCCCAAATGCCATCAGTGTAAACACCATCATGAGGGAGCTTGTCGCATCCCAAGGTGCGACAAGTGTGGAAAGTTGGGTCACCGCACGGAAGACTGCTGGAGTAAGAAGAACGGGAATGGAAATCGTAATGGGGCTGATGATAGGAACAATGGTGGAAATGGAAACGGTGCTGGCAACAAGAATGGGCGAAACCAAGGATGCTTCAGATGTGGAAGCAAGGATCATTTCATGAAGGACTGCCCAGAGAGAAACAATGCTCAGGCCCGAGCATTTGTGATTGGAGCAAGGGACGCACGTGAGGACCCTAATGTGGTCAACGGTACGTTCCTCATTAACAATCACTTTGCATCCATATTATTCGACACTGGCGCCGATTATAGCTTCATGTCTGTGGAATTTAAACGCATACTCGGAATAGAATCTAGTAGGTTAGAAATTCCTTATTCCATAGAACTAGCCAATGGCAAAATTGTTGAATCGGGCGAAGTTGTTAGAGGCTGCACACTAGAACTTGGCGAACGAAATTTTAGCATCGACCTCTTACCTATTCAATTGGGTAGCTTCGATGTAGTAGTCGGAATGGACTGGTTGTCCAAGAACAAAGCTGAAGTTATTTGTCATGAGAAAATCATTCGCATCCCTTTAGCGAATGGTGAAACCCTCATCGTGCATGGAGAAAGACGAAACACGCCTCTACGAATCGTCAGTTGTATGAAGGCACAGAAGTGCTTGAGGAAAGGATGTGTTGCCTTCCTAGCACACGTCATAGACAAGAAAGCTGTGGAGCCAAAACTCGAAGACATTCCTGTGGTGAAGGAATTTCCTGATGTGTTCCCTGAAGATCTGCCAGGACTACCTCCGCAACGACAAGTCGAATTCCACATAGACTTGGTTCCAGGAGCCGCTCCTGTAGCCAAGGCTCCATATCGACTTGCACCATCCGAAATGCAAGAATTATCCACACAACTCCAGGAGTTGTTGGATAAAGGATTCATAAGGCCAAGCTTCTCACCCTGGGGAGCTCCAGTATTATTCGTGAAGAAGAAGGATGGATCACTACGGATGTGTATCGATTACAGGGAACTGAACAAGCTCACAATCAAGAATTGGTATCCGCTACCGAGGATTGATGACTTATTTGATCAACTGCAAGGATCAAGCTACTATTCCAAGATCGACCTTCGATCTGGATACCATCAGCTGAGAATCCAAGATGAAAGCGTGCCAAAGACTGCATTCAGAACGCGCTATGGGCACTACGAATTCCTTGTGATGTCGTTTGGATTGACGAACGCGCCAGCGGTCTTTATGGACCTAATGAACCGCGTATGCAAACCATATCTCGATAAATTCGTGATTGTATTTATCGATGATATCCTGATTTACTCGCGAACGAAAGAAGAGCACGAACAACATCTCAGAACCATCTTGGAGCTACTGAAGAAAGAGAAACTTTACGCAAAGTTCTCGAAATGCGAATTCTGGATTCGCGAAGTACAATTTCTTGGTCACGTGGTGAATGAGAAGGGCATTCATGTAGACCCGTCCAAGATAGAAGCAATAAAGAATTGGGAAGCTCCCAAGACCCCAACCGAAGTTCGTCAATTTTTGGGCTTAGCGGGCTATTATCGGCGATTCATCGAGAATTTCTCAAAAATAGCTCAACCGCTAACGACCCTTACCCAGAAAGACAAGAAGTACGACTGGGGTCACAAACAGGAAGAAGCCTTTCAGCTACTTAAGAACAAGCTCTGCGATGCACCAATACTATCATTACCCGAAGGCACTGAAGACTTCGTGGTATACTGTGACGCTTCACGACAAGGTTTGGGTTGCGTACTCATGCAACGCCAAAAAGTCATCGCTTATGCTTCAAGACAACTGAAGGTTCACGAGAGAAATTATACCACTCACGACCTGGAGCTGGGTGCAGTGGTATTCGCCTTGAAGATTTGGCGACATTACTTATATGGTACTCGATGTACAATCTTCACAGATCACAAAAGCTTACAACACATATTTGATCAGAAGGAATTGAATATGCGCCAGCGACGTTGGGTTGAGCTGCTAAATGATTATGACTGTGAGATTAAGTACCATCCTGGAAAGGCAAACGTTGTAGCGGACGCGTTGAGCCGAAAAGAAAGGGTTAAGACCCTAAGGGTTCGAGCATTGGAAATGACGATTCGAACGAACCTCACTGCACGCATTCGGGATGCACAACAAGAAGCTCTTAAAGAAGAGAACCGTAAAGCTGAATACCTACGGGGTATGCTGAAATACATGGTGCCAAACGAAGAGGGAGCCTTATACTTCAAGAAGCGTATTTCGGTTCCACTCTATGGTGGCATACGAGAAGTCATCCTTAATGAAGCTCACAAGTCGAGATATTCGATCCATCCAGGATCAGACAAAATGTATCAAGACTTGAAAGAGTATTATTGGTGGCCGAGACTCAAGAGCGACGTTGCTGTCTATGTTGGAAAATGCCTAACCTGTGCTAAGGTTATGGCCGAATATCAGAAACCGTCTAGCCTACTACAACAACCAGAGATTCCCGTGTGGAAGTGGGAACAAATCTCGATGGACATCATAACGAAATTACCCAGGACCCCGAGAGGACACGATATGATATGGGTAATAGTTGATCGATTGACGAAGTCTGCGCATTTCCTACCAATCCGAGAGAAGGATAGCACTGGAAAGCTTGCAGAGATATACTTAAGAGAAATTGTGGCACGTCATGGAGTGCCAATCTCAATCATTTCAGACAGAGATGGACGCTTTGTCTCAAGAATCTGGCAATCATTTCAGGAAGCCTTCGGATCTCAGTTAGATCTGAGCACGGCATTCCATCCGCAAACAGACGGCCAGAGCGAACGGACTATACAAACGTTAGAAGATATGCTTCACGCATGTGTCATGGATCTAGGCGGCAGCTGGGATACTCATCTACCTTTAGTTGAGTTTTCCTACAATAACAGCTATCATACGAGCATAAAAGCCGCGCCGTTCGAAGCTCTGTATGGCCGCAAATGCCGATCGCCCTTATGTTGGGCAGATGCCGGAGATAAGCGTATGGTTGGCCCTGAACTTGTACAAGAGACAACCGACAAGATTGCGCAGATCCGATAGCGCATTAAGGCGGCACGAGAACGACAAAAGAGCTACGCTGATCCGAATAGAAAATCAGTAGAATTCAAGGTGGGAGACAAAGTGTTGTTAAAAGTCTCACCTTGGAAAGGCGTAGTCAGATTTGGAAAGCGTGGAAAGCTGAATCCACGATATATCGGACCATTCAGAATATTGAAAAGAATTGGTACCGTGGCATACAAGTTGGAGTTACCGGAAGAACTTAATGGAGTACATGATACGTTTCATGTATCCAACCTGAAGAAGAGTCCAACGCAAGAAAACGTGATCATCCTGATGGATGAAGTGCATATTGATGAAGCCCTCCGATTTACAGAGCAACCCGTTGAGGTTACTGACTGGAAAGTCAACAAGACCAGGAGGAGCAGTGTGAAGCTTGTCAAAGTACGTTGGAGCTCTAAGCACGGACCCGAGTACACATGGGAACGTGAAGACCAGTTCAAGAAAAAGTATCCCCACCTATTCAAGAAGACTCCAGCGAGAGTGAGTTCAGTCTGAATTTCGGGACGAAATTCTTTTAACGGGGGGAGACTGTGACAACTGGCCCAAACCGGTAATTTCCGTACACATTAATTATTGCTTAATGACTGCAATTATGAGTTTAATTGTCAGCAATGTCTGAACACATGATTAAACAAGTGAATTCATGCATGTTGTATACTACAAAATATTGCTTTATGCATAAACGAGAGCGTTGCGTCAGAATAATAGTAAACTCACCGGTAAGACACACTGTGTCGACTGAACTGCAGAAAGCAGACAGACAATAAAATTGGAGCCTAGGTGTAGGTCCGACAGCAAGAATGCATTAAAACCCAAGAGTACATACAAGGGTTAATATATATGCAATACGAAAGCAAAAATAAGCACTAAAAAGCACCCGAAACGCACTTTAAGTGCAGAATTTATATATTTCAGCAATAAATCAGCATTTAGACATATAAATATTATGCAGAAATGTCGTTTTATTATCCAGAATATTTCCCTAAGTGTTGGGAATTGAAAGAGTACAAGAAAGGTACTTAAACGACACTAAAAAGTGTAATTTAGCACTTTAACGAATCGGTATTTAACCGAACAACCGGACATTACCCGGAACACTAAAATATTGCTAGAAGCATTATTTATTTATTTCTGAACTAGTTATGGTCCCCAAACACCATAACACCCCTTATAATACATCAAGTCCCTAATCAAAATGCTTGAAACTTAACTTGATTTTTGTAATTAGTAATTGGAAATTTCACATTACCCCCCCCCCCATATATGGTGGACGGTCATGGTGGCCCCCATCAAAGACCCCACTTGATCTTATAAGATTGTATGTGATCTTACCTATATCTTCTTGGATTCACTAGATCTTCCTTAGATTCACATTGATTCATTCTGATCTTACTTAGATTCTATGAGATTTCAAAAGATGTGGAAAGATCTTGCAAGTTACAATTAACCCCCTCCCCATATGAAAATTACGGCCCAAAGGGGATCCACCATATCCCATTAGATTTAGTTGGATATTTCTTGGATTTATTTAGATTTTATATGATATGATAAGATACTAGAGATCTTGTATAGATATGGTGGAAGATTATATAAGATCTCATTCATTCACACACACCACACTTCTTCCTCCTTTCCCCTTGCCCACCTACGGCCTTCATCCACCACCACACAACCATCATTTTCATCCATTAATCAACCATTCAAAGCTTAACATAAGGTTCTAGAAGGTGACTAACGAAGCGTGGAGCTTGTGGAACTTGAAGAACCTCCTCCATTTGCTTTTATCCAACCCATTTGCACTCTTGAACTTCCCTAGCCTTGTGCTAGTAGTAAGTGCTCTAAAACACTTCCTTGTTCATGATTAAAGTGGTTAATAAGAAGTTTATTGGTTAAAAAGCAAGAACACACAAGAAAATAACTAAAAGTCTTGGAAGAAAGATAAACTAGTTGGATAAAGAGTAGATATGTGTGTAAATCATGTGAATCTTGTATGATTGTTATTATTTGATGTTGTTGTTAGTAAAAACAAGATGGATCATCATCTAGACATACTAGTCCATGTTAGAAAGCATGAACTAGTAGGATGTAAAAGTTATAAAATTAAAAGATGATGAATCCATCCATTCATAAGACATGAACTTGTGTAAAAGTAAATTTTCTTGTAAAATAAGACTCTAAACATGTAGATCTAAAGATCTACAAGTGGTTTTTCGGAAGAACCAAGCAAAAATATTAGTCTTGTTTAAAACTCGGATCTTTCATGAACTAGAGGTGTTTTTATGAACAAACAAGTGTGTGGACACTTGTGTAACAAAAGTTTTAACAAAGAAATAATTTTCATAAAAACCGACTAGAAGTTGTGAAACTTCATATTCTTTAAAAATAAGATTTTTAAGAAATTAAACTTATTTTTAAAGATAACAAGACTTACTAAATGTGCTAGTAAGATACTACACAATTTTGGTAAATATCCAAGTTCATGAAGTGGGGAAAAGTAGTGATTATTGTTGATAATTGTTGTTGATGATTATTGATGATTGATGATGATTTAAAAGAAAATAAACACACGTTTTGAAGACGTGGGAAACCTCCATTTTTAGGGGAAACTCTGTCAAAATTTTTATAAATTTTGACACTTAGAAAAATATAAGTTTCTAAGAAACTTATTCCCTAAAAATGTATTTAAGAGTATTACCAAGGTTTCCCTAATTTTTGGTGATAAGAAATGAGGATTTCTTCAAAAATAAAAATGGATATTATGTATATATATTTTTGAGAGAAAAATATATATTATTTTATCACCAACTTTTGTGCTAAGTGTATATATAGTATGTGTTATACGTGCTAGTGTATTAAGACTTAAAAATACACTAAATACTCATGAGGAGTAGAAACATAAAAATACACATACAACATACGAGATACATAATTCGGGTGCAAAGTGCAAAACACAAAAGACTTATATTTATTTTAGAGGAAATAATATAAGTAAGATACGTAGTTAAAAATATGAAATATTTGTAACACAACAATACGAATACAAAAGAAAGTGACTGTACTTGTGCGATACAAGTCTAGTGACTAACATTAAGAAAACGCGTATAGGTTACGACGTTAATTAAGCAAATCCGGTGAAGTTTACGACGCTAGGAACGCAAAGTTGTGAGTTCATGCTCCCTCTTTTCTTTTAATTGTTTTCAGTTTTTATAACTTCGGGGGTGAAATACATGTACAAAAGTACAATATTTATAAATGGTATGATATAAATACAAGAAGTACACTTGGTGAGAACGAGAACCAAGTGTGACAAAATGTATGACAATAAGAAACGCGCTTGGTGAGGACGAGAACCAAGTTGGACGCGTTATGAGAAATGATAACAAGAAACGCGCTTGGTGAGAACGAGAACCAAGTAGGATGCGTTATGAGAAATAGTGTCACGAATAGGGTACAGAAGCACCATTAATCGTGTACATACTTAGACCGCAGAACAAAAGGTTAGATCTAATGGGTTTCGGGCAGCCCCACTCTTGGCCACTCTTTTACCAAGCAGTGTTTTTGTGTCTCAGTCGTGAATCGACTACAGAAAAATGCCTATGGTTTGGTGACTTCCTATGTCGTGCCACATGTTAATGGCTTTGCAACCCATTAACAATTTGATATTTACAGAAATACTGTATTTACATAAAATTCATACCATACTAAAATTGATATATAACTTGAAGTACGTGGGGTACTCAAGAAGATTGAATTATACTTGAAGTACGTGGGGTACTCAAGAAAATGAGAATTATACTTGAGTACGTGGGGTACTCAAGAAGAAATTGAATTATACATGTGTACGTGGTGTACACATGAAACTGAATTTATATATAAAAACTTGATTTACTCACAAACTATGTTTTCATACAAAGTATACAAATATGAAATACAAAACTGCATGAATTCACACCAACATTATGTTGACGTTTTTCCAAAAACTCACATGTATTTCAGGTAACTAGGATGGATGTGCGCGTGGTCTTGCTTATGCTCGTGGATGTCGCTTGTGTTTAACTTTAAATAAAGTTGTAAACTTTTAAGACAATGTTTTATGCTGTCTGGCGATATAAACGCTAAACTTATGTTTTCAAATTATGGTATTTGATGTTATTCTACGAGCATGTAGCATGTTTACTCTTCGTATGCAATGAGAACCTTTCATGATCACACCTCGTGCTTCCGCCGTAGAAAGGGGTGTGACAAGAAGAAGAACAACAACAGCAGCTCCAGCAACAAGAACTGTGCTGTCACTACCACTGCTGCTCCTCTTCTGGCCGTAGCGGCCCAGCAGCAGCATCATCACCGACCAGCACCAGTTACTTATGCACCACCAGCAAAGCGTGCATACACAGGCCCCCACCCGGTTTGCCCAACAGGTTCTTATCATCACCCGGTGGGTCTCGCCTGTTGTTTCTGCGCTCACTGCAACATGTACGACCAATTCACTGCTAATTGTCGTACTAGTCCTCGTCAAGCCCCAGCTCAAGCCACTGCTCATCAAGCTCTACTCCCAGCCCTGCAAGGCCAACAAGCGGCTCAGGCACCCGCGATCAACGCCGGAGTCTGCTTCGCATGTGGTGATCCCAACCACTTTGCGAACATGTGCCCGAACAGGGTGGTGAAACAAGAGCCCCAACAGCAGCAGCAACACCAGCAGCAACAACCTCAGCAGCAGCAACAAGCCGCACGTGCCAGAACTTTCAACATCAATGTGCGCCAAGCCCAGGCTGACAACAACGTGGTCAATGGTACGTTCCTTGTGAATGGTATTTATGCTTCGTGTTTGTTTGATACTGGAGCCGATAATTGCTTTGTGTCGTTCGAATTTGATAAACTCCTTAGTCGTAAGCGCTCTCATCTCCCCTCGACGTTCGATGTTGAAGTCGCCACTGGAAGAACTGTCGCCGTTAATTCTGTTCTTCGTGATTGTACTTTCTTCACATCTTCCCAATCGACCTTATTCCGATGCAACTTGGAAGTTTTGACGTCATAGTAGGCATGGACTTTCTTCACGAAAACCATGCTGAAGTTGTGTGCTTCAATAAGATGATTCGATTCTCGCTCGCGAATGGTGATTTATTGTGTGTCTATGGCGAAACTGCTTCGAAGGGTCTCAAGCTCATGTTGTGTCCAAGCTAGCAAGTATCTCCGCAAGGAATACAGAGCTTTCTTGGCTTACATTGTAGTAGCGGAGAAGGAAAAGAAAGGTAGTCCTGGTGTAAATGATGTTCCAGTGGTCCGAGAATTTCCTAACGTCTTTCCTGAGGATCTTCCCGGGCTACCGCCAAGTCGTGATATCGACTTTCATATCGACCTCATTCCTGGAGCCAACCCTATTGCCAAAGCTTCTTACCGACTCGCACCATCCGAAATGCGTGAACTCTCAAACCAACTCTAGGAATTACTTGAGAAAGGCTTTATTCGCCCGAGCACCTCTCCTTGGGGCGCGCCAGTGCTTTTCATCAAAAAGAAGGATGGGTCGTTCCGGATGTGTATCGACTATCGGGAATTGAATAAGTTAACTATCAAGAACCGCTATCCCATGCCTCGCATTGATGATTTGTTTGATCAGCTACAAGGCGCTACGTGTTTCTCGAAGATCGATCTACGCTCAAGCTATCACCAACTGCGCATTCAAGAGAAAGATATACCCAAAACCGCATTTCGCACTCGTTATGGCCATTATGAATTCGTTGTTATGCCTTTTGGACTAACCAACGCACCCGCGGTTTTCATGGATCTGATAAATCGCGTGTGTAAACCATATCTCGACCGTTTCGTCATCGTATTCATCGACGGTGTCTTGATCTATTCTAGATCGAAAGCCGAACACGCGTAACATCTACGTTTGGTTCTCGAGCTACTCTAGGGGAATCAACTCTACGCCAAGTTCTCCTAGTGCGAATTCTGGCTGGAGGAGGTTCAGTTTCTGGGTCACATTGTTAATAATCAAGGTATTCACGTCGATCCCGCGAAGATTGAAGCCGTTAAGAGTTGGATTACACCTAAGAACCCGTTTGAAGTCCATTCTTTTCTCGGACTAGAGGGCTGTTATCGACGATTTATCGAAGGATTCTCAAAGATCCTTGTGCCGCTTACCACCCTTACGCATAAAGACAAGCCTTTTGTTTGGGGAACCGAACAAGAGTCTGCTTTCCGAACCCTCAAGCACATGCTTTGCAATGCTCCTGTTCTCACATTGCCCGACGGAAACGACAATTTCATTGTCTATTGTGATGCTTCCAACCTGGGTCTTGGTTGTATCCTTAGGCAGCGGGACAAGGTTATAGCTTACGCATCTCGCCAGCTCAAAATCCACGAGAAAAACTATACAACCCATGACCTCGAGCTAGGCGCAGTTTTTTTTGCGTTAAAGATTTGGCGACACTACCTGTATGGTACCAAGTGTACGATCTTCACCGATCATAGGAGCCTACAACATATCTTTGATCAGAAAGAACTTAATATGCGTCAACGCCGATGGATAGAACTTCTCAACGATTACGAATGTGAGATTCGTTATCACCCAGGCAAAGCAAATGTTGTTGCTGACGCTCTCAGCAGACGAAGCTATTTGCTTAGCACTCGTAATGTCCAAGCCCAATACGATCTCGAAACCCTCATCCGCGAAGCTCAGCATGCATGTTTTAATGAACGCACTCTGAAGAAGGAACGAATCTACCACGATGGAGCTCAACTTGTGAACAAGCCGAATGGGATATTCCACTTTCTAGACCGAATTTAGATCCCTAAACGGACCGATTTGCGAAAGATTTTAATGGACGAAGCCCACAAATCCCGGTATTCTATTCATCCCGGTGCCGAAAAAAAGTACCAGGATCTTCGCTACAAGTACTGGTGGTCAGGCATGAAAAGGGATATTGCCTTCTACGTTGGAAAATGCCTGACTTGTGCGAGAGTCAAGGCCACCAAAGACCCTCTGGTTTACTCGAACAACCTCCAATTCCTATGTGGAAGTGGGAGAGCATAGCTATGGACTTCATAACAAAGCTTCCGCACACGTCATTAGGTCACAACAGCATCTGGGTTGTTGTTGACCGTTTGACCAAATCTGCTCACTTTCTACCAATACGGGAAGACTACAAGGTGGAACGATTAGCCCGAATCTACACCAACGAGATCATTTGTAATCATGGGACGCCTCGCG
This sequence comes from Helianthus tuberosus, assembly GCA_030545235.1. Classification (NCBI taxonomy): domain Eukaryota; kingdom Viridiplantae; phylum Streptophyta; class Magnoliopsida; order Asterales; family Asteraceae; genus Helianthus; species Helianthus tuberosus. The sequence continues at coordinate 132,981,099 of CM060433.1, forward strand.
ACATCATCTCTGACCGCGATGCTCGGTTTACCTCACGACTGTGGGAAATGTTTCAAACGGCTCTCGGTACATGCTTAATCTAAGTACCGCATTCCACCCTCAAACCGACGGTCAGACTGAGAGAACGATCCGTACTCTTGAAGACATGCTCCGTTCGTGTGTCATAGATTTCGGTGGTAATTGGGGTAAATACATGCCGTTGGTCGAATTCTCGTATAACAACAGTTATCATTCTAGCATTCAGATGGCACCATTCGAGGCTTTATCAGGAAGAAGATGTCGATCGCCTATTGTGTGGCACGAGATCGGTCACTCGTAACTAACCGGTCCTGAGCTATTGCAAGAAACGAATGACAAAGTCCTCCAAATTCGAGACAACTTGTTGAAAGCTCGAAGTCGACAGAAAAGTTACGCCGATAGATGACGCAAGCCCCTTGAATTTGACGTTACCGACTACGTACTCCTAAAGGTATCACCTTGGAAGGGTGTGGTAAGATTCGGCAAGAAAGGGATATTAGCGCCTTGATATGTTGGACCTTTTAAGATTCTAGAAAGAATCGGAAAAGTCGCCTACAGACTCGAACTACCAGAGGAACTTAGTAACGTCCACCCGACTTTCCATGTGTCAAACCTCTGAAAGTGCCTGGCTGAGCATGATTTAATTGTACCCCTCGATGACCTTCAAATAAACGAAACACTAAACTTCGTGGAGAAGCCTGTCGAAATCATGGATCGCCAAACCAAGCAGCTCAGACGCTCGCGCATTCCTATTGTGAAAGTCCGATGGGAAGGCAAACGAGGCGCAGAGTTCACTTGGGAACTCGAAAGCGACATGAAGGCGAAGTACCCGCAGTTGTTTGTTACGGCTTCGAACTAATTTCGGGACTAAATTCCCTCAACTAGGGGAGGCTGTAACACCCCGTGTTTTTGAAGTCAAAGTCCAAGTCAAGATTAAAGTCAAAGGAAGACAAGATTGCTAATTGCGATCTGTCTCTCCTTGCTCAATTCCTGTTTTGACTTCTTTGACTTGCAATTAGTCTATTTTATTTTCGCTTTAGTTGTATTATGTGGAGTATCTATTAATAATCGCATATTGATCGCTATTCATCGCATGTTTAATCGCTTTATCGCCATCGCAATAGCACTCACAACTCGAATTACGCATTTTGGTTATCGTTATACGTGTGTGTGTGCATTATGTGTTACTTGTGCATGTTTATTTATGATATGTTATGGTAATCAATCTAATCACAATCGAAACTCAAACGCAATCGAAATGATATGATAATTAGTGGAGAAGAGATAGTGCGAGATATGAGTAGTTGGGATTAAAAGTAATTTGACTAGGAAACTCTATCGCGTCGCAACGCTCGCAATCGCAATCGAAACAACATAAATCGTCGTGTCGCACACTCGAACCAAGTGCCATCCGGCCGGATTGCCATCCGACCGGGCAGTCACTTGATCAAGGTGTCAGGTTGCCATCCGACCGAGATGGCATCCAACCGGACTGTCATCCGGGCGAGATGCCATCCGACCGGCCAGCTCTTTCCTCTTTGGGTATCCTATAAATACCCCTTGTCACTTTCATTCTTTCCACTTTTGGCAACTCTCTGTCCTAACAGCCCGTGCTCCTCACCTTTTCTTCGATTCCTCCCAATTCCGGTAAGATCTCGTCCTAAATCTTGTACTTCCTTAATCTACACGCACTCCTACACCTTTCTATCTTTTGAATCTTAACTTTTAACCGTGAAATCACTAGATTTGAGGTGTTCTAGGATGACGTCATCATGGTGTTCTTATAAACTTCATGTTTTGGCTTCAATCCACCAAGAACAACTTAGATCTAACCGATTTCCACACAAGTAAACAAAGATCTTGCATAGATCTAAACACATTCATGGTGAAAAAGGATTGAAAGATGGGTTCTAACTTCCTTTCAACTCTTTTACACTCAACGCACTCAAAACCGATAGGATCGGACCTTGGTCTAGTCTCCTACTCATTCTCGGTGTTGTGCTAGCTCAAGATCTGGATTCTACTCACGAGGCCACCGATTTCGGGTTAACCAAGAACAACCGTCTTGAACCGGTTAACTGGTTAAACTAGGGTGATTCCTGCTTGCACCTTGGGTCCCACACTTAACCAACTTTAACTAAGGTTTGAGTATTGAACGAATTGCTATCCGACCGGACTACCATCCGACCGGATTACCCATCGGATCATGAGATACTTGGACTTAAATACTTAATCGATTTTCCAAACATGTTCAACAAACCAAGGGTGTCACCCGACCGGACTGCTGTCCGATCGAGTGACAACCTGCTGTGGATTTTTTCTCACTAAGTAACCTCGCCACTCAAGTCGCCGTCTGACCGGATAACCATCCGAGCGGATTGTCATCCGCACGACTGACCGTCTGATCGACCGACTTGAAAGGTAGAGATACTTCAATGTTTTCAAAATGCTACAATGAAAACTTCAAAGGTCAAGCCATCATACACAAACACATCCTTCTCAAAAGAAGAAACAATTCACTCGAATAGTCATCCGACCGGACTACCGTCCGACCGGATAACCATCCGAACGGATTGTCATCCACACAACTAGCTGTCCGATCGGATTATCATCCGACCGAACTGCTGTCCGAGCCACTTACACCTTGCATTGTTTTACGCGTCGCTTATCGTGTTACTATCGTTCTGATCAGGCTAACCCTACTCTCAAGCGCTCCCTTCAATCCATCAATCGTTGTGAGTATACTCGATCCCTTTTTGCTTTAATCACTTTTGGGTGTTACATACGTTACTTATTCTAAATCACATCGAACACACTACGCAACACTTAAATGCTAACCGTTACTGCATGTTATACGTGACTTAATGAATGCTTGTTTGTTATGTTTACACATGGAATGCTGTCTACCTGCCAAACCCTAATCTCCATTATTCTCCAAGGTTCAAGATCATGTTCGAGTTCGTGTGCTTCTCATCCGTTGTTCGTGATTCGCAAACCATGAGCGGCTAATCTCTCGGGTTTCACCCCGGTGTAGATTTTTATAAGAATTCTAGGGTTTCAACATTTTGTTTCTAATTTGATGGCGTGACAATTTGTATTTGAGTATTTGAAGTTTATGATAATTTTCTTACGTTTATATTGAATTTACGAATTATCTATTGAGTTATAAAAATTGACTTCGAGAAACAAATATGCGTAATTATGTCTTATCAAATACTAGGATTTACATGTTCTTGGTAAAGAAGTGCATTACGATCTGTTCTTTTAACGTTGATAGTTTTTGGCACCTAAGCCACGCGACACTAAATGTGCTAATTATTGAATTCAATTGAATTAAGTTAAAATGTGTAGGAACCCTAGGTCTTGAAACTATCGAACCGGGTGTGATCCTTGTTCTAATCATTGTTTACAATCCAATTGTGTTTTGTTCTAAGTCTAGTAATCAAGTTTTAGTATAATTCCAAGTAATTATAGTTTTTAGATAATATCAAATCCGTCGGTTTATTTCGACACACTTTTCAAAACAAACAAAATCATTAATCTATTTAGCAAGCTTCATAATTGTGACAACATCTTCATAATCAATCACATCCGTCCACAATCCACAAATTCTTCATGGATCGACCTCGTACTACCACTAACTCAAAGTTAAAGGTAAAGGTAATCGGGTTTATAAATATTATCTTTGACCGGGACACGACATCTCGATCAGTACTAACAAACAATTGCACTTATGTACATAAACATCATGTTTCAGCTCAACATCCACTGTTGAGCTACTTTCGTGATTTTTGTTTAAAATAGAAAACGGACTAGAAAAATTACAAACAATTTGTGAGACGTATCATTAGGTTCGAAAAGGTTTGTGTAATTTTCTCAAGGTAGAAATGTTCACAGAAAAATCACTAAAAATCATTTAAACATAAACGCAATTTCGTCACATTATGTCGATAGTTTACGGTTTATTTTATAGAAAACTCCTCCTTGATCCGATTGATGAAGTTCAAGTTGGAGAATTTTGTAACCTCATAGGAATATCTACTGTAAAACTTTCAAGTATTAACTCCAACCATAGATGAAGTTATGACCTACGTAACAGGCTGCAATTTCTGTAGAAAAACGCAGCTTGTACTTGTGTTTTCGTTTTAATCTTTTGACTGACCTAAACTTCTTGAAAAATTATAAATCTAGTTGGGTTTGAAAGCTATTTCATTGAAATTGTTTTTAGACTTAAGAACCACACATGTTCATTATGTTTTGATCAAGTTAGAGCCAATACAAGTTGACCTTTAAATCTATGCAGAAGTTGTTTATAATCAGATCTTATAAAAACGTGTTCATGATCTTATCATACTTTTCGAATACTAATACACGCATCACAATATGTAGATCAGTTTATCATGAAGATCATGTTATAAATTCAAAACTTTAGCATCATACATGCATGTATCCGTAAACTACAATTCATCAAACTCATGAACATAAAGATTTTTGTTATAAGTAAACCCTAGATATTAGTCATCATATAATCATCAAACACATAGCCATGTTTCATGTATAACAGAAACTACAAAGAAAATGAGAAGGATTACTAGAAGTGATTGTGAGAGATTGAAGAGAAAAGGCTTTGGAGATCACAGTCGTCGTTTAGAGAAAAGAATAAGAGATCGCAAAAGTGTTACGACTTAGGATTTGCATGTTATGAATATATATAAAAACTTGCGTCGGTGTAAGTTGTTCCGAGTTTGTATAAACATATAAAGGGTTCTGAGTTCGGGTATAAGATTCCAAGTTTAAGTATGGACAGTTTAGGGGTTCCGAATTTAGTTTCGTTTTTAAGAAAGTCCCCGGGTTTGTGAACCCTTAGGATTCCGAATTTAGATGTAGGGGTTTCTGAATTTGTGAGAAGTGGAGGGTTGTTTTGAATTTATGTGAGCTGAGTGTGGGGATTCCGAGTTTATGTGCCGTTTTCATTAATTACACCTTAAGTCTCTCAAGTTATATACTTTATAATCTTGCATAGAAAGTTAGCATTTAACTTCAAGCATATAAATGAAAATAGCCCCACTAGTTTATCTTAGTTCGCGTGTAATAAGCTACACGTGAAATGTGAATGCATGTGCGTGCAAAAACATAAAGAATTAACAAAGAGAGTTAACGGTAAAAACTTGAAAATGCGAGTTGTCACACAACACCACGGTCGATTGATATTTTTTCTCCTTGTTTCATCTTCCAATTGTCTCTAGTCAATTCTCCAAGCATTTAAAGTCTTCTATCATATTGGTTCCTACATTCGGCTCATATTTTTTAGCGAAATTGTATCTTTAACGAGTTATTCCTTACCAAATCTGCAAAATCCAGATCTAGTACTTGTTTTTCGACACTTCACATTATTGTGTGACACTTCTAACTGTGTAACACTCCACGGTCTTTTCGATAGATCCCTATTCCCTAAACGTAAGTTCAACCTAGCGACACGGATAGTGTTATCAAAGGTTGCGACACTCCACAAGTGTTGTGACACTCTACAAACCTTACTTTACAACTTTGAGCCACTCACAGAACGAAAGTTCAACCTGAGTAACACTTGCTTAGCGGCACTCTCACGCGACAATCCTACTTATTCTGGCAATACTCTTGAACAACAGTCCTACTTCACCGTCAACACCTGACAAAATGGCCATAATTTCCTTGTTAACTCGACAATTTAAAGCTTCACATAACTCCCACAAATTTTCCTTTACCCTCTCTCCAACAAACTATGGGTACTAGAAAACAATGATTGAATCCTTTCTGATCTCAAATAACTTCTATGGCTATATTGATGATTTGTTACTTAGCCAAATCCTAATGTTGGTATCGCTAACGATGCTCATGTATGTATAACCATCATATCTGTAACATCCCAACCGATCGACGGCGGAAACTTCATTCAATACCTCATGACTACACTATTAAAATTGAAATATTTACCAAGTTAAAATATCTATACATCTAAACAAATGACAAATTGTTCACAAAATGAAACACAAATTTAATCTCTTTAAGTTGAGTATGGTCTTGCTATAAGTTAAAAAAAACCTAACATGTTACGTGATTACTAATGTTTCTCTCTCCCTCCCTATATATATATATATATATATATATATATATATACGTATATATATACTATATACATATATAGATATATATATGTAAATATATATATATATAGGGTTGGGTTCATTTCAGAACTCTAAATAATTGCAGAACTTTCAGAACTCATAATAAACAATCATTTTATATATATTTTTTTTGTATTTAGGGTCTTTTTATCTTCTATTATATGTATTTTTGTGATTACATACATGTTAAAAGTAGTTTACATATGTTTAATAACCAAATTATATATATGTGTAATAACTAATTACATATATGTAAAAAAATTAGTTTACATATGTGTAATTATAAAATTACATATAAAAATTGATAAAATTACTCTTACAATGTATGTAATCATAAAAATACACATAATAAATGATAAAATTATCCTAAACATAAAAATATATAAATAAAAAGATTGTTTATTAGGAGTTCTGCGAGTTCTGTAAATATTTATGGTTCTGAAATGATCATGGCCCTATATATATATATATATAAAAGGGATAAATAGAAAACTTATTTGTAGTAAGAAAACTTAGGAAACCTTATTGTAACCATTAATCTACATGATCTAATGGTTAGGATAAAAACAAACCTAATTGATTTAAAAATATTATTTTCTTTATGTTGGTAAGTCCCTTGAAGCGTATTTATGTCAAAAGAGGATGCCAGCAAGTACAATATATACATTATAATATATGTTGCAACACTTCCTTTCAGCCATGCATAGTTGCAATCAGATTACCAACATCACTATAGTAGTCATCCCATTATCCATATCTCTCATTCTCTCTCTTCACTTAAACTCGCTCACAAAACACACAAACTCTCTTGAAGGCGATTCCATATAAGGTTCCAATGAAGAAGGAAGAACGGTATGGTCAGTTTCGCCGAAATAGTGGAAAACACACTACGATCGGTGCTAGCGAAGTAGTTTTGTCTTGTCTCGTTTAAAGGATGCGGGCTACATTCCGGTTGTTAGCGTTCGAGAATAGAATGATCGAAGGGCAATAAAACATGGAGCAAGTAAGTTGTTGTTTGTTGTTGTTGTTGTTGTTCTTGTTGTTGTTTACTACGGCTTGTGGATTTGCAATCAGTGCATTTGGGGGGGGGTAAGAATTGGAGTTTTCTGTGGGAGAATATCATGTGGGTGTTTGTGGGGGGGGGGGGTAGTTGGGGGTGTTTTTAAAAGTTGAAAATATTTTGTGGTTGAGAATTTTTGTGACGAATATGTTTTTGTATTTTTAAAAGTTGGAAGTTTTTTGGAGTTTCTCGTTTTTTGTTTTCATATGTGTGACAACCCAAGCTTTCAAAGTTAGCACCACTTGATTTCTTAACTTTTAACCCGTATCATTATGTTTTGTGTTCCATTATGCGTTGTGATCAAGTGTGTGTTATGTTAAACGTGAGTTGTTATACGAGATTGTTATTGTTGATAAATGTAACTTGCCATATGTTTAATGTCGAGTCTATAATTCAGCCGCACACATTTATCTCGTCGCAAACCTCGTTGACGGACCGCACACCTCCACATGATTTGTGGGCCTGTTACCGGCCCAAAATTGATCCAAGCCCAGCCCATGCGAAATATGTAAGGCTGTGTAGCATGTGTTGTGGTTTTAGAAAATTATAATAAACCCTAACAATCCTCTCAGTCTTCCTTGGCGTCAACGACAATACCCCCCCCCTTGAAGATCTCTCTTCCTTTTCAAGCATCACCTCTCCCTCGTTCTAGTGTGCAATCTTAACGCTTTCGGTTAGTATGATTCATCACCGAATTGATTTATATTCTTTGCTAATCTTGATTTTGTGTTTACATGTTGAATGATATTGGTACGTATAAGGCCGAACATGATTTAGGGTTTGTTTATAACTGAATGTAATATGATCGATCATTGGCATATGTAATACGATTAGGATGGGTGATAAAAAAGGATTGTTTGGTGATTAATTGTGATATGACAATATGATTATGAACCTGAAATTATTTAGGATGCTAAACGATGAATCTCCATGATGATGATGTTAATTGCAAATTATGACTAGGGTTGGTTATGATTATGTGATAAATAAAATCGTTGAGTAACTGATAATTGGGAATGATTGATTGGAGCGTGTAAACATGAAAAGTTGTATGAAACTGAGAAATATGGGTGGATATGGGTTGACCCATGATTTACAGCAAAATGAAGCTACTCGCACACTTTGCCAGCCGTACACCCACCATGCAAGTCGCTCAATGGCTGATCGCACATTAGAATGTCGAATACTAGTAAAATGAATGTGATGCACACACACTAATATTTTAGTCGCACACCCGTGAACATGTCGCACATTAGCACTGGGCCACACAGTCCTTTAAGACTCGTATACATTTGGGCCGCACACTTCACAGGCCGCGCATCTATACTGGGCTACTCGTATTGGGTTGTACACCCCGAAAGAATCGCACACTTGAGGCCCAATCGCACACCTTGATGTTGGACTGCAGTATTTGGGCCGAACATGTTATTGGTCACACACTGACATTTGGGCCATGAGTAGAGATTGGTTCGCACACTCAGGACTCAATTGCACACTCTCGTTGGGCCTCGAATTGATTGGGCCGCACATGTATTGGATCTATGTATTGCCTATTTATGTGTTGTTGTATTGTAAGTTTAACTGATGAGTTGTATGTGGCCCAAAGGTGCACTATATATGTTACGTGGTAACTTTTCTTGTATGAAATGTTTGGATGAGGTCCTAACTGTTGTGAGTACCCGTAATAGGACCCGGTTGACTAAGTGTGAACAAGTAACTAGACTTACCGAGCAAACCTAAGGTGAGTTCACTATTCTCTTTACAAGCTTGCGTCCGGGGGGGACAAACAAACAAACGAACAAAACAATTCATCCTTGTAGGGATTCTTTACAAACACATATCCCTGCAGGGGATATGAGGCAGATTTTAGTTAACATGGATGTTAAATAATATACTCACTTCTATCACCTAAGTCCCATCTTACTACCGAACTAGTTGCCTGTAGGGCAACGGGGTTATTAGTTGATAGCGCTATTAGGTTTGGCACCCTAACGACGTACCTGGATAGGACGGGTGTGAACTAATAACCTTAACCACATGACCAATATTTGATAGAGCATTGGGGAAGGGCAAACAACAGTCGTCTTGCGGTATCGAGTTATTAACAACATGACTTAAAACAAACACTTGGTAACAAACGTTTAACTAAACTGTGAGCATCATCCGACGGGACATCAGTCTTTACAATACTATTCTCGTTAGACCGTGCATCGCTTACTATACCATTCAATGTTTAACGCAGACGAACTCCTAACCTATCCAATCAAACTGTGCTCTCGCTAAACACGCACTGTGAGTATACTTGAACCCTTTTTAATCGCATTTTGGGTGTAACATACGTTTCTAACAAATCGAACTTATCAAACGAATTATTCAATCAATCGAATTATCACCTGCGAATAACTGTTATGCATAGATATACGTGATGCTAGTTGCATATGTGCTAGGGCTTATACTCGTGACATCCCACCACGACTAGTATAGTACTATTGCGCCCGACGGGGTCTAGTTTGCCATCGCATATTCGAGCATCGAGGACTTAGTTGGTAGTATCAGCTTTGTGAGTATATATGTCGTGTGTTACGTTTATGCATGTGGAAATTCGCTACACATTTTAATCTATTACGCTACATATCAAACCTGTATACTCGCCAATACTTTTGTATTGACAAATGTTTTGACGTATGTTGCAGGTTAGATCGCAGGCTATATCAAATCAAGCTAGGAGGTCTAGAAACTCAACTAAAATCTAGGTTGTCGGATTCGTTTTGTTCGAGAGAACAAGAAATCTGTGATAAATTATGTGATTGTATTATTTGTTAGTATGGGATAACGAATGTATTAAATATTATCGCAACATAGATGTTATGGATTCTCTTGAGCAATCTGATTCGCCTAGTGCCGCGCCCCGATGATTCCGCCATCAGTTGGGGTGTGACAGATTTGTATCAGAGTCATAACTATAGGGAATTAGGCAAGACTCGACCTAGTCCGGGTCGACGTCTTAGAAATTTACCTAGTCTATAGTCTAAGTACCAACAGGCCGACTCATACGAACCCAGTAGGGTTGTATCGGGCCTATTTGATACTCTCGATCGAAATTGCTAAAAGCTACAACTTTGTGTGAACACCGCATACTACAGCTTCACACGAAGAAGCCTTTCCTAAGGCTGAAATACTACTTAGCCTTTCCTAAGGCTGACACAATACACGTGTTTTCAAAAATACTCGCATAACGAAACCGAGTGATCCTGTCGAGACCAGGTGTGGAAACCAAGAACTCTCGATGAGATCGCTCACTCAGCGCATTTTTCTAGCACGAGAACCTTTCATCGAGATAGGAGTGACATCCACATCTCAACGAAGGTCTCCATTTCGAAATCTAGTGGAACTCACGAATTTATTCGAAGAGCATAACCACAATGACGAACGAAGCTGTTAAGTTAGGGGTGAAACCCGTACCTTAATAAGCCGTTCCACTCTCTATAAATTGGTTTTCAAAAAGCTCTCACCAAGGACTCGACTATCACGATAACTCGAGCCACGCAATGACTAGGAAGACGAATGCCATGAGCTGCATCCCAGTGGAAGCATGAAGTCTTCTAGGTCAACGCGCATGCTCGAACTTGTTGAATATAGTTGGGTTACCTTTGGTAGTTGACGCCTAAACACCCAAGGCAATCTATCATACGACCCGCCAATTTTACAACTGGTTGGAACTTATTTACGTTTTGAAACTTTACGCTTAATAGATTCTCGATTTAACGATTTTTCACTCCCTGTTTTATAAACGCACAACTCGCATAGCCATCGCAATCTAAAACGAAACCCGAATGTTCGCAACAAAACTAATGCATAATCTATCGCCTTCGCTCTCGCTTTCTCACCTCAACGCGTCCTCGCATATTCTAAGTCGACCTGTATATGTATGATTACAAATTAAAATTAGACAAAATTGCAGAAAACAACCTTTATGTATACCCCAAACTGCACTTTATACCTTTCACTATGAAATCCGCCAAAACCAACCTTTACGTTCATGTTTTGCTACAGATTCAACCTTTACCACAAACGTCGTTTAATTTCTTGGTTAAGTTACCTCACATGCTTTGCATGTGAGGGTATTATGGTCTTTTCAAATCCATATTTGATGCATATTTAAAAAGGAGCCAACAAAACCCAGATCATCAATTCTCCTTTCCCTTTTTTCCAAAACCCAGATCAACAACATGCTTCCATAAATCAATGAACCTTCTAACCTGGATTTAAAGCATGGTAAATGAATTGATTGTACAAATTAGGAACTGTTTGGATTCATATTTGCAAGGTGTTTCAGAATTGATTGAAACTGTTTGGATTGTAAGAATTTAAACGAACTGATCGATTTGCAAGGATTTAAAAAGAAGTTTGTTTCAGAATTTTTTTTGAACAAATCATAAGAAGATCATTTCCTTGAGTCATGGATAATCTCCGAATCGACAACGGTTTCATCGTCGTCGTAATCTGAGTAGTTTTCCAGATCTTTCGACATTTCTGGGTTAAACTGTTCCCATAAAGCAATTAACTTCTTCGCAGACTCTTAAAACTGAATTTGAAGGTTGAATTTTATTGTTTACTGTTGTAACAAAGAAAAACAGATGATGCAGGTTGTCGAGTTGTTTCATTTAGTTGATTCAGATCGTTGATTAGTTGATGCTTGTTAAAAGAATCAGGATTGATTGAGTCGAAGTTGTTTAGGATATTTTTTTTGTCGCAACGTGATTCTCAGGTTTGCAGGTCTGAGTTGTTTTTGTAGGCTGTATTGAAGAAGACGGTTTATAAGTTGCAGCTGATGACAGGGTACACCGTCCATGTGACCACGCTTGATGGCCGGAATCTCACCATACCGATCCATAATGTGATTCATCCAGACTACGAAGAGATTGTACCTAAAGAAGGAATGCCGATTTCAAAAGACCCAACAAAGAAAGGGAACCTGCGAATTAAGTTTAACGTGAAGTTTCCTACGAGATTGACTCCGACTCAGAAAACCAGGATCAAGGAACTTCTAAACGGTTAAAATGGGCATGGAAAGATGGTTTTGGGGTCAAATGGTTCGATGTATTGGAACCTAATTTGGGGGTGAGGGACGATCTTTGAGTTGGAGTTATTGTTTGTAATTAGAAAAATCTAAATAGCATTAAAAGAATGTAAAAAGGGTCAAAGGAAAAGACATATATGCCCTCACATGCATCGCACATGGGGCAACTTAACCGACTTTTTTGACTAGGTTTGGTGTAAAGGTTGTGATGTGTAACAAAACATGAACGTAAAGGTTGGTTTTGGCGGATTTCATAGTGAAAGGTATAAAGTGCAGTTTGGGGTATACATAAAGGTTGTTTTCTGCAATTTTGTCTTAAAATTATATAAATACATATATATACGTAAAAACAACAAGTCATTGTGTGAGAACTTAGGAATTCCGTGTCTCCTATGTGACTCCTATGTGATTCGCATTACTACTATACTATCGCATCAAGCTTTGAACGCGCTCAGCCGCATCGCAAAACTCAAAAATCATTATGATCAAATCTCATTCCAAATCTCTTCCTGTCTAGATGCCTTCCAACAACTCTACCTCGAGACGAACAACTAGGATTCCATCACTTGTGACCAAGGAATTCCTCAAATTGCCACTTGAGTGCACTCTCTCAGCAACTCTCGAGCCTCGGAAGACTCCAAGACGGAAGCGCCGTAATCTGCTTTTCTTTACATACACTTGAAAGCCTGTGACCCGATGGAATTCACGGGTGAAGGAGGTGTGACTCAACTACTCCAGTGGTTCGATTCTATCGAAGTTACCCTTCGTCAAAGTGGGTGTCCCGATAGTTTCCGTACTACTTGCGCTACCGGATTGTTTCAATCACGAGCACTCGACTGGTGGACCGCCGAACGTAACAAACATGGGATCTCCGCAGCTTACACTCTCTCTTGGAATGAGCTGAAAGAGCTCATGAAGAAAGAGTACTGTCCTCCTCATGAAATTCAGAAGCTGGAAGACGAATTCTGGAAAATCAAGCAAGTCGAAAGTGACAACGCTGGCTACATCGCAAGGTTCAAACAGCTTAGCATAATCTGCCCAAGTCAAGTCAACACTTCAGAAAAAGCCATTTCGAAGTACATTCGCGGCTTGCCTGAGTGTGTGGGTGATTTTGTCGAAGCTGCAAGACCTGCTACCATCGAAGAAACCTACCGCTTAGCCGCAGAAATCAACAACAAACGACTCATGGAAGGGTTCTTCTCAAAGAATCCTGTCAGGCAAGCTTATCAAGTAATCGCCATTAATTCTTCAGGCGATCCTGTCGACGATTCTCCTGACGAATCTGCTGACGATTCTTCTGACGAATCTGCTGGCGATTTTTCTGACGAATCTACCAACGATTCTTCTACCAAATCTGCCGACGGATCTTCCGACAAATCGGCCAAAGATTCTGCAAGTGAGTCCTCAGACGAATCCTCCAACGACGATACCTCTTCGCAAGACACCGACAAACCCAGCCGCAAATGAAAGACTTCAAGCCCGAACTCATCAACCACCAAACTGCCGCAGCCGAAGCCTCTTCAAGCAGTCCCGGTGTTTCCAAAACGAGCGTACACTAGAGCTCATCCTCAGTGCTACTCATGCACCTATCATCATCCAGTTGAGGCTGACTGTCGCTATTGCAGTAACTGCAACCGTTACGGTCACTTCACCCGCAACTGCCGCATCGAACCGCGAACTTGAGTACAACAACAACGGCTCCAGCAAAAGTCTTCAACATCAAACATCTAGCAAGCGTAGGATAAAGTTGTAATGATACGATTTTCGACGTTAGTTTCTAAGTTTTGAACCTACTATATTACTCGATGTTGCCACTATGCGTAACACTAACTCTCGCTTTCGTATTCTCCTTCACACCCTAGTCGTCGCACTTAGACTAGATTCACACACATACTATATACTATATCATGAAATAATGTGTTTTTTACCCTCACTACACTCTTAGAACGAGGTACGATAAACATACAAGGAACGATTAATCACGGGTGCACACGGGATTATTTGGGTCAGTGCACGGAGATCGTAGTAAATTCTAAGGTGCCATAAGCGTTACGACGAAGTATGACACCAAACCACGGGATCTAAGTAGTAGGGGTCAAGCAAGGTGTGGTTTATCATACTACCGAAGTTCCGTGAAGAAAGTGCCATGTGGAGTTGAACGTTATTAGACCTAATATACTATTATGATTATTTTCAACACACTACGCTCAATCGCAAGGCGTAACAACTGAATCGCATCATCGCAAGACTTGTCGTAAGTCTGCAAACGCAATCCAATCGCCTTATCAATGGACTCTGGAGAGTCTACCTCGCAGGACAATTGCATCAACACAAGACTGGTCGTAAGTCTGTTGCAACCAATCTCATCAAGTACATAAACGCTCACGACATTGTTGAGTGAGGACCTATTCTACCCTCCTCGATAGCCGTGATGCGTCGCTACTTAACGAAACGAAAATCTTATTCGAAACAAAACTCAGCTAATCGCAATCGTTTATCATGTGTATCTCGCAATCTCTAACTCTTATTATGTGAATCTATATAGTTTACTGTGTATCAATCTACCGCTATACTGTTATCCGTGATATTTGTGTTAAGTTAGCATGCATGACCTCGCTTCACGAGATGAAGCGCATATGGTTAAAGCAAGGTGTTTTAGTCATATCAGCGGGCTTTCGTGGAAAAAGGCCATGCGGGGCCCGATGTTAGTAGACTCTGTGGTGTTAATCAATCAAATCGAACCGCATAGATCGCGCATACCTCCATTGCTTGCAACGCAACAACTGCCGCTTATCGTAATTCGTTTATCATCGTAGTCATTGCTGGTGTTGTGATATTCGCTTAATCACCTAATCGCTTGTCGCTTATCGTGTATAGTCTACCTCTTATTCGCTTATCGCGTACCGCTTGTCACTCGTTTGGTGTTCATTGCAGTCTGTGTGGTATTAGTACGCATGACATCGCTTCACGAGGCGAAACTAACCTGGTTAAACGTGGCCTTTCACCATGTTAGCAAACTCTCGTGGAAACGTGCCATGTGGGTTCAAAGTGGAATCTAATCGAAAACACGCTATTCGCTTATCGCTCGACGCCTACCCAGACACGACACATAAATGTTTCGTGTCATCAGGCTACTCGCGCACGCTGTGTAGCTACGTTCGCAATTCAATTCACAGGATTAACCTATTCAATTCTATCTCATGCTCGGTCATACTTTCTATCAATTGGGCCGAGTAAGCGCAATTCTATCCGTGTCATATCGGCGCACATGACACCGCCTCACGAAACGGAAGTAATATGGGAGAAACATGGTGGATACGCGCTGGTACTTCCTATACATAAATGTTTTAATCATATTAACGAACTTCCGTGGGAAGGTGCCAAGTGGGGCTCGATGCTAAATTGTCTTTTTCAAACGGTTAAAACTGATTTTTATAAAATTTTATTAAAACCATTGGACAAGTGAAATTTCCTCACAATGTGGAGGTAACATCGAATCAGCTTAACCCCATGCCCAAGGGAAGTCTCATAAGTCCAGTTTTTCCTTAAAGCTTTTACAACATCAAAACGAAATCCTTCTTAAGACATTGGTTCGACTTCAAGTTCAGCTTGAACCCATGTCGTAGGAGAGTTTTCGTAACCCCATTTTTCATCTTTGAACTCCTTAAAAAATGTTTAAAACATAAACTTCCTGGAAACGTTGGTTGACATCGACTCAGTTGACCTCACGTTAAGAGGAAATTTTTCAAGATTTCCATCCTAAATTCCTTTTGAGTATCTAAAAACGAACATTTCTTGTAACGTTAGTTAACGATCGACTCAGTTAACCCTACGTCATGAGAAACCTTTCAAGTTCTTTAAAATTGCAATCGCATCGAACTAACGAATTTTTCGCGACACGAGGTACTGTGGAACGCCAACTCGTGGGATATTACTTTTGTCTTTACGTCGCCTTCTCGCTATCGCAATCGATCTCTCTTATTTGAAGAACTCTCGCTTGTCAACTCACGGTCAAATCACTCGCTGTATCGCTACTTACGCAGGATCAACTCTCAAAAGTCTACCTATTGGATTAATTTTGGGATGAAATTTCCTAAAGCAGGGGAGGCTGTAACAACCCGCACTTTCGTGCGTTGTTACTACTCGATATACTCGTTACGCCTAGCACCTGCGATTCGGATCATAATGTAACTATACCGCATACATCGCTATTCGAAGGATAATCGCATATTTTCGCAATACATTATCACTATATCACATCGCAAAAACTAACACTCACGATAACATTTAGTGAGGACCTATTCTACCCTCCTCGGTGGCCGTGATGTGTCGAAACGCAGACAATTAACGCTAACAAGGACTCTCGGGTGAGTGCTATAGCCCAAGTCGTCGTGACGATGATGACAATACGAGTGAGTGGTACCCCGTCAGTCATTGTGGCACAACACACAATAAAGTTCACGATGACATCAAGAAAGGACCTATACTACCCTCCTTGATGGCCGTGAAACGTCGCTAATAATCGCACACTTGAAACAAAAACCGATTGTTATATCGAAACTTTGGAAAGTGGACACGTAAATACGACCCCTAGTGATATATATACATATATAAGAATAATATAAATTAACTATAGAAAGCGCGTACCCCAAAACACTATTGCAACGCTCAAAAATGGAGAAGTCCCCCGCGCCGGAGTGGCCATCTGAATGGACAACCTCATCCGAACGGATGGGCCATCCGACCCAATACCCTCCAACTCACTCTGTTGCCTATAAATAGCGCGTCACATCACTTGAACAGTGATGTGACAGCTCCCACTTGACCAAACACGCTCTAGGACCCTTTTCTCTCGATTCCTCGCGATTCCGGTAAGATTTCAACCTAAAACTTGTACTTCTATGATCTACACTCAATTCTACATCATTTTGTCTTTTAAAACTCAATTTCTAACTGTGAAATCTACTGATTTGAGGTGTTTTAAGGTGATGTCACCAAGAGTTCATATGAACTTCAAAGTGTGACCTCATCCCACCATAAACGACTCAGATCTGGGTGATTTCCACATGTTTTTATAACAATCTCACCTAAAAATATATGTATTTAATCAAGAACTAAACGATTTCGGGATTTAACATGAGAAACCGTCAAGAACGGTCAGATCTGTTGGAATGGGGTGGTTCCCGGCCGTTAGAACGGGTCGAAACTGATGAAATATCATTCTTTAAAACGATATCGCAACACCTCAGTGAAACCACACGTATTTCTTCCGAAAACACTCGAAAACAGTTAATCGAAACGCAAAAAACAGACGTGTTATCCGACCAGATAACATGTCATCCGAACGGACCACATGCCATCCGATCGGATAGCATGTCATCCGACCGGATGACTATCATCCGATCCGAGCACATGTCATCCGATCCGGACACATGTCATCCGATCCGAACAGGTGTCATCCGATCCGGACACATGTCATCCGATCCGGATACATGTCATCCGATCCGAACACGTGTCATCCGATCCGGACACGTGTCATCCGACCGGATCAGCCCATCCGATCGGATGAGCACCATCCGACGGGACATCAGTCTTTACGATACTATTCTCGTTAGACCGTGCATCGCTTACTATACCCTTCAATGTTTAACGCAGACGAACTCCTAACCGATCCAATCAAACTGTGCTCTCGCTAAACACGCACTGTGAGTATACTTGAACCCTTTTTATACCATTCAATGTTTAACGCAGACGAACTCCTAACCGATCCAATCAAACTGTGCTCTCGCTAAACACGCACTGTGAGTATACTTGAACCCTTTTTAATCGCATTTCGGGTGTAACATACGTTTCTAACAAATCGAACTTATCAAACGAATTATTCAATCAATCGAATTATCACTTGCGAATAACTGTTATGCATAGATATACGTGATGCTAGTTGCATATGTGCTAGGGCTTATACTCGTGACGTCCCACCACGACTAGTACAGTACTATTGCGCCCGACGGGGTCTAGTTTGCCATCGCATATTCGAGCATCGAGGACTTAGTTGGTAGTATCAGCTTTGTGATTATATATGTCGTGTGTTACGTTTATGCATGTGGAAATTCGCTACACATTTTAATTTATTACGCTACATATCAAACCTGTATACTCGCCATTACTTTTGTATTGACAAATATTTTAACGTATGTTGCAGGATAGATCGCAGGCTATATCAAATCAAGCTAGGAGGTCTAGAAACTCAACTAAAATCTAGGTTGTCGGATTCATATTGTTCGAGAGGACAAGAAATCTGTGATAACTTATGTGATTGTATTATTTGTTAGTATGGGTTAACGAATGTATTAAATATTATCGCAACATAGTTGTTATGGATTCTCTTGAGCAATCTGATTCGCCTAGTGCCGCGCCCCAATGATTCCGCCATCGGTTGGGGTGTGACATGAGTGTTCGATTCTTGGATGGGTAAGGATGGTTTTAAAGAAGCAGTGGAAAATGCGGTTGCGTCGTGTAAATCAGCTGGTACGCCAAACTTATGTCTCACTAATAAGTTTTCTATGATAAGGAAAGCGTTAAAGGAGTGGAGAGATGATTTTCAAAAAAAGAAGGTGAAGAGTATGTTCGCGCTATAGAAGAGTTGGAAGATTTTGAAAATTCTATGGAAGACCAGGAATTGTCGGAGGAGGAGGAATGGGCTTACTCAGAGAATAAAAGAGTGTTATTTGAAGTGGATAATAAAAGATGTATGGAGGAGAAACAAAGAGCTAGAGTAAAATGGGACTTGGAAGGTGATGCGAACTCACAATTTTTGCCCTAATAAAAGGAAAGCAAAAAACCAGATTCCATGAATCAACATCGATGGGAGATGGATATCAGAACCGACTAAGGTAAAAAGAGAAATAATGAAGTATTTTAGGAATCGTTTTGTGGAAGACTGGATGGTTAGATCTCAAGTTATGTGTGAAGAGATGAAAAAATTGGCGGATGTCGATTAACAGTTCCTGATTCAACGATTCTCGGCGGAGGAGATTATATCAGCGGTGGCTGATTGTGGGAACAATAAATCGCCCGGGCCAGATGGGCTAAACATGAAATTCATAAAGATGTTCTGAAATTTGTTCGAGAAGGATTTCAAAGGCGTTATGGATAATTTTTTGTTCGTGGGGAATTTAGTGTGTGTAACATCCTTGTTATTATTTTAAAGATTTTCGTATAAATAACGAAAATCAACATGTATTTACGATTAAGTATCCTTAGAAAATACGAGCAATCTAAAACTTTTACAATTTAAAAGTTTTCAATATAATATAAATAAGTTCGTAGTTTAAAAGTGATGACGAAACACAGTGCGGAAGCTTTTAACTTTATCGTGTTCGGTTCCTCATCGAGCTTGATCTTCATCCGGGCACTCTTGGCATTCACCTATGATCAAAACCAACTTAAAAGTTAGTTTTGATAGTTAAATAACAAGTTTAAGCACGTTATATGGGTCAAACAACAAAAAAATAAACTTTTCCGGAACAAGAGGGCGTCGCGCGACGCCAAGGGGCCTCGCGTGACGCGTAGCCCCCTTTTTCACAGACTGTTACTTAAATCTGTTGCTGCAATTGCCCAGCTTCATTTTTTATCAAAATTCTAACTTCTAAGCTTCATAACTTTTGATCTAGATGTCCGTTTTACGCGATTCTTTTTCCTACGCGTTCGTAATTTAATTCTCCATCATATGGAGTAAAAACCCGACATTTGAATTCACAAAATATCCGATTTCAAGCTCTCGGCTTGAAATTCATTTTTGACACTTTTTGACCCATTTGCGATATGATCAAACAAACTTATTGGTTAACTTTAAAATGTCATGCAACCCATATTATATCAGTTTACTATAATTCAAGGTTCAAATTACGGATTTCTTATGTAATCTTAACCCGTTTTGCATATATACTCATTTTGACCCGTTAAGGGTGTTTAACATTTGCAAGCTTTAAATCACGCTTCTATTAGTTTACATCCTATCCCCATTTTTATACGTATCCCAAGGACTCCATTTAACATAACGCTTAACTCTAAACAACTCTTAAAGGTTGTTTGCCCAATTTACCCCTCAAGGGCCTTTTGGTCAATTTTAGTCCTTCTTTTTGTAACGAAGGACTTTCACTAATAGTTGACCAAAATATCACTTCTAACTACATCCTTATATTTGCGTACCTGGCTCGGGTCAACAAATAGACCCGATTTATACCTCGCTTTTATTATCACATATTCTATGGCGACGCAATTGTCCGAATCGCTAATCGCTCCTGTTAACACAAGACTTGACAACCACATTAGTCGATATCGTCAAATGGTGTTATCACACCACTTGACCCGTTTGGCCTATATGACCAAGCGTTTTCATAAGTAGCAAAACATGGTTATTAATTACCAATTTGCTCATCCGACCCATTTCGGATTTTTTTTGCCACTAGACCCCTTTTTCTCTTAAACTCTTTTCTTATATTTTTACCCATTCGGCTTACGCTATGGGTGCCCCTTTTTAACTACAATTTACTTTAGTCGATACTTGACTAAATTTCTATTTTTACTCATTTTCTCGTTATTAGTTGCATTTTAAAGTGATCTTAACGAAAACTCATTAATTATTAGTCATTACATGACTCAATTACCGTTTCGCCTCTTTTCACCATGACCCACGGTTTTTATCATTTATGTTTGTTCCGACTCGTGTTAATAGCGTCGGAACCCTTATTTCGGATATTACACTAATCGCATTTGTAGTTTACAAAATAATGCATATTCTACAAAAAGGATGTATGCGTCGCTTACCTTGCATCCAGTTATGCTCTTTTTCGCGTACACGATCCGTTTGACCCGCTCCTTGCCCAAGCCTCCATCTAGCTTGTCAATAGTCAAACTATCACCATGATTCGTAAGATGGTTAGATTAGTCATCATTATTATGACTATTTCATCTTACGGATTCTATGCCGAAACTACTATTCGACTTCATCATTAGTTAACTTAACTTATCAAAGTTAACTACTTTAACCACATGGTTTACACAATTAAGTCTAAATCATCATGATATTTAGAACTCTTATCGTTTTATATTTCGCATAGTTTGCCATATTATTCGAATGTGCGTTTCACTCGAAATTTCAATATTTTAGCGTTCATTTAGGCATTTTATCAAACACCTAATGGGCATACTTTTACACATTTACAAACTAGTTCATAACTAGTTAATTTTACCAAGGTTAACATCAAAATTCAAACCTCCATGTCTGGTGTTCATGAACTACACCTAGTTCTAGTATCATAACATCAATATTCATCAATTTAACTGTAACACCTCGAAAATTCATGTTCAATGAAATAACGACACGTGTCATATATGACAAGAGTGATATAAACCTGGGTATAATTAAAGATGTATGGCAGGATTTAAAAGTGTCGTCATGTTAATTTTTACCTCTGAACGACCTCATTTATAAATCCCAAGACCCAATTATATATTATGAACATCTAATATACCTTCAATCCAGCAAATTGATGGCAGTAATTGAATTCAAAAGTGCAAGATAGGATCATATAGAATTTCTACGGTAAACCTTCGTTTATGGCACTTTCAAAAAGAATCCAAGTAAACACTTCAAAGTGGTAGGGTATATCACTGTTCAAGGCACATTTTAGAGGCCCCTTACTGAAAAAATAATGAACCAAATTCGGAAAATATGGTTGCCCCTTCGAATGCCTGAAAGAAAAAGATTTTTGCCTCAGGTCGAGGTCTTGCGCACCGCAAGATAATCCCATTACGGTGCGTAAGGGGTTGCCAGCGACAGAAAGTTGCCTGTTTGCTGTTTAAACGCAATAACTGACCTTTGAACGATTTTCCTCATATTTGGACGACCCCTAAATGGCTCCTAGACTCTAGGGACATGTGTTAGTGATCAGGGAACATCGATAGACTTATTTGTCAACAATCCATTGAGTTTTGATCACTATATAAAGCCACTAAGTTGCAACCATTTTTCTCACATCTTCCATCTGCACTTTGGAACATTTCTGGAGCTCAAGACTTCTCTCTAAGCTTCACAATTCATGCATAGGACTGCAGTAAGTTTGCTTAACCTTCCTTAGTTAAGTTTTTGCTTAGTTTTAGCTTAAAAGTCAAACCGTCGTAATTAACGGTTGACTTAGCGATTAATCATAGATGGCTCAGTGATTAGTTGAATTGAAAGTAGTTATAATTTGGTAATTATGTGGGCATTAAACCCTTAAAAGGGCACCCTCTGATTCCCACTCTAACTAGACCATTTGTCGGGTCAAAGTTGTTATTAAAAAGTCAACAGAATGCTTAATTTCCAATTTATGCATAATTAGCAATGTAAAACACATACAACCTGTTTGATCATTAATATAACTTGGTAATTAGTGTAAGAACATGTCTAAACATGTTCAACCCGAAAATTTTCTGTTTAGACCCGGTTCGGAACCGAAAGTCGCAAAGCTTTGACTTTTGCTTTGACTTCAGTTCTGACCCGTTTTGGTATGTTTTAGAAATGCCTTAGAGCTTCAATTGGACTAGGTTACATGCTAGTATAACCCTCTGTGATTATACACCTTGGTTCATTAGTTATCCAATTAATATGCATGTTTCCGTTAATTGCTCATATGTTGACCATTATGCCCTTTTCACCATAAAACGTGATTTTTGAAAATGTAAAAGAGTAGAAACCTTAGTTACTGAATTATAAACTTGCACCCAAAATTTGACATCAGTTTGAGGTGTAGATTAAGAGTTATGCTCGTTAGCGTAATTTGAAAGCTTTTTAGCGATTAAACGACATAATTAGCATATAGCCTATTTAAACATATTTTTTTATATCAAACTCTTTACCCACAGATGTAATATATTATTTTGGTATTTTTGAAGATTTTTAATTAATTTTAGGCTGAGCATAACTTAAAGTCGTAGGCTTAATCCGGTAATTGTCGGTTTTGCCCTTTCGGGCTATAAAATGAGTTTCACATATCTTTTTGACCCCAAACCTTTTGCTACTGATTACATATGATAAATAAATTATTTTAAGCCTTCTGGAATAATAAAAATATCAGTTTTCCATATAGAACCCGGAAACGGCTTCTAATCGCCTTTTTAAGCGTTTTAACGCATAGTATGTACTAAGACTATTTTAAACATACAAGGGTTGATACCTACTGATATTTTAGGTAAATTATAATATTTTAACAGTATGCAAAAGTTGTTAAACTCAGACTTCAGTTTTGAGCTTTTCGGCTTATGTGAAATAACCAAAATGCCCCTACGGTGCATAGTTTGGTTATAATTGATAAATTTCACATATATACTTTACCCTACTGCTATAACTTAGTAAACTAAGTATTTTTGCTGATTATATCAGACCTGTAACTCAGGTTAATACTTAGACTCTTTCATAACCTTGTAAATGACCAAACTACCCCTACGGGGCATAGTTTGTGTTTAAATTCGTTTCGGGCATAATAAAAGACATCTTACTGATGTCACAATATATTTGAAGCATATTAACTTAGGAAACCTGTATATGGCTCTTACGGATACCCGTTACGCTTATTACGCGTTCGGTTCGGTTTATGTAACTAGTTTACATAAATTAGCCGAAACGGGTCAAACCTTATCGGTTTTATCTCAAAATCCAGAATGTGTATGAAATACCCATATTAAGCAAGTCTTCAAACTTGTCGGGTCTAAATCACATTCTATCCGGTCTTCGCTTAATCATGCGTACGAACCGTATCTTTGAAACTAACTGGTCTAAGCTTAAGCTTAACTAAAGACCCGTTAGGATTCTAATAGGTTATTATAAACCTTCGTTCCAGATTAGGAGGACCAGTAAAAGCTACTTGCATTTGCTTATTGTGATTATTACTTTGCTCAGGTAAATACTTTTAACTTATTTTCCGGCTTGGGGTACGGTATATAAAATACCGCTTGGTCGGGCATTAAATCTTCCATCATATGATGGCTAATTGATATTTGATCGGCCCGTTTAAATTGTTTTGTTTGCTTAAAGCCTTTGGGAGGTTAATGAACATGTCCTGGATATCCTTGGCATCATTTTACGAAATGGCCACGACCTAAGCACGGGGTGTAGGCGTACACCTGTCAGTTGCCAAATAAATAATGTGGTGTGTCTATTGATCTTTAACCCGGCACGACCCGGGCTACTGAACGCATAAGGAACTTGTAATTCTTTTACAAGTTTATATATTTAAATAATTATCCCAAGTTATAAAATGTTTATGTCACGTGCATCCAAATCAATTTTTAATCATTTTTAAAATGAGTCAGTTGATTGTATTTACTAGTGTAAACTGACGTATTTTCCCAAAAAGATTAAATGCAGGTACTAAGCGTAATAGGCTGGATTCTCTCCTTAGCATCAATAAAGAGTCTCGCAAGCTTAAGATGCCTATCGTCTGTTGAACTACTGTTTCTTATTTATTTCGATCCGTCTGTGGATAAACTTTCAACTGTTTGTGATACACGATATTACAATATTTTATTCGGTTGAAATATATCTTTCAATTGCTTCCGCTGTGCATTTAAATGTTGTGTTGTTTGACTATTATGTTGCCAACCACGTCACGATACTCCCCACCGGGCCCACCGGTGACACGTGGAAATCGGGGTGTGACAGGTTGGTATCAGAGACAACGCTGAGTGAATTAAACACTAGCCTTTTGAGTTTAATCTCAGTTACACAATTGCACATTCCAAAATTTTCGAGTCTAGACAAAGAACATAGGAACAATCCAAATTTGTTTCGGTTTATTTTTAACTGTGTCTTTTATTTTATATATGTTTGTTGTTATCTCATGCTATATTGACAGGATTAAAAATGCCGCCAAGATTCTTTAGACGTAGAGGACGAGGCAAGGGGCCAATCACCGCCCCCAATGACGACGAGGCCGGACCTTCGCACATGCGAGCTCCTACCACCACTGCGAGTGCTGACCCTAGAGAAAACCGGAGGAACCTATTTGAACCTGCAAGACGATCAGTATCGCACAGTTCGACACCTCCCATTCACAACTCATATGGGCCACATTCAGAAAATGAGCCCGACAACCCTCAACCGTCTTACATACCTCTACAGCGATCCCTATCGCACCACTCTTTTGGTGACCCTACACCTGTTTTTAGGGGCCGGTTTAACCCGGCAAACTACCTACCAGAACCAGTGGGTTTTAACCCATTAGGGCCAGAGGATCATTACTCAGGCGATCATGCAGAGGATATGGACGAGGACACCGATCCCGTCGAGCCCGCAACCGGAATCCCGAACCATCCTATCGAGGTCTCAGATGGTTCATCTTTTCATGGATCACCCTACCATGGTCCGGACAATTATCAGGCACGATTTAATCAACACGAGTGGTATTTTACACCCTCGCATCATTCGTCACCTCATCAGCAGCAGCAGCAGGATCCCTCTGAGGATTCACGATTCGTGGCAGTCACGCCACCGCCTCCACCGCCGCCAGTTCAGCCGGCACCTCCGCAACCGCCAAGGCGTAGGAGAACCGGAGCACGTATGTCTGCATGAGGAGGGGACTTTCATTTTAGCTCTCCTCGACAATCAAGTGGCAGTCATTATCCGCCACTTCAAGAAGATCCACAAATGGGTGGGCCTTCGAACCCAGTTGCACCACAACCACCACCGATGGGTTTTGATAACCCAATCCCTGCATATACGGGTTCAATGATGTACAACCCGTTTGGGCCGCCGGTTCACACCAACTACGATTTCGCTGAAGCCGACCCATACTTGGTAGCGTCCAATTACAACGCCTTTAACTCTGAAGGACCGTATGGAGCTCCTTGGGGAGCAGGGTACCCAACTCATGGGTACCAGATACCTGCCAGACCTATAATACGGACACAATCGCAGCCGCCATGGTTTTCTCCCCCAGAACGGGAGGAAATTCTTCAGAGACTGGACCAGGTCGAGCGAGACTTTCACCGAGATCGCAGGGAGCGACAAACTTTATTCCAAGGATTGACAAGCCTAATAAAAGGGAAGAGCAAGAAGGACCACTGAATCCTTCCACTGTTGATGTAAATTCCTTGTAGTAGTTGAGCCCCTGCGTGGGCCTGTCTTGCTGTATTAGCCCCTGCGTGGGTATGTTTGTTTGTTTGTTTTGAACCCCTGCGTGGGTCTATCTTTTTGTTAACCCCTACGAGGGTGTGTTGTTTATTTAAGTCCCTGCGTGGACTATTATTTCAATTTGACCCCTGCGTGGGTATGTTGCTTTATTAAAAAGTCCCGTTTAGGGCGACGTGTAACCTATTAATAATTAATGGAATGTTTAATTTATAAATTTCATTTTTGCTATTATATGCATAAATATATTATATGGAATAAATAAATCAAAATCATTCCTTTTAATAACAATCTGCCTATTTAAGTATTGAATAAGAATCTTAAGAGTGAAACCTAGCCTAAGTGTCATTGTGAAGACCTGGCCATGATGGTAAGACCTGTTTAAAAGATTCAAATCCCTGTTAACATCTGAAAACATGTTAACGTTCCTGGCAGATGTGATTCGTTAAAATCACACACGTCATTTATATAAGGATTCTTCAAAAGATTCCTAACCCAACATAATGATCTCTGAATCATGGGTTTAAATCATCAATTAAGATGATCATATTTTGACCATACATTAGTAATATGATGCCTACGGGCCCTTCTCATTTTTATATATGAGACAAAAGACAGTAATAGTCTATGACCCTGTCTGAAAAAGGTAAAGAACTATGTTCAAACCTTCATGCCTTGATTCTCTGAAATTATGGCTTATAATTTAAAAAAAATGTCCTTGTGACTAGGCCTTTTTGTGCCACTAATAAAACTGTTATTGTTTTTATAATTAGGATAAATTGTAATAAAAATCCTAAATAAATATGATTAACAAATTAACCAAATATGGTTTATGTATACCATGGTTAATGAAATGCCATAAAAGACAATTCTATAATAAACTCCCAAGTAAACTATTGTCCTTGTTTTATATAACAGTTCAATTAAAATGGCTGACTCGGATGAAATTAATAGTCACCCAGTGGAGAATAATGATAACGCCCGAATTAATCTAACGGGTGTTGAATTGAAAGCGTTAGTAGACGACGCTGTTACAAAGGCCTTAGAGCGGCAGTACGAAGAATATAGTGGGACTCGAAGTAGGACCCTATCTACACCACATTCAAAGCCACCTTCCAAGAAGGATGAACCCAAGAAAGGAGATGACGATCGTCACTCCTCAAATCATCATAGTGACCCGTCTCAGAAGATAATGCTAAATCAAGGACCCCGTGACAAGGGTTGCTCCTACAAATATTTTGTCTCATGTAAACCCAGGGATTTTACTGGGGAGAAAGGAGCTGTAGATTGTATGACGTGGTTAGATGAGATGGATACAATTGTGGATATCAGCGGATGCGCTGAGAGGGATATGGTCAAGTTTGTGTCGCAATCATTTAAGGGTGAGGCCTTAGCCTGGTGGAGATCGTTGATTCAAGCCACCGGGAAGATCCCATTGTACAACATGTCATGGGAGCAATTTGTTGCCCTCATCAGGGAGAACTACTGCCCTCAGCATGAGGTGGAAAAGATAGAGTCTGATTTTCTATCGTTGGTTATGAAGAACCTTGACTGCCAAGCTTACCTCACGAGCTTCAACACAATGTCCCGATTGGTTCCGTATCGGGTAACCCCAGAACCATAAAGAATAGCTCATTTCATCGGGGGTTTAGCCCCGGAGATTAAGGCAAGCGTGAAGGCCTCTCGGCCAACTACTTTCAGGTCAGTAACTGACATATCCTTGTCCCTCACTCTGGACGCGGTCCGACAGAGATCGCTGAGGAACTCGGATGCCGAGAAGAGGAAATGTGAAGATGACACTTCACGAAGGTCAAACAAAAAGCATCGAGGAAACAATGACCACAGGAAAGGGTCTGAGTCTAGAAAGGATGGACATCAGTCTGGTGATAAGCCCAAATGCAAAGTCTGCAAGAAACAGCACTTCGGGAAGTGCAGATTTGAATCAAACTCGCAGACTCAGTCAAAAACTTTTGCATGTGGAATATGCAAGTCCAAGGATCACAAGACCTTGGATTGCAAAAAGCTGAAAGACGCAACGTGCTACCGTTGCAATGAAAAGGGGCACATTAAGACCAACTGCCCGAAATATGCAAAGAAAGACGACGAAGGAAAGAAGACCAATGCTAGGGTCTTCAGGATGGATGCAAAGGAAGCAGTTCTAGACGACAATGTGATTACAGGTACTTTCCTTGTAAATAATATCTATGCAAGAGTACTTTTTGATTCAGGCGCTGATAAGTCTTTCGTAGATAATAAGTTTTGCAATCTGCTAAACTTACCTGTTAAAACCTTAAGTGTAAATTATGAGGTGGAGTTAGCAGATGGCACCTTAGAAACCGTCTCAACTGTATTAGATGGGTGTGTGATATCCATTAAGAACCACTCTTTTCCTTTATCCCTACTTCCCTTTAAGTTAGCCGGTTTTGACATAGTATTGGGAATGGACTGGTTATCTCATAACCAGGCCCAAATTGTCTGCAACAAAAAGCAAGTGGTGATTAAGACTCCGTCTGGTGAATCACTTACCATTCGGGGAGATACCCAGTATGGACTGCCTGAGCAAGTGACTATGCTCAAGGCCTCTAAGTGTTTAAAGAAGGGTTGTGTCATCTACATGGCACAAGTGATTATTGATGAGCCGAAACCGAAGATAGAAGATCTCCCTATCATTTCTGAATACCCTGATGTTTTTCCTGAAGAACTACCTGGTTTACCACCAGATAGGCAAGTCGAATTCAGAATTGACATCATCCCTGGAGCAGCACCAGTTGCTAGAGTACCTTATAGGTTGGCACCAACGGAGATGAAGGAATTAAGAACGCAACTAGATGAATTGCTAGCTAAAGGTTTCATTAGACCTAGTTCGTCTCCTTGGGGAGCGCCAATCTTATTTGTCAAAAAGAAGGATGGATCGATGCGTCTGTGCATCGACTGCCGTGAGCTTAATAAGGTCACGATCAAGAATAGGTACCCATTGCCCAGAATCAACGATCTGTTCGATCAACTCCAAGGGGCAAGCTACTTCTCTAAGATCGATCTAAGGTCAGGTTATCACCAACTGAAGGTTAAAGATGAAGATGTACAGAAGACTGCATTTAGGACTCGTTATGGTCATTACGAGTTCCTAGTGATGCCTTTTGGGCTCACAAATGCACCTGCCGCATTCATGGATCTCATGAATCGCGTCTGCAAGCCCTACTTGGAAAAATTTGTCATCGTCTTCATAGACGACATCCTCATCTACTCGAAGAACAAGGCTGATCATGAGAAGCATCTTCGATGTATTCTTTCATTACTTCAGCAGGAGAAGCTCTATGCCAAATTCTCTAAATGTGAATTCTGGCTACGAGAAGTCCAATTTCTTGGACATGTGGTTAGTGAACGCGGAATCCAAGTAGATCCCGCTAAGGTTGAAGCTATCATGAACTGGCAAGATCCGAAGACGCCTACAGAGATTCGTAGCTTCCTGGGATTGGCAGGATATTACAGGCGTTTCATTGAAAATTTTTCAAGGATTGCTGCACCCTTAACTTCCTTGACTAAGAAGAAATTAAAGTTCGTTCGGGCCCTAAGCAGCAAGAATCCTTTGATATCCTTAAACAGAAGTTGAGCAACGCTCCTGTATTAACGTTGCCGGATGGAATAGAAGAATTCGTGGTATATTGTGATACATCACACACCGGGATGGGATGTGTGCTTATGCAGAAAGGCAAAGTTATTGCCTATGCATCACGTCAGTTAAAAGTGCATGAAAAGAATTACACCACCCATGACTTGGAGTTGGGTGCCGTTGTATTTGCACTAAAGCTATGGAGGCACTATTTGTATGGGATCAAGTTTGTGATCTATTCTGATCACAAGAGCCTCCAGCACCTGTTTAACCAGAAGGATTTAAACATGAGGCAGCGCCGATGGATGGAGACGTTGAATGATTATGATTGTGAAATCAAATACCATCCAGGAAAAGCAAACGTGGTTGCTGATGCCTTAAGTCGGAAAGAAAGGGTGAAACCCATCCGAATCAATGCCAAGAGCATTGAAATCAAGAACAGTTTAAATGAAAGGTTGTTAGCTGCACAGAAGGAAGTTGTGCTGGAAGCTAACTATCCTAACGAAAAGCTGGGAGTCACTGAAGAGCAATTATCTCAGGGCAAAGACGGAATCCTGAGGTTAAATGGAAGAATATGGGTTCCAGTTTATGGAGGACTTCGAGATGTTATCCTCCAGGAAGCCCACAACTCTAAATTCAAACCTCCATGTCTAGTGTTCATGAACTATACCTAGTTCTAGTATCATAACATCAATATTCATCAATTTAACACCCTAATTCAAGTGTTCATCTTCTTGTCATAAAACCCACTTAGCACACATATGGGTAATCATCAAATCCCTAGTTTTCAATACTAATTCATCAAGTTTTCAACTAGGGTTTGTTTCTACACATGAATTTCATCACAACCATGTTCATAGATTCATCATTCATTCCAGAATTTCGATTATGATTGTTCATCATAATTTTAAAACATCACCAAATTGCAAAATTCGACATACCTTACGATCTCCTTGACTTGGTGATCGTTTCTACGCGTTCATGCATCGATTTGGGTCTTGGGTTGACCTTCAATTTGGTGATTTTATGCTTGCTAGGGTTTGAGCTAGAGAGCCCTTCTTGGCTCCTGTGTTTTGTGCGACCAGAACACACACAAAGGTGTGTTTTTTGGTGTTTTTAGTTTTAATTAATAAAAACCCATTTTCTCATTTTAACCATTTTAGTCCCTCAACTTTACCCAGGTTTATAAAGGTCACTACATCAAGTTCCCTCATTATTTTTACAACACTAGACTAACTAGGTTGATATTCCTAGTTATTTAGTGGGTTCCGGGAGTTATAACCCGTTTTATTTTAAGTCCCGTTAACTCAGGCTCTTATAAACTTAATTCCTTAAAACTTTGATTCGTTTGTATTTAATATTAGGATTTCTTATTTAAATCCAAATATTTACCGGGTTATTTTTACTACTAACGGTACTTTACCCGTCTTTTAGTATTAACGGAGTTTAATTACCAAACCCGTTTTCGGGGTGTTACAGTGTAGGTAGCGGGTCATCCTTTATCTCTTTAATTCCAATAATCAAAGACCCAATGGAATTAAATAACTACATGCCTATAAACCTTATCGAGATAATTAGTAAGGTTGTCTCAAAAGTGCTCGCGAGTCTCTGAAGAGGGGGATCGGATCGATAATTTCGGACTCTCGATCTGCTTTCTTGAAATTGAATTACATATTGGATGACCCGCTTATTATTAATGAAATTTATAAGTGGGGAAAGAAGTACAAGAAAAAAAGTTTCTTCCCAAAAATAGATTTAGAAAAGGCTTATGATAATGTGAATTGGAATTTTCTCTTATCAAGAGTGGCTCAAATGGGAATTCCAGATCGGTGGTCTCTTTGGATTAAAGGAATTCTAAATCTGCGAGGTCATCGGTGCTTGTGAATGGCTCCCCCACATTCGAGTTCCAATTCTTCAAAGGCTTAAGGCAAGGAGATCCTATCTCTCTGTATTTGTTTATCATGGTTATGGAAGTTTTATCGTGATACTAGACAAGGCTAAGGAGGATGGAGTTATTGGTGGG
Organism: Helianthus tuberosus; assembly: GCA_030545235.1. Taxonomy (NCBI): domain Eukaryota; kingdom Viridiplantae; phylum Streptophyta; class Magnoliopsida; order Asterales; family Asteraceae; genus Helianthus; species Helianthus tuberosus. The sequence goes on from CM060433.1 coordinate 133,013,224, forward strand.
GTCAAAACTCCTAACAACGGGCCAATTATTTCTCACCTTTTGTACGCGGATGATGCGATCATACTTGGGGAGTGGTCTAAGGAGTGTATCTCGAACGTGGTTTGTATCCTTCGTATTTTCCGTATATGTTAGGGGCTTAAAATAAACCTAGCGAAGTCGAGGATGTATGCTACTGGAGTGGGGTCGGTGGACTTAGGGGAGATGGCTTCCCTTATCGGGGTGCAAAACGGGGGATTTTCCTTTTAGCTATCTAGGTTTAAAAGTCGGAGCTAACATGAATCGGATTTCAAATTGATGTCAGGTTTATGAAATATTTTATACAAGATTATCCAAATGGAAGGCATCTCAACTATTCGATCGGAGGCAGAGTGACTCTTATTAAATATGTTCTTGAAAGTTTACCTAACTACTATTTTTCTTTATATAAAGCTCCTGGTAAAGTCATCAATGACTTGGAGTAAAAAATTAGGAGATTCCTGTGGGGAGGTGATGATTGATCGGTACTTATATATACACTCTACTTTGTTTTATTCAAAATAAAATGTATTTATATTAGTAACTAAAATATTATTTTAATAGGTTTTTTTATTTCTTTTAGGTTATTGTGAATATGAGTTAAAATAATGTAATTAAATATTAAAAAAAAAATACTCCTTGTAGTAAGGGGTGATGAAAAATACGTTTTATAACTTTACTCTCATTCATGAACATCTTTGTTGTAAACTAGTTAAATTCTCGCCCGCGTTGCGGGGCGATAGACGAATAGTTCTCAATCAATTAAAAAAACACTACTATAATTTTGCTAAGAAAAAAACTAAAACGATGATAAGACCGTAATTTTGGGCTCAGGGCAAAACTGTAATTTTTCAGGACTAATGAGCGAGTGTTAGGCAGCTCCTTTAGACGAAAAAAAACTAAATCGAGTCAACCAATTAAAACAAAAAAAACTTTTATAGTTTTGCTAGAAAAATTAAAACGATGGGGAAAACGTAACTTTGAACTCAGGGGGAAATCATAATTTTGTTTCAGGGATAAAATCGTAAATTAAATGGACCAATGGGGTTGAGGGCAAAATCGTAACTTGGCTGTGTGAGAAAAAAACTAATGTCAAAACTGTAAGTAAATTTAAACGGGGCAAAATCGTAATTTTGAACCGAGGGCAAAATTGAAATTTTTAGCTGAGAGCAAAAGCGTAAATTTATTTTTAAATGAGGGTGAAAACATAATTTTGAACAGATGACAAAATCGTTATTATAAGAAGAAAAAACTTAATGGCAAAACTGTAAATTTAAACGGGGCAAAATCGTAATGTTGAACCCATGGCAAAATTGAAAATTTTTATCTGGGAGCAAAAGCTTAAATTTATTTTTAAGTAAGGGTAAAAACATAATTTTGAACTAATGGTAAAATCGTAATTTTAAAACGGGATAAAATCATAAATTTGTTGGGTCAATAGGGGAGTGCCATGCATGAGTATAAATATAAACGGAGAAAAATCGTAATTTGCAAAAAAAAAAAAAAAAAAAAGATGGGTGGCATGTGGCCGCCGCCCAACTCACCCAATCCAATGAGAGTACTGTTGCCTGCTATGGTTTTTGTATAAGACTGCGGGGTATGGGGCGGGAGTTTGGGCGTGGGTAGGGGGAAAACGCCCAAGCCACCACCCCGGGTGGGCATGGGTTTCGGCGTGGCCCTTGGGACATGGGTTTCAAGCCGGGCGTGGGGCGGTCTGGCCAAGCTGACATGGCGGGTTGTGAATGGCCAAACCAAACTAGCCGTTGGGCTAGCCGTTGGTCTATTTTTTTAAAAAAAAAAAATCCTTTATAAATACTTTACAATATTTATCATTTTTCTCACACAAAATCAAACACATAAAACACAATCTCGCCATGAGTTCTTCAAGTTATACTGAATCGTCATCATCATCTGACGATGGGGCGGAAATATTTCTACAAACGATCGCGACGGTGGTGAAAGCTATCGTTGAAAACGAAGAGGAGGAGGAGGAAGAGAGTCAACAACCTAAACGCAGAAGAAGGTACATCGCTCGTGAACGGGTCACCGCTAACGATTTGTTGGTAAGCGATTACTTCTCAGCTGAACCTAAGTATGATGAAAAAATGTTTAGGCGTCGTTTTCGTATGAGTAGAAACTTATTTTTAAGGATATCTAGAGATCTTGAGGAGAAGTATGTTTATTTTCAACAAAAACCCGATGTAACCGGGCAATTAGGATTTACTACGTGGCAAAAGGTCACGGCCGCACTTAGGCAGTTAGCTTACGGCAATAGTTCGGACATTATGGATGACTATTTAAAAATGTCTGCATGTGTAGCTAGAGAAAGTCTTCACAACTTTTGTTCGTGTATTCTAGAACTCTATAGGAAAAGATATTTGAGAAAGCCCTCGTTCAGTGACATGCAACAATTATTGGAACATCACGCAGATTATCATGGGCTACCCGGGATGCTAGGTAGTTTAGATTGTATGAAATGGGCTTGGGAACTTTGTCCTACCCAATGGCAAGGCGCTCACACGAGTGGATTTCACGGGAGTCCAGCCATCATGCTTGAAGCGGTTGCGTCCCAAGATCTTTGGATATGGCATGCGTTCTTCAGTATGCCAGGTTCACATAATGATATTACCATCATAAACCACTCGCCCCTTTTCAATGATCGAGTAAATGGTATAGGACCCAAAGGAACTTTCTTTGTAAACGGGGTTGAGTACGTGTATGGGTACTACCTAGTTGATGGGATTTACCCAGAGTGGGGGGTTTTTGTAAAATCATTCACAAAACACGGTACGACAGATCCAAAGAGATTAAAGTTTAACAGGGTACAGATGGCTGCACGTAAAGACGTCGAGCGAGCATTCGGTGTTTTGAAGAAAAGGTGGCGAATATTACAAATGCCTTGTCGACTATTGGACAAGGATCAGATTGGAAACGTGATGTACACATATATCATTCTTCACAACATGATTTTGGAGGATGAAGGTAGAGCGGTCGTTACCCACTATGATGACGATGATTCCCAACCAGGTAACGTAACAGACCAAGATAAAGCGGGTAATGAATTTTGGATCAAGTCAAGGGATATACATCACAACCTTCGATCTGATTTGGTGGAACATGTTTCAACGATTCCTGGGTTCGAAACCGACGAAGACGACGAAGAATGATTGTTTTTTATTTTAATAATTATTATGTTTGTTTATGTATTTAAAAAAAATATGTTTTTTTTATGTAGTTAATTAATTTAAATATATATTAAAAAAAATGGTGATGTGGCTAGGCCACGCCGGCCCAGCCACGCCCAACCCAAGCTCCACCATACCCCATTAAAACTTGGGTTTGGGTTATGAGAATTCAACATCCAGGTGTTAGCAATTGCCCCAATCCACGCCCAACCCAAGCCCCACCATACCCCGCAGTCTAAGTTGAATGTATTTATTTGTTCCATACATTTATTATATAATTGAATTCTTTTGTTTCACAGAATTGCACATATGGACTTTAGAAAGTTTTGGATACTGTGGCTCATGAGAAGATATTATTGCAATTGAATCAAAAAGGTTATTGGGCCATGGCATCACAAGAGCTGAAATTGAACAAGAGGTTTGGTGACGCTGGTTCACAGGTCTTGGGTCCATTAGGAGACAAAGAAAAGTTGGTGGATGATGGAATTAAAGGGGAATGACGACTATTTTAAAAAAAGAAAATTCGCATACAGTAGCCTTTTTGCTGATTGGAACGAAAATCAAGAAGGTGCAAAACAAGCATGAGCGCTTGGCTTTCCGTGGCTTTCCTCAGGAGAACCACTTAGGTTTTTACTTTTCTTAGTTTATAGTCATGTTTGGATGTGTTTTTGACCTTGACAAAGTTGTATGAATACAATGATGTGTTGGTTTCTTTAAATTATTTGCATGTGTTTTGAGTTCTTACTTTACAACTTGTTCGGTTGATGACAAAACCTAGTAGCTTGTTGGGTGACATAGAGTAGGTTGACTCACACTAGTAAATAGGGCTAATCAAACTATAAAAGATCTGATGACAAAGATCTATTTTTTATTACCATCTTAAATTAACCAACTTTCCAGCATCATGTCTATATGGTGGCCAAATAACTGAGTAAACTGAGTTTTGTAAATCTGATATCTTTTCTCTTAATTAGTTTAAAGTTTTCCTTCATATCAATCAAAACCCCCAAATTAAGATTAATAGTTAATTAATTAGATAATTTAGTTAAACGCTAACCACATATTCCTCGTGGATACGATACCCTACTTACGCTATCTACTTAGTTTAATTAGGTTTTTGCATGACCTTTTACGACAGTCATCAATGATGTAAATAACAAGCTTCATTGGGTGGCTTGGAATACAGTGACGCTACCAAAAGACGTTGGAGGGCTTGGTCTTAGTAAATTAGAATTTATTAATATTTCGCTTTTGGCAAAGTGGGGTTGGAGGGTAAATTCGGACAAGAACAAATTATGTGTTTGAGTGGTGGAAGCTATCCATAAAGCGAGATTGTGCTAGGAGTTTATTCCATCCAGAAGGTGTGGTGCAATATCGCTAATGTGCTCTCTAGAACTATTATTGGTGGGAGCCTTTTGAGGAAGTTTTTAAAAGTAAAGTTGGAAACGGGGAAGAAATCTCTTTTTGGCTGGACCCATGGATGTGTAATGATCCCCTTAAAAATAAATTCCCTGAGCTCTTCAAATTGGAAAGCGAGAAAAGATGCAAGGTGTCGGATCGGATTAACAACAATAATGATGGGCCGGTAGCTGAACCTGGTTATGTTTGGGCTTGGAACAGAAACATATTGGCTGGTGTTGAAGTCTAGGAGTTGATCGAACTATATAGCCTGATGTACGGCTTCAGTTTAGAGGACAACCGAGATGTTTGGGAATGGATAGGAGCAAACGATAAAATTTTCAGCGTGGGAGCGGTGAAGCGATTGTTAAATGAAGACAGAATTCAAAATAACCTTGGTATTCCGGAGACTTGTAAATGGTTGCCCGAGAAATGTAATATTTTTATTTGGAGGATGGCTATGAACAAAATTGCTACGGTGGAAGCTTTAACATGGAAATTCAGGATGCTAGATGCGCTTTATGTAGATATGGAGAAGACTCGGTGGCACATATTTTTTCCTCTTGTTATGTGGCTTCGGTGAATCAAATCAATAAGTGGTGCAAAATTCAGAATTTGTTCTCTTTTGGTTTTAAAGATATCTCGGAAATACATGAGTATGTGGGACTAAGAGATGATAAGAAGGAGGCTTTTAATGGGATCATGAGGATCGGATGTTGGTGCATTTGGAAGGCCAGAAACAGAGCTAGATTTAAAAATAAAGAAGTCAGAATCGGAGAATTATTATCATCATCATCATACTCAGTAAATCTCACCAAAAGCTAAGCTAAGGTAGTGTCTAAGGAGGGTAAGATGTAGACAGCCTTTCCTCTACCCCGTAAGAATAGAGAGGCTGCTTCCAGTAAGACCCCCGGCTCGATAGTAGTTTTGCATCAAGCCTTGGACATAAGGCACATAACACTCAGCAGCAAAAATCAGAGATATTATAAGTGAGATAAAAGCGATAGGTTTTTTATGGTCCAAAAATAGGACTAAGTTCAAAGAAATTTCTTGGCAGAACTGGTGTAAATTTGTAATTATGTAGTATTTTTTTGTTGTGTTGGGCCCCTCGGTTTGAGGTTGGTCGTGCTTCTTAATGAAACTTACCTTAAAAAAAAACCTATTTGTTACATGTGTAACATCTTTTTTCTGTCATAGATAAGAATAACTAGGATTGCGACCCGCCGCAATGCGGCGGGGATTCTTTAGTTATAACTAAGTGGATCTAGGACCCGCATGTTATGTTAAACCTGTCAAACGGTGAAAATAGACGATATGAAAACGTTCACCCACACACGCACGTTGCGTCGTGTTAACTCAAAAAATTTAGAACTAAACGTAAAAACGTTAAACCAAAGACACAACTGTGATGTGTTAAGTCAAAAGATTTAGAACCAAGCATAAAGCGAAAAATTTGCGAAAAATGGAAACTATAAATGACCAAAGTTGAAAGTAAAAAAGTTATAAGGATAGATTGCAAAAGATAAAAAGTTTTGGTTAAAAGTAAAAAAACAAATAGTTTTGGGTTAAAAGTAATTTATGAAATACTTTTGGACGAAAAGTAAAAAAAAACATTTTTTTTGAAACCCCCCAAAGCCAACGCTACGACAACAATATGCATAACCATTTTTTTTTTTTGAAAACCCCCAAAGCACACCCCGCGTTGCGGCGAGGCATAAAACGGTGTCAAATAGTACTAATGTCACACAACCGTCATCGATCACCAACACTGACTCGACCTAGGATATGCGTGTTGCGACGAACCTGTCAAACATGGAAAAATAGAGGTAAAAATGTTGAACCACTCATGCACATTGCGTCGTATTAACTCGAAAAATTTAGTACTATACGTAAAACAAAATTTTGCGAAAAATGAAAAGCATTTGCGAAGCTAACTTGCAAATAATGAAAAGTTTTGGGTTAAAGTTAAAAAAACAAATTATGTAGGGTTAAAATTGAAAAAGGTAAAAACCTTGGGTTTAAAAGAAAAAAATCAAGTTTTTTTTTTAAAAAAAACTCACAAAGCACAAGTTACAACTAATAATGCACAAAAAAACTTGCAAACTTATATATGAAATAATTTATGTGGGGAGCACAAGTATTCAGACGAGAAAACAAAAAGGTCTGCATATAAAATTATGTTATAAATTATATATAACTATAAAAAGCAATTTGGGTTATGTTCTTTCATTACTTAAGATTTGTACCATTTCACTTAAAGGTCGCGTCGGTTAAAAATTCTCTTTAACGGTGGCAATGAAAGATTGTGGATGTGGTAAAATCGTGTCGGTTCATAAACTGATTCGTCATTTATTAAAATAACATAGTGTATCGGTGTGTACCCTCTCATTTATTAAAATAACATGGGGAAGCGGTGTGTACCCCTTCATTGATCAAAGTCAACGTTGCAAACCGGATATGTTTTTTTTTTTTTTTTTTTTTTTTCCATTGATGATAATTTTTTCATCCACTTCATTTATTACTAGTTACAAACAAAAATTTCCATGATTATGATTGTTTCATTTAGTTCACAATTAGACCACTTCCACGTTTTTTAGGGTTCTTTGTTTGACTTCTTTTTTAGGCGTTTACGATTGAAGGTGATTTTTTATGTCATTTTGGACAATGATGTTCGTTGATTCATGGCGAGGCAGCTTTATTAAGTTGCAGCCATGAGTGTTGAGCCTAGAAAACGTGTCCAAATTTTGAATACTTAGGTTGTATTGAGGATTCTGAACTGTTGTTGTTACGGCTGTTGGCTTAGCGTTTGCTATATACATTATACTATCCAAAAAACCAAAGTTAGTAGAGTGTGATGGAATTCTAATCATTTTGTTGCTGGTTTGCTATTTTGGTTCTTCATTAAAATAAAACTTTTGGGGCAACCATGAGTTTGATATTATATGTTGGTGTGATTTGTCGTTGGTGTTTTAATCAAACGGCTCTAGTCCTTCATGTTTTAATTTTGGGTTGCTTTGGTCTCTCACGTATGGTTTACTTAGACCACTTACATGCCTCTTAAATCATCCCTTATGCTGGTTTGCAAAGGATGCAACTTTGTTGCTGTTTTGCTAGTATGTTGTTTTTTGTTCTTTACTTCATTCTAATGGCACTAAAAAACTCTTGGCGTGGCAGCTTTGAATATTGCGTGTAACTATGAGTCTCAACCTTTATATAATAATTTTTGTTGGAAACACCACCATTACTTTAGTTTTTAAGATTGTACACAACTTATTATGGGCAACAATAAATTTTTTCTAATCCTAAGCACCACGATTTCTTTAGTTTTTAAGGCTATAAGGTATGGTGATTGTCCTCCCTTGGAGGATGGTCCGCCACGTAAGCGCCACGTAGAATGGGCATGAGGATGGGGCAAAGAGGATGGAGGTAAGGAAATGGAGGATGATCCAAAATATATATTATATATTGTATGTATATATATGTTTATGAGGTAGTTTTGTCCTCACATGGACCGTCCCCATCGGCAAGAAGAAGACGTTCACGACGAGACGGAGGGGGGCGAGCTGGATGGTGGAACGGCACCGGAGCTGGACGGCGGAGGACAAACCTCCATACCGTCCAGCCTAAGGGTGGAGGGTATGGTTCAATCACTTAGGGTGTTTGCGTTATTCTCTAGCCAATAATATCATGTCATGTCATGTCCCAATTTCACTCCCCATTTTGCACTCAATCACTGGCAATGATTCAAACACATGGAGAGTAATAAAGAATTGAGTAAAATGCAATTTGCGTCCCTGTGGTATGTCCCAAACATCAGGTTGAGCCCCTAAAAACAATTTTTTGCATTCTGAGTCGCTGTGGTATTCATTTCATAACACTATGAGTCCTTCTGTCAAGATTCCGTCTGTTTGACCGTTTGACTATTGCTAAATGTCCAATATACCCTTAATGACCTTATACATATAATCCCTTACCTGTAGTTGTCAAACTGATTCATAAGAACACTGAGCTCATACGAACCCTAACCCCAATTCCCAAATTGATCGATCCAGTGTTAAACGATTGTGAAGATGTCTCAAAAATCAGCTTCAAGCTCCAACAAGAAATCAGCTGGCGGGGAAGCTTCTCAATTCCTGTGTTCTTGTGGTGCACCTACTTGGTACAAGGTATCAAAGACGGAAGCTAACCCAAATCGACGTTTCTTATGCTGTGTAAGTTAAAATTCTATAAGAAAGATTGAAGTTAATTATATTGCAACATTTCCTGATTGATGTGTTTTTACAGAAGAAAGATTGTGGATTTATAAGGTGGGCTGATACACCTTCATCTCCACCTTCAAATTCATGATCTGCTTGTGAGAATGTAATACCCGCATTGTTAAGGAGCATGGAAAAGAAAGATGATTTGGCAATGAAGAAAGCTAACGAAGTGATGTTTTTGAAAATGTGTTTATTGTTTAGTTGGTTAATGATTGTGGTTGTTTATGTGTATTTTTAGTTAGTTTATTGTAAGACTCTGTTAATGTAATGAATGAACATTGAACAAGTTTTGGTTAGTATCACTTTAATGCTGTGAATGTTGCCGTTGATGTGTAGAACGACGAATTGGTTGAGGAAGTGGCTGACAATGAGGAGGACTTTGTTCCGTCTGTGCTGAAGGAGGAGTGGTTTGATGACTATGATGCTGTGATAGAAGTCTTGGAAGCAGAGTATGAAGCGTCTCTTCCAGATCCAGCAGCGGACTACGACTCAGAAGAGTTGGAAAGGGATAGGTGGGAATGTGCAGTTCAACCACCGGAGGATGATTGGTACCATGATCCGTACCCGGGGGAGCATTCTTCTGACTCCGAATGGTCAAATGATGATGCACATTGGAAGTAGATTGTTAGGATGCTCATTGGAAGTAGATTGTTAGGTTTTTAAATGTTTGTTTTGGATGAGACTCGGCATGTGTTTGATACGTTTAATGAAATTTAGTTGTGGTTGACACTCAATGTGTATGCTACATAAACTGCATTTGAACTGCATTACAGACACTCAATGTGCATAAACTGCAGTTGATCTGCATAACATAAATTGTACTGCATAACATAAACTGCAGTTACCAAGATCAGCATAACATAAAGTGTATTACAAACTGCATACTAGACTGCATAGTTGAACTACATAAACTGCATACAAACTGCAAACATAAACTGCATACAAATTGCAAACATAAACTGCATACTAACTAAGCTTCACTCAACTTGGTGCACCTTCTGATACAGTTTGAGATTCTTGAACATTCTCCCCTCCCTGACCCTTGCATGTCCTACTGTTGTGTCCCAAGGTTCCACACTTGCTGCACTTCTTCCTGGTTATGTTTTCTTCACCTGCAACAACTTGATCCTCACTTGGTGCATGTTCAACATTCTCCCCTCCCTACCCCTTGCATGTCCTACTGTTGTGTCCCAAATTTCCACACTTGCTGCACTTGGTTGTATTGCCCTTCCTGGTCATTTTTCCCTCACTATTAAAATGAGCTTCAACTTCAGCCTCACCAACTGATTTCTTTCTCTTCTTTTGTGGCCTCCCAACCTGCTTATGGTGTTTGGGAGGCAGAAGTTTGGTGGGACATTGTGAGGGGATCCAATTCTCAGGCCCGGGAATTGGATTAATCACATTCTCATAAACCTTCTTCCATGTGGATAACCAATACACTTCATCAACCAATTCTTCGGGCACCCCTATCCTAATATCATTCCTGGCCATATCATTGATAGCAGCCACTGCATGTTTACATGGCATGCTAGTTAAATCCCACTTTCTGCAGGTGCATGTTCTATCCTTCATATTAACAACACACTGGGATCTTGAGCTATTCACCTACACAAAATCAGTATCCAACAGTCAAACATTGAGTTACTTACCTAGTAAAGATTCTTGTTTGGTCAATGTGCAATATACATACCTGGTACTGTACTGCATCCACCATTAAAACATTGAGTTGTGAGGCTTCTTCTTTGATCTTATTAAACACTTCTTGAGCATGAGGAGTTAATGGACCATGAGCTTTCGCTTGAATCTTCTTTACATTCACAATTCTTTTGGTCATGTACACTCTTATGAACTCTAAACATGTGATTACAGGTTTGTCTCTAGCTCCTATTAACTGCCTATTGAAGACTTCACATATATTATTCAACAATATGTCACATTTGGCCCTACCTGAAAAGTGTGCTTTTGACCAACTGCTTGCTGGGATAGTTAATAGCTTCTCATGGAAACCAGGCTCTGCAATCTTAATTTCTTCCATTGACTTTTCAAAATATGGAATTGATGTCTTGCCTGCTACTCCATACAACAAGTTTTTGTACACATCACCTGGCCAATCCTTCTTCAGATTCTGGTGGATATGTCTTAAACAGAACCAGTGTTCAGAGTCTGGGAACACTTTGGATAATGCAGGCAGTAGTCCCTGCCTCAGACAATGTAAGTTAGATATGATAAAATGCCATAAACATTTAAATGATAAAATGCCATACCTTTTGCCTGTCTGAGATGAAAGTGAAGTTGGTTCTGTCTGCTTGATTCTAGACTCTCCTATTTCAACATACAAATCTACTAACTTGCATCCTTTTCTAACTTGGTCATACACATAATCTAACTCATCATCATCACTAATGTGTCTAAGACCAAAATCCAAACACACATTAGGATCTTTAACAAAATAATTGAACACATCATCTGTTATGTAACCCATATCTATCAGCATTTCACGAAGAACACCAACACTTAAGTTTTCAAAATCAACCCAGTCAATGTAACTAACCTTACCGTTGACATACTCCCTTCCTGGATAATCAGTAAACTCACCTCCATGGTTAATCTTTAGAGAAAATAGTCTGGGTTCATTCCCTGTTAACACAAATGTTCAACACATCACATAATATTCAACTTACCCAAAACAAACTATACCCCTGAGGAAGAAGACACAATCAACGTACCATATATATCTTCAGGGTCGTAGTATTCACCTTGAGGACGAATTCGCCATGTGAACTCCATCGATTTGGGTTTCTTTCTTGCTCAACTGTCTTCGTCTTTTGGCGGGAGGAAATTAGGGCATAATAGTGATTTTTGGGGTTTTAGAAAGGAATTAAATCAAAAAGACGGTCTTACCCCTGGCTCAAACGGTCAAACAGACGGCAGCTTGACAGAAGGACTCATAGTGTTATGAAATGAATACCACAGGGACTCAGAATGCAAAAAAATGTTTTTAGGGGCTCAACTTGATTTTTGGGACATACCACAGGGACGCAAATTGCATTTTACTCTAAAGAATTAAAAAAAAAATTGTGATTGGTTGAAAGGGGTTGGAACCCACCATTAAACCTCATCTCTCCTCCTTCCCTACTCTTCCCGCATCGGTGAGTATACATCAGCGACAAGTTAAGCAGAATACTTAGTTCTAATTGTATTTTAATTACTGTTTCTAAGACTATCGGCCGATTTACCCAAAGATCACCCGAACCCGCAAAGATACGAATAATCAACACAAATTCATTATGTGAAAGACATCCACCAAAATTTATGTGAAACAGCAAATAATCAACAATCAAATCTAAATACGCATACGCACCAAATTAAAGGTTCTAGAATTCTTTACTTTCAAAGATCAATCCATAACCAAGCAACAGAAAACCGTTAAAAATCCAAACTTCATTAAACTATCATCTAACCTAGGTAGTAACAAAGGTTTTAGCCTAAAAACATGATGTCTAAAATCAAAACAATAAGTTCAAAACAAGAATCCATCATTAAAGTATCGAAAGCAAGAAAATAATGAAAACCGGGAGATAAGACCCGAATAATCTTCTTTCCTGTGCTCCAAGCTTCAACCGGATGATTCTTGCACGCTAAAACGCTCCGAAAATCGTAAATTCTGCTCTGAAAATTGCCTAGGGTTTCTTGAGTTCGTAACTTGTGTTTTTTGAATGATGAATAATGATTTTTATATCAAACCCTAGTCAACAACGATGAAAAGTCGCCATATCACCCCGTCGTGTCGCGTGATGGGTATGTTGCCTCAACGCCGCGTGACGCGACGCCTCAAAATGCTGGAAATTATTATTTTAATGGTGCGGTACGCGACGGTGGTGATGGGTAGCCGTGGAGCGACGAGAGCATCTGTTTTTCACAGAAAGATCCGTCTTTGATCAGCTTCAGCATTCCAAACTCTCAAAACTTATTCTAACTCCCAAACTTAGCTCATTCCCCATCGTTTTGCAACATTTTTAGCATTAACGACCTGTAAAACGAAATCTAATCAAAGTGACGAAATTCTAACTAAAAGTAAACTAACGAATACGAAAAATGTACAAACTTTACACGAATAAGAGATGTATTTTGCAATACATCAAACATCCCCACACTTACACTTTTTTCGTCATCGAAAAAGAATTATGCAATGGAATCAGAGATGTTTAATTACTCGGGTCAAAAGCTATTTTTATTTTGTTAAAATCAAAGCTTGCGTTAGCCATGATTGCGAATATCAAAACCAAGAGAATTTAAAATCATTTTTTTTTCATTTTCCAGCATTTTTCTTTCTTATCATTTTTTTCTTTTCTTTTAATGAGCGTAGACGTTGCTTCACCTAACCCAGAGGCATTCCGGCTATAGAGTCGTTATCCCCAACTCGGATTACATAGGCTTCAGTACTTTTTATTTTTTTTCAATTTCGATTTCACACATCCTAGAGGCATTCCGGTTGTAAAGTCACTATCCCCAATCAAGATTGCATAGGCCTGCGCTACTTTCATTCAGTTTCTAGCTCATTTTTTTTTTCTATTTTTCCCTTTTTTCTTTTTCATGATTAGAAATTCTAACGGTTTTAACTTATAACGGCATTCTTTATACTCTTATTGGCGGTTTCAATTTCTCATATTTCCCAGATGAAAAACCCACTAGTAGACCGACAATTAAGGTATATTAACTCAAAGGGACCTAAAACCAAACCCGGGCCTATTCACATATCCCTAACTAGACACAAGCTCGATTTATTTAATCTCTTATTATTATTATTATTTGAACCCGAGCAAAAACTCATCTTTTCTATCATTTTCCGTATTAATTTTCAAACTTCTTTATTCGAAAGACATTTTCTAATTTTTTCAATTTTTTTGGATTTTTAAATTTTTTTTATTTTTTTTTATTTTTCAAATTTATGACTCGATTATTTACATGTATCCCAACCACACACTTAAAGATTGCATTGTCTCTAATGCAAGAACGAAAATACGACTCAAAACTACCTAAGAATAAAAACGAAAAAAAAATAAATAAATAAAAGAATACAAGGGAAACGACTTAGCTGAATATGTGAGACTGTCAAAGTGCCAGTCGTTTCCACATAAGCCCTCCAATTCGAAACGCGCTCAGCAAACAACTCCTAATCTCGGACACGCGAACGAAAGCGGCATAAACATCAACCTATCAACATCATCAACAAACTACCAAAAGATCATAATATATATCATAAAAAGTATCAGTTTCAAACACAAACCAAACCACCCTGCCCAACCAACCTGTTCAACGTATTTAAGTATAAGTACAAGCCAAAATATGAGGATAAAAAACAGCATAAAAACAAAAACAAAAGATATCAAATCAGCTCCAGCTGCATCCTCATCATCCCCACACTAATCATCATGCTCGCTCGCAGTCTCCTCACTGCTATCCTCTCGTCCACCTGCTCCAGAACCACCCTCTCCAAACACATGAAACGGGGGAACCGGATCAAACCTCTCTCCAGCACCAGCCGAGCTACCCTGCTCTCTCGGCTCTCGGCTGAAAGAAGTCTGGAATCCCCATGTTATGCCTGCTCATGATAAACTGAAGAGCCTCCTCCTGTCTCTCCTGCCCTGTCTGAATGAGGTGCTCTAACCTATCGAATCTCTGCTCCACATAGCCAGAGAACTACTCTAAAGTAAGCTGCTCAGGTGGTGGCTGCCTACGCAGGTACTGTGGCGCTAGCCGCTCATGTCGATATGGTGGTCGCTGATGGCGAGTAGGGTCAATATGCATCATAACATCCTCAGCTGGATGTCCCTCTGGCGGCTGCACCTGCGGGCCCTGCCTAATCGGCTCCCAGCCGTAAGGCTCAATATACGATACAATCCCAGCCTGCTGGAACTCCTTAATACCAAACGTCATCGTCTTTGGCCCCACATGTAGAAATCAGGGGATATACTTGTCAAACACCCCCAAATTCAATGCAATACGAGTGATATATGGGCCCATATCCAACGCAGCTCTGTGACCACCTCGGCGCCCCCTGCTGAATGAATCCGCCAACACTGTAGCTAAATTCATCTCCCGATTCTCCACCCGACACATAAGAATGAACAACTCAATCTAGTTCGCTTTATTCTCACCTGATTTCCGCCCCACCAATGTAGTCAACAATATCTTCAAAACATACCGATACACTGGATTATGAACCGAAGTAATCAGGTTTGTAACTGCAAATGGGTGGTCGGAAATCGTCCTCCAGAAACGACGTAGCTCAGCCCCTCCAACACTGTGCTCCCTGTCAGTAGTGTACGCCCCTCTCAGACTAGTCACAAACCCAGGCTGCTTCACCTCTTTCTCCGTATAGAAACCCGATATAATCGCAAACCTCGCCATGTTCATCTCGCACACTTCCCTCCCAAGACTAAAAGACACAGCTTTGTCATTATCAAACTTCCCTTCTTTATGTTTCAACATGCTGTGAAACTCCAACACTAACTCCTCATACTGCTCTAAACCACAATCTAGCATCTCAGTCAACTTTGGATCCAGGAGATCCGACACCTCCTGCCTAGAGCCTATCTCATCCAGCCAAATCCAATCTATCCCCCTGTGCTGAAATAGGTCTGTATCCTTCAACTTATCGTATTTATCCCATTCATGTGTACCTAACTCGAACTGAAGTATCGGGTGGTCAAGTCTATTAACTTTACTTGTTGGAATCCATTCGTGAGCCCTTTGGTATACTATTTTTCTCAGCCTCGGATCGTTAGCACCTATTTGTAAAATCGGAGTCTCCTGTTGTAACACCTCGAAAATTCATGTCCTATAATGTGTTGACACGTGTCATAAGTTTGAACGTGTGAAAGGATACTCTAGAGGGACTAAAGTTGACAAACATGAAAAGTATATGAATATACGGGTTCAAAATGTCAACAGTGAAAAAATACACTTTACAGTAACCCTACATGATGCTCGTACCTTCAAACGAATAAATCATGGATCATACGAAGCTAAATATGAAAGAAAGTGAGAGATTACAAACCACAGGGGTTAAATGTGTCAACATGTTTAAGTTATACCTCTGAGTGACCTTTTAGCAAACCCGAAGCTTTGTAACGATTAATTATGCTCACTAGAATGCACGATATAAATTTCATAAAGTTCCGTTATCGTATGAGAAAGTTATGATCAAATTCGTATACAAGGGGTTAAAAGCGTCAACGATGAAGTTTATGGCTTCTCAGGTGAAAACAAAGCAAACCGAGGACTTAACAAAATGGGTATAAGTCTTGAAGCCCTTCTAAGCCAATTTCAGGGACTCATAATGCAAGATATAATGTCGAAACAATGTTATAAAGGACCAAGGACCAAAACCAAAGAAATCAAAAGATTGGATTTGATCAGAAGGGGCATCGTGTCACGCGAGGCACCCTATGGGGGGCTACGCGTGGCGCGAGGGGCCCTCTGATCCGCAAACTTTGGGCGGATGTTGCTAGGTGTCTGCTATGAGCATTATAACCGACTTATAATCGATTTTCCTCATCTTGGACGACCCCTAAACAACCCCTAGGCCTTTAGGGACATCTATGGATGATCCATGGCCATTGCTAGCATGATTTGTCAATGATCTAAGGTGATTGAAGCACTATAAAAGGGCCTTGTGTTGCAACTTTGTAACCACACCTTCCATCTGCATTTCTGATCATTTCTGGAGCTCCAAAGCAGACTCAAGTGATCACAAATCGTGCATAGGACTTCTGTAAGTATGCTTAACCTTTCTTAGTTGAGTTTTTACTTAGTTTTAGCTTAAAAGTCAAACCGTCGTAATTACCGTTTGACTTAGCGATTAATCATTAATGGTCCAGTGATTAGTCAAATTAAAGGTAGTTATAAGTTGGTAATTATGTGGGCATTAAACCCTTAAAAGGGCACCCTCTGATTCCCACTCTAACTAGGTCAAATGTCGGGTCAAACTTGTTATTAAAAAGTCAACAGGGTGCTTAATTTCAAATTAATACATAATTAGCAATGTAGGACCCATACAACCTGTTTGATCATTAACATAACTTGGTAATTAGTGTAAGAACATGTCTAAACATGTTCAACCTGACAATTTTCTGTAGAGACCCGGTTTGGAACCGAAAGTCGCATAATTTGAATCTTGCTTTGACTTTTGAGTTCTGACCCGTTTAAGCATGTTTTAGAAATGCCTTAGAGCTTTAATTGGACTAGGTTACATGCTAGTATAACCCTCTGTGATTATACACCTTGGTTCATTTGTTAACCAATTAATATGCATGATTCCGTTAATTGCCTATATGTTGACCATTATACCCTTTTCACCATAAAACGTGATTTTTTAAAATGTAAAAGAGTAAAAACCTTAGTTACTGATATATAAACTTTTACCCAAAATTTGACATCAGTTTGAGGTGTAGATTGAGAGTTATGCTCATTAGCGTAATTAGAAAGCTTTTTAGCGATTTAACGGCATAATTAGCATATAGCCTATTTAAACCTACTTTTTGTTATCAAACTTCTTACCCACTGATGTAATATATTATTTTGGGATTTTTGAAGATTTTTAATTAATTTTAGGCTGAGCATAACTTAGAGTCACAAGCATGATTCGGTAAATGTAGGTTTTGCCCTTTTGGGCTATAAAAAGAGTTTTACATATCTCTTGACCCCAAACCTTTTGCTACTGATCTTATATAGTAAATAAATTATTTTAAACCTTCTGGAATAATAAAAATATCAGCTTTGTATGTAGAACCCGGAAACGGCTCCTAATCGCCTTTTTAAGCGTTTTTAACGCATAGTATGTACTAAAACTATTTTAAACATACAAGGGTTGATACCTACTGATATTTTAGGTAAATTATAATATTTTAACAGTAAGCAAAACTTGTTTAACTCAGACTTCAGTTTTGAGCTTTTCGGCTTATGTGAAATTACCAAAATGCCCCTACGGTACATAGTTCGGTTATAATTTATAAATTTCACATATATGCAATACCCTACTGTTATAACTTAGTAAATTAAGTATTTTTTCTGATTATATCAGACCTGTAACTCAGGATACTACTTAAACTCTTTTATAACCTTGTAAATGACCAAACTACCCCTACGGGGCATAGTTTGTGTTTAAATTCGTTTCGGGCATAATAAAAGATATCTTACTGATGTCACAACATATTTGAGGCATATTAACTTAGGAAACCTGTAAATGACTCTCATGATTACCCGTTACGCCTCTTACGCGTTCGGTTCGGCTTATGTAACTAGTTTACATAAATTAGCCGAAACGGGTCAAACCTTATCGGTTTCATCTCAAAATCCAGAATGTGTTTAGATTACCCATATAAGACAAGTCTTTAAAATTTTCGGGTCTAAATCACATTCTATTCCGGTCTTCGCTTAATCATGCGTACGAACCGTATCATTCCTTAAAACTAATCGGTCTAAGCTTAAGCTTAACTAAAGACCGTTAGGATTCTAATAGGTTATTATAAACCTTTGTTCCAGAATAGGAGAACCAGTAAAAGCTACCCGCATTTGCTAATTGTGAATTATACTTGCAAAGGTAAATACTTTTAACTTATTTTCCCTTATACGGGCTTGGGGTACGGTATATAAAATACCGCTTGATCGGGCATTCGACCTTAATCGATTGGTGGTTAAGTATTATCGAGATGACCCGTTTAAATTGTTTTGTTTGCTTAAAGCCTTTGGGAGGTTAATGACCATGTCCCGGATATCCTTGGCATCATTTTACGAAATGGCCACGACCTAAGCGCGGGGTGTAGGCGTACACCCGTCAGTGCCAAAATAAATAATGTGGTGTGTCTATTGATCTTTAACCCGGCACGAACCGGGCTACTGAACGCATAAGGAACATGTAATTCTTTTACAAGTTTATCTATTTAAATAATTATCCCAAGTTATAAAAAGTTTGTGCCACGTGCATTCAAATCAATTTTAACCATTTTTAAAATGAGTCAGTTAAATTGTATTTACCAGTGTAAACTGACGTATTTTCTCAAAAAGATTAAGTGCATGTACTACTCGTAATTGGCTGGCTACTCCTAGCATCAATAAAGAGTCTCGCAAGCTTAAGATGCCTAAAGTCTGTTGAACTACTGTTTCCATTTTATTTTGATACGTCTGTGGATTAATTTCAACTGTTGTGATACTTGATATTACATTTATATTCGGTTGAAATATATCATTCAATTGCTTCCGCTGTGCATTTAAATATTGTGTTGTTTGACTGTAATGTTGCCAACCACGTCACGATACTCCCCCACCGGGCCCACCGGTCAAACGTGGAAATATCGGGGTGTGACAGGTTGGTATCAGAGCCAACGCTGAGTGAATTAAACACTAGCCTTTTGTGTTTAAATCTCAGTTACACAATTTCACATTTCAAAATTTTCGAGTCTAGACAAAGAACATAGGAACAATCCAAATTTGTTTCGATTTATTTTTAACTTTGTCTTTTATTTTATATATTCTTGTTGTTATCTTATGTTATATTGACAGGTCTAAATATGCCACCAAGATTTTTCAGACGAAGAGGACGAGGCAAGGGGCCAATCACCGCCCCCAATGATCACGAAGCCGAGCCTTCGCACAGGCGAGCTCCTTCCACCGCTGCAGGTGCCGATCCTCGAGAGAACTGGAGGACCAATGTGGAGCCCGCTAGACGGTCTGTTTCACATAGTTCAACGCCTCCTTTCCGTAACTCCTATGGGCCACAGTCGGAAAACGAGCCCAATTACCCACAACCTTCTTACATACCCCTACAGTGATCCCTATCGCACCATTCCTTTGGAGACCCCACTCCCGTCTTTCAGGGCCGGTTTAACCCGGCGAACTACATACAAGAACCCGTGGGTTTTAACCCATTGGGACCGGAGGATCATTTTTCCGATGATAACGCCATGGATATGGACGAGGACACGGATCCCGTCGAGCCTTCATCAGGGACTCCCAACCATCCCATTGAGATTTCGGATGGCTCATCTTTTCACGGATCACCCTACGGTGGTCCAGACAGTTTTTAGGCAAGGTTCAACCAGCACGAATGGTACTTTACACCTTCTCACCATTCATCGCCCCACCAGCAGCAACAGCAGCAGCAAGATCCCTCTGGGGATTCACGTTTTGTGGCAGTCACGCCACCGCCTCCACCGCCGCCAGTTCATCAAGCACCTCCAGAACCGCCGAGGCGTAGGAGGACAGGCGCGCGAATGTCCGCGCGTGGAGGGGATTTTCATTTCAGCACCCCTCATCACTCAAGTGGCAGTCATTATCCGCCACTACATGAAGACCCGCAAATGGGTGGGCCTTCAAACCCAGTTGCACCGCAACCACCACCGATGGGTTTTGATAACCCGATTCCTGCCTACACTGGTTCAATGGCGTACAATCCGTTTGAGCAGCCGGCCCACACCAACTATGGTTACGCTGAAGCCGACCCATACTTGGTAGCGGCCAACTATAACGCCCTTCACCCGGAAGGACCGTATGGAGCTCCTTGGGGAGTAGGGTACCCAACTCATGGGTACCAAATACCTACTAGACCTATAATTCGGCAACAATCGCAGCCACCACGGTTTTCCCCACCCGAACGGGAAGAAATTCTTCAAAGATTGGACCAAGTCGAGCGAGACTTTCACAGAGATCGCAGGGAGCGACAAAGTTTCTTCCAGGGATTGACAAGTTTAATAAAAGGGAAGAGCAAGAAGGACCATTGAATCCTTCAACTGTTGGTTGTACTTTCCTTGTTTCAGTTGAACCCCTGCGTGGGCCTGTCTTATTGTTTTAACCCCTGTGTGGGTATGTTTGCTTATTAAGCCACTGTGTGGGCAAGTCTTTGTTTAAACCCCTGCGAGGGTATGTTGTTTGTTAAGTCCCTGCGTGGACTAGTATTTCAGTGTGACCCCTGCGTGGGTAAGTTGTTTATGTAAAAGTCCCGTTTAGGGCAAAGCGTACTTTTATGATTATTGGAATATTAAGTTTATAAATTTCATTTTTGCCATTATACGCATAAATATATTACATGAAATAAATAAATAAAAATTATTCCTTTTAAAAATATATCTGCCTATTTAAATGTTAATTAAGAATCTTAAAGGTATAACCTAGCTTAAATGTCATTAAAAGACTTGGCCAAGATGGTAAGACCTGTTTAAAAGATTCGGATCCTTGTTAACATCTGAAAACATGTTAACACTCCTGGCAGACGTGATTCGTTAAAATCACACACGTCATTCTTATATAAGGATTCTTCAAAAGATTCCTAACCCAACTTAATGATCTATGAATCATGGGTTTAAATCATCAATTAAGATGATCATATTTTGACCATACATTGGTAATATAACGCCTACGGGCCCTTCTCATTTCCATATGAGACAAAAGACAGTGGTAGCTATGACTCCCTGTCAGAAAAAGGTAATGAACTATGTTCAAACCTTCATGCCTTGATTCTCTGAAATCATAGCTTATGATTTAAAAATGTCCTTGTGACTAGGCCTTTTGTGCTACTAATAAAACTGTTATTGTTTTATAATTAGGATAAATTATAATAAAAATCCTAAATAAATATGATTAACAAATTAACCAAATCTGGTCTCTGTTTACCGTGGTTAATGAATTGCCATAAAAGACAATTCTATAATAAACTCCCAAATAAACTATTGTCATTTGTCTTATGTAACAGTTCAAATTAAAATGGCTGACTCGGACGAAATTAATAGTCACCCAATGGAGAATAATGATAACGCCCGAATTAATATAACGGGTGCTGAATTGAAAGCGTTAGTAGACGACGCTGTTACAAAAGCCTTAGAACGGCAGTATGAAGAATATAGCGGGACTCGAAGTAGAACGCTATCTACACCGCATTCAAAGCCACCCTCCAAGAAGGATGAACCCAAGAAAGGAGATGACGATCGTCACTCCTCAATTCATCATAGTGATCCATCTCAAAAGATCATGCTGAATCAAGGACCCCGTGATAAGGGTTGCTCCTACAAATACTTTGTTTCATGTAAACCCAGGGACTTCACTGGGGAAAAAGGGGCCATAGACTGCATGACGTGGCTAGATGAGATGGATACCGTGGTTGATATCAGCGGGTGAGCTGAGAGGGATGTGGTAAAGTTTGTGTCTCAATCATTCAAAGGTGAGGCCTTAGCCTGGTGGAGATCATTGATTCAAGCCACTGGGAAGATCCCATTATACAACATGTCATGGGAACAATTCGTTGCCCTCATCAGGGAGAACTACTGCCCTCAACATGAGGTTGAAAAGATTGAGTCTGACTTCTTATCGTTGGTTATGAAGAACCTCGACTGTCAAGCTTACCTTACGAGCTTCAACACATTGTCAAGATTGGTTCCGTACCTGGTGACCCCGGAACCCAAACGCATAGCTCGTTTCATTGGGGGTTTAGCCCCAGAGATAAAGGCAAGCGTGAAGGCCTCTCGGCCAACTACTTTCAGATCTGTAACTGATATATCTTTGTCCCTCACATTGGACGCAGTCAGACAGAGATCGCTGAGGAACACAGATGCAGAGAAAAGGAAACGTGAAGATGACAATTCATGAAGGTCAAACAAGAAGCACCGAGGGAGCAATGACCACAAGAAAGGGTTTGAGTCTAAGAAAGATGGGCATCAATCTGGTGATAAGCCCAAGTGCAAAGTCTGCAAGAAACAGCACTTCGGGAAGTGCAGGTTTGAATCGAACTAGCAGACTCAGTCAAGAACTTTTGCATGTGGTATATGCAAGTCCAAGGAACACAAGACCTTGGATTGCAAGAAGCTGAAAGATGCAACGTGCTACAGTTGCAACGAAAAGGGGCACATTAAGACAAATTGCCTGAAATATGCAAAGAAAGCCGATGAAGGAAAGAAGACCAATGCTAGGGTCTTCAGGATGGATGCAAAGGAAGCGGTTCAAGACGACAATGTGATTACAGGTACTTTCCTTGTAAATGATGTCTATGCAAGAGTACTTTTTGATTCAGGCGCTGATAAGTCTTTCGTAGATAATAAATTTTGCAAACTGCTGAATTTGCCTGTTAAAACCTTAAGTGTGAAGTATGAGGTGGAATTAGCATATGGCACCTTAGAAACCGCCTCAACCATATTAGATGGATGTTTCATATCCATTAAGAACCACTCTTTTCCTCTGTCCCTACTTCCCTTGAAGTTAGCCGGTTTCGACATCGTTCTAGGCATGGAGTGGTTATCTCATAACCAGGCCCAGATTGTCTGCAATAAGAAGCAAGTGGTGATCAAGACTTCGTCTGGTGAACCACTTACCATTCAGGGAGATACTCGGTATGGACTGCCTGAGCAAGTGACTATGCTCAAGGCCTCTAAGTGTTTGAAGAAGGGTTGTGTCATCTATATGGCACAAGTGACTATTGACGAGCTGAAGCCCAAGATTGAAGAAATCCCTGTCATTTCTGAATACCTAGAAGTTTTTCCTGAAGAACTACCTGGTTTACCACCAGATAGGCAAGTGGAATTCAGAATTGACATCATCCCTTGCGCAGCACCTGTTACTAGAGCGCCTTATAGGTTAGCACCAACAGAGATGAAGGAATTGAGGGCACAACTAGATAAATTACTAGCCAAGGGTTTCATTAGACCTAGTTCGTCTCCTTAAGGAGCGCCAATCTTGTTTGTCAAGAAGAAGGATGGATCGATGCGTCTGTGCATCGATTACCGTGAGCTTAATAAAGTCACAGTCAAGAATAGGTATCCATTGCCCAGGATCGACGATTTGTTCGATCAACTTCAAGGGGCAAGTTACTTCTCCAAGATCGATTTGAGGTCAGGCTATCATCAATTGAAGGTTAAAGATGAAGATGTTCACAAGACTGCATTTAGGACTCGTTATGGTCATTACGAGTTCCTAGTGATGCCTTTTGGGCTCACTAATGCACCTGCCGCATTCATGGATCTCATGAATCGCGTCTGCAAGCCCTACTTGGACAAATTTGTCATCGTCTTCATTGACGACATCCTCATCTACTCGAAGAACCAAGCTGACCATGAGAAGCACCTTCGATGTATTCTGGAATTACTTCAACAGGAGAAGCTCTATACCAAGTTTTCAAAGTGTGAATTCTGGCTACGTGAAGTCCAATTCCTTGGACATGTTGTTAGCGAGCGTGGTATCCAAGTGGATCCCGCTAAGGTTGAAGCCGTCATGAATTGGCGGGAGCCAAAGACTCCCACAGAAATTCACAGTTTCTTGGGATTGGCAGGTTACTACAAGCGTTTCATTGAAAAATTTTCAAGGATTGTTGCACCCCTAACTTCATTGACTCGTAAGAAAGTAAAGTTTGATTGGGGTCCTAAGCAGCAAGAATCCTTCGATATTCTCAAGCAGAAGTTGAGAAATGCTCCTGTGTTGACATTGCCTGATGGAATCGAAGAATTTGTAGTTTAATGTGATGCATCACACACCGGGATGGGGTGTGTGCTTATGCAGAAGGGCAAAGTTATTGCCTATGCTTCACGACAGTTAAAGGTGTATGAAAAGAATTACACCACCCATGACTTGGAGTTGGGTGCCGTTGTGTTTGCACTGAAGCTTTGGAGGCACTATCTATATGGTGTCAAGTGTGTGATCTATTCTGATCACAAGAGCCTCCAGCACCTGTTTAACCAAAAGGATTTAAACATGAGGCAGCGCCGATGGATGGAGACGTTAAATGATTATGATTGTGAAATCCGATACCATTCGGGCAAGGCAAATGTGGTTGTTGATGCCTTAAGCAGGAAGGAAAGAGTGAAGCCAATTAGAATCAATGCCAAGAGCATTGAAATAAAGAACAGTTTGAATGAAAGGTTGTTAGCTGCACAGAAGGAAGCTGTGTTAGAAGCTAACTACCCTAACGAAAAGCTTGGGGTAACCGAAGAACAGTTATCTCAAGGCAAGGACAGGATTCTGAGATTAAATGGAAGGATATGGGTTCCAGTTTATGGAGGACTTCGGGATATTATCCTCCAGGAAGCCCGCAGCTCTAAATATTCCGTTCATCCTGGAGCTGATAAGATGTACCAGGATCTAAGGGCAAACTATTGGTGGATAGGGTTGAAGAAGTCTGTAGCTACCTATGTAGCTAAATGCTTGACGTGTGCGCAAGTCAAAGCAGAACATCAGAAACCGTCAGGTTTGCTACAACAGCCTGAACTTCCCACGTGGAAGTGGGAAATGGTAACTATGGATTTTATCACCAAGTTGCCAAAGACATGGAAAGGAAATGATACCATATGGGTGATCGTAGACAGACTGACTGAGTCAGCACATTTCCTACCCATTAAGGAGACTTATAGCTCCGACATATTAGCCCAATTGTACGTGGATAAGATTGTAGCTTTACATGGCATACCTGTGTCTATTATCTCTGATAGAGATACTAGATACACGTCACATTTTTGGAAAAGTTTCCAACAATCTTTGGGCACGCGCTTAAATTTCAGTACGGCTTACCATCCCCAGACAGACGGCCATAGTGAGCGTACAATCCAAACCTTGGAGGACATGCTTCGTGCATGTGTGATCGATTTAGGTGGTAGTTGGGATAGCCACCTGCCCTTAATCGAGTTCTCATATAACAATAGCTACCATACCAGCATCAAGGCTGCGCCTTTCGAGGCCTTATACGGTAGAAAGTGTAGAACGCCCGTTTGTTGGGCGGAAGTTGGAGATGTCCAACTGTCAGGACCTGAAATAGTCTTTGAAACAACGGACAAGATTGTCCAGATTCGTGACCGTCTGAAAGCTGCCAGGGATAGGCAGAAGAGTTATGCAGATCCAAAGCGTAAACCTCTGAACTTTGAGGTAGGTGACAAAGTGTTGCTTAAAGTATCACCCTGGAAGGGAGTGATGCAATTTGGTAAGAAAGGCAAGCTAAGCCCGAGATACATAGGACCTTTCGAGGTCATCGAACGTGTCGGATCAGTTGCCTATAAGTTAAACTTACCGGAAGAGCTCAGTGGTATTCACAACGTATTCCACATCTGCAATCTGAAGAAGTGTTTCGCTGACGAATCACTGGTCATACCACATACACATGTTCACATAGAAGAGAGCTTAAAGTTTGTTGAAAAACCTGTGTCGATTGAGGATCGATAGGTTAAGAAGCTTCGAAGGAAGCATGTACCTATTGTAAAGGTTAAATGGGATGCCTGTAGAGGTCCCGAATACACGTGGGAGGTTGAGTCCACAATGAAAGAAAAGTACCCTCATTTGTTTTAGTAAATCTCGAGGTCGAGATTTCTTTTAAGGGAGTGAGGATGTAACACCTCGAAAATTCATGTCCTATAATGTGTTGACACGTGTCATAAGTTTGAACGTGTGAAATGATACTCTAGAGGGACTAAAGTTGACAAACATGAAAAGTATATGAATATACGGGTTCAAAATGTCAACAGTGAATAAATACACTTTACAGTAACCCTACATGATGCTCATACCTTCAAACGAATAAATCATGGATCATACGAAGCTAAATATGAAAGAAAGTGAGAGATTACAAACCACAGGGGTTAAATGTGTCAATATGTTTAAGTTATACCTCTGAGTGACCTTTTAGCAAACCCGAAGCTTTGTAACGATTAATTATGCTCACTAGAATGCACGATATAAATTTCATAAAGTTTGCGGGGCCCTCTGATCCGCAAACTTTGGGCTGATGTTGCTAGGTGTCTGCTATGAGCATTATAACCGACTTATAATCGATTTTCCTCATCTTGGACGACCCCTAAACAACCCCTAGGCCTTTAGGGACATCTGTGGATGATCCATGGCCATTGCTAGCATGATTTGTCAATGATCTAAGGTGATTGAAGCACTATAAAAGGGCCTTGTGTTGCAACTTTGTAACCACACCTTCCATCTGCATTTCTGATCATTTCTAGAGCTCCAAAGCAGACTCAAGTGATCATAAATCGTGCATAGGACTTCTGTAAGTATGCTTAACCTTTCTTAGTTGAGTTTTTACTTAGTTTTAGCTTAAAAGTCAAACCGTCGTAATTACCGTTTGACTTAGCGATTAATCATTAATGGTCCAGTGATTAGTCAAATTAAAGGTAGTTATAAGTTGGTAATTATGTGGGCATTAAACCCTTAAAAGGGCACCCTCTGATTCCCACTCTAACTAGGTCAAATGTCGGGTCAAACTTGTTATTAAAAAGTCAACAGGATGCTTAATTTCAAATTAAAACATAATTAGCAATGTAGGTAATTAGTGTAAGAACATGTCTAAACATGTTCAACCCGACAATTTTCTGTAGAGACCCGGTTTGGAACCGAAAGTCGCATAATTTGACTCTTGCTTTGACTTTTGAGTTCTGACCCGTTTAAGCATGTTTTAGAAATGCCTTAGAGCTTTAATTGGACTAGGTTACATGCTAGTATAACCCTCTGTGATTATACACCTTGGTTCATTTGTTAACCAATTAATATGCATGATTCCGTTAATTGCCTATATGTTCACCATTATACCCTTTTCACCATAAAACGTGGTTTTTAAAAATGTAAAAGAGTAGAAACCTTAGTTACTGATATATAAACTTTTACCCAAAATTTGACATCAGTTTGAGGTGTAGATTGAGAGTTATGCTCATTAGTGTAATTAGAAAGCTTTTTAGCGATTTAACGGCATAATTAGCATATAGCCTATTTAAACCTACTTTTTGTTATCAAACTTCTTACCCACTGATGTAATATATTATTTTGGGATTTTTGAAGATTTTTAATTAATTTTAGGCTGAGCATAACTTAGAGTCACAAGCATGATTCGGTAAATGTCGGTTTTGCCCTTTTGGGCTATAAAAAGAGTTTTACATATCTCTTGACCCCAAACCTTTTGCTACTGATCTTATATGGTAAATAAATTATTTTAAACCTTCTGGAATAATAAAAATATCAGCTTTGTATGTAGAACCCGGAAACGGCTCCTAATCGCCTTTTTAAGCGTTTTTAACGCATAGTATGTACTAAAACTATTCTAAACATACAAGGGTTGATACCTACTGATATTTTAGTTAAATTATAATATTTTAACAGTAAGCAAAAGTTGTTTAACTCAGACTTCAGTTTTGAGCTTTTCGGCTTATGTGAAATTACCAAAATGCCCCTATGATGCATAGTTCGGTTATAATTTATAAATTTCACATATATGCAATACCCTACTGTTATAACTTAGTAAATTAAGTATTTTTGCTGATTATATCAGACCTGTAACTCAGGATACTACTTAAACTCTTTTATAACCATGTAAATGACCAAACTACCCCTACGGGGCATAGTTTGTGTTTAAATTCGTTTCGGGCATAATAAAAGATATCTTACTGATGTCATAACATATTTGAGGCATATTAACTTAGGAAACCTGTAAATGACTCTCATGATTACCCGTTACGCCTCTTACGCGTTCGGTTCGGCTTATGTAACTAGTTTACATAAATTAGCCGAAACGGGTCAAACCTTATCGGTTTCATCTCAAAATCCAGAATGTGTTTAGATTACCCATATAAGACAAGTCTTTAAAATTTTCGGGTCTAAATCATATTCTATTCCGGTCTTCGCTTAATCGTGCGTACGAACCGTATCATTCCTTAAAACTAATCGGTCTAAGCTTCAGCTTAACTAAAGACCGTTAGGATTCTAATAGGTTATTATAAACCTTTGTTCCAGAATAGGAGAACCAGTAAAAGCTACCCGCATTTGCTAATTGTGAATTATACTTGCAAAGGTAAATACTTTTAACTTATTTTCCCTTATACGGGCTTGGGGTACGGTATATAAAATACCGCTTGATCGGGCACCGACCTTAATCGATTGGTGGTTAAGTATTATCGAGATGGCCCGTTTAAATTTTTTTGTTTGCTTAAAGCCTTTGGGAGGTTAATGACCATGTCCCGAATATCCTTGGCATCATTTTACGAAATGGCCACGGCCTAAGCGCGGGGTGTAGGCGTACACCCTTCAGTGCCAAAATAATTAATGTGGTGTGTCTATTGATCTTTAACCCGGCACGAACCGGGCTACTGAACGCATAAGGAACATGTAATTGTTTTACAAGTTTATCTATTTAAATAATTATCCCAAGTTATAAAAAGTTTGTGCCACGTGCATTCAAATCAATTTTAACCATTTTTGAAATGAGTCAGTTAAATTGTATTTACCTGTGTAAACTGACGTATTTTCTCAAAAAGATTAAGTGCAGGTACTACTCGTAATTGGCTGGCTACTCCTAGCATCAATAAAGAGTCTCGCAAGCTTAAGATGCCTAAAGTCTGTTGAACTACTGTTTCCATTTTATTTTGATCCGTCTGTGGATTAATTTCAACTGTTGTGATACTTGATATTACATTTATATTCGGTTGAAATATATCTTTCAATTGCTTCCGCTGTGCATTTAAATATTGTGTTGTTTGACTGTAATGTTGCCAACCACGTCACGATACTCCCCCACCGGGCCCACCGGTCAAACGTTGAAATATCGGGGTGTGACACCTGTGCTATAGGATCCTGTGCTATCTGATCCGCACCCCTCTTCCGGGTCCTACCCCTACCTCCTCTACTACTACCCGCAGCTGCCATGTCTGCAAAACAGATATTAAACAAGACAAAACAAGCAGAAAATCAGTAATCGTAAACTATTTTTACTATTTTTAATTTTTTTTAAATTCTTTTGATTTTTTTTTTTTATAAAAAAATTTCTATAAATTAGAATAGCCGTATAGCAATTCATTCGCGGCTAAATTCTGAAAATAAAGTTGAATTAAAAAAATAAACGGATTACCTTTTACAATTGTTAAGTAATAATTAAACTCGCCCGAATGGAGATTGAGTACGGGCGAGCCTAATTCACTTGTACGTGCAAGTAAACCCAAGACCAACTAAATTCGACTCGAACTAGACTAAAACGGACTAAAAAGAACAAAATGACACTAAATTGGACTCAATGTACACTACCCCCTCTCGGCACTTTAATTGTCCGCAATTAAATTCTAGTGCCTAACCAAGACATTGAAGTCCAACCTTGCGTAAAATCAACCGTTTATTAGTTTTAAAACCAAATTTTTAGCGTTTGAAAAAGTCCGCCTAGTTAAAGGAGGGTTTTCCTTTGCAAAAATTCCAATTCACTATGCAAGGTTAGAACTTTATATGTCAATATTCCATACCAATCAATATGCATCAAAATCAATTTCCAAACCAAACCCGACAATCATTCTAGCCCACTAACAATTTTAATTTAGCTCATGTATATCACCACTTGGAAACAAAGAACTAACTCAATGTCAAAACGGCTATTGTGCAAAAACCCAAACCAAAACGGGCCGCACCCTTTTGACGATATTATGACCGTCTATACTAAGTTTGAACTTCACTAAATAAAGTTCCAAAATCGACACATAAACTGGACTTCTGCCGAGCAATATATAATCCCCAATCCATCAACCCTGCTTGTATTTCAAACAAACGAAACAAAGACCTGACTCGTCTCGACACTGACTTGACTGACCCACAACTGACCACTAGAAACAACTCAATCTTGCCTTAACCAAAACACGAGACGACAAGACTGAGATAACGAAGACAACTGACCCGACAAACAAAACCACACTAGACAAAACAACTGACCTTAAAGACACTTTGATTGACCCACAGTGACCCGGCAAACAAAATCTCTAAAAACGACTCAACTGGACTCTTACTAAAACTCAAAATCGACTCCAAACAGTAAATAAATAAAAGTATAAACAAGAAAGTCATACCTCATTCGCTGAAACTTTGCAAGAAAACTTAAGATTTTTCGAATGTGGGAGGTCCCAAATCGGAGCAATACCGCTGTTTAAAGTGTAGAATTTTCGGTGGGTTATGTTTGGAAACAAATTTCGGTCACGTAGGTATAAAAATGGTGAAAGATGGTGGCTTATCGGTGGAGTTATGGTGGAATAATGGTGTTCGGCGGTGGGGGTTTTTTTGGTTAAGGGTTTTGTGGTTTGGAGAAGAAAACAGCAGGTGAGAGGGTTTTAATCGAAGGGTAGGGGGGTCGCGTTGCGCGACAAAGGAAAAGGTTATCTGTGGCGTGCCGCCACGGGTGAGGTCAAAATTAAGGGTTCAATGGAGGGGTCGCGTTACGCGACGGATAAAGGTGTTTAGGGTCGCGCGACGCGAGGGTAGGGATCAGACATTGTTTTTGAACCTAAGGGTGGCATAAAGCGACCAGGAGGTCAGTTTCAGTGTGGCGGCACGCGAGTGGTGCTTTTTCACAGTAGGTTTCGTAAAATGTTGAGTTCCATGACTTAGAAAAATTTCTAAGTCTTACCCAACTTTCCCAAAACCATCCCAAATTTTTCTAAGTGTTGGGACTTACCTGGAATGCCGTTTTCTTCACAATTTCAGCTCCTCGATAGTTGTGATTCCTGCAAAATACTCAAACACACAAAACAAAGATACGAAAAACTACTAAAAATTAACAAACTTATAAACGGTACATACTCTACAAACGAAGCTTTTCTCAACTCATTGTTTGGTGAAGGTGGGCGGGTCCTCTAGAGGAATTTCTTCCTCCTCGGTAATATCAATGGGACCTCCCAAGTAGTGTTTCAGCCGATGACCATTTAGTTTCCAAACACCTTTATCAACTTCGTCATACAACTCGACGGTACCGTATAGAAACACCTCCTTTACCACATACGGTCCGGTCCATTTGATTTCAACTTCCCCGCTATCAATTTCAATCTTGAGTTAAACAAAAGAACTTTTTCACCTACCTTAAACTCCTTCAATCGCCGCAACCTCCTATCATGCAACGCCTTAGTCTTTTCTTTGATACTCCAAGCTCGTTCATAGGCGGCGTCCCTTAGAGCCTCCAATTCATGGATTTGAAAGAATCTCCTCCTTGTGGCTTCGGTAAGGTCAAGGTTAACGGTTTTTAATGCCTACAATGCTTTATGTTCTAACTCTACTGGAAGATGGCACGCTTTGCCATACACAATCATGAAGGGCGTGGTTCCTAACGGTGTTTTGTAAGTGGTGCGGAATGCCCATAATGCATCATCGAGCTTTTCCGACCAATTTTTTCGACTTTTTCCTACCGTTTTTTTCTAAAATTCTCTTCACCCCTCGGTTTGCATTCTCTACTTGGCCACTAGTTTGCGGATGGTATGCGGTAAAAAGACGGTGAGTGACCCCGTAGCGTGCAAGTGCCTTTTCCATGACGGAATTGCAAAAATGCGTACCACGGTCACTTATGATGGCTTTAGGAACTCCGAAACGTGTGAATAACTTCTTTAGGAATCTCACCACCACTCGGGCATCATTAGTAGGAAAAGCTTGAGCTTCCACCCACTTTGAGACATAGTCAATGGCCACGAGGATGTACCTATTCCCACTCGATGAAGGGAAAGGTCCCATGAAATCAATACCCCAAACGTCAAAGACTTCAAGAACTTGGATGGGATTTTGGGGCATTTCATCCTTGGATGAGATGTTGTCGGTACGTTGGCAACGGTCACATGTCCTAACGAACTCTATGGCATCTCTCACTACCGTTGGCCAATAGAAGCCACTATCAAAAACATTTTGTGCGGTAACATTTGGCGCGTGATGGCCTCCCGTTAAACCCTTGTGCACGTGTCTAAGGATATCCATTGCATCCTCTTTTGAAACACACCTCCTAAGCACTCGATCACCACCTATCCTAAAAAGGTACGGGTCATCCCAAATGTATTTCCTAGCATCCCTAAGAAGCTTTTTTCTTTTGTTGGTAGGACATACCCTTCACAATATCGCCAGTTGCTAAATAATTTGCCAAATCCGAAAACCATGGCAAACCCTCTACCTCAGCACTAACAAAATCTATGGTTTCATGAGGAAAAGTATCTCCTATTGAATCCACACGAACCTCCTCTCTCTTAGGATCCTCTAAGCGTGACAAATGGTCGGCGGCTACGTTTTCTGCTCCCTTTTTATCCCTAATTTCAATGTCAAACTCGGAGAGCAAAAGAATCCATCTAATGAGGCGTGGCTTCGCGTCGTTCTTTTGGAAAAGAAAGCGCAACGCGGCGTGGTTGGTGAAAACGGTGGTTTTGGAAAGCACAAGATATGAGCGAAACTTATCAAACGCAAACACTATGGCTAAGAGCTCTTTTTCCGTGGTGGTATAGTTCTCTTGAGCATCAAAGTTTTGCTCGCGTAGTAGATTGGATGAAAGTGTTTCTCGATTCTTTGACCTAAAACCGCACCTATGGCATAATCACTTGCATCGCACATGAACTCGAAAGGCAAGCTCCAATTAGGCGAAACAAGTATAGGGGCACTAATGAGTTTCTCCTTCAAAAAGTCAAAGGCCTTGATGCACTCTTCGTCAAAGACGAAAGGCACATCCTTCTCTAAAATTCGGGTCATGGGGCGCGTAATCTTAGAAAAACCTTAATGAAACGCCTATAAAAGCCCACATGACCTAGGAAGCTACAAACGGACTTAACACTAGTGGGTGGAGGCAATCTACTTATGGTATTTATCTTGGCCCTATCCACCTCTATCCCCTCTCTAGACACCTTGTGACGTAAGACTATCCCCTCCGTCACCATAAAGTGACATTTCTCCCAATTTAGCATAAGGTTTGTCTCTATATATCTCTTAAGCATCCTATCAATATTTAGAAGGCATTGATCGAAATTCGTGCCATAAACCGAGAAGTCATCCATGAAAACCTCCATAGAAGTCTCAAGCATGTCTTAGAATATAGCTACCATGCATCTTTGGAAAGTAGCCTGAGCGTTGCATAACCCGAAAGGCATGCGGCGATACGCATATGTGCCGTAAGGGCATGTGAATGTCATTTTACCTTGATCCTCTGGTGCGATTGGGTTCTGAAAATAACCCGAAAATCCATCAAAAAAACAGTAGAACTGTTGACCCGCTAAACGCTCCAACATTTGGTCAATGAATGGCAAGGGGAAGTGGTCTTTCTGGGTGGCGTCATTCAACTTGCGGTAGTCGATGCACACACGCCAACCGGTAATGGTACGAGAAGGGATTAATTCGTTATTTTCGTTCATGATCACCGTCATCCCACCCTTCTTTGGGACAACCTGGGGCTAACCCATGGTGAATCAGAAATATGGTATATCACCCCAGTATCTAACAACTTAAGCACTTCCTTCTTAACAACCTCTTGCATGTTCGGATTTAGGCGCCGTTGAGGTTGCACCACCAGCTTATAATCATCTTCCATGAGTATCCGGTGGGTACAATAGGCGGGGCTTATGCCCTAGATATCCGAAAGTCGCCATGCAATGGCCTCCCTATTCTCTCTCAACACCCCTAATAACCTACCCTTTTCCCCCTCCTCTAACTTAGACGAAATAATGACTGGAAAGCATAATCTAAGTGAGATGGGAGAACCTTAAGCTCTAATGGGGCAGGTTTCTCTAAGGGTGTACTCTCAATCTCACTTTTCACTTCACTCAACTCTAACACTTCGGGGACCCACTCGGTCTCTTCTCCTTCCTCACTCACACTCACAACTTCCTCTACTTTCTCAACTACCTCATCTAACTTACCCTCAACTAAATCGGCTCCACTAATATAGTCAAAGCAATGGTCGACACATGATAGGAAAGACTCTATGAAATAGACCGAATGACAAGGACTACTAAGATCATCGGAACCGCTAGGGTGTTCCATGGAGCGTGCTATCTCGAAAGTGACTCTCTCCTTACCGACTTGGAATGTGATTTTACCGTCGAAGACATCAATGATAGCCTTGGCGGTACACAAGAATGGGCATCCTAGAATGATAGGAACCTTCTCATCGGCTTCCATATCAAGAACGACAAAGTCTACGGGAAAGACGAATTTATCCACTTTAACTAAAAGGTTTTCAATTATACCACGTGGATACTTCACTGATCTATCGGCTAAGGACAAAGACATACATGTAGGGGATAGCTCTCCTGGACCTAACCTCTCGTACATGGAATATGGCATGAGGTTTATACTCGTTCCTAAATCGGCTAGGGCCCTACACTCGGTATCACTCCCAAACAAGCATGGAATAGTGAAAATGCCCGGATACGTCAATTTTTCCGGGACCTTGTTCAAGACTACGGCGGAACACCCTACACTAAGGGGAATGTTAGAAACCTATCCTAATCTCTCCTTTCTCTTTAGAAGGTCCTTTAAGAATTTTGCATACTTAGGCATTGATTGAAGTGCTTCTATGAACGGAAGGTTGATCCTAAGTTGCTTAAAGATCTCTAAAAAATTCCCGTACTCTTTAGAAAAAGTTTGGTTTTTAAGACGGGAAGGGTATGGAGCACGGGAAAGATCAACAATGGGTGATGGAACGACTTGGGTGGGTCGTCTCTCTATACTGCTCTCACCTTGAGGCCCTCTGGTGTGTGCGGTACTTGCTGGGATTAACCTAGGTTGCACTTTATCAGGAGCCTCCATCTCAATCTCTTCATCTACGGGCTCCTCATCTTCTACCTCAACACTCTCAGGTCTCACTACCTCTCCTAAGGTCCTACCACTACGGGTCGAAATTGCCTTCAAAGTACCAGATGGGTTGGACTTTGTGTTTCCCGAAAATTGACCGGGAGGTCGTTCTTGCAACCGGCGTGCAATATCCCCAACTTGCCTTTGAAGGTCTAAGAAATTAGAATGGTTATTCTAGAGGAATGTAGCATGTTCTTCTAAGTAACGTTGGGTGGCCTGGTCCTTAACCACTAGTTGGGCAAGAAGGTCCTCTATCCTAGACAAACTGCTATTTAAACCCTCATTCCTAGGCTGACCCTCTTGGTTTGACCCCTCACTTCTGAACTGCCCCCCTGAACCTGAACTAGCAAATTGACCCGATCGACCCGAACCCCCACTAGAATAGAAACCTGGCCCCCTTCTTTGATATTGACCTGATGGGAAACTAGGGGGATTACCTGAAGAGCGATAATTATTAGCACGCAAATTAGAGTTACTATTATTAAATGGATTAGTTGGACCCCTATTTTGACCTGCTATGTACTCTACCTATTCTAGGGTAAGTGTTGAACAATTTACGGTATCATGACCACCCCTACAAACTTCGCACCTATCGACCTTTTTCTTAATTTCTAGCAACTCTTTGGTGATATAGTCAAGTTGAGATGCTACCTTTGATTCCGAGACGACTTAGTTTACTCCTCGAGAGGATGAGGAAGTGGTCACAGGAATGGAATTCCTGCTGGTAGCACTATGATCTATATCAGCATGAGCGAAGCTCTCAAAGAGATCATTGTAGTCGGCCATAGATTTCTTTCCCATAAGATGGCCTCCTGCAGATGTGTCGAATCGGGCCTTACACTCAGGGGTGAGACCATTGCAAAAAATTTCTACTAAGGACCAATCAGACAACCCATGTTGGGAACAACGCGAGAGTAAAGTTTGAAACCTCTCCCAAGCTAAGTGATATGGTTCGTCAGGCTCCATTCTAAAGGAATAGACCTGATCTCGAAGGCGAGATGCCTTCGCAGGTGGGAAATACTTAGCTAGGAAGGCATCCCTAAGTCCAGCCCAATTAGTAAAGGTACCTGCTGGCAGCGAATCAAGCCATGTGGCTGCGCGGCCAGCAAGCGAAAATGGGAAGACTTGGAGATAGCGGGCATCAATATTAACACCTTCGATACCGAAGGTGCTGCAAAGACGGGTTAGACGGTTGATATGAGCGGGCGCATCCTCATCATCACGACCGTGAAACTGACAAGAGTTGTTAATGGCGGTCATGATGTATGAGGGAATTTGCCAGGACTTGTCATTTGTGATTTCGGGGAGGGTAATGGGTGAGTTTGCGGTGAAACCTACGGGAACGTTGGTGGACAGTTTGGTTTTCGGCTATTTGGAAAACTGGTGGTGGACTAGGTGTACGGGAAGGTGGTGGGGTGTTGTGGGGTGACGACTTCGGGGTGAAGTCAAAGTTCGGTGGTTTAGATTGTAGTGTAGAGTCAGAAGGGGCTGAAGATGAAGTTGAGGATTTTCTAACCTGTGAACTAGATGTCGAGAAGGAAGACTTGTCGATCTACAGCTTCACTGGTCCCTGAGAACGCGTGTGGGGCATTAACTGCAAAACCGAGAACAAACAAGTAAGACGACTCAAACAAAAGACTCTAAAAATAAAAAGACACAAAAATTACTTGGACTCCTACGACTCAAAAACACACAAAAAGCACGTATAGATGTCAAATGAAATCCAAACAAAGTAATTAACGCAATTGCCAAGAGTCCCCGGCAACGGCGCCAAAAACTTGATGTGCTACAAGTAGTTCAAATAAAATAAACTAAAATAACCTAAATTTAGACTCAAGTAATAATAATCTAGACTCTCTAACTCAACTAAACTACTCACCGGCAAGTGAACCGGTCGACTCTAGTAAAGAAAAGCAAGCTCGGATGTCGAACCCACAAAGACTCTAATTAACTACGTTAAGGACTTTATTTAGACTGGCACTGACACTTACCTAACTGTTTTTGTGTTTAGGGGGGGGGGGGGTTTACTAAAATCCTAAAATTGAAATTAAAATAAAGCTTGACTATGACACGAAAAAGAACTAAGGTTTAATTCAATAGAGATTAACGACTACCTAGGCTTGAATCCAGTTTAACTAGGAATGGATTTCTAACGGTACTACTGTGGTATGGAACCGGAATCTTAAAGTACTAAACCCTAAGTTATCTCTGCTAAGACCTCCCAACCCTTCTCAGGAAGAAACCTAGGAGACCCTACAAAGCTATTTTGAACACCGGTTGTTAGACTTCCTCTCAGTCCTCTAACGTCTCTAAAAGTGCCCTAATACGACAATCTACCTCTCAGCGCGAAAGTCTAAGGCAATCCTAGATTCTAACTTGGTTTAATAGACACAGGTGCGATTAGGGAACTAAGATCGACTTCTCTCAAAACCTATCTTAGCTATTGTAACACCCCGAAAATGGGTTTGGTAATCAAACTCCGTTAATACTAAAAGACGGGTAAAGTACCGTTAGTAGTAAAAAAATAATAACCCGGTAAATATTTGGATTTAAATAAGAAATCCTAATATTAAATACAAGCGAATCAAAGTTTTAAGGAATTGAGTTTATAAGAGCCCGAGTTAACGGGACTTAAAATAAACCGGGTAATAACTCCCGAGACCCACTAAGTAACTAGGAATATCAACCTAGTTAGTTAAGTGTTTTAAGAATAATAAGGATAATTGGTTAAATAATACACTTTATGTAACTTGGAATAATGTATAGGGACCAATTATAGAAAACTTGAAACAAGTTTGTTTAAAATAAAATACTAGACACCAAAACACACACTTTAAGTGTGTGTTCTGGTCGAATGATCCAGAGAAGCCAGGGGCTCCTCACATAAACCCTAGCAAGCTCAAAAATTGACAAATTGAAGGATCAAATGAAGCCTAAATTCACAATTGAACATGGATTAATGATCACCCAAGCTAGGGGATCATAAGGTATGTAAAATCTTGATGTTTGGTGAAGTTGTAAAATTTGGATAATCATCCTAATCGCGAATTAGGCATGGATTAGAGAAGCTATGGCTAGATTAGTGATGTATACTTGCTTAGGAACGAAACCCTAAGTGAAAATCATGCATAACATGCTATGAATTGAAGGACTTGATGAGTTAACACACTTAGATAAGTGGGTTTTAATGTTATGATAAAATTTATGATATAGCTATGCTTAGAATCAACATGCATGATATCAAATAGAAAGTGTTTGATTAAACCATGAAATTGGGTACAAGATCATACTTCTCATGAAATGGGTTTAGTATGATATAAAAGAATTGATGTTAAGATCATGATATAGATGCTTGAAATCATGTTACCTAGTAGTTAGTGTGTAAAATTTGAAGTTCGTTAAAGGTTCGGACGAAATGCCTAAGTGAAATTCAATAAAACAAATGTGCTTTGAATAAGTCGATAAGTCGATTGACTTTAAAAAGTCAAACCGACCAAGAGTATGATCGAATGATAAATTCGACATAAAAGCGTAGGATGGTTTAGTTGTAAATGATTATGACTAACCTAACCATCTTACAATTACAATGATAGTTTGACGCTTGGCAAGCTAGGTGAAAGCTTGGGGAAGGAAGCGGGTCAAACGAATCAAGAATGAAGGAAAAGCGTAATTCGGATGCAAGGTAAGTATAGCTTACACTAGTCTTATATTTTAGAATATTCTCTTATCGTAGTAGTTACGAGTAAGATAAATACATAATTGAGGTATGATGTTCCGGTGTGTAGACGTACGGAACAAGATAGTCGAGCATGACAAGAAACCATGTTGATGGTTTAAAAGGAGTTAAATCGGTAATTCGATCATTTTATGACAAATGAAAAATGAACTTTTGAATGGTTACCTTATAGGGTAAACCAAAACAAACAATAAGGGTAAAACGGTAAATTGGTCACGCGTTGACCATAACTATTGGT
This sequence comes from Helianthus tuberosus, assembly GCA_030545235.1. Classification (NCBI taxonomy): domain Eukaryota; kingdom Viridiplantae; phylum Streptophyta; class Magnoliopsida; order Asterales; family Asteraceae; genus Helianthus; species Helianthus tuberosus. The sequence continues at coordinate 133,052,629 of CM060433.1, forward strand.
TTTGAAAGACATTGTATGACGTAAACCATGATAGGCTAAAAAGCGTTAAGAAACGATTAATAAGTGAAATGACCGCACGGTGTAAACTGGAGCAATTCATGTAGATGAGATGGTAATAAATATCATCTCGCCAACATAATCGATCACTTAGATCAAATGGGTCAAAAGGTGAAGATATCACCCTTTGGCAATAACGACTAATGATTATTGTCAAGTTATATTATTTCAGGAGTAAATGTCAAATGGGTATTAGCAACGCTATGAATTAGCGGTTATAAAAGCAAGGTATTAAAAACGGGTCAATATATTGATCCGCGCTAGGTATGTGAAAAAGGGTAACCCTCATTTAGAACATGTGGTTCAATGAGTGTTAAAAGAAGTCAAAATAAACATTTGGTTACTTGATAAGTAAACCGAATGTTTTAAGTAATGAACATTGCGTTTGGAAAGCTTAATGACTTTTCAAACAAAATCATAGGTTAAAAGAGGGATTAAGGGTCAAATATACTTTCAAAAGTCCTTCATCGTAAATGATTGGCTAAATGGACTAAAACGCCCTTATAAGCTAAATTGGACAAACGACCTTTAAAGGTAGTTTCGAAACGAGTTTTATGATCAAATAAATAATTGGAATAGGTATAAGAAGCGAAAGATGTAAACCTTTGGTCAAATGACTCTATAAGAGTCTTTGTCGTAAATTAGCAATCCGACGAGAAAAACTCGGATTATATAGATCACCTCATTAAGTCCACCACAAATATAGTTGTGGTGGAAGATTACTTGATAAGAAATGTTGTATAATAACGCTAGAAATGAATGAAAAAGTTTCATGCTCAAAATATGCCTAAATACCCTTAACGGGTCAAAATACGCATATGAGCGTAAACGGGTTTAAGATACTTAAGAGACCCGTGACTTGAACCTAATATGATAGGAATTATAGAAATTATGAATATCATGAGAATAAGGATCAAACAAACATGTTTTGTTTGATAAAAACATGAACGGGTCAAAATTTGGTAAAAAGGTAATGAGTCGAAGGCTTAGAAGTCTCAAAATTTCTTATGTTGGATGTAGGATTTTAACTCCATAAGATGGAGGATTAAATTACGGACGCGTAGGAAAAAGAATCGGGTAAAACGGATCAATAACGAAGAAGTTATGGCCGTTTCCGTGAAAACTGGCATAGCTGAAACTGAGCTGCAGAGCTGCTGGAAAACTGTCTCCCTCGCTGTAACATCCCAAAAACAGGTTTGGTAATCAAACCACGTTAATAGTAAAGACGGGTAAAATACCGTTAGTGGTAAAAATTAACCCGATAAAGTTACCCCGAAAAATATAAAACTTTATATTAGAATTATAAAGTATAAATACACAAGAATTTACTAACTAGGAATTTTAACCTAGTTAACTACAAGTCTAGAAATAACTTGAAATAGGGTTAAAATAACCAAAACTATATGTTAAACAAAAGTAGGAGGGCCAATTTTGTTAAAATTGAAAGTGGTATTATTAGTTTTAATTAAAAACAAAACCAAACACCTCAATTGAGATGTCTGGTCGTACAGAAGCAGGAAGGGGCGATTCCCCACTCTCAAAACCCTAAACATCACTAAACTCTCAAATTGAAGGCTCAATCCAGGATGAAATCGAAATTAGAGCATAGATTAGTGATCCTCATCACAAGAGGATTATAAGGTATGCAAAATTTGATGAAAACTCTCAACTCGAAATTCTCATGAAATTGGGAAAATCTGAAATTTATGGTTGCATGTTTGTTTTATGATGAATTAGGAACAATATAGTGTCTAGGGACAAACCCTAGACAAATACAAGTTGAAATCATGCTTATTTCTTCTTAATTCACAATCACCATTGAAGGTGATAAGTGGGTGTTGTAGGAACATGTTAAACACTAGAATTTTAATTGTTATTCTAGTGTAATTTGAGTTCTAGGAAGTAAATTCATATTTTGTTAATGTGAAAATTGATGTAAACATGCTTAGTTGATGTTAACCATGGCTAAATGACAAGTATTGAGCTTGATAATACATTGTGAGAAATTATGCCCGCAAGGTGTTTGTTAAAATGCCTAAGTGAATGTTTATATGTTGAAATTACGAATGAAACGCGTAATTACCTTGTTTGACTAAATACGTGAAATAAGGGTTAAAACGAGTTCTAATCATAATGTTGATTTAACTTAATTATGCCTATTTTATGATTTAAGATAGTTGACCTATACAAGTCAAACTAACCAATGATAAAGTCGAATAGTGGTTTCGACATAAAAAAATACGTAAGGTGGAATAGTCGTGAATTGTAATGACTAATCTAACCACCTCGTGAATGATGATAGTTTGTCGCCTAACGAGCTAGGTGGAGGCTTGGGAAAGAAGCGGTCAAACGAATCAAGCACGAGAAGAAAGTGTATTCGGATGCGAGGTAAGTAGAGCTTACGCCCCTTTACATTATTTGCAAAGTTACTTAATTTCAAGTATAGACATGAATGCTACTAAGTGGTTGATATATGATATTCCGACACGATTCAATGAGAGTCGGAATGAGGGAAAATGGTAAGAAATTATGGATTATAGTAAAAAGGGGTAAAGCGGTAATTAGTCATGTAATGACGAATAAATAAAAACGGTTTTAAGTCAAACAAGTTCAAAGGAAAACCGGGATAGGTTTAAAAGGGGTGAAATGGTAATTAAATACCATCTCATACGGACAAATGGTCAATTAGACTAAATGGGTCAAATGATGTGGTTAACACCATTTGACAATCGCTTGTTGAGTTTTGTAATCACAGGAAAATAACATAAGCTTGCGTTGCTTTAACTAGAAAGATTTAAAGCAAAAAGTTATGTAAACGGGTCAATACCTTGACCCGAGCCAGGTACGCATAGTTAAGTTGCTAGATAAACATGCAAATATGGGTCAAATAATTAGCGAGAATCCTTTGTCGTAAATGAGGGACTAAAAATGACCAAAACGCCCATGATTTGTAAATCGGGCAAATGACCCTTAGAGGTCGTTTAGATACTAGTATTATGATTATGCAACTCTTAGATATATGTAAGAGTTGTAAGTATAAACCTTGAGAGTCAAATGCCTAAGAACGGGTCAATTATGTAGAATGACTATCCAAAGGGTAAAATTTAGAATATCGGTCCGTTATGTTAAATCCACTACAAAATAGTTGTTGTGGAATATAAGAGGCTATTTAAAAAATGGAAATACGAAGTGTACAAAGAGAAATGCGAGTTTGATGCTTAAATGCATGAAAACTTCTAAACGGGTCAAAATAAAGTAGGTGGTAAAATGTTGGCTTAAGTGTAATAAAGAAAAAACGTAAACCGGGTAACGGGAGCGTAAACTATATGAATAATGGATCCGGGTAATGGATGATAGCTTAGACATGTTAAGAAACGAACCCCAAGCAATTAAAATGAGTTTGGATAGGTTTGGATGCAAATTTGATGAAAAATAAACGTGCAGAGTTGACACGGGCGAGTGAACTTTTGACACGACCGGGTGAAGGGGCTGTGAAAAATATATGTTAAGCTGACACGGCCGGGTGATCTTTTGACACGGCCGAGTGAAGGGGCTGAAAACAAAATATATAATTTCTTGTATTTAATTATTTTGTTCAAATGCCTTGATTTCTAATCCCATATAACTTGTTTAAACTTGTTATTTAACTATCAAAACTAACTTTTAAGTTGGTTTTGATCATAGGTGATTGCCAAGAGTGCCCGGATGAAGATCAAGCTCGAAGAAGAACCGAACACGATAAAGTTAAAAGCTTCCGCACGACGTTTCGTCGTAACTTTAAACGACGAACTCAAATTCATTAAGTTGTATTATTTTCAAATTGTAAAAGTTTTAATTATCCCGTATTATTCAACATCACGTATGTACAATTACATGTTTATTTTCGTAATTTATACGAAAACCTTTAAAATAATAACAAGGGTGTTACAAGTTGGTAATCAGAGCTCACGGTTAAAAAGTAAAGTGTGTTCGGTTCGAGGCTTGATCGCAAATCTGGTAAGTACGTGTATTTTAATGGTTTAGCATGTTAAAGTGTTGTAAACAACACATAGGGTTATTGTGTAATATACGATACCTCAATTAAATAATAGATATAGTTAACAAAATTACGTGCGTTAACACGTATAGTAGAAAAGCCTTGTATTATGATACGGGCATTTAGTAAAGTTGACATTACTAACTTTTATGAATGTTTTAATTGGAGGAAACTCGCATTTGAAGATGACGAGGGTTGAATAAATTACGGATATGATAGAGGAACGGTCCAAAGTATGACAAGAGGAGCATGCTCACCAAGGACTAAATCGCGTAACGACCTCGAACAAGGTTAATGGCAAGGAACGCCCGTCGGGGCAAACATTACCAGGTGCACGCTTTTAAATGTAAACGCACAAATAGCAATATCCAACAAACATGTAGAGAATGATTGTTGCATATGTAAATTAGAAACTTGGAAAAACGAATAGAAAATGTATTCGGGATATTGTTTCCAAGAGAAACAAATAGAGGCATTACTTACATAGGGCGTGATGTGAAAACTATAAAAAGGTCATGCGTGTCATGTGTTAATCGCTTACTCTGGCCAAGTAAGTAGTGGCATATGATACCATGAACTTCTTATAGCGGACACATTTACATCCGATGTAGTAAGGACGGGGTGAATGGGACAAATTAAAAAGTACCCAAATGAAACAAATGAACAAAATAGTTGATAATAATGTAAACGCACAGCCGGGTGACGGAAGTGTATTACATTAGGATAATGAGCCCGAGAGAAGGGACAAGAATTAATGTAAATGATGATATAAATGAATGATCAAAAGAAAATTCACGAAAATAAGTCATCTTGGACGAAAAGGACATGGTGAACAATATGGGCAAGTAAAACCAAAGTATAGATGATCCGCCGGGTCATAAAAACAAAGGTGTTGCCCACACGAAAAAGATAATCAAGGTTGTTAACTTTAGTCGTAGTAAAGCAAGGATAATGATGATAATCGTCACTCACAATTAATAAGGCCGCCAATGGTGGTCACGTAAAGAATAAAAGACATGGTCGAATAAAAGCGACGGATTTCGCTAAGATGACCAAGTAAATCGAAATGAAGTCTTAATGCATACCGGAAGGGGTGCAATGATAACGATTTCGGTAAAACACCCGGTTGATGGGTAAGGAATTAAACGCATGCGTAGACTGAGAAACAGGAACGCGCATGGAAAGTCAAAAAGACTCGGGTTTTGGGTCATGACTAAAGGACGATAAGATACTGCAAATAGAAATTTTGATAAATTACGTTCAAATATTTCAAAGCTGAACGGTTCGAACAAAGACTGAAGTTTGACATTCATAAGTGATGAATTTTCACACGAACAAGTCAAACAAATTTAATAAAGAATGACACTTGCTAAAGTAAGTAAGCGCGAATCGAATAAATAAAAGTGTGAAATATTAATAAACCTATGTAAAGGAATGATAGGCGTTAAAAACATTAAAATAAAAGAACCCGGGTAATGGGACGTAAAGAAGTATATGTAAGAACCGGGTAACGGTAAGTGTAGGGCAAACTGACGTGTAATTGACGTTAGAAGTCAAGAAGTCGGAAAGATAATTCGAAAGAAAACAATGTAGCCTTAGACTACGGTCAAGGTCAAACGAAATCTAAAAAGTAAAGGTGAATAATTCTAAACATAAAAAGGGGTGCCTTAACGCCATATGCGTATATAAACGTATATACATTTGAATAAAGACTCGAATAAAAGATGATCTACGGGATCATCATAACCTATGAGATATTAATTAGTGTAACGGTCTACGGGGCCAAAATGACCCACGGGTCATGAATTGAAGCAAAGGGATCATAAGGGCCTCGCCTAAAAGAGGTGAAAGCTTAAGGAAATAGCCTAAGAGGTTAAGTGAAGGAACCTACGGGTCAATAGTGTAAGGTGAGGGAACTTGTTACGAATCCCCGCGTAAAACGAGAACGGAAAACAATAAATTATGGGTTGTCAATTTCCTTGATATGAGTAATTGACATAGTTAAAGAGAAAAACGTTAAACTAAAAATTCAGTTTTAGTAAGAAATAACGTTTTAACAAATATGAATACTATAAGGCGAATTTGGAAATAACAAATATCAAAGAGTATGGGTTTTAACATCGATAAGTGCGAGACGATACATTCGAAAAGAAGAAGTATGATAAAGAAACGTTGAATTAAACTTAAACGTGATGTGACACGCTCACGGACAAGAAAAGAAATATAGAAAATGATCACGTTGTAACGTGAGTTACGGGGTATGAAGTGACGGCGACTAATTAGTCTAGCCGGTAAAACTATTCAAAGTTAAGAAAACGTCATAACAAATACAAGCGCTTGTTAATATAACACAAGCGCGGGATAGACCTATTAAAAGACTAACGAGACTAAGTGGTCAAGTGACAACTCAGTCAATAAAGATAAAGGGTTATAAGCTGTAAGTAACGGCCCGCGAGGCCTTACACATGAAAGACGTACGCGTCAGTATACATGAAAACTTTTGACCAAAGGAAACGGGAGCCTTGAAAACGAAACTAGGTACGTTTGATTAAACCAATGAACAACGTAAATAAGGTTTCGGGGACGAAACCTCTTTAAGGGGGGTAGACTTGTAACATCCCAAAAACAGGTTTGGTAATCAAACCACGTTAATAGTAAAGACGGGTAAAATACCGTTAGTGGTAAAATGTTGGCTTAAGTGTAATAAAGAAAAAACGTAAACCGGGTAACGGGAGCGTAAACTATATGAATAATGGATCCAGGTAATGGATGATAGCTTAGACATGTTAAGAAACGAACCCCAAGCAATTAAAATGAGTTTGGATAGGTTTGGATGCAAATTTGATGAAAAATAAACGTGCAGAGTTGACACGGGTGGGTGAACTTTTGACACGGCCGGGTGAAGGGGCTGTGAAAAATATATGTTAAGCTGACACGGCCGGGTGATCTTTTGACACGGCCGGGTGAAGGGGCTGAAAACAAAATATATAATTTCTTGTATTTAATTATTTTGTTCAAATGCCTTGATTTCTAATCCCATATAACTTGTTTAAACTTGTTATTTAACTATCAAAACTAACTTTTAAGTTGGTTTTGATCATAGGTGATTGCCAACAGTGCCCGGATGAAGATCAAGCTCGAAGAAGAACCGAACACGATAAAGTTAAAAGCTTCCGCACGACGTTTCATCGTAACTTTAAACGACGAACTCAAATTCATTAAGTTGTATTATTTTCAAATTGTAAAAGTTTTAATTATCCCGTATTATTCAACATCACGTATGTACAATTACATGTTTATTTTCGTAATTTATACGAAAACCTTTAAAATAATAACAAGGGTGTTACACTCGCGTGGCGCGCGGGAGCAACCTGGTTCCTTCGCGTGGCGCGAAAAGCCCTGTTTTGGCGAAAATTTTTTATTTTAATCAGTTTCACTTCCCGGACTCGTTTAAATACGTTCTAAGTTACGTATGACTAATCCAACTCATGTTTTATGAGTTTCAGGTATAATTTTAGCACCGGCGGACGATCAAGCACAACGAAGAACCGAACACGATCAAGAAATAAGCTTCCGCACTATGTATCGTTGTTATGTTAAATGACGAACTCACACATGATATGTTGTATAGTTTTAATTCTGTAAAAAGTTTAATGAACCCGTATTTTCAATGTATTTGAAATCATAACTACCCGTTTATTTTCGTAATTTATACGAAAACCGTTAAATAATAATAAGGGTGTTACAGCTATATATCGTATCGAGACCTACTAACAAACTCGAGCCTCTCATCGACAAGTTAAGCAAAATACTTAGTTCTAATTGTATTTTAATTACTGTTTCTAAGGCTATCGGCCGATTTACCCAAAGATTATCTGAACCCGCAAAGATACGAATAATCAACACAAATTCATTATGTAAAAGACATCCACCAAAATTTATGTGAAACAGCAAATGATCAACAATCAAATCTAAATACGCATACGCACCAAATTAAAGGTTCTAGAATTCTTTACTTTCAAAGATCAATCCATAACCAAGCAATAGAAAACCGTTAAAAATCCAAACTTCATTAAACTATCATCTAACCTAGGTAGTAACAAAGGTTTTAGCCTGAAAACATGATGTCTACAATCAAAACAATAAGTTCAAAACAAGAATTCATCATTAAAGTATCGAAAACAAGAAAATAATGAAAACCGAGAGATAAGACCCGAATAATCTTCTTTCCTATGCTCCAAGCTTCAACCGGATGATTCTTGCACGCTAAAACGCTCCGAAAATCGTAAATTCTGCTCTGAAAATCGCCTAGGGTTTCTTGAGTTCGTAACTTGTGTTTTTTGAATGATTAATAATGATTTTTATATCAAACCCTAGTCAACAACGAAGAAAAGTCGCCATATCACCCCGTCGCGTCGCGCGACGGGTATGTTGCCTCAACGTCGCGTGACGCGACGCCTCAAAATGCCGGAAATTATTATTTTAATGGTGGCGGTACGCGACGGTGGTGATGGGTAGCCGTGGCGCGACGCGAGCATCCATTTTTCACAAAAAGATCCGTCTTTGATCAGCTTCAGCATTCCAAACTCTCAAAAATTATTCTAACTCCCAAACTCAGTTCAATCCCCATCGTTTTGCAACATTTTTAGCATTAATGACCTGTAAAACGAAATCTAATCAAAGTGACGAAATTCTAACTAAAAGTAAACTAACGAATACGAAAAATGTATAAACTTTACACGAATAAGAGATGTATTTTGCAATACATCATTCACCGAGCGGCAAACATGGTCCCCGATCACACTCACCGATATGATACCGTCTACCCTAAGATTGTACACAATTTACTATGGGCAACAATAATTTTTTTCTGATCCTATTATTAGATATTTATTTGTGTAACTTTTTCATAATGTCCACATCAAATGAAAATGTAGAGATAGTGAAACGTCTAAGACCCTACGCACCTGCACCGGATATGGCGTCGTATAGCGCCGGGCAACACCGTCCCGGGGGCGCTATGCGGCTGGGTTGTACAATGGAGGTGAAAATTATAACAGGGTGAAAAGTAAACTAGTCCTCTCTCTCTCACACACACATATATATATAAATTGAAGGGGTAAAACCCCACTACACATCCATGTGATATAACCCCCCCCCCCCCCCTCTTACGCAATTGCCACATGTCGAAAAACCCCACTACACATTATGTACCTTTCTATATTATTATTTGTTGTTAGCGTGGTAAGGTTGTCGTAACGAAACGGATTGACACCAACCAAATTCAACGAATTTGTTTTTTGTATATATCGTACATTTTAGTGTAATCTTGTGTACATTTTCATGCTTAATTTTATTTACGTTTCTTATGTAATAGTCTGGTTACATATTATATATTATAACTCGACGTTTCTTACGTAATAGTCTGGTCACATATTATATATTATAACTCGGCGATGTAAATTCGAATAAATTTACGTTTTGACTACGTTGCACCATACCACATAATATGTGGACTTATCCATTCAACGTTTGCAATGGGCCCGCAACACGACGTCCGCGGGTAATACTCCTAGTTAAATATTAGTAAGAAAAATATTTATATATCGGTTGAGTCTCGCAAGTCGCAAGTTTCTTTTACGTAATGCTTTGTTTTTTTTCCAATAATTATTCACTAGCTTGAAACTCCTATGTACATTGAATTGTTGCTTTCATAATCGTAAAGGCGACATGTACTTTGTTTTTTCCGATAATTTTTCACTTGAAACTCCTATGTACATTGAATTGTTGCTTTCATAAAGGCGACACATAGCCATGGCATTATAGTTTATTGTTATCTTAGAGGTGAGATAAGGCTTATGACCATTAGGTCATGGATTCGATTCTCACAAAGGGGTGTTTTTTTCCAAATTTATTGGGTTTTCTCCTGAATTGGTGTATATGCATTATTGCCTAGTGTGGATGGATATGATCAGGTGGTTCTGCTGGTGGCACGATGATACTCCAGTGATCCGTCAGTGATCCAAATTTGCCGTTAAAAAAATATATTTTTTTTTTGAAGGCGACACGTATAACATCTAGAAGTAAAGTTAGGTACGCAAATATAAATGTAAATTTCTTGTCTCAGCAGTGGACTTTCAAGCTCCTGTGCGTCGTAGGTAGCAATTTCACATACCTTTTTTTATTCTCTGTCCTGAATTTTATAAACTTAAATCAAAACTTTAATTGTTTTTAAAATTTTCTTGCCGTAATATTAATATTAATATTAATATTTTAGAACAAAAAGGAAGCAATTACTTTTTTTAGTCGTTTTCGCTATTTTTACAAAAAAGAAAATAGTAAAACCAGTCATACATTGATTTCTAACTGGTTCTAAATTGCATAAGTAAATCCCTTCTACCTAAGAAATGATGACAAACTTTAACACATATCACTATCACATTTTACCTCATAGAAATTTTCCCATACAAATTCCTAATTAAGTAATATATGTAACTTGTCAAGTTGTAATATTGAATGATATTATTTTTTCACCTACTATTAAATAATTTAGATAAAATTGCACAAATCAACTTTTATGTTATATACCTAAACTGCACTTCATACATTGCTTTATGAAATCCGTAAAATCCAACATTTATGTTCATGTTTTGTTACGTCCTATAACCTTTACAACTAACATCGTCTAAAAACTCAGTTAAACACCCCTCACATACAAAGCATGTGAAAGTATTATTGTCATTTCATCGTATCTTTATTTTATTAATAAACTAAACTAATACTATAATCTATTATAAAACTCACTTGTTCAATCAAATCATCAGCTTCAACAAACCTAGTTTTGAACACCTAACTCCGGTCCAATTGCATGGAGTGTCTTCGGCGCCGATGCCGGAGTAAAAACTCCCACAGATAATGAAAAAAAAATATCAGAAATATTGAAGGGTCATGCTATTTACACACGGAGAAAATTATTTTCACACCCCAAAGCGCCGCGCTATGGCCAAAGCGGGGCGCTTTGGTGTAAAGTCAACCGACAAGGACTGACGCGGTCAGACCTTGTCTGTTGCTTTACATCAAAGCGCCCCGCTATGGCCAAAGAGGGGCGCTTTGAGGTTTTTTTTTTTTTTTTTTTTTTACATTTTTAAATTTTCGGGCAAAGCGCCCCTCTTAGGTCAAAGCGCAGCGCTTAGGGCCTTTTTTAAATTTTTTAATATTGTTTTTAATTCACAAACGCGTCGATAATAGTATAAATTTTACGCTTTTTCCATTATACATCATTTTTTAATATATATGGACTATACTGCAAGTTCCGGATCAAATCGGTTACGTGTGATGTCGTATTCCATTATATCGTATCATTTTGGTTTGAAAGCACAAGTACTCCTATGAGTAGTGTTATGTGTAACAGCCGCCTACCGTACATGTACATGACGTATTTTTTCATTAATTGTAGTATTATGATGTATATTGTTTGGGGAACCACACCAAGCAAGTCAAAACCATCATTTTGCAAGTCCTATCACTTGTCCTCTTTTTTGTCGAATGGGCATGGTTCTAACAAAAGAAATGACAACACTTTTGACTTGGTGAACCACCTCCACACTCCATAGAACCACCTCCACACTCCATATGCAAAGACCTACTCTACATGTTTAGACTCCTAAGACTAGCAATAGCATTTTTGCATACCTTTTTATTATGCTGTAATACGATTTTGAAACTTTATTATGTAAAAATAAGTCCATAAATCTCTTTAAATCCATATTCTGAATCATTCGGAAGTGTTTGGAGGATCGAGGTGACGAAGCCGAAGCATAACCACACACCTATCGAAAAAAATCTAAAAATCCTTCGATAAATTAGGATCTTTTTATTTTTATATATCATCATCGTCAAAGCGGGGTGTTTTGAGTTTGTTGAAATAATTATTATTAATATTAATAATAATATAATATAGGGAAAGGACAGTAAATAGGGTAACGCACGGGGGTTCTTTGATGCTGACAAATCTGGTGGTTTCAGACTTAGCTGTGGACTTGTCTAACCCCTCTGACATTGACCATTATTTCCATAAAAATTTTAATTTAAGTCCCCTTCCTTTCAAATACTTTACATTTAGCCCCTTTTACAACCAACTTTTCAGACCATTGACTCTCTGATGCTTCCTTCTTCCTTGATGGGTTCTTTTAAAATCAAATTAAAAAAAATAATAAAAAAAGGTAAAGCGCCCCGCTTTGACCTAAATGGGGCGTTTTAGTTTAAAAATTTTCAATTTTAACCCAAAATGCATGGGTTTTGGGTTAAAATTGAAAATTTTTAAACTAAAACTCCCCGCTTTGGCCAAAGCGGGGCGCTTTGACCTAAAGTCAGCAGACAAGGTCTGAACCTTTCAGACCTTGTCTGTTGACTTTAGGCTAAAGCGCCCCGCTTTGGCCAAAGCGGGGCGTTTTGGGGTGTGCAAATAGACCAAGGGTGTGTGCGAATAGACTGGGCCATATTGAAACTGGCTTATATTAAATATTGTAACACAAAAATAAAGTCGTAATATCCCTAAAAGGATATTGGCACGCATCTTATGATGGTCGAAAACCATAAAATCAAATAGCAATTGTTGGTTTTGGATTGGTTTGTTACGTTAACGGTGCGTTTTACTTCGATCGATAACCATAAAAACGAATACCAATACCATTTTTAATAATGTTGAAACTTGTTGGCCCAGACGGTTCAAACAATCGTATCAACAAACACGAACACGATCAATAAACACGAACACAAGATATTGGGGAGAAAACCCCACGACTCTTTCTATTCAATCAAACGAACATACGAACATACAAAGAAATGGGACAAATAAAAAACATTAACCTAGACCCCTACTTATAGTGCTACTAAACTTGCTCTCCAAGACAATTAAATATTTCCTAAACCAATTACAATATAATTATCTAAAATAAAACCAATCTTTAATAAAAAAACTAATTATAGCAATCTTTCATTTTGGCCCTTCAACTTTCAACTTATACGAGTTTTAGGATTAACTTTCAACATTCCCCCTTAATCCAAAAACTCTACCCAAACTTTCTTAACTTTGTGCCGCCATGGTCTTGAATCCCAAATAGCACTCTCAACTCTTCAATTTCTATCATTGGCATGTTTTTATTCTTTCTTTTCAATTGTTTGTAACAAACCTGTTCAACAGGTTCTTCACGCTCATCATTCAAACCATCCACCTTACTCGTAAATGCAAATTCATTCATTACTTTCTTTTCTTGAAAATTTCTATCTTCAAATATTTGTTGCATCACTTGTTCAATTGACAAGTTCTTTTTCCTTAGTTTTCATTTCTTTCTTTGCTTATCCAAACATTCTTGGTCATCTGAGTTTGACCCAAAACTCGCAGTTGGGTTAGCATTTCTTTCTTTATCAGACCCTGTTGAGCTTTTCTTTCTGACTATTCTTCTGAACTTTTCATACGGTTCTGATGTTTCTTCAACAGATGCCCGACTTTTGACTTTAACATACGATTCTATATGTGCAGATTTGTCAGTTGCACCCTTCCTTTCACTCATTAATATATTCTTTCTTTCATCATCATGATCAGTACCACGTTTATTGCTTTGGTGCTGCTTACTAATCTCAACAGTTTCTTCATCTTCAAGGTTGTTTGAGTCAGGAACCCATACATGAAGGTTCATCGTCTTCTCTTATTCTTCCAAAGCAATTCTTTCTTTTTCTTTACCCAATCGTTCCTTCTCTTCACTTACCAAAACAGCTTGCAAAGCTTCTTCTTTCTCTATAGGTTCCTGAGCTTCTTTCTTACGAGCTTGCTCTTCTTGAACAATTGCTTTCAATCTTCTTTCTCAACGATCTCATCCAATCTTTTTTTCTCAGCGGCTTCTTGAGCTGCTTTTTCCTGTTCTTCCTTTCTTACACGATCAATTCCAAGAAATCTTATCTTCAAGGCACACCATACTTCCTTAGCATTCATGAGTATGCCTACCTGTACCAAGATGTCTTTCCGTAGGATTTGACATATGTACCCCAATGCGGTGTACATCTTCCTTTCATCTACAACTACGTTGACTGTAGGTTCAATATCGTCCCAAAAGCCATAGTCTTTTAGAAATTCCTCCATCTTGGTCGACCATACCTTGTAGTTTGATTTCGTCAATACTGGAAGTTCCCCAATCACCATTGTGTCTTTTCTATCTTCCGTTTCTTTTCTTTTTCTGTTGTGCTACTTTTCGTTAGAATTGATTCCTAATCCTGAAACCAATCTCTAATAAATAACCAAACACTACAAACTTTTCTTTCTTGCTTACGCACTTACTTTCTTTCTTTTCAATTCATCAATTTCGAAAACAAAAGAAAAACCAACCTGATATATTTTCGTTTTAAATATATTTTTTTTTCGTATGTTTATTTAAATTTAAAAATGTATTTTATAATGAATTTGATATATTTTCGTTTTAAATATATAAACCGCCCACGATAAACTAGTGGCCGATTATTTTGCCGACGGACCCGTGTACATAGACGAGATGTTTCGACGTCGGTTCCGAATGAGTCGTCGACTTTTTTTACGTATCGCAGACGACATGGCCCAGTCTGATCTGTTTTTTACACTGCGATACGACGCTAGGGGGCAAAGGGGTTTCACTAATTTACAAAAATTTACGTCGGCCATTAGCCAACTGCCATATGGGTACGCACCCGATGCATTAGACGAGTATTTAAGGATGTCCGAAAGAACCGCACGTCTATGTTTGCACAGGTTTTGCGAATGGGTTGTCAAATTATATAGCAAAAGATACCTGCGGAGACCAAACGCATACGACGTTCAAAAATTATATCAAACACACGAACAAAGACATAGTTTTCCAGGAATGCTCGGGAGCATTGATTGCATGCACTGGCCATGGCAGAACTGCCCTACTGCCTGGCAAGGTCAGTATACTCGGGGAGATCATGGTCATCCCACTATTATTCTAGAGGCTATTTCGTCACAGGATGTATGGATCTGGCATGCTTTTTTTGGTCTACCTGGTTCTCTTAATGACCTTAACATCATATACCAGTCACAGATATTTGACGATGTAGTGGCGGGAACAGGTCCATACACAAGTTTTACGGTTTCGGGGGTGGAATACAGGCGGGGTTACTACCTTGCAGATGGAATATACCCAACGTACTTGACAATCGTTAAAACTATTCCGCACCCGACAGACGATCAAGAGGGTGCGAGAAAAGATAATGAACGGGCTTTTGGGGTTCTACAAAAATATGGCATATCATTGAACATCCAGCACGTTCGGCTACACCAAAGAGGTTACAACAAATTATGTACGCTTGTATCATCCTTCATAACATGGTCATTGAAGACGAAAGTAGAGCGATATGCGAGTACGATGAAAACGCGTCTACCAGAAATTCTGTTCCAGTTAGTTTGGAACAAGATTTGAACATGTTCTCTCTACGTAACGAGTACACACATCATAACCTACAAGCGGACTTGATGGAGTACATTTGGAACAACTCTCAAAACGAACCAGACGACCATATGCAGGATGAAGACCAGTAGGTTTTTAATATTTTTTTAATGCTTAGGATTTTTTTTTAAGTTTTTTTTAAGTTATTAGGATTTTTTTTAAAGTTTATTTTTTTAAGTTTATGTAATGTTGTTTAATATTAATGAAAATATTTTCTTATTTCATTTGTTAAATGTTAAAAAAAAAAAAAAGAATGCTAAAAAAACAACTAAAATGGTGGGGTAGGATCATCCTCCCATTTCCATTGTTTTTGTGGGATGGACCATCCTCCCAAAGACTATGATGTGGCGCCTAGGTGGCGGATCATCCTCTAAGGGAGGACCATCACCATACCATGTAGCCTTAGAAGCAAATTTAGAAATTCCAGTGACGGCTTTCTTGGGGGATAACAGGGTCTTTAAACTATCTCCAATTTCAGCAACATCGTTCTTTAAGCCTTGGTAAGAAGAAGAGGGTGAAACATCATGAGAGTAAGAAGGTTGGTGTGGTGGTGGAGCGAGAAACGAAGCAACGGTGTGGAGTTGACGGCATATGGTTTGAGTGATCATCGAGAAGTCGGATTTGAGAGTCGGGGAGTGAGGATCGTCGGAATTGGACATGTTTTAAGGTTAGGGCTTTTGGGTTGTTGAGATTTAAGAGAGGGAAGACGTCATCAACAGAGGTTGGGGTTGGTGTATTTGATTAATAATTTTTGAAAGTTTAATAATTGGTGTATAATTCATATTATTTAAAATAAGCTATGTCATTTGAGTCATTTAACAGGTGGCACCCATGTCACCCTTTTATGTAACGACGTTAGGTTCATTTAACGGTGGAGTATTTTACAAAAAAAAATGGACGTGGTCAGATTATTATCGGCTAATAACTGACTTGGGATTATTATTGGCCAAAGTTAGATAGGTGTGGTTATTTATTTCCAATTTGCCTAACTAATTTAAACATATTTTTTTTCTCTTGTAGCTTTTAAAACATGGTGTATTATAAGATTCTTAGTATACATTGCAAGGTGTCTATTTTTATAAACGCCTAGATATAATTTTTTTCTAAGTCGAGTTGTGAACAATAATGTACAAGTAATAGAGGCAGTGAGTAGCAATATACAAGTAATTGAAACACAAATTTACATGTTATCAAAACTACCTCATGGTTTAGTATTTTTTTCTACTTTTGTATTGTTTTATTAGTAGTTAATATATTAGTTTAATCATTTTTATATTTTTATAGTTATATTATTATAATAAATTTTGAACCTCTTTTTTGTTATAACTTGTAAAACACAATGTTTTATAAATTTCCAAGTGTATGTTGTGACGCCTCTATGTTTATCTACGGCTCTACATAAATTTATATCCAAAACAGAGTTGTGAGGAGTAATATATAAGTAATATAAGCAATAAGTAGTAATGTATGTAAGACCCTTAGTAGTATTTGACGGTTTTCGTATATTTTGCATCTAAAAATGTGTATTAACGATTACACATACTTATGAAAATACGGGTTCATTTAAAACTTTTACAAATTTAAAACAGTACAACATATTGTATATAAGTTTGTTGCTTAAAAATAACGACGAATCAACATGCGGAAGCTTATATCTTAATCGTGTTCGGTTCTTCGTGAGCTTAATCGTCCTCTGGTACTATAAGTTATACCTACGATTCATAACACATGAATTGAATTAGTCATACGTAGTTTAGAACGTGTTTAAACGAGTTCGCGAGGCAAAAATGCTTAAAAAAACAATTTTTCCAAAACTGAACTCCGTTGTGCCACGCGCCAGAGCCACATTGCTCCCTCGCGTGGCGCGAGGGAGACCCTTTTCCAGCAGGTCCGTATCTGAGACCTGCACTTTGCCAGCTATACTAGTTTTTACGGAAACGACCATAACTTATTCATTATTGATCCGTTTTACGCGATTCTTTTTCCTATGCGCTCGTAATTTGATTCTCCATCACATGGAGTTAAAATTCGACACCCGGATTAACAATTTTCTGGGTTTTAAGCTCTCGGCTTAAAATTCAATTATAATATTTTTACCCGTTGCGTGGTAGATTAACGAAACTTGTTTCTCAACTATCCCAAAGTCATAGGCTACTTATTTAACTCACAATCATTAACTTATACTTAATCCTTAATGAATTACGCAACCATTTCCCAAGTTATGCGCGTAATTCATTTTGACCCATTTAGAGGATTTTTACGCATTTAAGCATCAATATCGCTCTTTTCTTTTTACACTTCACATTACCCCATTAACATATCTTCTTAAATTCCGCCACAACTATTATTGTGATGGATTTGATTTATTATACTAATTATCCCGGATATTACCCTTCAGTTAGCCATTTTACGCGAATGACCCATTCTTAGGCATTTGACCCACGAAGTTTATGCCTACAACTCTTATATGTACCTAAGGGTTACATAAACATAATACAAGTTCCTTAACAACCTCTAAGGGTCGTTTGCCCGATTTACCCATCAATGGCTTTTTGGTCAATTTTAGTCCCTCATTTTACGACGAATGACTTTCACTATATATTTGACCAAAATCTCACTTTTAACTAGAAACTTATTTATGCATACCTGGCTCGGGTCAACATACAGACCCATTTCGTACCTTTCTTTTATTAGCCGCTACTTTATAGTGACGCAATAATCCACTTCCCGTTCAGTCCTATGAACATCTAACTTGACAACCAAACGTTAGTCGATATTGTCAAATTGTGTTATCACCACCATTTGACCCATTTGGTCTTTATGACCAAAAAATTACATTTATGTCAAAACATGGTTTTTAATTACCCATTCACACATCCGACCCATTTCGGATTTTACCACAAGATCCTTTTTCTTACGTATTTAACCCGTTATGGCTTACGCCATGGGTATGCTTTTAATCTCAACTTACATTTAGCCAACACGTGATTAAATTACCCTTTTACCCCTTTTTCCCATTACTAGTTACGCTATAAGGTAACCTTAAAGAAAACTTATTAATTCTTAGTCAATTCACGACTAAATTACCATTTTGCCCCTTTTTACCATTAACCATGACTATGATCGTTTTTATTCGTTCCGACTCATTTCGTTTCGTGTCGGAACTCATATTTCGAATATAATCGGTTGTCGCATTTATCACCTATAAAATACATACGTATACTACAAATGGGTGTAAGCTTTACTTACCTCGCATCCAAACTGCGTTTTTCTTCACACTTGATTTGTTTGACCCGTTTCCTTCCCAATTTTCACCTAGCTTGTCAAGCATCAAACTATAATCATAATTCGTAAGGATGGTTAGATTAGTCATTATTAGTCATGACTATTCCACTTTACGTATGTCAAAACATGGTTTTTAATTACCCATTCTGTAAGGACTCTCAAATATGTCATAAACCAACCCACAATTTATAACCCGGACCCCTGAAACTATACTGTGTATGAAAAACAAAGAAAATCAGAAATATGGTTCTCAGGCGGGCCGCGTAAGAGTAAGCATGGTCTTACGCGGGCCGCGTCAAACCTGTGTTGACCGGATAAGTGTTCCGGATCCACGTAGCGACCACCTGGCTAACCTACTCGTGACTGGTCAAGGCTATTCGTAGACTGGGCGGCCACGCGGGCCGCGTAAGATATAGGGGGTGGGTCACGCGGGCCGCGCCAGGCCTTAAATTCACCTATAAATAGCTTGCATCAGGGACTTTCATTCTGTGTCGATACAAACTTTCAAAAACGAAGTTATAATACTCAGAAGTCAAAAATACTTTCAATATTAGCGAGGCGCTGCTCCGATACCGGGTATTAACTCGATCGTTGCTACGATTCAATGTCCGATCGATTAAACTATCCAATGGATGTTTAAGTGATGCCCACATTAGGGTTTATGCTTTGTCATTCGTTGTTAATTCAATGGATGTTTAAGTATCGTACTTTGTCATTCGTTGTGAATGTTTTAATCTCGTGAGTTATCGTAAATGCTGTATTAAGTTACTAACCGAGTTGTATGCATGTTATTAATTTAGGTTAAAAGGCTAATCAGTAGGCTAGGCTCTGCTCAATTAAATTTGCAATGTGAGTCATTCTCTTTTTATCAAAATGCTTTATAAATTATTAAATATTTTCAAGGTTATAATTACAGTGATTAAATTTATGTAATCACCAAATTACAGCCGGTATGTGGGGTTTTGTATACATAACTTGATAACCGTCACTATTGGACAACGAGTTAGCCAATGAGTGATATGACCATAGTCACAGCCACCATTGGACAATGAGGTTACCGATGGATGGTCGAGTGACAAATACTGTGGGTAGTTGGTTGATATTTGGAAACATTGTAATCTCTCTTAATACTGTAAATTATAACAAACGTGTCATTTTAAGTAAATAGAATGATTCACCAGTATTTCCTGCTGACAAAACCTTTTTCAAACATGTTTCAGGTGATCTGTTGTGATCCAAGAAAAGTGCCGTGAAGCACTACAAGCTTAAGGAAGTGGCTCAATATAAAATAAAGAAACATGTTTTTTGTAAAAAGAAGATTTCTTCGTGAAATCATATGATTGTAAATTTCCGGGGTTTTATCCCGAGTTGTGAAATAAAATAATCAGGAAATTACAGTTTTAAAAAGATCCTGAAGAAACTTCCGCTGTTAAATAAATACCACGGGATTTTCTGTCTCACGGCTCCTGAAACGGGTCAAACCGGGTCGGGGGCCGTGACACATTCATATAAAACGGTGGCTTACGTATTTCACGACTATTCCCAAGCTTCACCTAGTCTGACTTTTAAAAGTAAAATGCCCATTAGTATATAAAATGCACATTCAAGTTTATCAACCAGTTTAGGCATTTCTCAAATTACCCGGTAGGCGTTCTTTTAAGCCACCGTTTAACAAATCTTTTAACCCAGCTCATTATATTTCCAACACTTCAACTTGTTCAAGCAATTATCAAAGCTAACTTATTTATTCATTTCACAAGAATTAACGGTTCTCATCTATAAGTGAAACCCGTTTCATCATATCACAAGTATTCATCCGAACACCTAGTATAATCAAGTTCTACATTTCAACTAGTAGATATCATGATTTCAAACATCAAAATTCATGAAATAATTCACTAAATTTCATTTCAACATTCAATAACATGATTTTAACATCAATTTTTTAGATCATACAAAAACTCATCTCATGTCATGTATACTCTTATACTTGAATTCATAATTGTTCAAGTACCTCGCTATTACTACCATCCATGATGATTTTGAACATAAGTTTATTATAAACTTATTCATATTATCAAGTTTATCACAAGTTTGGCACTAACTCAAGTGTTCATCATATTTTCATAAAACCCACTTAGCTAGGTGTGATTATCCACTCAAACACCAAATCATGGCAATTTTACTTCAAATCTCTACTTAGGGTTTGTTCCTAAGCAATCATACTTCACTAATTCGGCCATAGCCTCTACGATTCATACTTAATTCGCATCTTGCAATGTTAAATCAAAATTTCACAACTTCATGAATGTCAAAAATTCGACATACCTTACGATCCCCTTGACTTGGTGATCATTTATATACATTTAAATCCGAATTTGGCCTTCGATTGATCCTTCAATTTGAAGATTTGGTGGAGCTAGGGTTTCACCCCTTTTTGTCTCCTGGAGATCGATGCACACACACACACACACACACAGTAATTGTGTGTTGTGTTAAGGATTTTATTAATTAAAATTCTTGTTTCCTTTTTACGATTTTGGTCCCTCAAGTTTAACTTTAATTATTTGAGACTACAACTCCATGTTTAATTACTTATTTACACATTACAAACTAGGTTAATCACTCCTAGTTAACTTAATGGGTTCGGGGAAATCATGACCCGTTTCATTTTAAGTCCCGTTAACTTGGCCTTTTGTATACTTTGTTTCCTCAAAGCATTTATCCTTCTTTTAATTAATATTAGGTTTAGTTATTTAAAGCCTAATATTTACCGGGTTAATTTTTTACTATCTACGGTATTTTACCTGTTCATTATTATTAACGTGATTTGACTATCAAACCCGTTTTCGGGGTGTTGCAATGTACAAGTAATTGAAGCTCAAATTTATATGTTATCAAATCTACCTCACGGTTTAGTTTTTTTTGTATAAAGTGACGTCAATTACCCTTTCGTTACTCTAATAATACAATGTAATATTTTATAAAATTCCATATATATACCGTTGCAATATGCTTATTATTATATACATTCGATAACAAGTTTTGCTCAAAAGAGAACGAGTCAAACAAAATTGATTTTTTACCATGCTTATTTTACCTACCGTTCTTCAACTCACCAAACACATCTTAACCATACACCCTAACGGGAACTCGATGAAATAAAAACATGTCTACTTCTATCCCTGTGGTTTCTAGATTATTAGGTACACACGTTCTATATTCTTGTTTATATTTTGTTGTTATAGAATTGATTAATGGTATGAGAGCATGTGTTGAATAATTAATTCTTTTTCGTTTCACTTAACTGAAATTAAAATCTAAAATATGAAGTTTTGATTAAACCCTAATGATAAGAATCGGTTTTTATATATATAATCTTCGGTTGGTATGATATATTACAGTTTTATGGATGTATAGATTTGATAAACCTGTTTTAATCTTACTAAATCAAATATAATTTTAGAAATCTCTAAAGTTTTACGATTTAGATTTTGATAGTATTAATCTAAATAAAATTTTTCTTGATGTTCTTCACAGAGTTTATTCTTAAAACAGACGAAAAAATCACATAATTTGGTGATGCATATGAATTATAATTTGTTTTCCTTATTTTTTGGGTAACTTTATAATCAAAAATTTCTTTAAACAAATAGGTTAAGTATCTTTTCGAAATCTAATAAAATCTTGGATATACTTAAAAAAAACCCAAATTTTGAATTCATAATTCCTTTAATTTTAGGAAATCAGATTGTGTGAAAACTTGCAAAACTGGCGACACTAAACCTGAAAGTCCTAACGCATATTTAGGCAATGTCAGCCGACACATAAGTTGATGACCTCAGTTATCAGGCGACACTGATTTTGGCGACACTAATGTCAGCATGCACTAAAAGCCAGCGACATTAATGTCAGCCTATAACTCAGAAGTTGGCGACACTAATTTCAGCTGACGACATTGTAGTTATTGACACTGTAGTTCGATCTGTGCTAAAATGTTGTTTGCTATTAGTGAATTGTTTAGTTTTGTTACACCTTAAATACTATGTTTTAACAAAGCTAAATTTGCTTAACTTGAATAACACTTTAATTTATTTTATCCTTGGATGTGATGAAGAGGGTTTTGATATAAGAGTTGAACCCATGAAATATGATGATTAAATTAAGTATTAACTCATGATAAATTGAAATTTACATGTTAATCTGATTGTAATGAAAGTATGAACTTGTTGAGTTGAATAATATGGTAATGAGTTGTCAAATTTAGCTAATAGAATGGCTCAAATACAATGCCCACTAGGTGTTTTATATAATGCCTAAGTGAAGACTTAATTTGTTACTTAGCTTTGAAACTTGGTGAAAATAATATGATTGAATTCTAATGAATCCTAAATTGAAAGAGACATGACTTTATATGTATGCTAATGATCACTTGGGTTAAATCTATAGGCAACTCAAGTGAGGCTTTAGGAAGCCAAGACGGGAAGGAAACTCATGTAAAGGGAAAGCTTTAAGGTACGTAGCTATATCGTTACGTTATTATTAAACGTATTCATTGTTGAAAATGCTAAATGGCACGTTAGTGGAAAAATTAAATTAAGGATCCCTTTTGGGATTAAATGGAAGAAAAGTGTTTTTTTTAAACGAGTCTGTATCAAGTGGCATGTAAAACCGAAGTAAAAATGACCCGCATGGTCATAGAAATAAAGGTATTGCTTAATGGGATTAAACTTGGTCATGCGCCATGGTGAAAATGAATATAAAGAATGGTCGTCACTCGTGGTTGGTGAGAACCACGAGTGGCGAACCAAAAAGGGGCATTGTGATCTATAGGGCCATAAACTAAACGCGTACATGTAAAAATAGGGTATAAGTGACCCGTTGGGTCGTAGAAGCGAAGGTATTGTCCAAAATTACCAACCATTATTTTAATTGTGGTTTGGGAAAACAATGGAGACCCTTGTTAAGGGTGTTGAAGACTTGAGCTAAAATGCTCAAATCCTTGTAACGGGTCGAATTGGAGAAAACCCAAAATCGACCGGAATAAAGGGATGTTAAGGTTTAGCCCAAGTTTGCCGCAGCTCCCGACCCCTACCCCGGGAGCGGGAGCCGCGGGACACTCAGCTGGTGGTATCGGTGTTTATTAATTTGGCAGCGGAATTAAAACATTAGGATCGTAGTTTGAAAATAAATTTTAGAGTTTCAAAACACCAAAATTTTATAATAAATAAATGGGATAAAATTCATGTTCCATTGATAATACATTTATAGGGATAAACCCTTGTTGCTGAAAACATAAACTTTTATTTAGGTAACTTTTATAGCCACTTCTTTAAGCCTTCAGTGCTCCATAGCTGGCTTCTTATGGCTTCACATTAAGTTACCTAAAACACGTTTTAAAAAGATTTTATCAGCAAGAAATACTTGCGAGTGCATCCCAGTTTAATCAAAACAGGTTTTTAATTATAACTTTACAGTATTGAGAGCGATTACAATGTTTATATCTACCAATATACTCATTCAGTACTTGTCACTCGACCGGATCTGTGACTATGGTCATATCACACATTGGCTAACCCGTTTTCCAATGGTGACGCTTTATCAAGTAATGTATACAAAACCCCATAATAACGGCAGCAATTTTAGAATACAAAGATTCAATCACTTTAAGTATACTTGAAAATATTTGAGATTTTGTAACACTATTTGGTAGAAAAAGATAATGACTCACTTTGTAGACTTAGGTAATTCTATAGCTTCCTGTTGGTGTTCCTGATTATTTTCTATTAAAAATTAAAATACACAATGCACACGTGTTAGTAAGATAACCCAAGTCACTTAGCCATACAACACGAGACAGAACTCCAACGAACTTAGTCAGGCAGAGCCTCGACATGCATTACGGAGCCCTAGATCAATCAGGTAGGGCAACAAATTAGTGATCGGGGTTAAAATACTTACAACAAGGCAGAGCTTGTGTTTTAGGGGTATAATACCGAGCTACTATATTGCTATAATAGGGGCTAAGAGAGAAAGAGAAATGAACGAATGAAAACTGAAGCTGAAGGCCTCCTTTTAAACTTGAATTCGACACTCGCTCACGCCTCGTGAGCCCTTGCCTTGGTTCCTTCGTGCCCCGCGAGGGACCCCCTAGCTACGGCTAGGGTGGCCAGGTTGCCTTGTAGCTATGCCAGACGTCGGGACACGTGGCGTAATTGGGTTTCCGGCAAGTAAAGTAGGTCGTGCCCCGCGACTCGTACGGCCAAAGTGGTCGCGGCCGGCGAGCGACATAAATCCTTATTTTATTTGATTTTTATAAAAACTAAGGTTATACGGGTCTGTTTACGTGTATACGGGGTATAATTATGGTGTTAACCAACCATAGTGGAGATTGTGGTTGGAAGAAATGAGGGGGAAACTTAACAAGAAAATGGGAGGCGCGAGTTAAGATACGTAACGTCTCCTAACGGGTCTGTTTGGATAATAAACACCAAACCGAACAAAGAAAATAAAAACTTAAAAGACTCGGGTTAGGGTAGCGTATTTGGACTTGTAAGTATAAGGGAATAGTGTTAAAACGAGAAAAAAATGAATTTGGGTTGAGTTTGGATGGAAAGAGGTGAAAATTTTGGAAAAAATGGCTATGGGTAAAACTGCCAACTCTGGCAAGCTTTTGGAAAAGTGTCTCCCCTGCGCCATGCGGGGGAGAAGACTTGCTTCTCCGGAACGCGCAGAGGTGCCTGTCAACAAAAGTCAAATTTTTACTCCCCCCGCACCACCTGAGAGAGCTGGGTAGCCCCTCCGTGATGGGCGGGGGCACCCCGTTCAGAAAAACTATTTTTATTTTCTTGTGTTTAACGTTTTCATTCATATGTTATTGATTGCTAATCGTTGTATGAAATCAAATGATAGGTAACTACGAAGTTAAGATCCCGGATGAAGATCAAGCACGTCAAGAACCGAACACCTTCCAAATGCTCGTTAGCTTCACTTTTTGTTAATATGTTTTTGGTACGTAAAACATGTGGACTTGTATTTTGAACACAATCATTGCTACCTTGTGTAGCTTATGTTTTAAAGATATTGTCATCTTTTAGTTAAAATAGTTCATGAAAAATGTAATTTTTATACTTTTATTTGAGACAGGTCTTACATAGATATAATAGGTTTACCCTCTGGTGTGTATAATATAGATCACTAGAGAGGATTAAAGACTAATCATAATACCACCAACTCACCTAAAACCATCCTAACTGTACACCCTAAACGGGAACTTGATCAACCACGAACATGTCTACTTCCATCTCTGTGGTTTCTAGATTATCAGGTATATACATTCTACATTCTTGTTTCTATTATGTTGTTAAAAATTGATCTAACATTATATTCAACAAGGATTCATTAAAGTAAATTTTGATTCTCTTTAAAATAACTTTTTGTTCCACATGGCACAACCGAATTAATGTGTATTAATGAAGATGGCTCTGTTAACCGGAATAACACCGGACATTTTGGATGTTCTTTTTTGCTTGTAGAAAAAGAAGCATGTGTGATATTGAGGATAAATTTCATTCTCAATTAACATATTCCGTTATACTAACTCGATTATTGATTGCCCAGGTTTACATATCGATCAACATACATTTCACAATAGTAAACAATAAGGTGTTGTTTGTTTTTTCAGAGGTAAAACGTCTGCAGTCTGCGGACCACATATGCAGACATCTGCAGCTGAAGAGATGGACCAAACCTCTGCAATCTGCAAGAAGAAAAGTGTTTATTTTTTAACTTCTACAAGTTTAACCACATCTACAGCTGAAGAGGTGGACCAAACCACATACAAGTTTCAAACAAACAAACACAAGTCGACATATGAATTTACATCAACTTTAACAACATACAAGTTTCAAACAAACACTAGTTGACATATGAATTTAAATCAAGTTTTAACCACATACAAGTTTCAAACAAACACTAGTAGACATATTAATTTACATCAAGTTTTAACCACATACAAGTTTCAAACAAACATCAATAGTTTCATCTTTCACAAACAAACAACAAACAGCTCCATAGTTTCATCTTTCACAGCCAAAATCAAGAAAAAAACAACAAAAAATATCAAATCTTTACCTTGTTAAATCTCTGAATCCCTAAACATGGATGACAAGCAAAATCCCTAAACAAAATCTTTAACTTTATGAAAAACTAAACTAAACAAAAATCAAAATTAAACTAACAATAAACAATAAAAAGAACAATTTTTTGAAAAAAAAGTAAAACTTAAAAAATAACATGTGTCGGCTGAGATGGTGTCGGTTGGAGAAGGTTGACGGCTGGAGAAGGTTGACGCCAGCAGTGGGTGAACGACTGGAGATGGGTTTCGACTGGAGATGGGTGAACGACTACATATAGGTTAACGACGGTGGAAGGGCGGCGGAGGTGGAAGAGGTGAGGTGTCGGCAGATGGGTGCTAGGGTTTTGAGCTTGAAGATGTGGAGGTTTTTGAAAAAGAAAGGTATTTGAAGAGGTTGGTCCAGATCTGGGCGAGGAAGAGCTTTAGAAGATCTTTTTAGTGAAATCTCTTTAAAAAAACAAACAGGCTGCAGACCCAAAGGTCTGCTCGTGGTCTACGCGGCCCAGACATAAGAGGTCAGGAAGTACTTCTTGCAAAAAATAAACACCCCCTAAGGGTGGATAGGCACTCCTTTCATCTACCCTAACCCTCTCTAGTCTTGTATTGCCACATAATTTTTACCTTAAACTACCCTCACATCACAAAAAAAAAAAAAAAAACTTTCATTTAATAAAGTATTAAATGAAATTAAAATTAACTAAACATTCATTTAAATAAAACTACATAACTTAAAAAACCTAAATTTAATTAAAAAATACATAATTAAAAAAATTACTTAAACAAAGCCTTTTCATTGGGGATGGGTTTTCAATTTTCCAAGCCTCAATATGATCAAATTGTTTCGGCTCATATCTCCTTTTATACTCACAAAGGGCCGCCTTAATTGCTTCCTCCTTGTTTTGCTCCTCTTCCTTGTTCATCACCTCATTGAACAGTGGGTCAATGTTTATAGCTTGCCTTTGGATTATCTGCCACCTTGAATGAATCTCGTATATCTTCGTTTTGTGTCACCCATATTTTAATGAAATAGTCCAAGGACTTCAAGCCACATCTCACACGAGTCGCGAGTCCTCTTCTCGACAAGACTTAGCAAAGCCCTCGCTAATGTTATTTCCTCTTTTTCGGTCAATTCCGCCATTTCAAAGAAACAAGCTTGTGTAGTGATGTGTTGCAAAACACATCTGTTTTTCCTTACGATTTGTATTGTTTCAATTTGTTTATTGGTCTTTTTTTTTTAGTTTTTTCTAGCTTGTAATTAGTTGTGGATGTTTTACAGGTGTTCGTTGTGAAAAAGGGCTAAATCGTGAGGATACGAGTACGCGGGAAAAGGAAGGGAAAAGAAATCTGGAATCTTGGTTCTAAGCACCACGCGAAGAACCACTGGGATGCTTTAGCGACACGCGAGGAAGCCCAATTCTATAAATTTAGGTCGCGACTATATTGAACTAGGTGACATGTAAAAATCCAAGAGAAAGCACCCCGCGAAGCGCGAAGGCACTGATAATCAAGAAAAAACCTAATTCAATGTATATTAGCACTTTTGCCCGATCTCTTTGACATAACCTACTTCCAGACGTAAAGTTTAGAGCTTTGGGTTGATTTTGGAGTGGAAAAGTCGGAGGTGATCAAGAAGTGAAGAAATGAGTCGTAAATCGAATCAGTCATGCTTATTCGGTTTATGTCTTGTAATTCTTTTTATTTAGTCAGATTTTCAAATATCATGTTGATGATTATGACTTGTTTACTGCTTTCAATCATGATTATTGGCTTAACTTCTGTAACTACCTAGGTTTTGGATGAATGATTGCTGAATTTTGGTAATTTCTCGGTTTTTGGTTATTATTGATGGTTCAACGTTAATGTAAAGAACCTATTTGCAACTGATCTGATGTGTATGCGTATTTAGATCTGATTTATGATTAATCTTTGTTCCGTATGCTTCTTGTTGAATGTCTTTCATCTATAGTTGCATAATTAGGTCACTTACTGTGTGCTTGTGATTAGTTTATGGTTTTACTAGACGTAGTAATCCATTGAAACATTGATTGAGAGTTTATTGGGACTTTGTATTCTACCTATCTAGATAGCTAAGAGGTGATAAATAGTTGGTTAGTCTATGTTATTAGGTGTTAAGGCTCTGAGAGGAGGTTTCCCTAAATTTCTTAGTATCTTTGCTAGTCTGTGTCTTATCGATTGTTTTTAGGTTACCCCTTGCATCTTAGGATATATTGAGATAGTTAGACTGAGAGGTAATCTATCTTTCAGGTACATTAGGTACATTGACTGAGAGGTAATCTGACCAACCGGTGAGTTTCATACGACCCTTAAGGTTTCCCTTTAGGTCACACCCAGAGAATGGTCCAGGGATCCACTAGGTTGTCTAAGTTGTCGTATTCTAAAATGTTGGTACCATCCTAGTTTCCATAGACGAGAGAAATCCAAGATTCACAATTAGGATTCCTGACCTAGGTAGTGCTTTTCCCGTTCATGAATTCGTCTAAATGATCAAATTGATAGTTAGTAGTTTTAGTTCTCTTTAGTTAGGTTTCCTTTAGTTTAAATCAATCAAAACCCTTTTTTCAAAAACCAAATAAATATTTTAAACCTCGTATAGTTTTTTTTTTGTCAGAGCCTAGTTTAGTTTTTGTAAATATCATGTGGGTTTGATATCCGGACTTTCATTTAGTTTTACTACATTCGATAGGTACCCTTGCCTATCATCGTGGTCTAGTTTAGGGTTGTCTATAGTTTAAGTAGAGTGTCTAGGTTAGTTTAGTAGACCGTATTTAGCGTTTGATTTGTAAAGGTAGTTTGGTGAAGTGTGAAAATGGTTTGTAGTGTGAAGTGTGATAATGGTTTGTATTTATAGTTGATCATTTAAAAGATTTATTATATATGGGGAAGGTTCATTTGAGAAGAAAATTTAATTGAGAAGAAAAAGAACAAAGAGTAATTTTGTAAAACATTAAATAGTTTTTACACTTATCTCATTTATTATCATTTTTAACTAATTAATTAGTCATAAAGACTAGTATCCTTCACACTAACTTTTTTTGCCTACACACATCAAAAGTTATCTTACATATTTCGAAATTCATCCTACACGTTGAAATTTATCCTACACAACTCGTAATTTTTCCTACACTTTTTTTTTTTTTTTTTGAAAATATATATATTTTGAAGATAAGTTACAAAAAAATTTAATGTAGCTAGCTATTAAAGAGAAAGACTACAAATTAATGACCTATGTAGATTTACCAATGTACCCTTATAGTAACATTAAATACTTATGTTAAATGAAGTAAAATAAAACATTCTTATTGGTTGAAATTTCTTCTTACAAAAAAAATCTTATCATTTGAACTCTCCACTATTATATATATATGTGGTAAGGTTATTGTAAAAAAGGTTAAAAGTGTGAGAGAGGTGAGAAATATTGTGGAGATGACATGTGTCCTAAATCTAAATTAATTCAAAAGGGTAAACAAGTAATTTTATCATTAATTCAATTAATTAAAAACTTACAATAACCGCCACCTTAATTATAGGATCTGGAGTTTTTTTAAAAGATCTCTATAAACACCATTCAGTAAGTATATAACATCATTCAGTAAGTATATAACACCATTCAACAAGTATATAACACCATTCAGCAAGTATATATCACCATTCAGCAAGTATATAACAACATTCAGCAAGTATATAACACCATTCAGTAAGTATATAACATCATTCAGCAAGTATATAACACCATTCAACAAATATATAACACCATTCAGCAAGTATATAACACCATTCAGCAAGTATATAACACCATTCAGTAAGTATATAACACCATTCATGGACTAAACATCTGATCGAAACATATTTTTTCTCTATATAAGTATAGCAATATGGTACTCATATTAAAGATAAAAAACGCTCGTTATTATGGTGTAATTTTTTTTAAAGTTACGTATAAAAAGTTATTGGCGTTTAAAAAAGACAGGGGGAAGTTACATGTGCATTAATGTTAGTTTCTTAATTTAAAAATGTTAAATTTACATATATACCCTTAATCTTGAAAATTAATATGTTTAATAGTAAACATTATTTACAACTTTGCCATTATGATCTCAACCATTAGATCAAAGATCTAATGGTGTAGATTTTTTCTTACCTTTCTCACAAAAAACCCTTTTTTTACAGGAACCTCTACTTATATATATATATATATATATATATATATATATAGAAACGGGATCAAGAGAAAACACTTAAAAGTGTTAGAACGGTGAGAACGCATCCTGGCCCACACACGTGTCACACGGCATAGAGAAGGGCGGAGGGGCTTTTTTGTCATTTTATCTTCTGCTTTTCCAGTTACGCTTTTCACAATATTGATTTATTTTTGGGGTTTAAGATTTTTGGCGTTAACCAAATTCAATAATTAATGGCGTTTAATGGTTTCATTTTATTAACATTTTGGCGTTTATGGCGTTTATTCAAATCGTATGCCATTGGAACCCAGGGGGTCAGGAAATCTATCTGAATGACGTTTTTCAAGGTGTTTTAAACAAGATGGCCCATTGTTTTATTATTTTTATGTACATTTCGGCGTTTGTGGTATCTTGGTGTTTTACAATTGTATTACAACCACAGGGAAAAAAATAGAAGCAAAGGAAATAAATTAAAAATCCTAATCGGATCTCTCTTCACAATCTTCACTGTCATCATTCTCTCTCTTCTTTAATAGTACAAGAATTATCACCAAATATATGGCGTTTTATGTAAAACTTAACAAACCCATCGGTTTGATTATTTTGCCTGCTCGTCAATTGAAGTGGCTTTTTGTGGATGTTTGGGGACATAGATCTATGACGTGTGGGTGGGTTTTTCATTTTTTTTATCTTGATTTTCATCTTTATAATCATCCCACTCTTCAGTGTCATTGATCCCTTCTCCTCGTCCAAGCCTTCTTCAAGAACAAAGAATACAAAATGACATATGACTATCATCAGTATCTTTTTCTTGAATTTTTGTCCATCTCATGCAGCAAAATCTTACTGAGTTACTCCCCTCTGCTAACAATTCATTTAGTGAAACTTCACGAAGAACAATACTGAATATCCAAGAAAGCATATTAGCCATCTTTGATTTTTTTTAATTTTTTGGCGTTTTACAGTGAGTGGTATTTAGTAGTATTGACGTTTGTTTTTTTTTTATCAAATGGAAGTTGCTGAGACATATCATTTTATAGGATGTCTTTTTGGCGCGCAAGTTAGGCGGTGCGTTATTATAATAAAATATTAGTCGTTTCAGTTACTGTTTGTAATTATTGCTTTTGATAAGCTTTATCTCTGAAGTCTGTAACACGTCCCATCTTTCAAATTTGGCGTTTTAGATTCTAATATAATAAATTTTCCTTCTCTTCAAAACTAATTTGTAGTTTCTGTTTCTAGTTACATTTTCAAGTTTGGTTTTTATTTATTTATTTTTATTTTTTTGGTTTTTTATAATACTTGTCCAAAGTAATTTTATTATGGTTTGGTAGTTTTTGGGGCGTTTTATGGCATGTTAACGTTTTGACAAACATTTGGCTTTGTGGCGTTTTTATTAGATATGGCGTTGTTATTATATAACAATCAACTGAAAAAGAAAAATAAAAAATATATATATTGATCTTCCAAATCTTCACTGTCACCGGTCTCTTTCTTCTTTTGAAGCATCTTCACTGGCTGTTTCGACTTTCGTATGATTTTTTTTATTTTTGTTTTTCGACGTAGTTTTTTTTGTCGCGTGTGGAAGCACAAAGTCTGAAATCAGCCTCTTTTTCTATAATATTTGTCCATCTCATGCAGCAAAATGTTATTGAGTTTACACCCTTTTCAGACAACAATCCTTGAATTTCCATTGAACGATGTTTGATTTTTTAAATTTTTTGGCGTTTTACCGATAAAAAGAACACCACCAAATAAAAGCACCTTAAACCTCAAAATTTGATCATGCTAAAATCAATAACGTTTTGCTGTATGATGATGGACAACATTGTTAATCCTCAGTTAAGAAAGATAACTGACAATGTTGTCCACCACATACAACTAAACTTTATTGACAACAAACCTCAATAATGGTTTTTTGTATGTTTTGGCGTTATAAATTGGATGGAAGTTGAGGATAAGTCAATAAGATTTTACTCAATGAAATGGACAATATACTTACTTAAGGATTTTTTTTCCATTACATTGAGCAAAAGCTTACAGTTAACCAAACTGAATTTCAAATAAACGTTTTGGTTTAGAAGATATTTGATGTTTGGGTTTTTTGGCGTTTCTAAGACGAATGGTATATATTAAATATGACGTTTGGGGTTTTGTGTGTGTTTTTAATTGAAGGTCTGAGATGTTGCATATATAGGATTTTTTTGGCGGTTTTTTTTAGGCGGGATTTTATTATAATTAATTTTGGCGTTTTATATCTAATGGCGTTTTTGTTAGAATGGTGTGTGATTTTTGTTTGGCGTTTTATTTTCATGAGATGGCGTTTTGTGTGGAGGAGTAAAAAGACCCTTTTACCCTTAATGAAGCGCGTCCACGTAATAAAATTGATGTTATTTATGAAAATGTCACCGCGCCAATCTAGTCCATAGATTGTTTTGATCAGACGATCCATAAGCGTTCTCACCGTTCTCACACTTTCTACCGTTTCTCTAAATCCCGACCCTATATATATAGGGTAGGAGTCGGCTACAAAGCCTACTTTTCCTACAAAGTGTAGGAAGCAATCTCCTTTAGACATGTGGCATTTAGTTATTTTATACAAAAGGGTATAATGGTAATTGGATAATTATTTTAATTATGGAAGATTTATTATCCTAAACAAATTAACGAGTTATTTAAGGAAACTGAATATCTCCATTGATTTCAAAATCGACTATAATATTTTATATCATGATGATCGCAAATTCATATTCATATTCCATTATTTTTTTAAGGTGTGTTTTATTAGTTTCTTGTTCTTCACACTGTGTTATATCAGTTTTCACATCCCCTCGTTAATTTCGAAACATAAAACACATCTATAATTGTCTAGACGTTGTCTTTTATTTGTTTATGGGCTCTTCACATTGTGTTATATCAGTTTTCATAATTAAACACACCCATTACACATAAAACACACCGGCGTTCGATATAAAACACACCGGTGTCTGAAATACACATTATAAAACACACCAATGTTTGATTCAATGTAGACATACTAGTGTCTTAAATACACAATATAAAACACATCAGTGTCTTAAATACATAATATAAAACACACCAGGTTCGGAGTTGTGGAGGTTTAAAACACAGTAGTTTCTTAGGAGAGAAAATTGAAAGAGGGAGAGAAACTTGCGAAAATGATGGGGAAGTTATGGTATGACAGTTATTTCCTTATTTAAAATAAATTAAATGACACATTTGTCCTCAATCAATTAAATTAGCCTATTTTTAAGACATATATTACCAAAATGGCATCAAGATAATCTCAACCATCAAACACACTCATCTAATGGTCAAGATCACTTTCTACACTTTGTAAAAAAAACACACTTTGTAGAGGAACCCCACCATATATATATATAGGGGGCCGCTAGAATGAGAACCACCACGAGTTATGAGAACCACGAGAACCAAGTGCCACGGAGGGGCGTTGACCACGAAATTTTTTTTACACCTAGATCCGTATATTTTAAGACCGGGTGTAAAAAAAAATTTCAAATGGCGCGCCCGATGGGGTAGTTTTTTACACCCAAAGTTTGGTGTTTTTAATTTTTTTTCTTTTTTCTTTTTTTTTTACAAACTTTGGGTGTAAAAAACTACCCCCTCGGGCGCGCCGTTTGAAATTTTTTTTTTACACCCGGTCTTAAAATATACGGATCTAGATGTAAAAAAATTTCGTGGTCAACGCCCCTCCGTGGCACTTGGTTCTCGTGGTGGTTCTCATTCTAGCGGCTCCCTATATATATAGGGTGAGAGTTGGCTACAAAGTTCATTTTTCCTACAAAGCGTAAAAAGTCATATAACACCATAATATCAACCATAAAACACACACAAAACTTACAAATAACAAAGTGAAGATTAATAAAACGCCATATTTGTGGGTTTTGTGTTGTGTTTTGGATGATAAGGCTTTAATTATCAAATGACTAACATTAGTGTGTTTTATGTTGATTATTATATTGTGTTTTATATTCATAGTTCTAAGATGGTGTGTTTGAAGTTTTTATGGAATGTTAGGGTTTAGATATTGTGTTTTAGTGATTTTCACTCTTTTATTTGTGGGTTTTGAGTCTTTTATTTGGAATGTTAGGGTTTAGATATTGTGTTTTAGTGATTTTCACTCTTTTATTTGTGGGTTTTGAGTGTGTTTTATGGCTGAAATTGTAGTGTTTTATGACTTTGTACACTTTTTTAGGGTATCAACCCGTCCAGCCTACTCGCTTGGCGCCCCCTCTATCCTAAGTAGATTGTCGATTTATCATGATGCAATTTGTTTTCTTTGGTGCATATATATATATAGTGGAGAGTTCAAATGAGAAGAAATTCTTTATAAGAAGAAAAAAGAAGAAATTTCAACCAATAGAAATGCTTCATTAAACTTCATTTAATATTTGTACTTAATGTAACTATAAGGGTATATTGGTAAACTTGCATACACCATTAATTGGTAGTTTCATCTTTAATAACTAACTATATTAAATTTGTAACTTATTTTTAAGATATATATTTTTCTCAAAAAATAAAAATAAAAATTCATTTATAGTGTAGGATAAATACGAGGCGTGTAGGATAAATTACGAGTTGTGTAGGATAAATTTCAATATGTCTAGGATAAATTTCGAAATGTGTAGGATAACTTTTGATGTGTGTAGGCAAATTTTTTTAGTGTGGAGGATGATTGTCTTAATGACTAATTAATTAGTCAAACATAATAATAAATGAGATGAGAAAAAACTATTTAGTGTTTTACCATTGTACCCTTTTGTTTTTTTTATTCTTAATAAAATTTTCTTCTCAAATGAACATTCCCCTATATATCTATACTACTATATAATACATATTGAAAGGATACAATTGAAATTTTACAACCTCAATCTAACAACTTAATTCAATAATCTCTATTTATTAAACTTCATTTAATAAACCTTGAGACATTATCAATAACTCCACTTTTTAGTCTTCTATATATTTAATATACATTAACGATTAATTATAATAATCTTATACAATATATTAATAGTAAAAGAATAATAATAATAATATACACATCATCATCACTAAAGTGATTGTACCTGAAGGTATTCACAAATATTTAAATTGATGATATGGCTTTAATGTCTTCGTCATCACAGCATGTAACATTATTGCCTTTTTAACTCAACTACATATTTATTTGCTCGTTCCAAATCCCATAACCGACGTCATCAATCTTCGTAGCCCTTCCATTCTAATGACAATCACTAGCGAATTTGAACAGTCAAGACCTTGCCATAAGAGACAATCTTTATGAACAAATAGGGTGTATCATATTTTTACTTCACTATACCATGTGTGATTCTAAGCACTCGCCGTCACCGCTTTGATGATACTGCACTACTGCCAAATAACCCGTGACCAAATCGCAGCCCTCTTCGTCAACAACAACTATCGTTCGTTACTGTGAGAGGTCGCCGCAATCCATCACCACACATCATATCATATGGTCTGGCACCATGAATCGCCACCACCATCACCCTATTCAGCCGGTGCGGTGTCTCGGGTAGTCGTTATTGCTTCATCCGATTCCGGTAAGCTTCAAGACTTATTGTTCTAACTTAATACAATTTTGTTTTGGTCTTTTAAATGGTTTTTTTGTTAATCAAGATGGGTTCTGGTTCGATCTTCTGGCGATTTAATAGAATAAACGAAGGAAAGAGAATCAATTTGTGCGTGTGTATGATGTGTTGTATGTGTGCGTGTGTAATCTGATATGCGTAAGTATGTATGTATGGGTGGGTATTGCATGATGTGGGTGTGCTTCTCTGAACGCGAGTGTACAATGGTGTGCATGAGTGTGAGTAATGTGCTTTTGGTATTTGTGTGTGCTCATATGCATGGGTGGTTATTATTTATTATTATATTTTATTTTCAAACCCTAATGTTATTATTAGAATAGAATGTTATCATATTACGGTACCGTTTGTATTTGTATGAAGACATTGATAAATTTTTGATGTGATACTTTGTTAATAATTATGCTCATTGTTTCTTTTTAAATAAATATTCCTTTCTAATTTATTGATATGAAATGAAATAAATTCTCCATAAAAACATTTTTCTTTCTTTATATATTTCACTCAAATGTTTATGCATCTGAAAGTATTTATTTTAATATTCGAAAAAATTACTTTATATTTGCAGGAAAAGTTACGTTCATGTTCCTCATTACATTTGGAAGGTACTATAAAGGTTTAAACAAAAACTTTTAGTTGCGCATTTCATGAATATATGGCTAAAGTTACTGTAACATGTTATAAGGCTAGACAATGAGAAAACTAAATACTGATTTTATTGTAACGTTATTGTAGAACTTTAAACACTAACAAAATGAATACTTTTTAATGATTTTCATTAAAAAAAAAGTAAAGGTGTTAAAAATTGAGTTTGATAACGACAGATAATACCATATTATTTTTCTTAGTTTTTGTAGTCTGTACACAGAATCTTGAGTCTTTGACTCTTGTTTTTCTAATTTATTGTTTTTTTACAACTTTCTCATGTTACATGTTACATTTGCCGATAACGGTGATGACCACTTTGTTGTTGCTGCAGGCTTGCCGCCGCATCACAAGACCGCTGCAACCCGCCATAACAATTCTCAACGTTGCTACTTCTCGAATCGGAACCGAAGCCGCGGGTGGTTGTCGAACACCATTCTTGGTAAATGCTTTATTAATTTACTCGATCACTTTAAATCTTTAACACTTTGGTTGCAAACTATAAAGGCTTAAACAAAAACTTTTAGGAGTTAAATACCCTCGATTCTAGCGTCTTTTCGTTGAGATAACATGTGAGGAATATGAAGTATACCATACAATACTAACCTCATGTCCCACATACTATAAATCTTGCAGTTCACCAAAGGAGGAGACAAGTATACCAACATCTACCTTACCTACTAATACAACATCCAAGCTACATTTCATCCGGTGTATTTACAAGCAAACGATTTTCCTTTTCGTAATAAATATAGCATTGTTACTTTTCAGCACGCTACATTTGTTTTCCGGAGCACTATTAGAATGCACACATACAAGGAAAAAAACTAAGAATAATCCACATTGTTTAAAGCATTCAAATTAACAAATCATATGCACAGTGTCTACAATACGTATCAGCAAACATTATAATCCTGCAGCGTAGCGCGGGTTTCCCGCTAGTATATATATATATATATATATATATATTACAATAAACACACTCCAAAAGATAAATTTATAAAAAAAGTCCAGTTACAACTACAGTAATCAAATTCAAAATTTTCCAGTCTCTAAACTTTTTCCCCTAATCATTCCTCATCATTCACTTGAACTTATTTGCAATTCCTTTGTAAATTTATTTGTTGCTTTCATACCAAAGCTATTCACACACCCCCACTTACCCTTTTGTCTATTCACACACCCCGCAGTGTCGAGCTGTGGTCAGAACGTAGCGTTTTGGTCCGGTCAACCAGACAAAAGACTGACGGGTGTCTGACGGGTCTGTTGACCTGACCAAAACGCCAAGCTTTGGCCGCGTTTTGGTCCTGTCAACCAGCCAAAAGACTGAGCGGGTGTCAGTCTTTTTTCTGGTTGACAGGACCAGAACGCGGCCAAAGCTCGGCGTTTTTGTCCGGTCAACAGACCCGCCAGACACCCGTCAGTGTTTGTCTGGTTGGCCGGACTAAAACGCCGCACTCTGACCACAGCTCGACACTGGGGGGTGTGTGGATAGACAACATGGGTGTGTGAATAGACATGCCCTTATTTTTTTTATTAAGAATTAGCATATTTTATTCGAGAATTAGGTATGATAGATTATTGTTTTTATTAAGAATTAGCATATTTTATTTGAGAATTAAGTATGATAATTTTATTGGCTCAACTTTTCACGAGCCGTGCGTAGTAGGTAGCCATTTATTACTTTTTTTTTTTGACCAATTAGCCATTTTAGTAACATTCTTAATTTTTTTTTTAATGGGAATGCTTACTACACCAAATTTAATTGTATACTCACTTTTTTTTTTACCAACTAGCCATTTTGGTAACATTCTTAACTTTTCACGAGCCGTGCGTGGTAGGTAGACTTTAGCCATTTATTACTTTTTTTTTTTTTTTTACCAATTAGCCAGTTTAGTTTTTTTTTTTTTTTTTTTTAAATTAAACTTCATTAAAACCTACCTATAACCCAAACGGGCAAAATGCTAAACAAACAACAACGCCCCCGACCCAATTGGGCAAAGGACAAAAAATTACAACATATACAAAGGATATTTAGGGGCTTTTTGTTTAGCTCTTAATGAAACTTTTAATGGTTCAGACCTCTTACTGGTTCAGCACTTAATGGTTCAGACTGTTTGTTTCACAAGCAGATGTCTGAATAGTTCAGACATTTGCCTCTGAAATGTTAAGCATTATACAAAGTCTGAATGATTAAGATCTCTAATCTGAATTGATGAGACATTTGCCTCTGAACGGCTAAGCATTATACAGGCTCTTAATGGTTCAGACCTCTTACTGGTTCAACACTTAATGGTTCAGACTTCTTAATGGTTCAGCACTTAACCATTCAGATGTTACACCATTCCGCCCCTTACACCATTCCGCCCATCTAACATAATTACAAGCAAATCTATTTTTAACCCAAGCGAAACTTTTTGATTTTATCTCCCATATGATATCTTGCGTGCTGCACTTTTTCTACTTTGAAAATCATATTGTTCCTTTCTTTCCAAATGCACCAGCAAGCAATCATAACCATCCCATAAATAATCTTTTCCGTCTTCTTACCACACCTAATGACCTTGTGGATGTCAAGAATGTCTTTGAATTCAAAGAAGAAAAGCGACAGGATGTTACACCAAACGTTGAAAGCCGACACACTCGCAAAGCCACCAAGCAAGCAGTGAACAAATGTTCCACTGTTTCCTCCAATTCGTCGCAAAGAGGGCACATTACCGATGTTATATCCACATTCCTTCTTCTTAAATTTATTCTCGTTGGAAGCCTATCTAGATTGCCTCTACAAGTCATAATGTTACATTTGATGGGCACTCATTTACACCACTCAAAATTAGGGGGTTGACGATCCCCTCTATCAATAATCATAGCCTTTTTCACCGAAATTAGCCATTTTAGTAACATTCTTAACTTTTTTTTTAATGAGAATGTTTACTCCTTGCTTGTTATTGAATCGAAGACCTTCTCTTAAAAGACAAGAGTCTCTACCAAGTGGGCTATCTCGACGGAAACATTCTTACTCTTCTCTCTCGCTCTCTCTCTTACCATATGAATTTAAAGCATTCACATCTAACCCCTCATTTTTACCATATATTACATTAAAAATCATTAATTGTTCTCTCTCATTTTCAGTTAAATAATATTTTTAATACCTTTATCATTACATTTTTTCTTTCTTCCACTCACAACCATTTCAAAATATATTAAAAAAATTATAAAGGGTGAACAATGTTCTCTCAAATTTAAAGATGAACAGTAACATTTTCTCTCATCTACTCACAACCACCTATAACCATTTTTTTATAAAATAAAAACCCTGCTTAAATAATTTGAGGGGTTGAATGTGAATGCTCTTAGAACGTCATATGTAGAAGAGGGTTTTTTGAACGACCAACAAAACAAATCTTTTATTACCTCGAAAACCAGAAAGAAACTGACATATTACAACAACAAAAAAACAACCAAGATGTAACAATCCTCAATAAAACCAACACCCTCATAATATTTCCGACACCCTAGTATATGCTAAAGTGTCCCAATATGTCTTTAAATACATCCCGTATGTGAAAACCGAGCCCAAAATACAATATAGTATTTAAAAATAAAATAAAATCTGATCTTTAAGCTGAGGCGGGCCGCGTAGGACCCACCTTAACATTCACGCGGGCGGTATCAAGGCTGAAACTTGATTTCAGTAAACTTTAAGTTAAGACGGGCCGCGTGAACCCCATCTCAATCTTATGCGGGCCGCGTGAGATCCAAAATGTGGCGCAGCCCGGTGCCGCCACGTGGCCCAACACATGTCGAGCCTACCTGACGACTCAGCTAAGCTACGCGTTGACCCATGGATGACGCGGGCCGCGTAAGCCCTAGGCTTGTGTTACGCGGGCCGCGAGAGAACCGAGATCAGGCACTATATAAGATAGCAACGGGTTTTCGTTTTCCGTCGTTCATTTCTTCCATTCTCAATCACAATTTCTGAATAGTAGAAGTAATACGCGGGTATTATATCCCCCTAATTAGCGAGGTTCTGCTCCGTTGTAAGTATTATAACCCCGATTTCGTATTAGATACGTTGCCCGATTGATTTAGGGTTCCGTAACAACTGTCGTGGTTCTGCCCGATGTAGTTGTTGGAATACCGTCTCGAGGAGGGTATCATTAATATTTTCAAAGGGTTATGATACTAACCTATGTACATTTGTGTAAATTATAGATTATCACCAGGAAACCCTTACGAAAAATCTAAGACAACAATGTGAGTTGATCCACCTTTTGTAAATCTTTTGTTAAACGTTTTTACAAAACCTTAAATACTTTTCCATGCGAATAATAGTTATTGAGTATTTGTAAGCATACAATTATGATGAGTATGTTGGGGTTTTGTATACAAAATTTGTTATCACCTGGTCAAGGAGTAACATTTCCACAAGTTGAGTTTGACAGTACCATGGATGTTAATTGATATGTCTTGGAAACAAATATAATTGCGAGATCGCCCTCAATACTGTACACTGTGACTTTTTAAACTCAATTAAATTGGGATTCACTCACCAGTATTTCCCACTGACAAATGTTTTTAATACACGTTTCAGGTAACAAACTGTGAAAGCCAAATAGAAGCCAGCTGGACAGCACTGAAGGCTTGGAAAAGTGGCAATAAAGTTACCTAAAATAAAATAGATGTTTTTATTAAATAAAATAGGATTTATTCCTATAAAAACGTGTGTACTATGAACTGGGGTTTTATCCCATTTTATTTAATATTATGAAAAGGTGGTATTTTTCTCTGATAAATATTTCCTAACTACGGTCCTGATGAAAAATTCCGCTGCCAAATTAGACAATACACGATACCACCGAAACTGGCTCGCGGCCGCCCATTCCCGGGGAACCAGGGATCGGGGGTTGCGACAGAAGGTGGTATCAGAACTAAGCCACTGATTCAGCCACAGAGGTGTTCTGCTGACATCAAAATGTAAAGTGTTAGGAAATAAATTACGGAAATATGTACATAACTGTATTTATTGTTATGTGTTATTTGACTATCTGTTAGTTTACAGTATGAGCGACCAAGGAGCATCTGACGTGTATCGTCAATTGTCTGGTTCGCCTAGAAGCAAAAGCACCTCCTCTTCTCAGTCTGCCCTCTCAGGGTATTTCCTCAGAAAAAGAGGGGATGGTTCAGTAGAGGGGCACATGAGCGTAGGAAACGTATGAAAAAGTTACAAGACCAGAGAGCACTAGCAACAACTAAGAGAGAGACAGATGCTTATGCCCAGGGTATAATAAATAGGAGTATAGCTAATATTCACATCTAAGCAACCACTGCAACTAACCCAAATCTGGAGCAAATAATAGCACCCCAACCACAACTGCCAATTCCTGACCAACCAATGGAGATAGAAAATCCTGAAAACCAAGTAGAAATGCATGACTTCAACCCAGAGGAAATCCCTAGGGTACCAGCACCAAATCCCCTAGACCCAAATTACGACCCCTGG
This sequence comes from Helianthus tuberosus, assembly GCA_030545235.1. Classification (NCBI taxonomy): domain Eukaryota; kingdom Viridiplantae; phylum Streptophyta; class Magnoliopsida; order Asterales; family Asteraceae; genus Helianthus; species Helianthus tuberosus. The sequence continues at coordinate 133,095,637 of CM060433.1, forward strand.
TGGGATGACGTTAGGGACTATGTGCAACGTTACCCGATACATGAAGACACACCTATGCAGAATATAAGAGCCTACCCAGGTATGGACCCTTTAGATCCCTATTACCACGATGAATATATTAGGGAGATTTTAGAAGATCCTTACCGATTCCAGGCACCGACACCCCCACATCAGGAACCCGCACCCCAGATTCCGAACCCAATCCTAGAACCTGCACCCCTAATGAGTGCAGAAAACATACAAGAACTTAGGACTTTTGGTGAGGAAATTCTAGAGAGTAGTGAACGGATGAGACAGGTGGGAGAGCGACTCGTATGGAAATACGATGAGCGCAATATGGATTTTTGGATAAATCCATATCCGTGAATGTGAGAATAGGAGACAGTAATAGTGATAATTATAATAAAATAATAAAATATGTGTGTACGGATGCCTACTACTATTTATTTCAGTTGGTATTGTAATCTTTATTTCAGTACTAGTGTGTAATAGATGCATAGTATATGGAAATAGAGTAAAGTCGCAATGATCGACGCTTTTGGCAAAAATGCGTGTCATGTGATTGACTATATTAATACTATTTTGTGATATTAATAAGGGGCAAATGTTTAAAATTCAGATGGCCGTTGAAGGAAATCAAGGAAATCTGAATAACGATAAGCAGAGTAACATTAATGTGGTTAATGAGAATCCTAGTATCAATAACAATGGAAATCAAATGGATAATAGTGTCGTTCAACATATAGTGGCACAAGGAATTATAGATGCAATGCCATTTATTATTCAAACCATTCAAGAAGCGAATAATAAAAGTAAGCATAGCTGTAAGCGACCAGTTGAACCAGAACACATCATGAACAATGGACCTGTACTTCAGGTGCCCATTCCCAAAAGAAGAAGAACCATGCCTTATGGTTGTTTTTACAAGGAATTCTGGTCCTGCAAACCAATAGAATTCTCGGGCAATGAAGGACCCATTGCAGCTCTACGCTGGATAGAGAAAACTTAGGCTGTTTTAAAAATAAGCAAGTGTGCTGAAGAAGACAAAATAATGTTTGCTTTTAATTTATTTAAGAACTCAGCCTTAGAATGGTGGAACACTATCCTCCAATCAAGAGGAAGTGATAGGGTTTACAACATGGAATGGGAGGAATTTAAGAATAAGGTAGAAAGGAAATTCTGCCCACCCAATGAAAAAGAACAGATAGCTAATAAGTTTCTAAACCTTAAGATGACCGGGATAGATAGTAAGGGGTATACTACTACATTCTTTGAATATGCTAGAATAGTACCAACCCTTGCATCACCTGAACCAGTATTAATCTCCCGTTACATCTGGGGATTAATTGGAGAGATTAGACATGTAGTCAAGGCAGCTAGACCCCAAACTATAGAAGAAGTTGTAGAACTAGCGAATACCTTGACAGATGAACTAGTACGTACTAGAGAAGAAGAACAGAGGAGAAACCTAACCCAAAGGCTTACTCAAGAATTCCGTTCTGGGAATTACAACTGTAGGAATATGGGTTCTACCTCTGCACCTTTCTGCCAGGTCTGCAAGAAGAAGCATTCCGGAAAATGCTCCACTCACTGCAATTTCTGCAAAGCACCAGGACACAAGGAAGAAGATTGCAGGAGGAAATCCAGTAATGGACTGTGCTTCAACTGTGTAGAAAATGTCAAATCAAGCCAAATTGTCCAAAATTGGCTCCAGCTGTGAACTAAAAATGCTAGAGCATTTGTTTTGACTGCAGATGAAGCCAAGATGATTCCAGACGTGATAGCTGGTACGTTTTTAGTTAATGATGTTTTTGCTAAAGTATTATTTGACTCTGGTACAAACCAAAGTTTTATTAATACTTCGTTTTGCAAACTTCTAAACCAGTCATTAACTAAAATACCACAAAAATGTCTAGTAGAGATAGCAAATGGAGAAACTGTTAGGATTATTGAAATCTTGCAGGGAGCAAGAATAGAAATTTTAAAACAAGAGTTTAAGACAAATCTTTATCCTATGAATCTGGCAGGATTTGATATCGTTTTAGGAATGGATTGGTTAATAGCCAATAAAGCCAGTATTTTATGTGATCAAAAGTCAATCCAAGTAAATTCACCAAAAAGTAAAAAGATTACAATTAAAGGAGATAAGCCATATTTGTATAAATTCATAATTGTTTTCATAGATGATATTCTAAGTTATTCTAAGAGTAAAGAGGGTCATGCAAAGCAATTGCACGCACTTTTAAGTTTATTAAGAAAGGAAAAGCTTTATGCTAAATTTTCAAAGTACGAGTTTTGGTTAGAACAGTTACAATTCCTTGGACATTTAGTGAACCATGAAGGAATTCATGTAGATCCAACAAAGATCGAAGCGATTACTAAATGGAAAACCCCTGAATCACCAACCGAGGTTAGAAGTTTCTTAGGATTGGCCGGTTATTATAGAAGGTTTATTCAAGATTTTTCTAGAATAGCCATTCCTTTAACTAAGTTAACCTGTAAATCTGTTAAGTTTGAATGGGGATTAAAACAAGAAGAAGCCTTTAGAATTATTAAGCATAAATTAACCCATGCACCCATATTAGTGTTACCAGAAGGAACCGAAGACTTTGTAGTCTATTGTGACGCTTCTAAATTAGGTTATGGATGTGTATTGATTCAACGACAAAAGGTTATAGCTTACGCATCTAGACAACTTAAGAATCATGAAGAGAATTATTCAACCCATGATTTAGAGTTAGGAGCTATAATTTTTGCTCTTAAGATTTGGAGACATTACCTTTATGGTAGTAAGTTTACCATATTCACTGATCATAAGAGTTTAAGGTATGTTTTCGGGCAAAAGGAGTTGAATATGAGACAAAGACGTTGGATGGAGGACATGCTTAGAGCTTGTGTAATTGATTTTGGATAAATTGGGGAAAAACAACTATCTGGACCTGAGATAGTGCAAGAAACAACCAACAAGATTATTTAAGTCAAGGAACGACTGATTGACAGAAGAGTTATGCTGATAACCGACGCAAGCCATTGGAATTTAAAGTAGGAGATAAAGTATTGTTGAAAGTCTCTCCTTGGGAAGGTGTTGTAAGATTCATCAAAAGAGGAAAGCTAAGTCCCAGGTATATTGGACATTTTGAGATTATTAGTAGAATAGGACTTATAGCCTATTAGCTACAACTGCCAGAGGAAATGGCAAGAATACATGATGTATTTCATGTATCTAATAGAAATGCCTAGCTGATGAATCTCTAGTAGTACCTCTTAAGGATATAGAGGTAAATGAACGACTCAAGTTTGTAGAAAGGCCTCTACAAATTAAAGATAGGAAAGTCAAGAATCTTAAACATAAGAGATTAGTTCTGGTCAAAGTGAAGTGAGACTCCAAAAGAGGACCTGAGTACACATGAGAGTTTGAATCTGAAATGCAAAGGAAATACCCACACGTGTTCCAGTAGATCTCGAGGACGAGCTCTAAAACAAGGTGGGGAGGATGTAATAATCCCCAATAAAACCAACACCCTCATAATATTTTCGACACCCTAGTATATGCTAAAGTGTCCCAATATGTCTTTAAATACATCTCGTATGTGAAAACCGAGCCCAAAATACAATATAGTATTTAAAAATAAAATAAAATCTGATCTTTAAGCTGAGGCGGGCCGCGTAGGACCCACCTTAACATTCACGCAGGCGGTATCAAGGCTGAAACTTGATTTCAGTAAACTTTAAGTTAAGACGGGCCGCGTGAACCCTATCTCAATCTTACGCGGGCCTCGTGAGATCCAAAATGTGGCGCAGCCCGGTGCCGCCACGTGGCCCAACACCTGTCGAGCCTACCTGACGACTCAGCTAAGCTACGCATTGACCCATGGTTGACGCGGGCCGCGTAAGCCCTAGGCTTGTGTTACGCGGGCCGCGAGAGAACCGAGATCAGGCACTATATAAGAGAGCAACGGGTTTTCGTTTTCCGTCGTTCATTTCTTCCATTCTCAATCACAATTTCTGAATAGTAGAAGTAATACGCGGGTATTATATCCCCCTAATTAGCGAGGTTCTGCTCCGTTGTAAGTATTATAACCCCGGTTTCGTATTAGATACGCTGCCCGATTGATTTAGGGTTCCGTAACAACCGTCGTGGTTCTGCCCGACGTAGGTGTTGGAATACCGTCTCGAGGAGGGTATCATTAATATTTTCAAAGGGTTATGATACTAACCTATGTACATTTGTGTAAATTATAGATTATCACCAGGAAACCCTTACGGAAAATCTAAGACAGCAATGTGAGTTGATCCACTTTTTGTAAATCTTTTGTTAAATGTTTTTACAAAACCTTAAATACTTTTCCATGCGAATAATAGTTATTGAGTATTTGTAAGCATACAATTATGATGAGTATGTTGGGGTTTTGTATACAAAATTTGTTACCACCTGGTTAAGGAGTAACATTTCCACAAGTTGAGTATGACAGTACCATGGATGTTAATTGATATGTCTTGGAAACAAATATAATTGCGAGATCGCCCTCAATACTGTACACTGTGACTTTTTAAACTCGATTAAATTGAGATTCACTCACCAGTATTTCCCACTGATAAATGTTTTTAAAACACGTTTCAGGTAACAAACTGTGAAAGCCAAATAGAAGCCAGCTGGACAGGACTGAAGGCTTGGAAAAGTAGCAATAAAGTTACCTAAAATAAAATAGATGTTTTTATTAAATAAAACAGGATTTATTCCTATAAAAACGTGTGTACTATGAACTGGGGTTTTATCCCATTTTAATTAATATTATGAAAAGGTGGTATTTTTCTCTGATAAATATTTCCTAACTACGGTCCTGATGAAAAATTCCGCTGCCAAATTAGACAATACACGATACCACCGAAACTGGCTCGCGGCCGCCCGTTCCCGGGGAACCAGGGATCGGGGGTTGCGACACAAGACAAACAAGAATTGAAAAAACCAACTAGTCCAGCTCGTCTAATTAAAACTTCTTCCGGTCCTCCCGTGAAATCGATACCCTTTTAGCTCGATTTGTGACCCATAAGAAACTCATCGCTTTGGATTCCTCGATGACCCTTATGACCGTAGGATTTTTGGAGCGAAAAACGGCTTCATTTCAGACCAGTGGCTTGAACCAAGATGTGGGCATGACAAATCAATTAAAAGTTAAATACATTACACAAAATCTCTCTCTATATATACATAAATATTGATATATAAAGAGATAGAGTGAAAATGGTGTGAGAATAAGACCCCTAGACTCTAATAATTTTTTCTTCTATACGCTTTACATTTATACACCTACTTTAATACATTATCATACGAAAGTTTTATAATAATAATAATTTTTCTATTAACAATTTACGTTTCGACCCCCGAACATTAATAGAGTTATAATACGACACTTGAAGTTTAATAAAGTTAATATATTTTTTTTTCTTTTTTAACAAGTTTTTGTTCTTTTATATTTTTATAAGTTGAATTCTTTTGTTTATTTTGCTTATTATTAATTTAACTTATTACGATGAGTAAACTTCCGTTTTGCTCCCTGTGGTTTGGTCGTTTTAACGGTTTTGTCCCAATCCTTTAAAAATAGCTATTTTACTCCCTAATCTATAAAGCTTATCTCTATTTCACTTCCCGCCCCTAACGCCATCCAATTCAACTGTTAAATCCTGGTCCCATGCCCCTCACATGATGGCCATTTTAGTCTTTTTCCCACTTATTAATTTCCCTATTTAATTTTCACACATTTTTTCTCTCTCTACACCATTCCCCTGTAATTGCATCTTCAATCTTACAGCTGCTTTATTGATACAATTTGTACCTGGTATTTAGTATTTACTTCATAAAACACCAACTTATTTCTCCAATGAACCACTAAAGAAATTCTCTATCAACTTCCTGAATGTACACGAAGTAAGCAAACTATCCGAACCCGCCTGATGACAGATCCCAATTCTCTCCACCTCCAACAACTGCGCAAGCTTGTTCAATCCTCCCTGAAGACTGTTACAAAACTTCATCAAATGCTTAATTTCATAAACGGTCGGGAAAACATATTGATCAAATTAAAGAATCCGGTTTGTGTATCGGGCAGACTTCTGCAAGTCAAAACCTTCAACAAATAACCAAAATCGTACCCACTGTGAAACGTCACCCAATACACATTGTTGTTTAACACAATGCTGGAAGGCATTAACAACTCCCCGAATCTCCCAACATCTATACCCTTTTCGTTGTTCTTCTTAAAATCTATACTGCTCTCTCTCTAAAGATTGACAGAATCATTCGCGTAAACATCGTCTTTCATGTTAAATTCCCGGAAACTGAATTGCCATATACAATGTCTATTATCTGTATCTGTATCTGATTCAATTGTGGGTAAATTCCCTTGTTCATCAGGGAATTTGTTAACTTGCTAAGGAAACATTAGGGTTTGAGAATTAAGGATGATGAAGTTGTGGGGAATAGAGAGATAGAGAGAGAGAGAACGTGTGTGAAAATTAAGTAGGGAAATTAATAAGTTTGAGTGGAAAAAGACTAAAATGCCCCTCATGTGAGGGGCATGTAACCATGATTTAGCAGTTGAATTAGATGGCGTTAGAGGTGGGGAGTGAAATAGAGATAAAGTTTATAGATCATGGAGTAAAATGACTATTTTTAAAGCATTTGGGCAAAACCGTTAAAACAACCAAACCACAGGGAGCAAAATGAAAATTTACTCTATTATAATTAAAGATAACTTTTAACTCTAGAGATGTTATTTAATTGTGTTGTTTGCTTGTTTCTAATGTCATTATAATATATATTAAAGAAGAACTTCAAATCACAGTAGCACTGCTACAGTGCTACAGTAAGGGCATTTTTGTAAATCACACGTTTGCTGATTGTGTTACCAACAATACTCAGTTCCTTCTTTTCTTTCAAACATACACACAGCCCTTTAGTGAAAGAGAGTCAGATATAGAGAGACAGAGAAACAACGACAAATAGTAGACCGATGATGGCGGAGCCGAATATGCCCTCCGGCCGGCCTCCTCATCCCGGCTACGCACTTCGCTGGTGATAACGATGGTGGAGGTGTGACGTTTAACGTCGACGGCACGACATAGATCAGAAAATGTGGGGGCGGCAGAATGAAGATGCTGACTAGGTGATGATGTTTTCTTTCATCTCTCGCATATCTCTGTACGTTGTTGGATTTGATGATAAATTTGATGTTTGTTGTGTGTTTCCGATCGGCTCTTGCATATTTTTCTCTGTCCCTCTTGAATTTCTGATGCAATTTATAGTTGTTTGCTCGGTGATGGTGAGCCAAGGCTCATCTAAGAGTTAAACCCCAACTATTTTAGGGCAATTTTGATGCTCATGAATGGAACCCTAATTTTCAATTGGAAGCAGACTGTAGTGGTTGAAACGTGGAAGAAACCAAAGTTTGCTCTAACATAAGTTGTTTCAGTTTGGGAATTTCAATTGTTATAGAACAAAATTTTACGGGGAGTGTTGCGGACATGCGATTTGGTTCGGTTTAGTTTTGAGCCCATATCGAAACTGAAGTGTTCCATCTTGGGTAATTGGTTTCGGTTAATTTGCTTAATCGAGTATGTCTTAACGGTGTAGTCGGTTAATTGTTTGGTTTGGTCAACTTAACTATTTGCTTGGTCTAAGAACAATATACGTATGTTGTTCATATTTATATATAGTTCAAATTAGATTTTTTTTATTGTTATATGTGTTTTTGGTTCTATTAACTTATTTGAGCATGATTTATATGATGTATGTGATATGATATTGGCACCAAAAGTAACAGAGGTGATGTTGAAGATGCACTTTAATAGAGGTGAGGTTGAAGATGCACTTTAGAGATCAGAATTTAAGCTTAAGCTTTGGAGAGGCATACAATTGTGTTATATAATATAGATTTTGATGCTAATAAGTAAATGTAGTTCCCAATCATACGAAATTAATTTAGCCGCGGAGCGCGGGCCAACATCTAGTTTAGATTAAAGCATACATGTGTACTTAACCATGTTGATTGTTTATTTTTGCTATCGTTTAGATTAAAATTTGCATGGTCTATAATAACTTATCGATATATCATGTAACAAATACATCTTCAAAAACACCCGTCTACGGCCCTGTCGCGAAGCTCGGTTTTCAATACTAGTTAAATACATTACATAAAAAATAGTTTTTTTCCATAATTCTTCTATATCTGCTTTTTTTAATAAGAAAAACAAAAGAAAAGTGAGTCAAAAAAAAAAGATAATCTAACACCGTGACATAGTAATAAAAAAATACGGTATATGATGAAACGATCATACGCTTACATTGACGCATTCATGTATTACGAAGTGGATTTTTATTAAGTTATTTTAATTTTTAATTAATAATAGATCTTGACATATGTAATAGGTCATTTTTTTCCTGTAGGATTTGTTCCAGTCTCTACATGTGAGTCGTTTTTTATCGAATTTTATGGCCCTAATCTTCTGGCTAGTGTTGTGTATGTCCTTCGGAACACATAATTTAAATAATAATTAGAAGATTCACCCGCGCGCGTTGCGCCGCGACCAACGAAATTGACATGTTGTTAATCAGATTCACATTTACAATGTGTTAAAGATGTTTTTGTCGGTTAAGTCTGTATTACTGTCTTATACAAATAAGTAATTCACAAAATAAGCTCAATACAATTAATGGTATCATAAATACCACGTTACATGACTTGTATCCATATAAATAAACTATCGTATTAAGCTCCCCGCGTTGCAGCGGGGGCGTAAAACCGTGACAAATAGCACCAATGCCACACTATAGCCAACGACCACCAACATTGAAGTTGCGGCGTCTTAACGTGGAAAAATTAGACCGACATATAAAACATAGAAAATAATAACTAACTCGATTTAGGACTTGCGCGTTGTAACGAACTTATTAAACGGGGAAAAAATAGACGACGTAAACACACTGAACCACACACGTGCGTTACCCCATGTTAACTCGCAAAATTTAGAACGAAGCGTATAACAAAACGTAAAATCGTTGAACCACACACACACGTTGTGCCGTGTTAAGTCGCAAAATTTAGATCACGTAAAATGAAAAATTTTGCAAAATATGAAAAACCTAGGGGATCAAAGTTGAAAGTAAAAAGGTTGTGAGGTTAAATTGGAAAAACTAAAAACTTTTAGCTTAAAACTATAAAATCAAGTAGTTTTGGGTTTAAAGTGAAAAATCATTTAAAAAAAACCCAAAACATGGGGTACAACACCCAATGCCTCAACTTGTTGTAAATTGATATTATGTAAATATCAATTTACAATCACCTAAACTAACCATATAAACAACTAAAGCATAAAACATCATTTAAGCAAGATGTATAACCCCTAGCTGCATACTTATGTTACAAAATAACTTGTAAATAAACCACACGTGACAGGCTAAGGAAAAAGTACAAACACAAAACATATGAAAATACAACAATACATATGTAATAGGTCATCTTTTTTTTTTCTGGAGGATTTTTTCTAGTCTCTACATGGGAGTCGTTCTATATCGAACTTTGTGGCTCTAATCTTTTGGCGAGTGTTGTGTATGTCCTTAGGAACACATTTGTTTTCAAGGTTCTGTTCGGTTACGGCCTTCCAGATTGTATGGGGCTATATGTCTTGATCTGTCAGCTCTTGCCCCAGTCTAAACTCATTAGGAGTAAGTTTCCTGGCATACGCGTAACCCTCCAGATGTTCAGCAGTGTCGTGGTTATGCTTCTCGTTAAAATTTTTGTGCAGATAATCTATCCGCCAAATCGATGACTTTGATCGAAACGACCTATCACCATAAAAGGGCATGCGCATTTTTTGCTGCCGGTTTTCCTAACCGTGGCCTTACTCTCATGCTCACAACTACGACAATATTGGAGCCATATCCAATTATCCTTGGACCGTCTGGTAACAATAACATATCCGTTGGCTAAACCCCTTTTTTTACCCAACCTTCCAAATCATCGCGGGATATAAAATGCTAAGTGAAAAAATATATAACATTTATAATAATTTTTTAATAAAAAAATATAACATTTATAATACACTTTAAAAAATATATAACATTTATAATAATTTTTTAACATAAAAAATATAACATTTAACAAAAATATATATCATTCGTACCTGATCAGTTTTATACGAAACTTTAGGGTGAGCGAGTTGCTCGTCACCCAATGACTCTTGCGCGTAAGAAGGCTCACCAACGTCTTGTTGTACGCCCGAGGCACCACTAACGAAAAAGTTATTGTCATATTCTTCTTGTCCGTATGAGGCATCGTAACCGGCTTCATAATACGGAGACACATAACCATGATCATCGCTAGGCACGATAAAATGGAAAAAAAAAAAAACAACGGTTAAATCATAACGGCATATCTAAAAGCTTTCATAATAATAAGTAATATATTTTTACCTCGTTCAGATCTGGTAACAACGGTTGGCGGGACAAAACAAACTAAAAACAACAGGTCAAAGGTAATGGTAAGTTTAACACCGAATAGAAAAAAATATATAAATACTTACCTCGTTGAGGTCTAGCAACAACGATTCATTATGATGGGGACGAAAGCCGGATACGACCTCCTACGCGTGATCATCATTTCCTCTCCCTTCGCAAGAATCAGGGACAGCAGAGCTCACCTAATACAAACGGTGTGCTAACTATTTCATAAAAAAAAAACAAGTTAAAAAAATGCTATACCACACTGCTTTCCGGAATAAATGTGCTCGTGTTTGTGTCGGAAGACTCGCCGAAAATGTAACTAAGGTTGAACCAAGACATGATGTTAGCGAATATAAAGAAAAAACAAAGACAAATTCACAGAATATGAATCGTCTTCGTCTTCCTTCATCGTTTATAAAGGCCAACCAGAATGCAAATTCACAGTCCAATACGGGTCCTATAGGCCGATACGACCCGTATATGGTATGCATGTGAACCCTATCTGTCAGCTTTGAAAGACAACCTAGGACTAATACGCATCGTATAGGCATATACGATGCGTATTAGTCCGCATCTATACGATGCGTATTAGTCCGCATGAGAAGACAATGTCAGCATTTGACTGACCTTGGAAATTGAATTTAACCTAATATGTATCATATATGCCTATACGATGTGTATTAGTGGTGTCGATTTAATTTTTCAAAGTGTCTCAATAATACGACACTTATGTATTCGTAAAAAAAAAAATGTTGAGACTTCTGACTTCACCTACCTCACCATATCTCCATAAAGTTTATTTAACTTCATTCAACTCCATAAAGTTTATTTAACTTTATTCATTTCGTAGTAAGCATTTTTATCAAGTATGTTATTTTACATCGAAATGGAGAATAGGTAGTTCGGTAGGGGTCTTGCAACTTGTTCACCACATGTATTAAATATGATTTGAACGGGACAAAAATCAGATATTAAGGTCACATTGTTTTAAAACTTAGGTTTGCTAATAGAAAATAACAGGGAACATCACACTCACGTAGCGAAAAGGCCCTTCACTATATATAAAAGCATGATACGTCGATACATATAGGGAAAACGTAAAATAAGAACTACCTTTAGCTGTGAGAACCATGAGAACTAGACCTTTCAAAAGTTTTTTTCAAACTTCTTTTTTTTCCTCAAAAATCTTAAAAAAATCACTTGTTTCAGCAAAACTAAAAAATAAAAAAAATATCACATGCAACAATTTAAATTGGATATAAAAGAATTTACATCGTCATAAAGAAAATTTACATCATGCGTAAATAAAATTTACATCGAGTGTAACTACCGACTCAACAAATTTTTTTTGTTTTTTGTTTTTACAGATGTGTTTATAACAGTCTCATCTAAGTTTGTGCAAAAGATGGTGACCCAACTCGCGCGGGAAGTATGACTTCTCTTGGTTCTCACAACTCGTGGTGATTCTTAATGGGATTGAATCCTATATATATAAGTCATTCAACATATAATGATACGTTTTATGTTTAAATATAAATTCTCAAAACCTTATTTTGAGTCCTTTCATAATGCCTACCAAGTATTTACACAAAATCAGTTACTTGCATATTACATAAGCTAGAGTGTGCAGGGTTTGGTTTAGTTCAGTTATTAGCCTCAATCACAATCAATACTGAAGTTATTGGCTAGTCTATCTTATTAATCAATGAGGTTTCAGTTAATTAGCCCGGTTTATTCAATTAGTTTGTCGGTTTTCAGTTTAGTTTGGTTAATAACCAAAACCAAACTTGAGCTAATTTCTTTTTACTTAAAAATACAAAAAGTAGATGTATAAATGCATTTGTTATTTTTCACCCCTATCCGTATTCCTCACCAAGAGTAGTTTAGATTAAGTGATATAAAAATGTTATTAAAAAAAACGGAAAAAATAATGTAAACAAAATTATAGTGTCGTTTTAACTTTCAATGCTTATTTGCTTTCATGATTTGTAGCGAATTGTTCACTACAAATTTGTAACGAATTGTTCATTATAAGTAGAAGTAAATACATGATTAACGAACAATTTATATTTTTAGCTATCTTTACATCTGTTGGCTACCAATAATAAATATATGAAGTTGAAATATAGTTTTTGATACATTTTTCTTAAAACAACTTAACTTAAATTTGCTTATTTTATTCACTATAAAATTTAAACCCATAACTTTAGGGTGAAGGGAGTGGCACGGCAAAGCAATCGGCAAAGCCGATTGCCGAGCGGCAACACCGCCGCCACCCCTTCATCCCGCGCGGCAAACGTTGGTTCTCGGCTAAGCCTCACCGATCGACAAACATTAAATGTGCATGTTGACCGTTGCCTTTTAATGGCTATAATGCCGTTCAAAATAAAAAAAAAATTAATTTTTCAAGTTTTACCCTATATATTCAAAACAAACCCATTTTAATCCTATATATTCTACAAAATCACCCCCAAATCAAATCAAAAAATACAAAACACTAACCCAAGTATTGCCACGCAAAATGGCGGATGATTTCCCGTTGTGGTTTCCACCCGATAGTAGCGACGACTCGTCCGATGATAGCATTCTTTTTTTCCAAAATCTACTCGAAGAAGCCGAACTACAAGACACCGGTACATCAAACCAAAGGAGATACATTGAACGTCAGCGGGAGGTTGGGCACGAGACCCTCATGGCGGATTATTTTGTCGAAGACCCGAAATACAACGACGCAATTTTTCGCCAAAGGTTCCGTATGTCGAAACGGTTGTTTTTAAATATTGTGACCGCCGTGGTTGATTCTGACGAAGAGTAGTGTAATTTTTAATTTTTTTAGGGGTTGCGTTGTTTTAGTGTCGTGTAATTTTTATGAATTTTAAGTTTTTTTTTAAGTTTCATTTTAATGTAATTGTTTTTTTATTAATTTAATGTTTTATTTGTTTTTATTTAACATATAATTTAAAAAAAAAAAAAAGTTTGCCACTTTCAAGTGTCTAAACCATTGCCAACACTTTTCAGCAAAGTTTAAACTTTTTACCCTCTCTGACGTGGCACTCTCTGATTGGTCCATTTTAAAGTTTGCCACTTTCACCTGTTTAACCACTCCCTTCACCCTTATACGAATAAACATATTTCTATTACACGTAGTGCCGTAGGTACCACCTAAGTTTTTCTCTTCCCAATCTAGTATCTATTTACATATAGAGATAGAGATTGAGGGGATTGATGGAAAGAAAACTCATACTAGTTAAGAAAACTAAACCCATGACATTATAGCCTAGTGGTATCTTGGGGGGTGGGATAAGGCTTATGACCATTAGGTCATGGGTTCGATTCCCACAAAGAGGGTTTTCCCAGATTTATTGGGTTTCCTTCTGAATTGGTGTATAGGCATTATTGCCTAGTGGAGATGGATATGATCGGGTGGTTCTGCTATTGGCACGATGACACTCCAGTGGTCCGTCAGTGATCCAAATTTGCCGTTCAAAAAAAAAAAAGTTAACAAAACTAATAAAACACAAATAAATAGACTTTCTTTGGTGTGGAAGCTAAAACTTTTACTTTTTCAGAAAAAGCTAAAAGTTTGTAAAAGCTATTACACGTAACACGTGGTAACTCCTAATTGTTATACGTAACACACTGTGAAAAAAATGTAACACGTGGGTAAAGAAGATCTATTTATAAGACTTCTTCCTGTAATTTTCCTATAGATTGAATGTCTAGTAAATTATAGAGATTTGTTCCTATAATTCCTTCCGATATTTATTATTAAGTTATTTGAGTAACTACTATTTGAACCAGAAATATTTAATTTGATAAAATCGCACCAATTATTTTTTAATAAATCTGGTCAAATGTTGTTAATAATCATATTACTAATAATTATATATTCAACTTCCCACCACCCGAGCGTGGTAGGTAGCAATTTCACACCTTCTCTATTCTTTATATATATTCATGCACCAGTGCTACGAATTTTATAAACTTAAATCTTAACTTTATAATTTGTTTTCTACTTTGAGGAAACAATTTGATTCAAAGATGGGGTTTCTTGATCTGTTTTCTGCTGCTTCTATGCCTGTTCTCAAAGTGCTTATTGTCACTGCAATTGGCTCATTTCTTGCTCTTGACTCCATTAACATTCTAGGACAAAGCTCAAGAAAACATGTCAATGAAGTAAGTTTCATTACACATATATATATTTATTTATTTATTTATCTTTTTTTTTAAGTTTTGGGTATTAAAAACTGTAGTTTGTGATATGATCAGCTTGTGTTCTTCGTATTCAATCCAGCACTTGTTGGAAGCAATCTAGCTAAAACAATCACCTATGAAAGCCTAATATCACTGTAAGTTTTTTTTTTTTTTTTTTTGGGTGAGTTCAAAAACGTATTATTAAAATAAAATAACAGATCAAACGGTTGAAAAGAAAACCATGTTTTGTTAAAGATCAAACGGTTGATATTTGCAGGTGGTTTATGCCGGTTAATATTCTCCTAACATTTATAATCGGATCGGTTCTCGGATGGCTGCTCATACTCATTGCTAAGCCGCCTAAACATCTAAAGGGACTCGTACTTGGTACCTGTTCAGCCGGTAATGACTTACTTGTACTGTACAACTTTTAGTCTGTTTTTTTTTAATGACCAACAAAATCAATCTCGACTACTCTCGTCGGGGTACCCACTGGACCAAACGGAGTACTCGAAGAGTAACCCGAGTCCACCACTAATTCCGAGGAAAATCGGGTAACCTATCTGCCCGTAGACACGACAGTAAAATTACCGGTAGTCTGTTACGCGTTAAATTTAAAATAACGGATTTAAGGGATCTAAGATTGTAAGTGTAAATTGTAATCAACAGGGAACCTTGGAAACATGCTTTTGATTATCGTACCAGCTGTATGCAAAGAAAAAGGCACTCCCTTTGGAGACTCCGATGTTTGCTCTGAGTATGGCATGGCATATGCTTCATTATCCATGGCTGTATGTATTATTATTACCACTTCCAGTTTTTTAATCAAACTTATGGGCGGAACCGGGGGCAGGGTGGATCTAGGGGTGTTTTGGAGGTTTTCGGAACCCCCTCGGTTTGAAACAAATTGGGAAAAAAAAGTGAAAACTCTGAATAATTTCAAAAAGAGTTGAATGCCATTTTAGTTCATATGATTTGGGGCATTTTGCCAATTTAGTTCAAGGGTTTCATTTTTAGACTATGGGTCCAAAAATGTTACACAGTTGCCATTTTAGTCCACTGGGTTAACTTCATCTATTTTTTCTAGTTAACGAGAAGGACAATTCAATCATTTTATACGTAATTCTGTTAACTGGAAGGGCAACTCAGCCATATAAAATGACCGAATTGCCCTTCTCATTAACAGAAAAAATGAATTAAGTTAACCCAGTGGACTAAAAAGACAACGATGAAACATTTTTGGACCCACAGGCGAAAAATAAAAACCTTTGGACTAAACTGTCAAAATGGCATAAACACAGGGACTAAAATGACATTTAACTCTTTTGAAAAAAAATAGTGAGAATCTACTAAAAGGAACCCGGTGGAAAAAAATCCTGGATCCGCACAACTAGGGGGACTGTTAGATTTTTATAATATAAAATGTTAGTTTTTTTTCTTTCTAAAAGACTATGGGCTTTTGGCCTAGCGGCATTTGGTGTCTATTGTGTGGTGTGGGTTCGAGTTCCACAAAGGGAAACGAGTGAACTTTAAGGATAGATTTTAGGGGGGCGTTGGTGTTTGATTTTAAAGAAAATGAGTTAAGAAAAAACGTAAGTTGGACCATTTAGTTATAACACGCAGATAAGAGAATCTAATGATAATTCTTAGCTAAAAGGTTCTGGTTTCGTCGCTGCATAAAATTTTATTAAACAACAATGTATGTACCTGCCGACCAACTAATTGTTGTATACTTGTATGACGACAAATTCTTCAGATTGGAGCGGTGTTTTTGTGGTCGTATGTTTACAATCTAGTACGTGTTTTCTCCGAAGATTCCGGTAAAAACAAGACAGAGACCGTAAAAGAAGATCTAACCATACCTTTGCTTCCTTCTACTGAGGCCGAGTCTTCCACTACAACTGAGGGAAAGATGAAGGTTGGTTTTTTGAATTTAACATCGGTTTAAGTTGACTTACATGTACGTTTGACTTTAAAAGTCAAAATGTTGTTTGCATTAGGTGATGTTTAAAGCTATGAAGCGACACTGGCGGAAATTTTCAAAACGGGTTAACTTGTCGGCAATATTCGCACCATCTACCAGCGGAGCGGTACACTGCTTTTCCTAGTTCTTGATTTAGCTCGACATATTGTGGACTGTACTTATTAAAACAGTTGGCGACTGATAATAATTAATAGCGCAATGCTACGGATCTCACATCAGTCACATCGCCATAATGAATTATTACTGGCTGATGAATGATAGTTTGAATTAGTAAAATCCAATTAACTATTTAATTATTTGTTGATGGTATTATGTCTTTTTATCGCAATAGATTGTGGGGTTCCTTATCGGAACAATAGCGCCAATTCGCCACTTACTGATCGGCGACACAGCTCCACTTCGAGCGATCCAAGATTCTGCATCTTTAATAGGGTAAAATCTTCTAAACCTTTTTCTTAACCATTCGTTTATGAAACAATGAAAACATAGTAAACTAATGGACCCTGATCTCTCAGGGATGCAGCGGTTCCGGTTGTAACTTTGATTGTAGGTGGCAACCTCGTTAGAGGTAGGTTTGTCGAATAAGTTCATATTCGTACGTTCGGTTTTGGTTTTCTAATCTTACTAGATCACATACGGATTTCAGGTCTGAAAGGGTCTGGTGTCTCGATACCACTTGTGTTGGGGATCGCATCGGTTCGCTATATTTTCTTGCCACTTTGCGGCATTCTAATAGTTAAAGGAGCTCTATATTTCGGACTAGTACATGGAGACCCTCTCTACATGTTTGTTCTTCTGCTTCAGTTCGCTCTTCCACCCGCAATGAATATCGGTATGAGCTCTGGATATACCTTCAGATTTTTTTAACAACACTTTCTAAATTTTCTAGAATAAATATACTAAAATACCTGCATATATCCTGCTTGTGAATTTGTTACAGGTACAATAACACAAATATTTGGTGCTGGTGAGAGTGATTGTTCGGTAATCATGCTATGGACTTATGGTTTGGCGTCAATTTCACTAACCCTTTGGTCAACCTTTTTCATGTGGCTCGTTGCTTGATTAATTCGTTCATTTGACTGACGTCGAGACTGGTTATGTTAGGTTGCAAACCATCGTTTTGTTAGTTCTTGATAGAATAGGCAATATTACAAAAGAAATTTGATATAATATTCAATTTGTAAAACAATAAAAAAAGTTGAAGAGTGATTATGGGAAAGCGATTTGTACCTGATTAAAATTTGAAATTTTATCACTGTGGGTGAAGTGACATTTGTGGTACACTTTATGTTGAAGTTGGACTTAAACTTACATCATTTCAATTGAAATGGAGATAAACATCAGAATCAGATGTCACTACGCAAACTAGAGGCCAACCTACTTTTCTTCTCGCTATATTAGGCTACATTTTTTTTTGAACAGCGAGGCGTATACAACCCTATGGAAACCCACTCTTGTATAATTCTCCGCATTGCTTAAGGAAATGCAGCACCTTACTCAGGCCTTGGGATCGAACCTGAGCACCCGGGCAGGAACCTCCGAAGGAGTAAAACCTTCCCACCTCCTCTTTGCTTGAAGTGGGGATCGAACTTGAGACCTCTCACAAGGTCTAAGTCTTTTCCACCACTCCACCAAAGACTCATTGGCCTATATTAGGCTACATGGTATGGTATGGGGATGATCCTTCAAGTGAAGATGATCTGTCACATCATCGCCACATCATCATCTTTGAGAGGTTGGTTCATCCTACAAATTTAGTGAAAATATGAGGATGATCTTAGATAATCCTACCCTACAACTTTTTTATTTTTTTATTTTTTAAATCTGTCACTTTTTTTTATTTTTAAATCTTGCATTTTAAGGTTCAAAGAAATTAATTAATTCAATTCGCAAATTGAACTATTCGGACTTCAAAAATTTTATTAAATTGAGTTTTATAACTTTTTCTTTGTTGCTATGAGACAAAACCACCAATTGTGCTTCTCTCTCTCTATATCTCATCTTCATCTTCTCCAACTTACTCAAGCCAAAAACCCTAAAAATTTAAACAGCCGGCACTACTGTGCTTCTCTCTCTTCGAAATCAAACGTCAACAGCAATAAATAAGCTTCTTTCTTTCTTTATTTCCATTTAACAAATGAATGGAAATTTGAATTTTTTTTATTTGAACTGTCATAAATTCTCGGTCCCCACACATTTTTGTCTTTTCTGCCCGTCTCAAACGTCTTCCTCTCGTCGGTGAGGACGAGGACGAAGGGGGGTGGCGTGGTGTTGGCGTCGTTGCCGGTCCTGGACGGGTGGGGGATGGTCCCCATCAGGGCCGGCTCTGGGAATTCGTGTACCCTGTTCGAGCTCGAAAAAATGTGCCCTTAGGCCTTAACGAAATTGGATATTTGGCTCACTAAAGGTCTAAAACTAATGCCAAAGGGGTTAATAACTAATCTAAACCATAAGAATACTTTTGTAAAGGGGCCTATGTTGATGTTTGTATGGGTGTACCCTATTAAAAAAATATTTTACATATACATATCGGTTTTTTTCATAAAAAAACATGCCCTTCGAAATATCGGGCCCTGGCCGGTGGTCCTCCCCGCCCACCCCCAGGGCCGGCCATGGTCCCCATACCGTCTAGCCTTGAATGCTCGTATAAAAGTTTTGGTACAACCGTACTAGAGTACTTGTTAACAATTTGTGTCCCATCAGTCGTGGACCCATAAAATATTTTTAAAAGGTACGGATGAGGCTGGAGGGTATGGTGTGGGGATGATGGAGCGCCACATCACCGGGAGTAAGGATGGGTCTAAAGGGGATGGACCAAGGGGGTGGGGGATGAGGCTATATATGTATGTATGTATAGGTATGTGTGTGAAGGTGTGGCCCGTCGCGAGCGTCTTGTGGGTGAGGGAGAGGACGGGACGGAGGGCAGGGGCGGTTTGGGGGTGCGGCGCCGGGGCAGGGCCGGCCCCCATACCTTCTAGTCTGAGGGGTTTAACCAAATTTTCAAAGGGTGTGAGCATATTTTACCCTATAAAATACACTAATTTTTTTTTAAAGGGATACACCCACCCACCTGGGTCTCTTACTAGGTCCGCTCTTGTGTCCCGTATCCCATATCTTAGTAATATACACAAAAAAATAATGGGCCACTTTGTGCATTTTTCTCTTAACCTAACAACTAGTTCAACATCAGCTCTAGCCAAATGATCGTTATATAAATTGTCAAGCCGAGATTTTAACAATGACGGAACTATAGAGGATCCGGTGGTGTCCATCAAAGAGGATTTTTTTTTTGTGTGTGTGTGTGTAATATGACTCTCCAAATTGCCTTGTATAGACCAGTCAAAGTGAAACAAAGATGGTAAAGATGATATCGAGCATTTATTAAACGAAGATAATAGACAAAAATACCAGGAATTTGGGGGGGGGGGGTGGTGGACTCGGGTTACTCTCGGAGTACTCCATTTTGTCCAATGGGTACCCCGAGAGTGCTCATAATTAATTCTGTTGACCGTTCAAAAATAAAGTTGTGTCTGGTTTAGATGCAAACATTAAATTTCCATGTGTCTTTTTGACTGCTGATGAACAAACGAAAAGCCATGTTGGTTGTGTCTATCCCTTCACATTTTTTTTGAACGACGACTTTCTACAACAGGCATAGATATTGCACCCACCACATCGGCAGACCCACCACTTTATTATGGCCAAGACTATGTTGTCTTAACCGGGCTCACACTTGGCATCAGAGTTTGGCTTAGCGCTCCTCGAGAAAATTTCCAGCCTACCGCCCACCCGAAAGACCGGGAGCATGTAGTTGCACCCTCCACAAAAGTCTAAAACTCTCTGAAGTTAATGCACTGTAATAGAAAACTCGAGTGTGCACCAGGAATCGAACCTGAGACCAGGCCTTTGTTCCCATCATTGCATGACCACTGGGCCAAAGCCCAGGACCATCTATCCCTTCACATAATACTGGTGCACCGGTCACTTGAATCAGTGTCCACCGCTTCATCACACCACATTTCTTTGGTACACCGCTTCAACACACATTCACAACGCTTATATTTTCTGTCGTAACGTTTAAACAAAAGTTGGTAATTAAAATCAAATAGGTGCCTTTCAATGAAACATTGTGATGGTACGTTAAAGCTAACCCAAGTTGCTAGTCATAGTATTATATATAAGGGCGAGAGGGGTGCTCCTCTCTAGGTGAGTGGTAACCTCTCACCTGAACTAATCAAATTCGTCCATGTCAACTTCTCTCTCCAACTCCTCTCAAGCACTTAATCAGAAGGGGTGCTCCCCTCTAGGTGAGTGGTAAACAATTTTTTCTTTAAAAAAAAAAGAAATGTGTGATTGGTGAGAATGAATGGGGCCCCACATGCAAGCTCCCTCTCTCTTCTCATTCTTCATCGGTGATTACTCATCATAATTCCATCACCCCGTGCGGCAAAGAGTGGCGGAGGCGGTGTTTCCCACACGGTGTTCCTCGCGCGGTGAAGGAGTTCACCGCCCTCTTTGCCGCATGCAACCCGTTCACACTAATGCAATATTATGGTCTTTAATTTGCTCTGCAATGATGATGAGAATACAGTAACCGAACCAAATGATTCAGTTCAGACACACCACAACATCTTCTCCTAGTGCGTTGTTGCTGCTTCGAACCGGCATACCCTGTGAACAGACCGCAAATCTGTTTTAGAGAATTGTGTTTTAAACACAAACCCGATTCATCGTTACTGTCTCTTTTATTTTACTGTTTTCTGTTTCAGTCATATATCAGCAGGTTACTAACACATTACTCCTATGAAAACCAGACAAGTCACTTGTTGGTGAGACAGTGACAACACCTTATGCTTGTTTCATGTTGATTGAGATTTGAGAATGAAAGTAAGCATTTCCATATTATAAATTAGTACCTTATGCTTGTTTCATGTTGATTGTGGTTTGTACCCTAAGCTTGGGGAGTTTTTCAAAAAAAAAAAAAAAAAAACTTTGATTTTTCACTTTTAATTCAAACATTTTCATATTTTATATTTTAACCCCCCATTTTTTTTTTACTTTTAACCCTTAGTTTTCCTTTTTTTATATAATTTAACACTAACACTTTATTATTTACAACTTTGGTCCCCCATACTTTTTATCTTTCGCAAGTTTTTCGTTTTACGTTTCGTTCTAAATTTTGCGAGTTAACACGTCGTAGCGTGCGTGTGAGGTTCAACTTTTTTGCTCTATTTTTTCATATTTGACAGACCCGTTGCAACGTGTCCATTTTTTCCCTTTGACAGGTTCGTCGCAACGGGTGGGTCCTAGATCGACTAAGTTATTATTTTCTACGTTTTACGTTTCTGGTTAATTTCTTCGCATTAACACACTGTAACGGATGTGTGTGGGTCAACGATTTTAAGTCTGCTTTTCGTTCTGTTTAATTTTCCCATTTTATCTATTTTATTTTTACGATGTTGAGAGTCGATGCCGTTGTGGCATTGGTGCTACTTGACACGGTTTTACGAACGTTTTTAACCTATTAAATTTTTTACTAATATTTTATTTTGGTTTACCCCATTACTTCCTTTACTTAAAAACTATTTTTTACGTGCATATTTTATGTACGGGTAGGTAATAATATGATTTGTTCTACATTCCGACGTAAATTTTTTTTACAGAAAAGTCAGGTCAAATATAATACGTTTTCGTTTAAAAAACCATTTTTACGTGCATATTTTCATGTACGTTTTGGTATAAATTCAAGTTCTTCTACGTTTCGACGTAAACTTTTATGGGAAATGATTCAGGTCAAATATAATATGTTTTCGTGTTTATTTTATGTATGTTTCGTAAAGTTTGTTTCGAACCGAGTGGGGTCAAATTATGATTTATTTTTCTCCCCTTTTTCGAAAGCTCTAATTAATCCATTTCGATTACATGTGCAGATTTTCCTTCATACACGTTACGTTTTCTATGTATGAGTTGGGTCACATATAATACATTATGATTGTTCGATATGAATTTGATTTACTTTACGTTTGATCCAATCACAATGCTTATACAGGTGACATTGAGTTCAACTAGATAGTTGAAATGTGTGTTTTCATGTGATTAATGCATCATATAACGTTTCGACTAATCCATTCAATGTTTACGATGTATCCGTCCCGCAACGCGGGCATGTCTTAATCCTAGTTTTATTTATTTAGTAACTTTTAGAGTTTATTAATAAAAGGAATAATTTTGGATTATTAATATAAAGAAGTAAAATTAGCTGTTAGAAAAAAAAAACATTTAAGCTTTTATTTTGTTTCATATTTTTTAGATTACTTATTTATTACTTAAATCATTTATTTATCGGTATCCGTTTTAATAGTTTTTTGACCGGTAGTGTAACGAACCCACAGTGACTGAAAAACATCGGTACACGTATCAACATTATCGAAAGCGGTGTCCATATTCATTATTATGGTTTTAAATCGATGTAAAACACGTGTTGAGATTATTTTGTATTGTCCTAATAACAAACCAAACCAATATCGACCAGACAATATGTGTAGCAATATTATCAGAACCGGTATATGTATTTTTTATGATTTTCGTTGAGAGCATATTAGATATTATGACTTCAGCATAGCAAGAGTGGAACATGCACATTTTATTTATTATTGGAGACCGAAAATTATTTATTATTGTGTTGACTACTGATAGAACCTAATATTTATATATTGCGCGACAAATTCAAGAAATAAGTTGGAGAATTGATACGATACCGAATTCATAAAGACTGGAAGGTACGGTGAACCTCATCCTTAAGGGGATAGGCTGTCATGTCACCGTCACGTAAACGGGGGCCTAAACGGGATAGACCTATGGGGTGGGAGATGAACCCTTTATATATATATATATATATATATATATATATATATATATAGGGTAGGGTTGGATAGAAACCCTAAAAATTTGAGAAAACCCAACCTCTTTTTTTTTTTTGAAAAAAATAACCCATGTAATATACATGTTTTTAAGAGTTTTGAGCCAAAAAAGTCAAAAAAGCGCCGAGTGGTTTTAAAAAAAAAAATAAACAAGTTTCAGCAACTTTTTGTCTAACACATGTTAGTGAAAAAGTTGCTGAAACTTGTTTATTTAAAAAAAAAAAAACCACTCGGCGTTTTTTTGATTTTTTTTGGCTCAAAACTCTTAAAAACATGTATATTACATGTGTTATTTTTTTTCAAAAAAAAAAAAAAGTCGGGAGGTTGAGTTTTCTAGGGTTTTCTCAAAATGGAGGGTTTTCTCCCTAGCATTATCCTATATATATATATATATATATGTATGTATGTATGTATGTATGTATAGGAGTGTGTGTGGGAGTGAGGGACGGTGAGAACGACTTTCAGCGGATTGAGAAGACGAGCCTGGCCCGGCGCCGGAGCAAGGGGGTGGGGTGATTGGGGCGGCGAGATGGAGACGGGTATGGGGACGATCCCCATACCGAGTAGACTAACAAATGAATCGTGTGGACTCTGGTGGTTGTTCCCAATGAGCATGTGATCGCTCAAGAAGTACAGGAAAAATCATATTGTAATGCTATGTTAATCAATATATTGATTAATATTTAATACGACATTTAATATGGAGGGATGAAAAAAGTAAAATTTTCAGATTTTTTAGTCCAACGAAAATATATTATTTAAGAGGAACACAAGAGTGTGAATGAGGTAGTGGTGGAGTGATTGAGGAAATATAGTATTCCTTATGACTCAGGTTAGACTCCCACCCTCATTATTTTCTTCGGCATCCAGGTGAAGGGCGAATACGGGCGGCGCCGGTTCGTCTTGAATGGGAGGCGAGGTTTAACCGATTATTCCACTGTCGTGCCTTCGGACGGGTGGAGGTTGAGTTTCCGCGCATCTGGGAGAGCTAAGGGGCTAGCGACGGTCGAGTAGTCGCCCTTGGCCACAGCGCCCGATGTTACGGTGGTTGACGCGTCGTTCCTTGTCGTTTAAAATAAAAGAACACAAGACTAGTCAATGACTAGCTCAACCAAAAGAAAAACAACTACCAATCTGACAAACAGAAAGACTAACCCCAACTACATTCTGCCGTCTCACCTTATATGAATTAAAACAGTTTCATATTCCCCGTTCTAATGACATTTCTTTGGACCTAGATTTGACCCATAGGAAGCTCAAGCTCTTGATATCTGCAACAATCTTCTGCACCGATGGGTTCCTTTGATTGAACATGGTTTCGTTTCTAGTTTTCCAAACACACCATAAGAATGTTATGATGATCGCATACAAGCCCTTCTTAGCTTTAGCCGACCTCGTATCGTGCACACCCATATCCAACACATCCTTAATACTCATAGCAAACGTGTTCGACAACTTGCACCATTGAGTTATTATCACCCACACAGATTGCATAAAACCGCACGCAATGAAAAGATGTTTTGCGGTCTTCAGAACATCCCCACACATCGGACATTGGGTTGGGTCCACAAAAATATTCCTCCAGGCCAATGTACATCTGGTCGGCAGCCTATCGAGCTCCGCTCGCCAAGCTAAGAACCCAACTTCCTTCCGGACCCATCCGTTTCATCTGAACATATACTGAGGTGGAGTGTACCGTGCGTTCCTCAAAGTCGTTCAACGATAGTCTTTTCCTGTCCCATCTCCATCGTAGACCGAATTCGGTCATCTCAATCTCATCCGCAACTGAACTGAACTTGTTTTTCTTCGTTCTTGAAAAGGGCAGGAAACCTATCTGCCAAGGTAGTCTCGAGGAACCACCTGCCCAACCAAAACAAAATCCCCAACCCATTACCAACCACGCCCTTAATGAATCCTTCCACGTCCACATTAGCTTCCTTTAGAACCTGAATAATATTAGCAATTTGTTTCCATGGCCCAACCAAGGTAAGTTTATAAGGGATAGGATTCCGTGCCCGATTATTATGATGTAAAGCCCAAACAACCCGTCTCCAAAGCCCAGATTGTTCGCTCTTAAACCTCCACCACCATTTAGCCAACACAGAGGAATTTTGCGTCTCTTAATGACCCAAAACCCAAACCCCCATATTCCACCAGCGCGATAACCTTTTGCCGAGCGACCCAATTCATCTTGCCTTTCTCTTCCGAACCTCCCCAAAAAAGACCCGTCTCAACCGATCAAATTCCTCTATTACCCTCTCTAGAATCAAGTATAGGGAAAAGTCGTAAGTTGGAAGAGAATTCAAGATGGAGTTTATTAACATAACCCTCCCCTATAGGAAAGGGTCTTCGCCTTCCATAATGTCAACCTACTCCAAACCATGTCAAGAACCGGTTTCCAGTTTTTACATAAGTTCATATTAGCTCCCACTTAGAGGCCCAAGAACTTAAAAGGAAAGGCCCTCACTTTACAATTTAGAAGGTTCGCCATTCCCGTCCACCCAATGCCATCCAAACAACACTTCGCCATATTCACCCTAATCCCAGAAAACCAAATAGAAGCCCCAAAGAACCCGTCTTAGACTCTCCACATTAGTCTTTGACCATTCACCCAAAAACACTATGCCATCGACTTATATTAGACAAGTCAAGACCGGGCCGAACCTGTACATCTAATCCCTTGATAAAACCCAACTGCACAAGCTTGCTTCATAATACCCGTTAATGCCTACATAGCCAACACAAAAAGGAACAACGACATTAGGTCCCCTTGCCTAAGGCTCCAATGACAAGAGTTCTCTTTTTTCAGAGATCCATTAACAACGACCCAATGTCACGAGTGCCATTACCCATTTTCTCCATTAGCCCAGACAATTCATTTGTACCAATACCGAGTCCAAAAAACCCATTTAACTAAACTGTAAGCCTTTTCAATATTGACTTCAAAAAACATTCCTCACCTTTTAGCCTTTCTCAGCCACGCTACTATTTCGTTTAGCATCAGAGGGCCATGTGTGATACTTCTTCTGGTCAAGAAAGCGGATTGCTAGGCTGAAATGAGCTTACCGACCACCCCTTTAAATATGTTTACTAAGACTTTGGACAACACTTTTTTTACACAACCACAAGGCTAATCAAATGGAAGTTTACGAAAGACATAGGGTCACTAACCTTTGGAATAAGGGCCAAGAAAGAGGCTGAGCATCCTAGACTAAGCCCCACCTTGTTATTAAATTTAGCTAAAAATTCAACGAAATCCCCTTCCCAACGACCCCAAAACCTCCTTAGAAATTTAAAATCGAACCTGTTTGAGCTTGGCGCCCGGTCACCTTCACAATCCCACACTGCATCTTTAATCTCTTTAAGAGTAACAGGACATATCAAATCATCTGCTTCCGATTGGGATAAGGCTACCAGATTCTGACACGAAACAGAAGGTCTTGTGTCCATCGGCTCCTTGAATTTATTCGAGAAAAAAATCAAAGGCAATGTCCTTAATAACCGGATGAGCCGTTCCCAGTTCCCGTCCACCATAATACCATTAATCTTGTTATTCGAGGTATTAGCGTTCATAATTATGTGAAAAGATGACGAGTTTTTGTCCTCGTCTAAGGCCCATTATACCCGGGCTTTCTAATTTAAATCCAGTGACTTTAATATATCATGATCCTTCGTAATGTTCTTACACTGATGCGTCGCTCCAATTCAGTCATGTTCAACAGCCGAGACTCAGCTAGAACCTCCAATTTACCAATCTTTGTCTTTACCTCCTCTAGTATCACTTCCGCCCTTCTGTTTTCAATCACCACTCACCCCTTTATCTAGTTTTTCAAAAATTTAAGCTCAGTAGCTAGACCCACATCGACAGAGCCATTAAATTAAAACATCCTGTATGAGTTAATGAAACGGAATGGGACATGACCAAAGTTAGATGGGGTTGTAGACAACACAACAGGGCTGTGATCGAAGACGTACCTGGACACAACGGTGACAGATGTCGTCGACCACTTATCCCTGAATTGCTGACATACCAAGAACCTGTCAAGCTTACTAAATTTCTCCCCTGAGTTGGACATATAAGTAAATTCATGTCCACTTATTTGGAATTCATATAGGTCCGCCACTTGAATGAACGAGTTACAATGCTACACGTTCAAGGGAACAAATTCAGAGTTCATTCTCTCCACTAGAAACCTAACGTCGTTGAAGTCCCCCATCATGACCCATATTCCGAAAAATATATATCTGGCCTGAATCAGCTCCGCCCAAAGCTCCCTTATACTAACAAGATCGTTAGGAGCGTACACATTCACAATATTACTCCGGTAACCCGTTTCTGCCAAAGTACCCGAAATTAAAAGAAAGGACTTGTATTTAACAACATCATCATAGTAAAAGACAACATGATTCCACAAAGAAACAATGCCTCCGGACCTGCCTTCTGCAAAGACTTCTTCTGCAACAAAAGCCGACGGCCCCTAGAAAACACTTAAGTTAAACCAAGACTCTTCATTTAATCTAGACTCCTGGATAATCATAAAATGAGCCCCATGTTGAGTCGATTTAAGATCCTTGATCTAATTAGGCTTCCTACAGTCCTTAACCCCCTAGATTTAGGGTCAAGAAATTCATTGGACGACATTATGGGCACCATCCCCCTTAATCAATTCAAGAACTTGATTTTGGAAACCATCCAATCCAATCCCATCCCAACCAACAAACCAGCCCACACGGTCAAATCAACTTCCTTCTCTAAACCTGAGGCCCTATTCGTCCCTGAATCATTGTATATCGTTGATCCCTCCTTCATCGTTCTGGTTCTTGGTGGGGGTGGAGGAGTATACAAATCAAACAAACCAAAAGTCTTTATCTCTTCCCAACATAATCCGAATCTAGATTTGCACCCTCACCAACGTTTACTTCCATCGTTCGACCATTACCCATCGCATACGGAACACAGTCCTCTCTGACCTCATGCCTTATCCCAAGCTCTGATCTTCCTTTGGGCCTCACGAAAACATAACTGGGGCTATCTGCTATGTTATAAACCATATCTTGGGCTGCAGAAGTGAGCTTTGGCATAACAGGCTTAACCATATTAGCAGCACTATCGTCCTATGCTTTAACTACCCCACCTTCTTTTCCCATGCGCAGAGCATGTCCCGCCATCCACATAATTAGCCTATTTCGAGCTTTATACAGTATTATCGTTCCTCGAGTTGATCCCCCATGCAGAACTCTTCATTTCCCCTGGATAGCCCTTTCAATTTCCGTTTAGTGAATCCGGTAGCAGCCAACTCTATCACGAAAGACTCAGGAACAACGCTTTCCAGTGGACAGTCATCGAGAAATGACGGATACCACTGTCCATCGATCTCCTCTATCCAGAGTTTGATTTCATGACCACGCGACTTGAGGTCATCTACATGGACACCTTCTTGCCAGAATTCACCAGAACCGCCATTCTATCAACCGCAAGATTCCCATCATCGGTTATGTTTGAATGGACCTAAAGTCTACCACATCTCTCTTCTTTCCGATTCAGTACATGCCTATCCCATAAACACGTTGGAACTTTGATGACACATATCCATGCCTCTCAAATATTGGGGGAATCCCTTGCCAAACATACAATCTTGAGAACCAGTTTGACCATGAATCAACTTGGGTTCTCAAAAAAATCCTCCACCTGTTCTCTACTAACAAAGGTTATCAAGAATTTTACACCTCCAAGGTACCTTAAAACCAAACCTTCGTTGATCAAACCTGAATGATAGATTTAAGGTTATTTAAAATCTCCAAGTCCTTAGCTTCTCCAATAAGTGACTTTTGTTCCCGTAACTTTTCTGACTCTGGATTCATAGGTGGAAGTTCAATGACGTTTTTCTCCAACGCATTTGGTTTCTCATGACAAGAGTAGTCTTGTATGGGAAATCACTCCCAATCCAAGGTTTGTTCGCTTGAGCATTCCTTTCCACCTTTTTAGCAAGTGCCTGCTCCCTAGCCTCATTAAGATTTTTTTAAAAGGCAAACATCTATATCACAATATAAAAAAGTGCTAGCAAAAAGCTAAAAAATCTAGGAGTCATATCACCACATTTCATATTTCAAAGTCTCTCTATCACTCCAAATTTAAGGAACCGAATTTAGATCTACTTTAATCCACAAAACAAACTTTCTTTTATAATATAAACTGTGTAAGAGAATTGAGTGTTGTGATGGTTGTTGAACTCTTTCTCATTTTCATTCACCAAATCTTCTAAATAAACAACACTCCCTCAATTATCTTCCTCCACTCCTTTGTGTAGGCCATGTTAGAGGCCATGCAAAGTAAATTAAGAAAAGAGGAGTTTCATCTAGTAACGAGGAGCTTTAACCATGCTAGTACCTACCACCATATTGATCTAGCCACAAAACAACGAAGAAGAATATGTTCGATGGTCTCATTTGTAATGCTGCATTTGCCACACAAATAGCTCTCCAAAGGAATGCCCCGAATGGATAACTCCACATTTGAGGGGATTCTGCCGTTGAAAACCCACCAGACATAAAACCCCATTTTTGAATAGTTTTCCAAAGTATTTTTTTATAGATACTTTTTTTAAACGAGAAACTTACACATCCACTAAATCATTTTTAAACTCTACTTTAATGTCTACTATAGGACTCGAACCCATACTACTTAATGAGTAACACTTTATTCCACTTCTTGTTACCACCAAATTACAAACACTTTTAAGCTACACGGTGTGGACTTGCAAATGAAAGTTGGTACCAAGATCCATCCTATGTGGCATTTGGCAAGTAAGCAATGCTCATCCCGTCCTTTTTTGTACCTTAAGAAAATGGAAAGAGTGTGGATTTTACCGATCATAACGGGGAACATGCATCACAACGGTTTCCATTAAATACTAATGTTTGAATTAAAAAAAGATATTAAAAATCAGTTTCACACCCCTATACAACACAATGCATCTCCAATTTTTCTAACCCATTCTTTCAACAATTTTCTACATTTCTCTCCATATTGAAACGCCCCAAACTCGGAGGTCTCATCCATTGGATTTACTCTTTAGCAAATGGTTCTTAAACCAATAACTTAAAGCATACACAACGGAAAATCATACAATCTAAAAATTCAAGTCAGTTCCAACCATAATCTAAACATCTCAAAACAAAGACATAACAAGACAATAAGTGATTTTAGTCTCGCGTAGGGTAGCCTCTGCAAGTGCCACCACCATTCACGAGACTTCTCTACTAATCCAAACTTTAACCTTATGCGCACACTAAAAGCTAGCTATGTAGAGTGAGTTTTAATTTAAATAAAATAGTAAACAATTCTAGCAAGACCTACATTAAGGTTTGTTGGATTTAAATAATACATATTGGCTGACAAGTATCTCAATAAAAGAAATTGTTGAGGATGGTCCCAATTTGTCACACTCCGACTAGCAGCGGAAGCGCACGCGGGGTGCAACAGGCACATGGTACGAACACGTTATTTAAAAAGACATTGTATTACACAACGCAAGCATCAGTTACAACGTTTGATTACACACTAAGTTTTAATGTACAGGCACTAGTGTCCCAAAAGTTGTTTGTCTTTGCTAAGCATGCTTCTATGTAAAGTAATATCCAATCAACAATGAAATCCATACGCACTTTACTCTTCCTTAGCTTTACCTGAAAAGCATGTTAAAGTTTCAAAAAGTCAACTACAAATAGTTGGCGAGTTTCACTGTTTTAGTTTGTTTCATAATTAAGTCTGAACAGAATGGTTATGCACATTTGATGCAATTATACTAAGCCCACAAGTGAAACCTTAACTGTTCACATGTGTTGTGTCCCACATCCAACACCTCAGCACTTTTCCACCCCAAGTAGCCATGTCTAAGCCATATAGCGTGCTCACAGAGAGTGGATGGACATGTGAGATTGCAGTAGAACCCATTGCATTCGTGCCAGTTGAATTGGGTTTGTCAGACCAACAGTACTTCACACATCCACCGGCACATAGTTGATTACTCGTGTTTGTGGGGACTTTTCGTATGTAACTTAGATAATTCACATCAAAAGACACTTGTATGTGCAAGTATGTACGTATGTAACATGCAATTCACCCCAAGTAAAATAGGAAAACAATTTGAAAACGGGGTAGTGAAAACTCATGTAGTATATAAGCACAACAATCACATGATGTGTATGCATTAAGGCTCTATCACTTTAGTCCTGGTAACAGTTCGTGTTCGGTTAATTATCGAATACAGGGCTCAAATCGGTAATTATAATAACGTGGGCTCATATGAGAATAATCATATGAGAATCGACCTATAGCATAACAGTAAGGCTATGGGTATTATGTCAATGTCAGATTTCAGTTTGGCTTCCGTGCACCGTTTTGCATGCCGTTTGAAGTCGCTTGCATGATCATATGGAATGTACTAATGAGTTATCTATTAGAAATGATTAACTTTATTGTTGGTGCATACGTCTGTCTACTTCGTCTTGTACCGAGTCTAGTATTAGAATTGTTAGATCAGGGCGCGTTGTACGAGAAACTAGGAGGTTTTAGGGTGTGTTTAAGGTAATTTCGTTTGAAGTGGGTAATTTCGCTTGAAAGTGACATGTGTCATTTCAAACGAAATCATTTGTAAACTTCTGCGATTCCGGTACCGAAGTGCTGCCGACGCGTCGTTTGATCTGTAAAGCTGTGATATCAATAAAACAAGACGTTTAATAGTGAAACAAGCTGTTTTCGAAGTCTGTTTCTTTGTTTCCGCCTCTGAAACAGACAAGAACTCTTCTGATTGACTCGTTTGGGTCACGAACCGATCCTACATGTGGTATCAGAGCTCAGGAAGAAGAGTTCTTGCCAAAACAGCCTTAATTTCTGACTTCTAGACCTTCTTTTACAAAATTAACAAAATTTCACGGTCAAAATGGTCTAAATTTCATATATGTCATGCGTAACAGTGTTTTAATGAATCCTTGAGAGTTTTGGACCTAAAATCAGCTTAAAACTTGATCAAATTCTTAATTCCGTTTGAAAACAAATCGAAAATGATGATGTCAGCAACACTTCATACGAAATTAGCAGGTTGATTCCGCTTGAGATCGCAATTCCATTTGAAAAATACACCTTATTCCGCTTGAGATTACCTAATTCCGCTTCAGGGAGTAATTCCGTTTGAGAAGTTCCAAACGAAATTAGTAATTTCGTTTCAGTGTGTAATCTCGTTTGAAAGTGTGCTTGTTCAAACGAAATTAGGTGATTCCGTTTGGAGGGTAATTTAGTTTGAAAAGGAATCTGGTTTGAATAGTTAATTCCGTTTGAAGCTTGTGATTCCGTTTGAACTTGTATTTTTTGTGAAAAACAAAATTTCGAAACATGGACGAGGAATTCTACAATGCGTTTGCTACATCGATTTCACCTGTTACAGCTGCTGAAACTGTGTACAATGAGAATGAGACAGGAACTTATCAGAAACCACCAAAGCTCATGTACATTGAAGATTTTCAAGGATGGAAAAATCATTTTGAAAACTGGGTGCAAGCTTATAAATTTGACGCATGGTGTTCATTGATGAAAGATTATGAGAAACCAAAGAATAAACGTGGGATTGAAAAAGCTATTTGTGATTATTCAGAGGGTGACAAATTGAAATTTACAAGTGAGAAAATGATGATCAGTATTCTCCAACAAGCGATGAAAGAAGATATCTTTGTTTTGCTCCAACATAATGGTACAACTAGGTCAATTTGGGAAGCATTGATTCAGAAATTCAAAGGAAGCGCAGATTTGATCAAAAACAAAAAGGCGTTATTGAAGAAATCGTTTGATATGTTTTCAGCCTTTGACCATGAAACAACAAAGCAGACCATTGATAGATATTGTCATCTGGTATTGGAAATGGGAAGATTGGACATTACGAAAGATGATGATGAATGGGTTGATAAACTAACCGAAGCACTACCACAGCATAAGTGGGGAACTTATTTGATGATTGTGAAACACATGAGGAAGTCTGAGAATATGAATTTGGCACAGTTCATTTAGAAAATTGAAGAGCATGAATTGGATATTCAGAAAACTGCTATCATGACGAATCCAAATGCTCAACAAGATGTCAGTTTGTATTACAGAGGGAACAAGTTTGAGGCTACCCCCAGCTCTAGCCCAAAGATCCAAACTGGTTTTAGTGCTGACAGCTCATCTGGAACAAAGGGTAGTAATATGACACAGAGCGATGGATCTTCATCTTCATATTCAAGCTTTGATCCAAATCTTACAACATTAAGTCCTCAAAGACAGAACTCAACAAATCTTCAATGCAATGTTACTTTGAACATACAAAATGGTCAAAATTTGTCTCCAGAAATAGCCAAGCAACACATGGCATCACTCGTTGCTATGTTGGAATCATATGAAAGTTTGATTGCTGGCAAGATTGGAAATCCGATGCTTACAAAAGAAGATTATGACCAAATTGATAAACAGGAACTTGAGTTGATGGATGTGATGTGGTGTTTGGCTAGTGCTTGTAGGAGAGCAGAAAAGTTTCAACAAATTACTGGTAGAGATGAATTTCGAGGAATGGCTACTTCTCCGTTGGGTTTTGACAAATCTAAGGTCACTTGTTTTCGGTGTAAAGGAAAAAGGCCATTTTAAACGAGAATGCAAAAACAAAGAAGCAACTGGGAGACAAGATGGAAAGAATGATTATTATCAAAAGTCAATTTTCATCAGATTGATCAACAACCACAAATTGTTAAACAACCACAAACTGCTCATGCACGTCCCATTGAAGAGAAACGAGCTATGTTTGGTATAATTGATCAAGATGATGAATTTGTTGCAGAGGGATTTAGCTGGGACAAATACATTCCACCAGGTTCAGGTCTTGTTGCTAGAATTCTGGGTGAAGATGAGGCTAGTCAGAAAAGAATCCCGATTTTTCCAGATCTTGGAAATGATATTGATACTGATGATGAAGAAGAATATCTTAACAAAGCTAGAAAAGGCATAGATCCTGACAGTTTTAATTTCTTTTTTTGCAGATAAAATGGAGATGCTGAATCAGAAGAAGATTGCCAGATTGAGGAGAGAGTTGGAAGCAGCAAGAATGCTAGCTGATGAAAAGGCAAAGACAGAAGCTGGAGAAGCTAATGTTGAACCAACAACTGAAAAAGTAGTAGAGAAAATCGTTGAAGTGGAGAAAGTGGTGGAAAAAATAGTTGAAGTCGAAAAAATATTTGAAGTTGAGAAACTTGTTGAGGTTGAAAAGATAATTGAAAAAGTGGTTGAAGTTGAAAAACCATGTTTGAAGTGTTTAGAATCTTGCAAAGTTTGTGAGGAGAAAGATAAGAAGATTGCTGATTTAGAGAAGATTAAAGAAGATTTACTGTCTGATTTGAAGTACGTAAAAGAGTCATATGATGTTTTGAACAAGACAGTTGATGATTTGAACAAAACAAATCGAGAGGTTGATGCAGCAATGACAATGATGAGCTCAACATTAATGACAAAACAGAGTGTCATCAATGAGTACATCGAAGACTGTGCTAAGCTGAAGCAAGAGTTAGAACTTGAAAAGATTGAGAGTGAAAGGATTAACCGTTTGTTGTTGAGTTATACAACATGTGATTATTTGATTGATCGTGTTTATCCTACTGTTGCAGGTCTTGAAGCGTTTAAAGATAAAGATACGGAAGACACAGATGCTGGTAAAACACAAAGTGTCAAGTATAACAAGTGTCCGCCTCCAATCTATGAGAGTTATTCCCCCAGGAATCCTAACGAGGAGCGTCTAAAAAAGGCAGTCAACATCAAGTTAAAGTCTGAAATCATTGATGAATTACCAGACAATATTGATGTCACATTCACAGCGTCTGACACTGATCATGAGTCTGAGTTATTAAAAAGAGTGGTCGATCAGGTGTTGGATACGGATGAAGAGTCAAAACTGGAGTCTGGGTCTGATAGTCCGAGTTCGTCAGAAAAGAGTCCGTGTTCACCGATTAAAATGGTTTACAATAAAGAATTCCTGTTATCAAAATCTAGTTTGAATGATGGACCAATCAAAGTGGCATATACTTTGGATGATTCAGACAAATTATATTCTGATGAGGAATTTCCAATAAGAAGTGTCAAAACTGAAATGATTAAACAGGTTTTCAAATTAACAGAAACTAATATTTCTGAAATAAAAGATTTAAATCTTGCTGGGAAACCTAAAAAGTACACTTCAAGAGTTCAACATAGATTGAACAAGAAAAAGGGTTACAGTTCTGGTTCAGGTTATTGAAAGAAACCTAACCATAACGGTAATTTCATAAAACAAGGTTTAGGTTTTAGTTCTTCAGAAAATTATAAAAATGAGAAAAATTATAAACCAAAAACAAAATTTGTTGCAGGAGGAAGTTTTGAAGATGAACAGAAGAAACCATTTTGGAAACAGTCCAATCAAGAGTTTCTTGCTGAAGTAAAAAAGAATGTGAAGAAATTTGCTCCGAGAGTTGATAGAAGAACCTGCTTTAAGTGCCAAAAAGCTGGACACATTGCTTGGAACTGCCAAGAGTCCACTTATTCAAAACAGGGAGTGTCTTCTAACTTTGAAATGAGAAGAAAATATGTTGACAAATCTGAACAATTAAAAGAAAATGTTAAAATGTTTGAAAAATCGACTGTGGAAGTTGGTGAAACTTCAAAACGGTTTTACAAAAAACAAGCTGTTGAAAACAAACAAAAATGGGTTGTTAAAAGTTCAGATGGTAGTTCTGACAATGAATCTGATTCCATAAAATCAGAGGAGTCATTTGTTGAGAAGAAGAATGAGAATTCCGTTCCAGAGGTGAACGATGAAAATTTTCCTAAATTGTCAAAGGAAAATTTGAAGTTGAAGATTGGTAAAACTGAGATTTTAGGTCAATTCTTTGCTGGTAACAAAGAATTTGATGCTGAAAAGGCTTTTAATGGAAAAGTTAAACATATTTTCGGGAAGATGGTTGATGGGAAGGTTAAAAGTGCAAAAGATTTTTATAAATCAAAATGTTGGTGGGATATATGTGTACCAGAATCTCCCAAGGCTGGTCAGGCCTGGGGGAAAGTTTTTCCTAACTGAAAATCCTGACTTGTCGGAGCTCCCAGGTTGGTAAGCGTGGAGCAGGAATCGGCATCATTCTTAAAATGTTTGGTTGGTAAATCTACAGGTGATATCTTTATATTTTGATTTACAAGTGGTGTTGGTTGATAAGTGAACCTGCAAGAGGTTGAAGAAGGCTTTCAATTTCAAGTGGTAAATCAAGGACATTAAGTTGTACTTGTTTTTCCTAAAAAATTGGTTAAGAAACAATGTGATGAACCCCAATTTTACAAGTGATAAAATCAACGAAACTTATTTTCTGGAAAAACCATTTGATTAAAACAAACTTAAGTGTTTTGAAATCACAATGGGAAAATAGTTTGTTGAAAGGGGGAGTTCTGATTGTTTATGCCAAGTGGATGGCGAACTGAAGTGATTTGATATCAGTTGTCGCTTTACTTGTACAGTTTGTTTTCAAATTTCCTTAAAATGTATTTGCATTTTAGGGGGAGTAAAAATTTCAGAAAATTCAAAAACATTTGAAAATTTGAAAAAGCCAAAAACATGATAAAAATAAAAAATGAGTTTTGTTGTAAAAAGAGGAAATGATAGTACATCAGTGGACGATCACAGCATGCTAAAGAAATGGAAAGAAATGTGATAAACGGTCTCACTGATGATGTGCCAGTAGGTTTTTGCAGATTTAGAAGATTGTGACGAGATATAAACCTAAATTCAAACTTGCTTATATCGTGGGTAACATCTCTCGGATATATGGGTAACCCCCGAAATCTTGTTTGAAGGACCCCTCCTTCTGAGATACTAGGTCTTTATGCTTAGTGATATCTGGGGTATTATCCCGGGACTTCTGATTTTGCGGAAGCAATGGCCTAGTCCCCGGAGAATACTTTACGCTTGCTTGAAATATAGCCTACCCTCAGTATAAAAAATGATGAAACATTGAAAAATGCAAACCATGTGCTGTTGTAAAAAAGATCCTCTAAAGGGGACCCACCAAAAGTCGAACCGTCATCTCTTTGCTGAACATAAGTTCTGACCTGAGCTCTCACGGTCTTCGCAATTAACCCCTTACAGCTATCATCTAGGTATACTCACCTGTAAGACTGAATTTTGGGATATGGATACGGGAGTATATTCTGAGGTGGGACACGCGAATAAGTTTAAGTGCTTAAAACATTATTCTCGTATCTCGAATCAGTTGAACATTGTGTGAAAATTTAAGTGGATCAGTATACTGACAATCTAAGTGAATCGTTTAGAACTTAAAATGTTTAAAGCTTAACGGTGTTGGTGATTTGCCTCAATAACTGATATGATCCTCTTACACAAGCTCACAAAAATTATTGTATGTAAATTTTTTTTTTGCATTTTTGTTATATCAAAAATCCAAAAAGATTTTCGGAGTGTTTTAGCATAAATTTTTGAAAAATTCAAAAAGATTTTAGAAAAACTGATGTTGAAAAGCTGATTTTCAAAATTCCGAGTGCTGATCATGATGAACAGGTTTAGGAGTGTGTGTTTGGAAAGAAAATGATATACATATAAATGGTTCATCAGAGATTAACATGATAAATCATTGTGTATAATTGTTGAAAATGATATGTTCAGGTTGTATCTTCTAGTGATTAGCAGAGTTTCTAAATTTGTTATATCTTATCTTTTATGAAACTTATGTTTTGGGTAGAGAATTTGCAGGTGAGCCAGGAATCGAACCTGAACCTGTAAACATTTGAGATAGCCAGGCTGCGATTCTTGAACCTGTGAATATATGAGCAGAGTATGAGCCAGACTACGATCCCAGCACAAGTTGAGGGGGTGGTCTGTTAGAGAAAGAAAGCCTGAAGATGCAAGAGCTAGGAGTTTGATCCTGAAAGATTACTTGAAGAAGGAATTGGAGTGAGGCAAAAGCCAGGTCGATATCCTAGAAGCCCGAAGACTGATAAAGACTTAAGACGTTGAAGACTCGACACTTAAGACTCGTCAACATCCGAGGGGGAGTCGCTTGCATGCCGTTCGAAGTCGCTTGCATGATCATATGGAATGTACTAATGATTTATCTATTAGAAATGATTAACTTTATTGTTGGTGCATACGTCTGTCTACTTCGTCTTGTATCGAGTCTAGTATTAGAATTGTTAGATCAGGGCGCGTTGTACGAGAAACTAGGAGGTTTTAGGGTGTGTTTAAGGTAATTTCGTTTGAAGTGGGTAATTCCGCTTGAAAGTGACATGTGTCATTTCAAACGGAATTAAGTTAGTTAATTCCGCTTGAACTGACACACTGACACCTTCAAACGAAATTTGATCCCCTATATATACCACCCAAACGAAATCATTTGTAAACTTCTGCGATTCCGGTACGGAAGTGCTGCCGACGCGTCGTTTGATCTGTAAAGTTGTGATATCAATAAAACAAGACGTTTAATAGTGAAACAAGCTGTTTTCGAAGTCTGTTTCTTTGTTTCCGCCTCTGAAACAGACAAGAACTCTTCTGATTGACTCGTTTGGGTCACGAACCGATCCTACATTTATATTAAGGACGTTTGGTCGTTTGGGGATCCCAGGTTGCCCGATTTTAAGTTTCCATTTTCGCCATCGGGGAATCTCCCAAACTGGCGTGTAATGTACTCCAATTACCCATTTTGCCCCGGCACAATCTAGAATGACTTTGTGTTCCACTTGTTGCCAATTTAATCATCGGTCAGTTCACGGTTACGGCTGGTTCGTTATGCGTTCAAATGGAGGCTTCAGAATCTTCAGGAATAAGAAGCCGAT
This sequence comes from Helianthus tuberosus, assembly GCA_030545235.1. Classification (NCBI taxonomy): domain Eukaryota; kingdom Viridiplantae; phylum Streptophyta; class Magnoliopsida; order Asterales; family Asteraceae; genus Helianthus; species Helianthus tuberosus. The sequence continues at coordinate 133,135,116 of CM060433.1, forward strand.
GAAAGTGAAGGTGATGAGATGGATGAAGGTCTAGATAAAGACTCCGAGGAAGAAGATGACGCAAGTGATGGATACTTCTCATATAAAGTACCTTCTGACGAAGAGTTTATTTTTTTTCTTATGTGTAATCATCTTTTTTTAAGATAATTAAATGATATATTTCTCTATTTATTTGCAAAACGCCAAAAAAACACTACAAAAAGTTATTACTTACAAAACGCCAGAAATAACAAAAAATATTTTTCCTGCTTAATATTTGCTCCGTTATTGTATTTTGTCATCCGGGTCTGCATAACGCCATTTAAAAAAACGCTAAACTTGGAAGATGAGACGTCTATCACCCTAGAAACTGATAAAGCGTACACAAAACAGTAAATACAAACAGTAACTGAAAAGACGGTTACTTTATTACTCTCGTTTATTATAATAAAAAATCTCGCCTAAACTACGCGCCAAAAAACCACTATAAGAGAGGGGTCTATACACAATGAATTGATCACACCCAGAAAAACAAACGCCATGTTCTCTAGAAAGCACTCACTTTAAAACGCAACAAAAAGGTTAGTTAAAATAACCACAAATGACAAAGCTTTCACTTAATGGATTCCTCTCTGAGGGAGTTATCTCTATAATCTTTTGTTGAATGAGATGGACTAATATTCAAGAAAAAGAGACTGATGACAATGATATGTCATCATGTGAGCTTTGTTCTTGATGAATTTATGCATGGCATGAAGGGATCAACACAAGTGTAAAATGCTATTTTGGACTCCATTATTATAAATAGCATTCAAGCAAGACTTGATCTTCAATGAGATGCCACCAAACAAGAATATCACACCAAAAAACAGGATGCCACTAACAAGCTTCGTCTAAAAAAGACGGGGTTTATGTAGGAAAGTTGGCATCAAGCTAAGGTATTCAAAGGTTCAAAACGCCAAAAGAAATTCAAGAAGAAGAGGCTGATGACAGTGAAGATTTGGATGAGAAATTAGATTACCATTTTTAATTTTTTTTTCATTTTCATTTTATATTGTTTTGTTATCAAATTATCTGTTGTTTGTTATCTAATTCTCTACAAATAAAATACATTATTATATAAAACGGCAAAAACTACAAACACCAAAACGCTAGTAGTATGAAAACTGTGAGAACGGGTGCTGGCAAAGCACATTTTCAATGTATTAAACGCCAAAAATTTAATAAACGTCATAAAAAACATTTGGTCTTATTGTAATCTTATGAAAATATTAATGACTCTTAGTGAATTATTATACAACGCCACAAAACGCCAAAAAAAATTGACCAGATATAACGCCAAAAAAATTATCTATATGACACAAAAAAAATTAATTCAACGCCAAAAATTTAATGAATACAATTAACGCCAAATAATCTTAGACGCCAAAAATGAAGCAACATAAATTGGGAAAATAAAAGAAGATTGAAAAGACAAAAAAACCCTCACGCCCTTATCATATCCCGCGCTACGTGTTGTCCAGGATACGTTCTCACCGTTCTCACACTTTTAGGTGTTTTCTCCTGATCCCGTACCTATATATATATTATTTAATTCCTGATGGAGAGGGTGAAACCCGAGCGTTAATGTCCTTATCTTATGTGTTTTGTTGTGCTTTAAGTGATTCTATGCTTTGAATGTGATAACTACGGGAGATTGTGGTTTTCAGGTAAAAAGCTTAAATCGGTGAAGTTAAAGTGTTTAGTGACGATGCTGAACGCCGCAAAAGGTATATTCGGGAATCGTTTAATGTCGGAAGATAGTTTGGAAGCAAGAGAAATACGGAAGAACAAAGTCCAGGGGCCTTATAGTGATTATGTGAAAGTTGGAATTATGAAGAATGTGGGATGGATGGAGGTCGACGTAAGCTATGGCTTAGATGTCGTAGCCTACGGTGAGAGCAAACAATTGGAAAGACACCAGCATGTTTGTTTCGTAACCTGCGGGTCGTGATGCGTAGCTTACGACAAGTGAAGAATGATTAGAGTAGAGGAACCGTAGCCTACGGCTCTTTAGCAGTAGGTTACGGCGGGGTCGAGGAGGCTTTCATACGTTGACTTTATTGGATCTTAAAGAAAGTTTTAAAAAACCGTAACTCATTCTTTAGCCACCATATGAATTAAGAGGAAAGGGAACACATATTTGAGCATCTTTTGACCTCTAAACATCATAATTCTCATCACATCAACACACTTATGTTAGGAAGCGGGCTAACTTGTATTTACATACTTTTGGATTGAGATTTGTATAATCATTTGGTTAGTTTATCTTTATGTTTACTTGTTTTTGATTAAACGGTTGTTGGATTATCGTATACACACTTGTTCATCAGTTATTTGGTTTTGTTATCAACAAGTGGGATAAATTTCTAAGTTGTCAATGTGCTTTAACCTTTAACCATTGAATATGATTGTGTTTATGAAATCTAGGATTGATAATTAACTAGGTTACTATTCAGTTGCATCAATCTTTTGGTTTCGATCGTGGATCATTACAACCAAATATCTTATTTGTTAGTTATTTATCAAAACGAGTAGGTTAACAAATCATGTCTATGTGATTTCCAATTGGTAGTAATTAGGTTACCTGATTTACTGTAGGATCAAATCGAGCAAAAATCTGATTTTGTATTAGAAATCAAGACGAACACACTCAAAATGAACTTGAAAACCCCACTAGATTAATTTGCAAATGATGAATACAATTAGCCCCCAAATTTCTCTAGAAAGGGTGTGTTGTAAAACCCTAATCATCTCTTTCTATTTATAGCCTAACAACTTTTGGCTAATTACCTTTACGTCCCTAGAGTTAATATCTTACAAAAGTAGCAATAAACGTGAAAACTAATTAAATAAGATAATAAATATATTTTGTATAAACAAAATATATTTAATTATCCAAAGCAATATAACTATCAAATCTCCAACTTCCACACACCATATCTTTCTCCGATCTTCTCATGTCGACTTGCGTGATGACTTTGACTTATTGGCGTTGACTTTATTGACCTGATTCATTGATAACATTAGACTAACGTTTTAGACCCAACAATCTCCCCCTTTGGCTAATGTTATCAACCTCTTGTATCATCTTTAGAACCATCAACATCATGCATGTTGTAATCTTCAATTTGGCAAGCTTCAGTCTCAGTTTTAGACCCAACAATCTCCCCCTAGACTGATGCTTTCCAAAATTTTCTTCATTGAAGATTTTCTTTTGACACTAATGTCAGTAAAAAGGCATTGGTTGATATCAAAAATTGCCAATGACCGACATATGTGAAAGATGGTGTTGGGTACAAAGATAAGCTTGGAAACGAAAGAAAAATCTTTCCTCCTCCTCACAGCAAAAACTATGTACCCATGCCAACTCCTCATCCAAACAACGATTTTTAATTGATAAAAGTGATTTAATTGCTCAAAATATCTATTGCGAAAATGATAAAATTACTAACGTTTCTGAAAGCAATGCAGATGTGATTGAGCGTGAGGACGATGTGTGCGATGAGGACTGTGGTGGCACGAAAATAGGAATAGGGTATCCAGGCGATAGTTATTCGACTATTAACTGGTTCTCCTAGAATTGTGATAAGGCAAACAAAACTTCCACTCTTAACTGTAATTGGCATCTGCCTAAACCTAAGACCCACAACCACGGTAATGTAGTAGTTGAATGTTTTCATTTAAATTCTGCTTTTTGTGATGAAAAAGGTGGGTGTGAACCTCCTGTGTTAGTTCCAGAATTGAAACAAATCAGATGTGGAAAATTCCTCACGGAGGAAATTCCAGAATTGGTTCCATCTCACACAGGTACCTCAGAGTCAGAGAAAGAGCTAAATGAAGAAAGCAGCAATGAAGAGTCAAGCACTATAACTTCAGAAGGTGGTGAAGGAAGCTCAAGTGAGGACCAAGGCAATTCAGATTTTTAGTCATATCAAGAATGGGAAAGCTCAAATGAATTAGAAACTTCAGTAACAGATGCTAGTAAAAAGGTTGAAAACAGTGAACCATCGAGTGTTCAAGAACCAACAACCCCAAATGACTCTGCAAGTCTAGTAAAACGAGATCCATTGGAAAAAGACTTCCATATTGATGATTACACGAGTTCAGATGATGAATCAAAGAATAATGAAAGTCTTGGGGAGTCAAAGATCAAAAGATCATCTGAAGTTGTCGAACCTCACATTTGTCAACATGCCGAGTCAAGCTTAAAGCAATCCACGCCCCTAGTTGCATCACACAGAACTTCAAAGTCTCAAAAGCCATTCAAGGCTTGTTTTAGGTGTGGAAAAGTAGGTCATGTGCTCAAGCAATGCCCTGAGCGACACGATCCAAACGGTAAAGGCAACTAGTATGGCTTCTCTGGATCAAAAGCTAAAAATCACAAATCTTTGAAAGATCAGATGGAAAACACTCCAAACAGATCTTCACATGTGAAGCCGGTTTCACAAGATTCAAAGATGAAAAGGACCAACACATCAAAATCTCAATCTTTCCCTCCGGGTCTTAAACATAAAGTTATTTCAAACTTTAAATCTTTTACAAACAAAATTTTTAAACCGACACAGGTTTGGCGAGTCAAACCAATGGTTGAAAAAGAAATCAATGAGGGAAAAGATTTGGCATATATGGAGGTTTCTTATTTTGATGAAAGGGGACAACCCAAGACTACGATGGCTTGGGTTCCACTCTCTACCTGAATTGCTTATGAGTGTAGGAACATCCAAGGAGGACTGTTAGTAACACCGGTTATTATTAGTGGTTGTTCCATATACAAGTTTGAAGAGGAAAATCACAGGTTTGGTTATGGTATCTAACCTGGTCACGCACTCAACTGCACTGTAACACACTCACTTTCTTGCTGACATATGTTTTTGTGTGCCTGGTGTGGAAGACTTTATTTTATACATACATGTTTTATAATTTTTAATTTTCAGTAAATGGTTGTATTTGAATAAAATTTTAAAGGGGGGTATTAAAATACTTCCTAGACCATGAGATGTAATTATTGCAAAATAAACATGATCTTATATGAGAAATGATAGGAACTAACTTGATTATGTCTGCGCATGAATAGTATCTGATGGAAGATGCGGCTCCAAGTTAACGATACGTCGGTAGATTCAACATTTAAGACAAGTAAACTGCATCTTGGCGATAAAGATAAAGATCGTATGATTATGTGGATACCTAACTTGTTGTAGGATTACACAAACCGATTATGTCCAATAGGGGTTGCGAGATTAAATTTAGGCGTTCAAAAGACACACAATGTTGTGCATATATATATAGGGTAGGGTTCATGCGAGAACCACCTTTATTGCGAGAACCGCGAGAACCAATGTGAACAGGGGCAATACTGTAAATACATAACAAAATTGAAATTAAGCGTCTCCTCCTAAATGTCTCCTCCTAAACACCTGACATTAAGCGCCTCCTCATAAACACCAACGTCTGATACTCCTGGAATTCAAAATTCGTCATCTCAGTTCACATCCGTCACTCCGGATTCTCCAAAATTCGTCATATGTCATCTCGATCTTACCATTCATCCTTTATCCGTAGTTTATTCGAAATTACGGCACAAATTAAAGAATCATCCATTATATATTCGTTATATATGCGAAATTAGGGCAATAAGAATAGAATCATTAAAGATTGTGGCATAATTAGGGAGAATTTGAAGAACAAACGTCCAATGAACTCGCCATAACCTAGTTATTGTCGGAATATCCAGCGTCATTACACCATTATGTGAATTTGTAAGTTTATACACCTTGTTCTGCACGTTTATATGTTAACATGACGCTTAATGGTCGATTAAGATCTTTTATAAGTGAAAATGAGGCTTAAATCTTCGTTTCATTTATGCATTAGTGAAAATGGTGTGATGTATATAATTTTTGAGGGATTAGGGGTGACTATTGTGATAGCACGATCAGTAATGTTGTATTTATGTGTTTTTTGTATGTAGTTTTACTACTGATTAATGTTAAATATGATTGGTAGTAATACGAAATTCAATTTGTTAAGGGTTGGGTTTTTTTATTGAAGCAAACCTATAGATAATGTCAGTCCTGTTAATGCACATGTGCATAGTTATGCGCATATGCATATTTTTCCATATTAGTTTAACAAGGTCAGTCATATTGATGAAAATGCGTATAATTATGCACATGTGCATAATTTGATAGAATAAGTTAATAAGGTCAATTATGCACAAAACCCGTTTCCCATATATATTTAGAATGGAACAAGAGAAACGATGCCTGGTGGTGGACCGGTACAATCAGGATTATAGAAACGTTATGGTGGTTTGGAATTGGTCAAGAAGCCCAAGCTCGACCGAAGAATTACTATAATAGCACTAGTTGATCGGGCTCCTTGATAATGCCAATTTTTCTGATGGCGAAGATGGTTGGGAATGGTTGGGAGGTAATGACTCTGATTTTTTGGTCAAGGCTGTCAAGAACTTCCTGTATAGCGGCTCTGATTTTAGCAGCAGGCACGTTGTGGAATGGTCGAAATGGGTCCCAAAAAATGCAATATTTTTGTTTAGAGGGCGGTTTTAGATCGTATTCCCACGCTGACTGCACTCCGGGATCGGAACTGTTGGGGCGGAGACGTGAAATGTTGTCTGTGTGAAGATAGCGATGAAACAGCTGAACACCTTCTTTCTTCGTGCAGGGTAGCATCGACTGTCTGGTATCACATCAGCCAGTGGTGCAAGGTGAGTCCTTTAATTCTATTTTCGGCTAAAGATATCGTAATTTCCTCTGAGTTTTGCAATCTAGATAGAAAAGTGAAAGAACCTTTACATGGCATTATGTTCGTGACAAGTTGGTGTATATGGTTAGCCAGGAACAATAAAAGGTTCTCGGAGACTGAAGTTAACCCCAGAGAGATTATCCGTAATACTAAGTCCGTCGGTTTTTTATGGTATAAGAATCGGTCCAAAAATAGGTCCGTGAGTGGGGAAAAATGGGGTAGATTCGATATAAGGTAGCTGCTAGTTTTCGGTCTTTAGGTTCTTGTGTTGAGTTGTTGTTTTCGTTTTGCTGTAGTGGTTGGTTCGGCCGCCTCTGTTTTGGCGGTTGGCTTCTGCCTCTGTTTTGGGGGTTGGCTTCTGTGAATAACATTTACATTTAAAAAAAATTATGCACATGTGCATAGTTTGTCATAATAGTTTTGTTACAAATTAATGTTAAATATGATTTGTGGTATTACGAAATTTGATTTGGTAAGGGTTATGTTTTTTTTTATTGAAACAAACATGTTGATAAGGTCAGTTATGTTAATGCACATGTGCATTTTTATGCACATATGCATATTTGTTAGATTAAGTTGATATGAATGTATTACGACATATGTACACGTGCATTATTACCTTAAAACATAAACATTGTACATATTGTATGTAATATGTTTACTTCACATATGCATACATGAAATAATTGATGTAATATATGTGATGTATGCAGGAAAAAATTATTCGAAGCTGCTCATGGATTGACAACAAGGATGTATTTGATTAATAGGTTGACGGATGAAAAATACTTGGGAAAATGATAGACGAAAAGGCGTTGAAATAGGAGGAGTGTTGGAAGATAGTTTTGAAATGGAAAGAAGATCAGAAGGTGTGAGGTTGTGAACTAGTGCGAATGTTATGTGGGTAGTTTGTGGATATGCAATTCATAAAGACATTTTTTTTGTCTTGATGTCTTTTGATTGTAATATGTGGGTAGTTTTTACGATAATGGTTGATATAAGAAGTTTGACGTATACGATGTCTAATATGGTGGTTGATGGGTTAAAAAAACTATTTGATTGTTCAGGTATAGGTATGTTTGTTAATATTTGATTTATTATGTTGTTTGGTATAGGAAATGATGGTATTGCACGTGTGAAAAGTTTGATATAGAATATCATATTACGTATGTGGTACCCTATTACGTATAGGGAACCACATTGCATACGATGATGTATATGTAAAGGAAAACAGATTACATGTAGTTAAGATATTCATGTATACACATGTGCATTGGTTGAAACAATAACAATATGTAGTGAAACATTAAACGTGTATGCACATGCGCATTGTTTGAAGCAATTATCATGTGGAGTGAAACAGTAAACATGTATGCACATGTGCATTTTTCAAAACAGTAACCATGTTGGTAATATATGTTAGGTGGTCAATAATGAAATTACATACGCTTATGTATAATAAGTAATTGATATCAAAGTATCATGATCACAAACATAACCTATGAATACGTATACATACAGTGCAAAATGATTGTAAACAAAAAGAATAATGCTTAGAAACTGTTTGTCATTATATATAGGATAATCAAGAATCGTTGAATGTTTTATGACACCTGGATGAATGTCTACACGCCTGGATGAATGTCCATGAGGTTGCAAAGGTTCATATATATATATATGCAGGGTCTTTAGGATCATCATCAACATCTTCATCAGTCTCATTGGAATCAACGTCCTCCCAACTGTTAAACGTAATGTTTATAATAAGGATGTATTCAGCATCAACATCGGGTAACCAATATGGTGAGCCATTAAGTGTAGAAGTCGTAATTGTTCCTCTATAAAGAAAAAGAAAGACATATAAGATTGTGATTAATATGGAATATGGTATATGGTGTGTATACGCATGATGTATAAATGTTTAACAATTTTTTTTGGTGATGAGTATGGGGTGTTGGTAATGTGATGCACATGTGCATAATTATATACTGATGGTTAACAGTTTATTTGTGAGGATTATGGATTGTTGGCACATGTGCATGTTCATGTTAATGATGGTTAACAGTTTACGAATGACGAGTATGGGTATTATCAACATAATGCACATGTGCATGATCGTTGTATTGATCAAGCAAATAATAAAAAAATGAAAAATTTATATAAACAATGATATAGGAACATAGAGTAACCAAGCAAATGTTAAATAAACAATGATATAGTAACATAGAGTAATAAAGAATGCAAAAAATATAAAAACAAAACAATGAACAATGATAAATAAACACTGATATAGGAACATAGAGGTATCAAGCATGTAAAAAGTATTTCTGTATACTACCTTTAGTCTCGTATCGTATAAATTGTAATTGTTGGTATAAATTGTAATTGTTGTTGGTCCAAATTTGTGGGTGATGTAGCAGTCGAAGTTGAAGTATTGTCACCGGAAATTGAGTATTCAGCAGAAATTAAGTGTTCGGCTACAACGACATTTTCTAATGTAGACATAGATTCAATAGTATGGATATCAAAAATAGGTCTTTTTATAAGCTAAAGTTAACCTAACTTTGTTAATGTCATTATTAGATTGACAAGGAGGGTATATATGTGATGAATCAGAAGATGCCATCTGTATTACAAAGGGGTTACAAGTGAAATTATGTTTGTTTGTATAAAGATGACAAAAAACAATATAATCGGACAAAAAATGATGTAATTTTTTGTGATTACCAGATAAATGATGTATTCAACTGAGTAATCGTATAAGGATGAACCGGATTAGTTATCGAAGTGGTGACTTATGAGTAGATGTATGAATGTCACCAGATGGGTTGTTACCAGATGTATGAATGTCACCAGATGGGTTGTTACAGGAGGAGTTGTCGTCGAATGAGTTGTCACGGTGGTGGTGCGGTGGTGTCGGTGGTGTCGCGGTGATGACAGAGGTGATGTGTCGGCGACGGCGATTGTCAGGGGGGTGGTAGCAGTGAACGATTTCAACAGAATGAGGATGTAAACCCTAACGATTTGAACAGGACGAGGATATAAACCCTGTTAGATGGAATTTCACTTTAATTACAAAAATGCCATGTGCTCACACTGGTTCTCGCGGTTCTCGCAATAAAGGGTGGTTCCTAACGGATCCTTATCATATATATATATATATATATATATATATATATAGGGAGAGGATCATGAGAAAACTAGATATAAATGAGAAAACTAGAAAACTAACTAAAAACCACTAAAAATGAGGGGGGAGACTTTTAATGAAGGAGGGGGGGGGGGGACATTTAATGAAGGAGGGGTAAAATTGGAAAAACAAATATATAACTTTTCAAACATTTCCCATTTCTCTATACGTTATCATTTTAAAACAAAAATGGTACCATAAGATCACAAATTTTTGTATCTTTCATTCAAGTATATTCGAGCATATTTTTTATGACATAAAAAAAGATTTATGGTGTCGTCTGGTTTTCAATACTATTATTATAGTAGTGCACATGTGCAATATAACATGCACTACAATTGCATTACATGCTTAAAATTAGCTTTTTGAGTCTAGTTTAGCTTTTAGGGTTAGTTTTTTTTGGAGGTTTAGGATTAGGATTAGGTTTTTGGGTGTGGGGGGGGGGGGTTAGGTTTTTGGGGGGTGGGGGTGGGGGGTTTAGGTTTTTTTTGGGTTTATGTTTAGGGTTTAGTTTTAGGTTTTCGGGAGGGTGGGGGGGTTTAGGTTTTTTTTTTTTTTTGGGGGGGGGGGGGGTGGGGTTAGGCTTTTGGTGAGAGGGTGAATTTAGGTTTTTGGGGGGGGTGGAGGTGGGGGGTTTAGGTTTTTGGGGGGTGTCGGTGGGGGGTGGGTTAAGTGGTTTAAGCTTTATGTATTAGTGCACATGTGCAGTACAACAAAATTTTTTTTTTTTGAAATTTTTTTCCATATATAAAAAGTAGCGATTTTTCTATAAAAAATTGTAAAAAAAAAAATTGGTATGTTTTTAGGTTTTTTTTAGGCTTTTTTGGTTAGTTTTTTTGTTTTCTCATTTAAACTAGTTTTCTCATGATCCATCCCCTATATATATATATATATATATATATATATATATATATATATATATATATATATATATATATATATATATAGTAGAAAGCCTTATTTTCCTAGAAAGTCTAGGAAGCAATCAGAACGTGACATGTGACATTGAAGGATTTTAACTAAAAGGGCAATTGTGTAATTTGACATTTTATTTTAATTTTGGAATTTATATCTCATTAACTAACTATGCACGATTTTGTGGTAACTGATTCTCCATGATATGCGAATTACTACCAGATGTAAATATCAATCAAATTCTCATTTGTTCCTTTCACAATCTTGATCAACTTTATTCGTAAATCATTATTTACGTGAGAGATAGTTATGGCTTCAAACACAATTCTTGATTGCGGATATGGCAAATACACTTCTTTTTCTGCTTACTATTATCTGGTCTGTATTGATTTTTAATTATGTCTGGAAACCACCAGAATGTTCTTGACGTTGTGTTTTAACAGCAAGCAGATTTATATAGTTGTGTTTTAGCATTTAGATTCATACAGTTGTGTTTTAACAGCAAGCAGATTCATACAGTTGTGTTTTAGCTTTCAGATTCATACAGTTGTGATTTAACAGCAAGCAGATTCATACAGTTGTGTTTTAGCATTTAGATTCATACAGTTGTGTGTTAACAGCAAGCAGATTCATACGCTGTGTTTTACCATCCATGTTGGTAATGCTGGAGGATTTCTTGACGTTGTGTTTTAACAGCAAGCAGATTAGTAAGCAGATTAATACGATGTGTTTTCTTGATGTGTTTCTTCATGAAAGATAGAAGGAAGAGAGAGAGAGAGAGATAGAGAGAGAGAGGGGGGAGAGAGAGAGAAAATCGCAAGAAATGTGGGGTGGTTATGGAATGACAATTATTTCCATATTTAAAACATGCTAAATGACATATCTACCCCTGATTAATTAAATAATCCTATTTTTAAGAAACACATATTACCAAAATGCCACCAAGATTATCTCAACCATTAAACAAACCCATTGGATGGCCCAGATCGCTTCCTAGACTATCTAGGAAAAACACACTTTCCGTAGGATCCCCACTCTATATATATATATATTGAAAAGACACCAATGTGTGCAACCCAAAACGAGCAAAAACACACACAATGTTAATGTCGTGCAATAGGAATAAAAGATACGCCAAAGCGCGTACATATATTAAGTAAATATTTTATTAGTTATGCTCTATAATAAGATGATCATCTTCTCTGCTTATGGAAACATAGACTTGAAGCTCTCATCATATGATTTAAGGTGATCATCTCCTATGCTTATGGAAAAATGGATCTGGAGCTCTTATCACCTAGTATATACTATTTCTAAGTTGTTAAGGCAGTCATCTCAAAAGACCATGAAGACAGAAAAGTTTAACCGAACACGTGTGGGGTCCACTAGCTTCATCCTAAATATACCCAAAACATTATAATTAATCACCGAATGTATGTCGAAAGAATGGTGCATGGATTTAAACGAACAATCATACCAGGAATCGTTCTTGAGTCGTAGCTATCCTAAAGAAATTTGAAGTGTGACTAGGCTTTTCAAGTTGGTATGATCTCGTATTTGATTAGTTCTATATCTCAAAGGTTGAAAGTTTAAAAAAAGGATTAAAGAAATCTAAAAAAAATTAAAATCCAAAAATATTTTGATTTGTGTACAGTTGTTTTCTAAGTCTTCCATATTATATCAATCATGTCTCAAACCGCTTAAGAAACTTTTTCAATGGCACACAATAGATGAATACGGTTTTGTTTGTACTTTGAATCAGTCTAAAAGAAAATTTGGAGTTGTGTTTATGTTTTTGAACATGTTACTTCGCCTATTTGTTGCAATGATGGCAGATCATCAATTGAGCAAGATACCAGACCAAAGCATTTGTTTCCTAAAGATTGTAGAAGATACGGAGCTAGGAATCCTCCTCCTACGTCTTCTAATACACTCAAGAAAATGAGAGGTAGAAAAGTTAGTTCCGGCTTGTCGAAGTTGATGCATGCAAAAAAGGGGAGCTTATCTAGATAAAAGTACTCAAAGAGTAAAGTGTCAAAAGAAATTATTCAATGAAGAAAATTTGGAAAGCATCAGTCTAGGGGGAAGATTCTTGGGACTAAAATTGAGACTGAAGCTTGCCAAATTGAAGATTACAACATGCATGAAGTTGATGGTTCTAAAGATGATACAAGAGGTTGATAACATTAGCCTAAGGGGGAGATTGTTGGGTCTAAAACATGTAGTGTAATGTTATCAACGAATCAAGTTAACAAAGTCAACGCCAACAAGTTAAAGTCATCAAGCATGTCGAGATGAGAAGATCGAAGAAAGATATGGCCTGTGGAAGTTCGAGATTTGATAGTTATATTGCTTTGGATAATTAAATATATTTTGTTTATACAAAATATAATTATTATCACTAGCAGTCCCAACTATTAACATATTGCCCTCCAATGGTCCCTGATTAACGGAACCCTAACGCCGTTATTCGCCGGTCACCGGAAAAAGATTTCTAAAGGCCTGATCTAAGGTTACGTACATAGAGGTTTGGGACTAAAATGTTGAGTTTTTCGGCCAAAAAAGAGTTTTCTGGCAACCTCAATAATCAGGGCTTTTACAATAAAAAATGTTTCTGAGGGTTCGATTTAAGGTTACAAAGAGGTTTGTGACAAAAAGGTTGTGTTTTCTTGCCAAAAAGGAGTGTTCCGCCCAAAAAAAAAAGTTTTTCCGATGACCTTAATAATTTGGGTTTTTACTAGAAAATGGTTCCCGAAGGTCCAATCTAAGGTTACAAAGAGGTTTGGGACGAAAAGGTTGAGTTTTCCAGTCAAAATGGAATTTTCTAGCCAAAAACGTTTTTTCGACGACCGACAACTAACGACGTTAGGGTATAGTTAGTCAGAGTCCATGGAAGACCAATATGTTAACAGTTGGGGTTGCTATTGGTGATTTTTTGTAGTTAGGACCGGTGGTGGCTAATTAACAGTAGTTGGAATTATTTAAATCCCTTATTCCATAGATTTACGCATATATTGTTGGGACGATTTCTCTATGTTTTGTTTTGACCTTAGTTTAATTTTAAGCGGTCTCATATAAGAGTAAACGCTCATTTAGATATCTCATATTTCTAATACTCATTTTACTTGTCACTTACTCACGTTTATAATTATTATATCAAGGTTCATGGCATTACATTATCTCTACTGCCTATTCCAATTTCATTTAACTAAAAGACTCGGGATGTAACAATATAGTTCCTAATTCATAAGATCGCTGGGTGTGGGGCTTGGGTTGGGGGCTTGGATTGACATGTGGTGGAGATGGGCTCCACCAAGCCACCCCCAAAAAAGAGGAATGTGGTAGAGGCATGGGTCTCAGGCTTGGTTGAGATGTGGAAATTTATTTATTTTTTATATTTTGACATTTATAAAATAAAACACACCACTAATTTAATTTAAGTAAAAATAGTTACATAAAATCCTAATAAATTAAAAAAACAACTTAATAGTTCCTAAAAAAATAAAAAAACAACTTAATAAATCCTAATAAAATAAAAAGAACATTCATAATAAATTCTAAAAAAATTACAAAGTACGATAAATATTAAAATGGGGAACCCAATGAAATTATGGGTTCCCATTTTGCCTATAATTGATTTTGGCGATCTCCACTCGATCGTTGTAGGTAAGGTCACCTGCCCGCACGCATACGATCGAAGCATGCTTTAAAGCGACCTAAGTGAAATTTTAGCTCCCTCCACTTATGTTAACATACATTCAAGTTGTGACGCGCGTTTCCAACATGTTGTTGGTATTCCTGAAACACTTGTATCTAGTAGGCGGTTTGACCACGGTGTAGCGTTCGTTGTGCGTCAACGATTGACGTCACTAGTGCTAGATCCTCCTTCCCAGTCCAGTTAACCATTTTCGGTTTTTGAGTTGGTTTTGGATGTAGATTTGTGTTTGAAGAAAGTAGGTGTAAAAAATTTGGGGGTTTGGAGTGACTATTTAGAGGTAAAAACTAGTAAAATTTTTAAAAATTTGATTTACATAGCGGTTACCGCCATAACCAACGGCTAGCCCAAACGGCTACAGGTAACGGTCATATTTTGCTAGCCAATCGTAACCATCCACATCATCTAGCCAATCCGCCCCGCACCAGGCTCTATAGCCACGCAAGAAGGGCAACACCGCTACCTAGGGTGGCCCGGTGAAGGGGTATGGTCCAAAATCTCGTACCAGGCTAGACGTGAGTGACCATCACCAATCTCAAAATGAAGGTTTTCGTCACAACAAGGGATGCGGTCAAAACCGCGGTTACCGCACATAGCGATGCAACTCGGCACCGCATCCTATCGTCGACACAAGTGGGACTCAAGTTTGACTTAAGTTTCCAGACCAGCAAGTGGCACTAACAAACAGTCAGTTGTCCATCCCACATGTATGCAAAGGTGGCACATAGACTGACAGCCACAGCAGGACGTGGCATCACCCCAGGAAGAGTCCAACACTTCGGTGACCTGCGCTTCTAACACACCTGCAAAGAGTTGTGCGTTGTCAGTCTAGCCTCTAAATTACCCTCCTTTAATCTCCGGCTATAAATACCCATCCCGAACCTGGTTTGGGGTAACGCTATCTCCTCTTTCTCACACTTACTACAAACACACACTTCGCTCTCAACCAAATACTGATTCTCACGCCGGAGAGTGGTAACAAGGAGCAACCCCACCCCATTCTCCTTGTTACGAGTCACAATGTGTTTTCTTGTGCAGGAGACAGGTTAGTGGACGGTCCAGCCATCGACCCCGGAAAGAAGGGATTAACCCTACTTGACGAGACCAGTGAATTAAGCTCCCCGGTTAACCACTGTTTCATCATTGGCGCCCACCGCTACTCTTAGCACTTTTTTCCATCTCTTCCTTTTTAAAGATCATGTCTGATCATCAGAATCATCCTCTTGATGGGCCATGTCAGCACATCCATACAAGGGGGCAATCACCCCGTGATTTTGCCAGATTTTTCACAGTACGCATCAGTACTGCCACCAGGAGTCGACTTTCACTCTTGGTTCTTGCAACAAGAGACTGCTCTAAACGCAGTCTATACACAGGCTTGCGCAAGCACCTGGAGGGCCCACACTAGGCCCATTCACACCCGCACCTTGTATTCTACAATACGAGGAGCGAGAACCAACACATCCCGCAGCCTGGGATAGACGCGAACCGCATGGACCCTCCTACGTAAGTGTCCGTACGATCGATGAAGGGGATTCCACTTATGGATCCCGGGCTAGAGCATCAGCGCACGAGCGCCATGGCCCCCTTAAAGAATATCGGCGATAATCAATTGCTCGCCTAGGGCCCAGTGTACTTAGCTGTCGGGGGCCACATCCCAACGACGAGGGATACGATCGAACCAACCGAGACGACTACGTATACCGCGGGGATTCCTGGACAGCTTACAGCCAGTCTGGGGACTATGAATACTATAACCCTGCCCAACCTCGCATAGCATATGATCGATCTGCAAAGCATGATCACCATTCGGTCTACAGACCGAAGTCAACATCTAGCAGTTCGAAGTTCATACAGGATATTGCCTTAGCCCCACTTGCGAGGGCCAAACTTCCTCCCACTGTGGCCAAGTACAATGGCTCGTCAGATCCCGACAACCGTATAAATGTTTTTACCGGTGCCGGCGTCGTCGGCGCTTGGTCACAACCCTTGTGGTGCAACCTATTTGTCCAGACCCTCACGGGAACAGCGAGGGTCTGGTTTGATTCTTTGCCAGTAGGCTCACTGGCATCATTCGAGGAGTTGCAAGAAAAATTTCTTGTACACTTTAGCCAGCAGCGACGTCACGAACGCGATACCGCAGAAGTGATGAACATCTGGTGAGGGGATAATGAAGGATTGGAAGCCTTCGTTACCCGCTATAACAAGGAATGCCTCAAAATTGGCGGGGTAACATACCAGCTTGCTCGTAGTCATTTCATCAGAGCAGTAAAAAATGATGAAATAATCATGACCATATCTGGCAAGGACGGCTTGCCAAAGAAATGGGACGACATCATGGAAGCAGTCAAGACGTACGCACAGATGACGCAGTCTCTAAGACCCAACACAGGCAAAGCTCGCCCTTCCCCAGCGGAAGGACAATATTCGAGGTAAGAGCCCAGGTGCAACAACAACAAGCGCAACCGGGATTTGTGGAACTACGTCCACGAATCCAAGTCTTTTGCTCGGCGCGGGTCCCATCCCGACGCTAGAGCAACAATAAATGCCCATCGAGTTTAAAGGGAAAAAAAGAAAGAGCCTCGAGATCGCAATTGGACCGAGCTCACAAAGTCTCCAAGGGAAGTTCTTCTGGCAGAAGAACAATTCTTGAGACCGGTCCTAACGATGAAATCCAAGAAAGGGCAAGACCCGAGCAAGTACTGTGAGTACAATAAAGACTCGGGCCACACCATAAATAATTGCATCAGTCGCCGCTGCAGCACCTGTTGCCCAATGCGCCAAAGCAAACTAAGCGCATCACTCCTAATGATGAGGGCACCTCTAGTGGCAAAAAAGCCATGTATATGGCCACCATCCACATGATCAGTAGGGGCCACAGACAGCCGCGCAAGGAGGAAAGAAGAGGGGATCGCGTGATAGGCACGCCGTCGTAATCACCGGCTACCTATCCCACTATTGCACCGAGCATCTATTCATAGACCCGGGCAACACCTCCGACATTATCTATGAATAATGCTTCAACCAATTTGACCGGGAGGATAAAGATCGATTGTAGTCTGTAGATTACCCGTTGGCCAGGTTTGCAGGGGAAACAGTGTTTCCCCTCGGCCAAATAACATTTCTGGTGTGCCTTACCAACAGTAAGCACATTTGGATGGAGGAGGTAAATTTCATGGTCTTACCCCATACCTCTAGATACGACGTGCTTCTTAGCAAATAATCACAGGGAGACTTCAACATGATAACGTTCGTTCCCCATTCTGCCCCCGGTTTCCCAACCGAAACGGGGATCGCAAGCATTTACGCCTGCAGAGAAGTCATGTCAACGGACAAGCTGCGTCCGACAAAAACGGAGAGGCTGACCCCAGCACTGAACCAGAGAATGGGAACTTAATGAAAAGTACCCCGAACAAACGGTCACTTTGGGTCATGCCCTGTCGAACAACATAAAAACGACCCTGAAGCAGCTACTCTTCAGGACAAAGACATATTCGTGTGGAATCCTTCAGATATGACAGGAGTCCCGCATGAGATAGCGTAGCATTTCTTTAATACCCTGCCAGGTATCAAGCCCGTGGTCCAGGTAAGACGCAAACTGGGACCCGCAAAAACAGTGCAATGAATGAGCATGTCAAGGAACTGCTCGCCGTAGGGATTCTGCGGAAAGTCAAGTACCAAACCTGGTTGGCAAACCCGGTTATGGTAGAAAAAGCAAGTGGGGGCTAGCACATGTGCGTTGATTACAAAGAACTGAACAAAGCCTACCCCAAAGATTGCTACTCACTTCTAGAGATCGACGAAAAGGTCGACAGTCTCGCTCCATTCAGATGGAAGTGCTTCCTCGATTGCTACAAAGGGTACCAACAGGTATAGATAGCAATAGAGGACGAAGACAAAACGGCCTTCTGCACACCTATGGGAAATTTTTGTTATGCAAAATGTCGTTTGGGTTGTGCAATGCGGGCACAACCTACCAAAAATTGATGAACGACCCTTTTGGTGAGCAGATCATTAAGAGTTTCAAGATTTACATGGATGACCTCGTCGTCATGAGCATGGAAGAAGACACCATGCTCTAAGATATATAAAGGACATTCCAAACTCTGCGAAGCGTTAACATAAAGCTCGACCCGGGTAAATGCTCGTTTGGAATGGAGGAAGGAAAATTCCTTAGTTTAATCATCACAAAAGATGGATTCAAGGTTAACCCGAAAAGGTTCAGGCGATCGAACGCATACCATCACCATCATCAATAAAGGAAATGCAAACTTTAGCAGGTCGACTGGCCGTGCTAAATAGGTTTCTGACCAATCACGTGGCAAAATCTTATCCCTTTATCAGCACCTTGCGTAATTGCCTGAAGAAAGAGTGGTTCCAATGGACTGCAGAAGCAGAATGAGCTTTCCGGGAAATGAAGGAGTGTTTGATCCAGCTACCCACTTTCACTGCACAATGCGAGAAGGAACCGCTCACCATGTACCTATCCGCCTCGGACAGGGCCCTGGGTGTGGTCCTAATAGTGGACCGAGAGGGGGTTCAAACACCAATATACTATGTCAGCAAGATACTCAACGATCCAGAGACATGATAATCCATCATGGAGAAGTTAGTCCTATTATTGGTACATGCCTCCAGGCGACTGTGCCGATACTTTGCAGGCCATGTCATCACTGTCTTAACCAACTACAGAATCTGGCAAATCCTTTCCAAGCCCGAAATCTCTGGGCGACTTGCCAAATGGGCTATCGAACTAGGTGGGCACAACCTAGTTTATAAGCCTAGACCAGCAATCAAAGGGCAGGTCTTAGCTGATTTTTCCACAGAAGTCCCGGTGAACCGCATCCAAGAATGCGAGGAAGAACAAAACCCTGCACCTCCATCATCCCCAACAGACATCTGGGCACTATATACAGATGGTGCGTCCAATGAGGATGGCGCAAGCGCAGGTCTACGACTAATCATCCCTGACAACTAAGAAGTTACTTTGCCATACGCCTCAACTTCAAAAGCACAAATAACGAGGCGGAATACGAGGCATTACTCGCAAGGCTACGGCTGGCAGTCAAACTCGGCATGCGATATCTGGAAGCGCACGTCGATTCATTATTAGTTGCGGGGCAGGTCAACGGGGAATACGCGGCAAAAGGGGACATCATGATCCTCTACCTCGAACAAGCCAAGCAACTAATATCGCAATTCACCTCCTTCAACATTGTACATATCAACAGGAGTGAAAACAATCTAGCTGATGCACTCTCCAAATTGGCATCAACCGACTTCAAACACCTGGCGAAGGATATACGTATTGAAGTCCTCAAAAACCCTTCACCACTCTTACGCCAGGTCAATGTCATCCAATACGGTGCAACGTCTTGGATGACACCAATTATAAGATACCTATAATCGGGAATTGCCCCAGAAAACATAGCGGAAGCACGCACACTGCAATACAAAGCGTACCACTACCAAATGGGGGATGGTATCTTATACCGCAAGTCATACATGGGGCCACTTCTACGCTGCGTCGATCCTCAAGACGCCACACACCTAATCCGCGAAATACACGAACGAATATGTGGCATCCACGTAGGACCACGCATGGTGGTGGCCAAGATCACGAATGCTGGGTATTACTGGCCCGACATGCTCTGGATGTTGTTAAAATCTTGCGCAAGTGCATCTACTGTCATCAACACGCACCAAAAACATTGCGCCCAAAGAACAACTTAATCCCAGTCACCACCGCATGGCCTTTTCATAAATGGGCCATAGACGTGGTAGGACCTTTTCCAGATGCACCAGGTGTGGTTAAATTCATCATAGTGGCGGTCGATTACTTCACCAAATGGGTGGAAGCAAAACCCTTAGCCTCCACCACCACTATGATAACACGAAATTTTATCTGGGAACACATCATTTGCCGTTTCGGTCTTCCAATGTGCATCGTCACTGACAACGGTACCAATTTTGCCTCTGATGACTTCCAAAAATGGTTAAAAGAACTAAACATCGAACATATCTTCTCTTCTGTGGCACATCCTCAAAGGAACGACTAGGTAGAAAGCATCAACAAAGGTTTAGTTGAAGGCATAAAATCAAGGTTGGGAACAACCAGGTGAGGCTGGGTCGATGAATTTCCAAGTACCCTATGGGCAGATAGGAACAACCTAAAGACAAGTGTGACAACTGTGTTCTGTAATCGATGTTCGATGTAAAACAATGATGATTATTAATAAAACAATGTGCTTTGGTGTTATTATATGTGTAATTGTGTTTGGTGATTTACAATTTGATTCGATTCCAATTTCAAGCTCTAAATCGCTTTCTGGAAGGTTATACACAAAATGGTGCTTAAACGCAGTCAGTATAACGCGAAAAACACTCCGGGATAGTGACATAGGCTTAACATACCTTAAATAACCTCCACATAACTTAGAAATAAATTTTGAATGGTTTGGTGTGTCGAAATCAACTTTGTTCTATCGCAGGGACTATTTGTGTCAAACAGAGAAACTATGCCGATTTGTATAGTAACGAACATTACGGAACTTGATCATAAGTTAAACATACCCTAAATAATCTTTACATAGCTTAGAAATAGGCTTTGAGGGGTTCGGTATGCTAAAATAAACATTATGCTCATTCAGGGACTAAAAGCGTCAAAAAGTGCATAAGTTTGCATTTTCGCGCATAACTTACGTTCTGAATACATCCGGACACCCAAAAATTTATGTAAGCATTAAAATATTTTATTTTAGTGTTTGGCATGATAAAATTCCATTCGTCGCTTAATTTGGATCGTTTTTGCGTTCGTTACGACTTCCGTCGTAATTAAGCGAATAACGCAACCGTACGACCAAACGAACCGACATACGAGATGTTTTTGAGCATATTTTAAGTTCCCTATACTTTAAATTTATTTTAGATCCTTGAAATGGGGTTAACGGGGCTTAAAAGTGCCAAAAAAAATCAAGTTTTACAAGTGTAGGGACCATTTTTGAAATTTCTGGCAGATTCAATGAACCTAGTCCATTTTGAAGTGTTGATGGTTTTAACCCATGGTTTTTCAAAACCATGGGCTGGTATTCAATTAACATAGTCCATATTAGGGGCTCCCATGGTTTTAGAAAACCATGGGCACACATGTAAGGTCCAGATCAAAGCTCAGTTTTCGAGGAACGATCTTAATGGTTCTAGAAATCCTATATATACCCCATCCATTCACTTCAAAACCCACAATTTGAAATCTGATTTATGCTCTCTAAGTGGAAGTATATGCTTCCTACCTGAGAGAAAAATCGGAATCAAATCTTGCGGGGACCTTCTGTAAGTGTTCTTTCGTTCTTTTCATTCGTTTTAGCATTAAAGTCAAACTGCGTTTGACTTTCTGCATTGACCAGTTTATGGTCAATGTGAAGTTCATTTGAACTTCATAACGTGAGTGTAATCACGATGGTTATAGCCCCTAGTGACTATACCTACTGATTACCACGCTATCTAGGCTCAGTGACGAGTCGTAGTTTCGGCCAAAATGCGTATTCTTGCGTATTTTGTAACCAAACTACTCTTAGGTATCAAAACCGTTTGTGTTGATACCAAACTTGTTTTCTAACTTAGTTAAGAATGTTTTAACATGCTTAGCTCGTCACTTTTAGTTTTGTGCTTGTCTAGGGTCGTAAAGGTAAGCGATCTAAACAATCGCTTATACTTTCGAACCCACCCGTTTGGTCAATCATTAGGATCCGACAAAACACATTAAGTGACCATAGTAGCATAGGGAATAACCTTCCGAGGTTATACCTTATTGTCACCTAGTTTAGATGGTTGTATGATAAGTAGTTTATATGCCTTAGGTAAATGACCAAAATGCCCTTTTCATGCATAATTGGTAATTAAGTATATGTAACCTAAACTTTTGTCACATAACTGATTATACAACATGATTAAACTTGTATAGGCATATAATACTTGTCATAGGACTAGTTAGACGTCTCGAATGCGCGTTTGCGCGCACGACGCGCTAAAGTAGCATAAGCTACCTTAATGGGTCGCGATGGGTCGAAAGCACTTAGGTTAGGTTCCGATCTAGAATGTAGGCTTTGTTAAACCATATCACATGAGTTCCAACACTCATTTGGTTTGCAAGACCTCATTCTGTCCGATCTTCCGATTTAGGCGTCTATTGTTTGACTAGTGGTTCGATTACTAGGTGCTGCTTGATTTCTCTGGTTTACTCGAGTTTGTTGAAGTACTATTGATTGAGGATACCTTGCACTATATGTGAGTACATAGTTCCCCTATTTTACTGTTTTCAAATGTTTTGGGGTGATTCATATGTACAAAATGTTTTCAAGGTTTAAACGATGATTTCAAAAACGAATAGAACGATTTATTCTAAACTAATAATGATTTCGATAATGTGAACGAACTTGTTGGTTGTAGTTACATAACGAATGACATTCATTAATTTTGGCCGAACCGACCAGTATTAGGTTATGGTACCATAGGATCTGACAAATCCCATTATTTCACTATACCCATGGTTATGTGTGGGTGTTGTGGGTAACGACTGAATCTGTAATTATAAACTTATCCTTTGGGGGTTTGTTAATACGAGAAGCGAGGAACGAGGTAGTCGAGTCATGAAGGTTTGAATGTTATTAGCGAGACGACCATATATAAGTTTTCACAATTAAAACGAGGATGATTTAAACGATTTAAACGAGTAAACGATTTGGAAACGATGTTAAACGATTTGGGTAAACGATTGGTTTTTGGCTAGTGTTTAGATAACGGGACGGGTGTAATGTGGTGAAAACATGGTAGATACGCCGCTGGTACTTCTTATATATAAGTGTTTTCAACATATTACATGCCATGGCATTATTTAGTTCACTTGGGTAAACGATCTTCGAAACGATGTCACACAACGATGTTTTATTAACAAGTTTTTACAAGATGTTTTACGAATTGGTTTACTAAAACAAAAGCTTTCGGGTTATGAATCATGGCTACGAGATTTTATAAATTATAACCATCTTGATTTGAGTTGGTTAATCATGTTGCAATATTATACACTTTTCTAAACAAGGTTTTCGAAGTATTGCAATATATGTAAACAAGCCATGATTCCGATACCCTTATAAAACCTATGTACTCGCCAGCATTTCTTTGCTGACTTTGTTTTTTTTACATATGTTTCAGGTGTTGTTGCTTGATTGACGATCTAGGATGCATACGTCACATAGGATCTGGACGAGGCCTTAGTGACATAATAACTATGATAGACGATATAAAACTTGTTTGTTCTGTGTTAAGACAATGTTAATGTTTAATATTATCAATAAAACGAAACACTTTTTGTATCCATGGTTATGAAACGATAATTCTGTTACAACACTCCCCGACATTTTCGCCACGCTTTGTTGTTTACGTGGTTGGGGTGTGACAGAAGAGTTGGTATAAGAGCCAATGGTTACAGGGAATTATGTTATTAGTAATGCTTTGACCTAGACTATAACTTCTAGGACCCCAACGTAAGTTTATTTGCGTTTAGATTTTTAAAACAAAACCGTCACCTATCCTTAGGTGATAACCACAACGAGAAACACAATTTTCGAATCCACTTTGAAAATTAATCATCCATTCTAGGATGATTGATTACTAGGTTTTGAACCCTCTGTTATAAGGTTTTGAACCCTTCCAGTTTGACTGATGCTTGGCATGGTGCCTTCTGAGTTTTCAAAGTCTCGTCAAAGTTTGGGCCAAGATAATGTGAACACGTGCAAACTGGAAGAGTGAGTGCCTGTACTCTGAGTTTTCTGTCTAAGGCTAGAGTGTTCGTACAAATCCACATAATCGGACCAGTCACTCTTACCTGGAACTCTTGGAGTGAGTGTTCATTTATAGGCGAGCATGTCTTCGCGATACATTGGTTTGACCCACTTACTTTGATTAGTCACTGCTTGTCGTTTGTTTGTTCGAGGTAACGAACGAACGATCGCCTTCCTTGTGTTTTGTCGATGTTTTCAATGCCTCTTTTGTTTTTCCAATTGTTGATCCCGCTCCTGGATGAGCATTTAATCTGAATGCAAACGGGGCTCGAGCTAACAACCTCGTTGTCAATGGTACCTTTCTTGTCAATGGTACATTTCTTGTTAACAATCAACCTGCATCTATTCTTTTTTATTCTGGTGCCGACAGAAGTTTTGTTTCATTGTCATTTGAGCCCTTGCTTGCGATACCTAGAACTAAACTAAGGAAACCCTTATCTGTAGAAGTTGCCACTGGTAAACCTCTTGTTCTCGATTCTATTATTCATAATTGTCAGTTGAACCTTGATAACTATCTTTTTCCTATTGACCTCACACCGATGCAACTTGGGAGTTTCGATATTATCATTGGAATGGATTGGTTAACCAAACACCACGCTGAGGTGGTTTGTTTCGATAAGATTGTTCGTATTCCTTTGTCTTCTGGCGATGTTCTGGAGATTCGTGGCGATAAACCTTCAGGTGGATTGAAGCTTATGTCGTGTATGGAAGCCCAAAGGTATTTACGAAAAGGATATGTTGCTTTTCTGGCACACGTCACCGAGGAGAAAAGCAAGAGCAAGAGTATTCAGGATATTCCGATTGTCCGGGATTATCCGGAGGTGTTTCCTGATGAACTGCCTGGTTTGCCCCCAGTTCGTCAAGTCGAGTTTCATATTGACCTCATACCCAATGCCAACCCGATTGCAAAAGCACCTTATCGTCTTGCACCGTCGGAGATGCAAGAGTTATCGAAACAACTTCAAGAGTTATCTGATAAAGGATTCATCCGACCGAGCTTTTCACCATAGGGAGCTCCTGTCCTCTTCGTGAAAAAGAAAGATGGATCTTTTCAAATGTGTATCGATTATCGTGAGCTTAATAAGCTCACCATCAAGAATCGATATCCCCTACCTCGAATTGATGATCTCTTCGACCAGCTGCAGGGTGCTTCATGCTTTTCCAAGATCGATCTGCGTTCTGGGTATCATCAACTTCGTGTTCTCGAAGAAGATATTCCCAAAACTGCTTTCCGCACAAGATATGGGCATTACGAGTTCACTGTCTTGCCTTTTGGTTTGACGAATGCTCCGGCTATCTTTATGGACTTAATGAATAGGGTCTGCAAACCTTATTTGGACAAGTTCATTATTGTGTTCATCGACGATATTCTCATTTATTCAAAATATCGAGCCGAGCATGAGCAACACCCTCGCTTAACATTGGTACTCCTGAAGAAGGAACAACTTTTTGCTAAATTCTCCAAGTGTGAATTCTGGCTTAAAGAAGTTCAATTCTTGGGTCATATAGTCAATGAGCAGGGTATTCATGTGGATCCATCCAAGATTGCTGTTATTAAGGACTGGAATACACCGACGACGCCTACAGAGATTCGATCTTTTCTTGGTCTTGCTGGTTATTATCGTCGATTCATTTCAAATTTCTCGAAGATTGCGGTTCCACTCACTGCTTTGACTCTATTAAAATAAGCCTTTTGAGTGGGGACCCAAGCAAGAAGAAGCGTTCTAAACGCTGAAGAAGAAGTTATGTAATGCTCCTGTTCTATCTCTGCCTGAGGGAAGCGATGATTTCGTTGTCTATTGTGATGCGTCCAACTTAGGCCTTGGTTGCGTCCTTATGCAACGTGGTAAAGTTATTGCATATGCATCTAGGCAGCTGAAAGTTCACGAGAAGAACTACACGACCCATGATCTTGAGTTAGGAGCTGTGGTTTTCGCGCTTAAAATCTGGAGACACTACCTCTATGGAACGAAGTGTGTGGTTTTCACAGACCACAAAAGTCTCCAGCATATTCTTAATCCGAAAGAGCTGAACATGAGGCAACGACGTTGGGTTGAACTCTTAAATGATTATGACTGCGAGATTCGCTACCACCCTGGTAAGGCGAATGTTGTAGCCGATGCGCTTAGTCAAAAGGAGCGAGTCAAGCTTCATTCTATTCGAACTCTATCTGATCTTCAATCTCGTGTCCTTCAAGCTCAGCAATTTTGTGTTTCACAAAATTTGATAGGTAAGGAATTACCATGTCAACTTGAGCTTAAACTCGAAGCGAAAGACGATGGTTTGCTCTATTTTAAGGATCGATTGTGGATTCCGAAACAAGACGATCTTCGCACCTTGGCAATGGACGAATCTCATAAGTCTCGATATTCTAACCATCCGGGTGCTGATAAAATGTACAAGGATCTTCGTACTCAGTACTGGTGGCCTGGTATGAAGAAGGATGTTGCCTTGTATGTGTCGAAATGCCTAACTTGTCTCAAAGTCAAGGCAGAACATCAACGACCTTCCGGTTTGCTTATACAACCAGAGATACCGGTTTGGAAGTGGGAGAACATTGCGATGGATCTCATCACTAAATTACCGCGTACATCTAAAATTCATGATGCTATTTGGGTTGTAGTTGATCGTTTGACAAAATCTGCTCACTTCTTACAAATCCGTGAGGATTTCTCTACTGAGAAGCTTGCCAAGATCTATGTAGACGAGATTGTATCACGACATGGTGTTCCTTTAGATATCATTTCCGATCGTGATGCTCGATTTTCATCTCATTTTTGGAAGGCCATGCAATCTGCTTTGGGAACCCAACTGAATCTAAGCACTGCTTATCATCCCTAAACAGATGGCCAATCTGAGAGAACGATTCAAACTTTGGAGGATATGCTTAGAGCATGCGTGATAGACTTTGGTGGTAATTGGGATTCTCATCTGCCACTGATCGAGTTCTCTTAAAACAATAGCTGTCATGCTAGCATTAAAATGGCACCATTCGAAGCTCTCTACGGTCAAAAACGTCATTCACCTGTCTGTTGGAACGAGACCGGTGAAGCTCAGCTTACTGGACCTGAGCTCGTTTTGGAAACAACAGACAAAATCAAGAGAATCCGCGATAATCTTGTGACAGCGCAAAACCGTCAAAAGAGATATGCGGATCTGCGACGCAAGCCCTTAGAATTTCAAATCGGAGACCGTGTCCTACTCAAGGTGTCACCTTGGAAGGGAGTGGTGAGATTTGGAAAGAAAGGAACACTTGCACCTCGATATGTGGGACCATTTAAGATTGTGGAAAGAATTGGAAAGGTTGCCTATCGTCTAGAGCTACCTCCAGAGCTTGGAAATATTCACCCGACTTTTCACGTGTCCAATCTGCGAAAGTGTTTAGCTGACGCTGATCTACACATTCCTCTCGATGAGATCCAAATCGATGAAACAATGCACTTTGTCGAGAAACCCGTGGAGATCGTGGACCGTGCTTTCAAACAGTTGAAGAACAAACATATTCGATTGGTCAAAGTTCGCTGGGAATCCAAATGTAGCCCAGAGTTTACTTGGGAACATGAGGACCAGATGAAGAAGAAATATCCGCATTTGTTTTCACAAGCTTCCTCTAGTTAAAATTTCGGGATGAAATTTCCTGAAGTAGGGGAGACTGTGACAACTGTGTTCTGTAATCGATGTTCGATGTAAAAAAATGATGATTATTAATAAAACAATGTGCTTTGGTGTTATTATATGTGTTTTGGTGTTATTATATGTGTAATTGTGTTTGGTGTTTTACAATTTGATTCGATTCCAATTTCAAGCTCTAAATCGCTTTCTGGAAGGTTATACGCAAACTGGTGCTTAAACACAGTCAGTATAACACGAAAAACACTCCGGGATAGTGACATAGGCTTAACATACCTTAAATAACCTCCCCATAACTTAGAAATAAGTTTTGAATGGTTTGGTGTGTCGAAATCAACTTTGTTCGATCGCAGGGACTATTTGTGTCAAACTGCGAAACTATGCCGATTTGTATAGTAACGAACATTCCAGAACTTGATCATAAGTTAAACATACCCTAAATAACCTTTACATAGCTTAGATATAGGCTTTGAGGGGTTCGGTATGCTAAAATAAACTTTGTGCTCATTCAGGGACTAAAAGCGTCAAAAAGTGCATAAGTTTGCAGTTTCACGCATAATTACGTTCTGAATACATCCGGACATCCAAAAATTTATGTAAGCATTAAAATATTTTATTTTAGTGTTTGGCATGATAAAATTCCATCCGTCGCTTAATTTGGATCGTTTTTGCGTTCGTTACGACTTCCGTCGTAATTAAGCGAATAACGCAACCGTACGACCAAACGAACCGACATCTGAGATGTTTTTGAGCATATTTTAAGTTCACTATACTTTAACTTTATTTTAGAGCCTTGAAATGGGGTTAACGGGGCTTAAAAGTGCCAAAAAAATCAAGTTTTACAAGTGCAGGGACCATTTTTGAAATTTCTGGCAGATTCAATGAACCTAGTCCATTTTGAAGTGTTGATGGTTTTAACCCAAGGTTTTGCAAAACCATGGGCTGATATTCAATGAATATAGTCCATATTAGGGGCTCCCATGGTTTTAGAAAACCATGAGCACACATGTAAGGTCCAGATCAAAGCTCAGTTTTCGAGGAACGATCTTAATGGTTCTAGAAATCCTATATATACCCCATCCATTTCACTTCAAAACCCACAATTTGAAATCTGATTTATGCTCTCTAAGTGGAAGTATATGCTTCCTACCTGAGAGAAAAATCGGAATCAAATCTTGTGGGGACCTTCTATAAGTGTTCTTTCGTTCTTTTCATTCGTTTTAGCGTTAAAGTCAAACTGCGTTTGACTTTCTGCATTGACCAGTTTATGGTCAATGTGAAGTTCATTTGAAATTCATAACGTGAGTGTAATCACGATGGTTATAGCCCCTAGTGACTATACCTACTGATTACCACGTTATCTAGGCTCAGTGACGAGTCGTAGTTTCGGCCAAAATGCGTATTCTTGCGTATTTTGTAACCAAACTACTCTTAGGTATCAAAACCGTTTGTTTTGATACCAAACTTGTTTTCTAACTTAGTTAAGCATGTTTTAACATGCTTAGCTCGTCACTTTTAGTTTTGTGCTTGTTTAGGGTCGTAAAGGTAAGCGATCTAAACAATCGCTTATACTTTCGAACCCGACCCGTTTGGTCGATCATTAGGATCCGAGAAAACACATTAAGTGACCATAGTAGCATAGGGAATAACCTTCCGAGGTTATACCTTATGGTCACCTAGTTTAGATGGTTGTATGATAAGTAGTTTATATGCCTTAGGTAAATGACCAAAATGCCCTTTTCATGCATAATTGGTAATTAAGTATATGTAACCTAAAATTTTGTCACATAACTGATTATACAACATGATTAAACTTGTATAGGCATATAATACTTGTCATAGGACTAGATAGACGTCTCGAACGCGCGTTTGCGCGCACGACGCGTTAAAGTAGCATAAGCTACCTTAATGGGTCGCGATCGGTTGAAAGCACTTAGGTTAGGTTCCGATTTAGAATGTAGGCTTTGTTAAACCATATCACATGAGTTCCAACACTCATTTGGTTTGCAAGACCTCATTCTGTCCGATCTTCCGATTTAGGCGTCTATTGTTTGACTAGTGGTTCGATTACTAGGTGCTGGTTGATTTCTCTGGCTTACTCGAGTTTGTTGAAGTACTATTGATTGAGGATACCTTGCACTACATGTGAGTACATAGTTCCCCTATTTTACTATTTTCAAATGTTTTGGGGTGATTTATATGTACAAAATGTTTTCAAGGTTTAAACGATGATTTCAAAAACGAATAGAATGATTTATACTAAACTAATAACGATTTCGATAACGTGAACAAACTTGTTGGTTGTAGTTACATAACGAATGACATTCATTAATTTTGGCCGAACCGACCAGTATTAGGTTATGGTACCATAGGATCTGACAAATCCTGTTATTTCACTATACCCATGGTTATGTCTGGGTGTTGTGGGTAACGACTGAATCTGTAATTATTAACTTATCCTTTGGGGGTTTGTTAATACGAGAAGCGAGGAACGAGGTAGTCGAGTCACGAAGGTTTGAATGTTATTAGCGAGACGACCATATATAAGTTTTCACATTTAAAACGAGGATGATTTAAACGATTTAATCGAGTAAACGATTTGGAAACGATTTGGAAATGATGTTAAACGATTTGCGTAAACGATTGGTTTTTGGCTAGTGTTTAGATAACGGGACGGGTGTAATTTGGTGAAAACATGGTAGATACGCCACTGGTACTTCTTATATATAAGTGTTTTCAACATATTACATGCCGTGGCGTTATTTAGTTCACTTGGGTAAACGATCTTTGAAACGATGTCACACAACGATGTTTTATTAACAAGTTTTTACAAGATGTTTTACGAATTGGTTTACTAAAACAAAATCTTTTGGGTTAAGAATCATGGCTACGAGATTTTATAAATTATAACCATCTTGATTTGAGTTGGTTAATCATGTTGCAATATTATACACTTTTCTAAACAAGGTTTTCAAAGTATTGCAATATATGTAAACAAGCCATGATTCCGATACCCTTATAAAACCTATGTACTCGCCAACATTTCTTTGCTGACTTTGTTTTTTACATATGTTTCAGGTGTTATTGCTTGATTGACGATCTAGGATGCATACGTCACATAGGATCTGGACGAGGCCTTAGTGACATAATAACTATGATAGACGATATAAAACTTGTTTGTTCTGTGTTAAGACAATGTTAATGTTTAATATTATCAATAAAACGAAATACTTTTTGTATCCATGGTTATGAAATGATAATTCTGTTAAAACACTCCCCGACATTTCCGCCACGCTTTGTTGTTTACGTGGTCGGGGTGTGACAACAAGCAATGGCGAGACACCATTCAACCTGGTCTATGGCTCTGAAGCGGTGATCCAGGCTGAGATTGGTCTCCTCTCCCCAAGAATGCTGGCTGTTAACAAAATTGACAACAACAAGGAGCGCAAGCTTGACTTAGACCTCTTGGAGGAGAGGCGCGAAAACGCAGCCATCACCGAGGCTAAGTACAAAACCAAGCTAGAAAAGTACTACAATGTGCTCATGCGGATCTGCACGTTCAACCCCGGAGACTATGTCCTTCGTGATAACGAAGCCTCTAACGCAGAGCGCCCAGGCAAACTCGCCCCTAAATGGGAAGGCCCTTACCTCATACATGAGGTTTTGGGAAAAGGCGTATACAAACTGCAAACGTTAGTAGGTGACCATATCCCAAGGTCTTGGAACGCATAGCAGCTCAAACGCTGCTATATGTGAGATCGTAATCTATATTTTCTTATGTACATCATGGCCGACGCGCCATCTGTCCATTAATAAAAGAATGGTTGCTTCAACATTGTTTATCCATTAATTCTATTACAAATGCGTGTTACACTTTGTGGTATCTACAAATACAGGTTGGCAAAATCTTCATTTGCAAAACCCATACAAAGTGGCGGTCACACACAAATATTGTAATAATTACAAGAGCAAACGTTGCAATGCATCCGGCTATACGCATGCAACAAAACACTTAAGGTTTTTTCAAACCTTAATACATTTCCTATACCCTAAGAGGATAAAACCGGGAATTGATTACTACGTACACGGCAGTGGTGTACACAATCTTATTATTTCACATGTGCCTAACTAGTGGAACGGAAATAATAAATGGTGTTCGACTCACTCGTGCTCTAACGCCAAAGTCACACATTAATTTACTTCCGCATCATCTAGACACACAAAAGGCAAACCCTCGGTTTACTATTGTTTACACGCGCCTTAAACATTAGCCTTAAAGAATAGTAACCCACTCGCGCTCACACAAAGTTAATAGTAAAGAACCATTACTTACAATGCATTGAGCTAGAAATAATTATATTCAAAAAATTTATGCACCCAACAGATGCATAAAAGGAAAGCGTTACATAGTTCGACAAACTTTACAAACGAAAGGAAGAGATAAACATGGCACGCAGGCCCAACCTATTGTACATCTCCACCGCTAGTTCCTTCACCAACTTTCCGCGGTTCGAATAACCTGTGTAAACGGTCAACATAATCGTCTACTTCCAAACATGCTTCAATTTACTCAAGGGCAAGTATGATAAGACCGTTATACGCTTCTGCCATGGCAGAGTAGACAGCTTCAGTGTCAACACCATGTAAGGCACACCGCTCCTCGGTGAACTGCTTCGTAGACAAGGCATTCACATCATTAAGACATTGATTGTAGCCGGCCTTGAACCCTGCCTCACGCGCGCATTCTATCACTTTCTCAACCGCAGTCGTGTTCTCTGGTGCTTCAAGGATGGCGTTCACAACCTGATCATATAACATGAAAAAGATTACTAAGGCAAACACAAGGAATGATAAGACATAAGATACTTACATGGACAACACCAAACTGCCGTATGCAGGCGCGGTCATCAACGAGTTAAGCATTTGAGGTTGCCAATGCATCTCCCTCTTCTTCAACCTGCCTTACCCGCGCCTCGGCTTCTCCCTGCGCCGGTTAACGTACCCAAGGATCGTGTCTCGAGTTTTCACTTCCTTATGAACCTCCTCCTGTTTGCAAAGTAATCGACAAGTATGAAAAGGAATTCTATACAGTAATCCCAAACATAAACAACTTAAGAAAGCATAGTTCATACCTTGAGCTCTTCTACTGGTTTGAGCAAACTAGAGCACCCAACATTGGCATCTGCAAGCTCCTTGACCGCAGTAGCACCCCGTGCTTCTGCCTCTTTCATTACCGCCTTAGCCGCGGCTTTCTCCTTAGCAAGATCAGCAATGGTCGTATCAGCCACGGCCTTCTCCTTGGCAAGGGTGGCATTTGCCGCCCTCAAGTTGTTTAATTCCTAGCAAAGACGGTAAAATTTTTCATTCTCTCTAGCGCAAGCTTCCTTCCAAAGCTTGCGCTCTTCAGCAAGAAGATTGGTTAGAGAACGAACCTGTTTAAGGCCTGAGGATGCGGCCTACTGCTCAGTCTTCTTGTAGGCCTCAAACTCTGCTTGTTCAAACGCTCCTCAGCCGCTTGTGCATTCTTCAGCACAACTGCAGCTTCCTCCTTTAGTCGGATAGATTCTTCCTCCCTGCGAGCAAGGGAAGCCTAGTCCTCTAGAATCGCATTCGCGACTAAGGAGCCCCCAACAAGCAAAGAAGCAAGCTGATGTTGTAGATTTCGACGACTAAAGGCCCTAATCCGCAAGGCCTCAGCAGGGGTTCCAAGCCACCTCAGGGAGTCCCTACAAAAGGAGGATTGGTCATTATATCATCCCCTTGTAAGATACTCAAAGGGGGAGAGTGTACATCGAAACTTCGCGCGTCCGAATAGGCGAAGTAATAATAATCTAGCTCTGTTTCGTGCGATTGGATCGGAGGTTGTTCTTCACCCCCTTGCCCGCAGCACCGGAGCTGGAAACATCATCTTGAACGGGGGGACTTCGCTGTTTTGCCCCCTTACCTTCAGCATCACCCCGTGGCTTCCTTTGGTTGATCATATTGTCTGATGCATCTAGGGTATTAGTAATCGTCGCATCCGCGGGGTCCCTAAACAACCCCTCTACATTCTAAGCAGTTGGGGTTCCATCACTACTCACAGGCTCAATTTCAAGCTCCTCTGCAGTTTTCTTCTCCTCCTCTTGAACCGCCACTTTCGGTGGAGAAGAGGGTTGAGTAGGTTTGGGGGTTAGTGCCTTCACGGTTTCTACAAAACACAAAAACTTATCAGAAAAAGTTCTAACACAACTTTACAAAACGTGTAAGAACTTACCAACAAAGCTCGCAGGCACGTGCGTAGGGAGCATCGCGGTCCTAGTGCGATGAAACTTCGGTGCTTTAGACTCACCTGCAGCGGTGGTATCTTCTTTTCTCTTTTGCCCAGCAACGGGCTTAGCACCCGAAGTTGTGCCACCCGTGCGAGAAGAAGAACCTTGAACACCCAAGCCCTTAAGAGTGTCAGATACTATGACGTAATCTTCAGATTTAAGAAATCGAGGGGGAAGGTACCTGATACAACCTGTGTCACCGGAATGGTAACAGGGTTCTGTGGTTTCTTTTTCCTCTTCTGCTTGTCAACCGTAATCAACGAGGGTGCGGCCGGAACACCCTTCGCTTCGGGATCTCCCAAAGCCCCAAGATTACCTGCGGTTAACTCAAGCCTTTCTAAACCAAACATACAACAAGAAGAATAATGTGCGCAAGCATAAATACTTTACCTTTCCCTTGCGGCAATGGGGCATTCAACACTGCTTGGTTTGGAAGTCGGAAGTTCCCAACAATAGTCTCATACCACCCTACTCCCCCCTCTTGGCACGCAACCACTTCAATCTTTCCCTTAAAATCTGAGTGGAAAGTTCTCCAAAATGCCACCACTACAACAAAGTCACCTATACAATTTTAGGCAATGAAAGAAGTTCATGCAGAGCAAAACGCAAAAACGATTACCTTGTTTATTATCCTTCAGAACAAGCTTTGTCTTGGCACCCGACTTGTTCCGCAACATCATCCGCAGGTACTGCAGATCCCTATTCCCCAAGGTCTTTAAAGGGACAGCCTGCAACTCCCCAAGCCAATATTGTTGCCCCAAATCGGGGACATTTAATTGCTCCTTGGCAATAGTACCAGTCACATTCCTAAAATGCAACTTGCAAGTGACCGCGGCCTCTTTTAGATAGAAGAACTTGGCCTTCCACTTGGTCAGACCCTTGGGTGCGGTCATAATCTTCGGTGCGCCATTCTGTAGGCTAAATGAGAAAAACCCAAGCATAATGGTCATCTAATAAAAACGCCGGAAATTTTCCACCAAGGACTCCAGATTATAGGAACGGAAACAGTACTCGAAATGACGAGAACATACCATTCCCAGTGCACAGAGCTGGGAAAAATGGATGTTGTAATACTCCAGCAAATCCACCATGAAAACCATCAATGGCAGACGGAGGTTACAAATACCGAACCAGTCGGCAAACATTGTCAGATAACCGGACGGAGCATCACCGGCTGTATCTCCCTCCTGGGGATAAATCGCCCCGAATTCCGCCGACATCTGCACCTTTGTCATTAAATTCTGGAAGCCAGACTCTTTCCAGTTTAACACGGGCAAAAACTTGCCAGCAGGAATGACTGCTGCCTCCACTTTCGTCACCGGCGACGACGGCGGGGTAGGCTTCGAAGGCGGTGGAGATGATAGTTTACAAGGAGTAGCCATCAAGATGATCAAAGAAGGAATAAAAAAAGAGAAGAAGAAACAACTTCGAAAACTCTCACCGGAAAATCGAGAATTTTGGTCGAAGAAGACAGAGAAATCGCTCTAACTCTCACAGGAAAAATTTTGAAATTTCAAACAAGTGAGGGGAAACCCTAAAAGGTTTCCCCTTTTATACCCATCGCAATTAATGCGTGCAGGGAAACTGAAAAGACGTCCGGTTTCTGCGCCTATCGCAGACCGCCACGTGGCAGACGAGGGTACTCTGACAGTTACCACGCGCGCTGGCCGCACACGCACCTGACAACATACGACCTTTGCATTCCTGCTACAGTGCATTGAATGCCTTGGGCAGTGCAAAAGTCACACGCACGTCAGTAGGTGCCAGCTAAATCTCACCAACTTCCACCAACTCACACGTGTAGTCTACAACGTCTACAGTAAACGAAAAAATGAAGAGAACTTCATACAACCCGGCATGCAGTTACCCTGGTATCTCGTACCGCAGCCCATACCGCATGTCCCATTACACACACCCAGAAAAAAAGGGATAATGTAAGGACCTGCAAAAATATCCCAAAACGACCCGTAAGTGAAAAGCCGGACCCCAGAAACCCTAATGTGGATGAAACACCAAGAAAACAAGAATTTTGAGTTTCAGGCGGGCCGCGTAAAACATAAGCTTAGGCTTACGCGGGCCGCGTCAACTTAAACTTGACCAGATAAGCATTCCGGGCCACGTGTTGCACATGTGGCAACCCTACTCGTGACACACCAGCCCTACACGTAGGATAGGGGTTCTCGCAGGCCGCGTAAAAGCCATGTTAAGGCTTACGCGGGTCGCGTAAAACTTAAAATGTGGCTATAAATTGCCTGTGCATGGCCTGATCATCTGTGCTCGAGAAAACTTAAAAAATCACACTTATTCTGTGCGAAAATCAAGTTTAAAGTAGGGAAACACTGCTACGATACAGGGTATTAACTCGATTAGTGCTACGATACAATGTCCGATAGATTGAAACCGCTCCGATGGATGTTTAAGTGCTGCCCAAATCAGGGCTATACTTTGTCATTCGTTGTGAGGGTTTTGATTTCGTGAGCTTATCGTAAATGTTGTATTAAGTTACTAACCTAGTTTCGTGTGCATTGTTATTTAAAAAAGGTTACACGGCTAAATCAGTAGGCTAAACTCTGCCCGTATAAACCTGCAATGTGAGTCATTCTCTTTTTATCAACTATTTTAATCAAATCTCAAAGTGTTTTCAAAAGTTATAATTACAGGGATTAAGTCGTGGTTATCTTGAATCACTGGCTAGTGGGGTATTGTGCACATTACTAATCTCTCACGATTAGGTGAACAAACCTAACAGTGATAATCATCACTACTTGGGTGAAAGGACCCAATAGTGGTATGACCATCGTCACCATGGCGTGACACGGCGCCAGATAAAAATAAGATAGTAGCCATTGTAATCGCTCTTATGCTGTAATTTATAACTATGTGTCGTTTTATTGAAATCGAGTGACTCGCCAGTATTTCCCCGCTGATAAAATATTTTTAAACATGTTTCAGGTGACCTACTGTGAATCAAGGAAACGTGCTACGGAGCACTAATAAAGCTTGAAGTGGTGGCTCAGTTAAATAAATAAACATGTTTTGTAAAACAGGGAATTTCCTCGTGAAATTCCTCTATTGTAAATTACGGGGTTTGTCCCAAATTATGAAATAAATAATTAGGCATTTTCAAGTTTTAAAAGATCCTGTTAAATTTACGCTGTGAACTCAAATAATAAATAGCACGGGCTTTCTCTCCCGCGACTCCTGGACCGGGTAGCACCGGGACGGAGGCCGTGATAGAAAAAGGTGGTATCAGAGCCACTGATTTAAGCCAATTAAGTATTTAGAAATACTTAATTTCTCAATTTGCGACTCTGTGATTCTGTGAAATTTAATTTGCAATATATAACTTTTTAATTAGGATTTTGAGTTTTCTCTATAACTGCTAAATAGCATGAATGAGTTGTCTGAAGCTCTTCAGAATCTCACTATCTATCCTGCTGACGTAGAAGTTTTCAGAGACTTTTCCGATTATCTGGCCGATATCGAAGAACCTATGGAGTTCCAGGCTCAAGCCCAGGAAAAACCCAAGACGAAGAAAAGAAGGAGAATCATAGGCTGGAGACGCGCACGGAGGAAGAAGCTAGCTGCCCAGAGGATTAAAAAGACCGAGGAACCAAAAGACAAAGGCAAAGGAAAGGAGACCGGGGAAAGTTCAGGGTAAGCCCAGAAAATGCCACCATGGGAAGAGCTGGATCGCAAACTGGCAAATTGTGACCTTATTGGACCTGCCAATGAAAACCTCTTTAATTACCCAATTGAATCACAACTTCCAGTTAATTTGGAACCTGCTATCCCAGATCCCATAGTCAACCACCAACTTCTACCCGGAGAGCTGGAGGAATGGTGGACAAGTGATTGGCAATTTCAGAATTTCTTGAATAACCCTAACACTTTTTTCCCCCAGTTTGACCCAGAGCCTGCACCAAACCCACCTATGAGCACTGAGAACTTGGCTGAACTCCGCCACTATGGCGAGGAGCTGGTGGACGCAGGAAATAGAATCCAGGAAGTGGGGGAGAGGATATCATGGAAATACGACGAGAGGGAACGTCGTTTCTGAAGTGCCAGCTGACAGGGATCGTATGTGGTTGTGTGGTTACGGGTTTAATAATAAATAAAATAATAATAAATATTAATAAAAATATAATCATATAAAATAACTTAAAATAAAACTTTTGTAAAATAACTGATGTGTATGGATGCATACTAATATATAAAAAGATCAACGTCGCAAAGTCGACAATTTTGGCTATACGTGTTGACATGATTATGTGTGATTGTTTTATTGTGACTAATTATTATTTATTTTCTTTTGTGCCAATAATTTATACATTTAAATATTGAAAATTATCAGATGGATCCCGCCGTCAATGAGCCAATTAATGAAGTTAACCAATCTGAGCAAAACAATGAGGATCACTTTCTTAATAGGCAAGATATAGAAAACATTGTTGCTCAAGGAATAGCCAATGCTATTCCAGCAATCCTTGCTGCTGCCCGAAATCCAGTTGAACCTCAACCAATTATTCCCAGTAAACATACTCGTGATGACAATTTTAGTAATAGTGTAAATGGAGGCGGCAACAATAATAATAATGATAATGATGGGATGCAAGCCCCATTCCTTAAGAAAATGAAAGCTGCAACGCCTGGTTACACTTACAAGGAATTTCTTGCCTGTAAACCAGTTGAATTTGCAGGAAATGAAGGGGAAACTGTGCCGAGGAAGACAAGGTCATGTACGCGTCGCATCTTTTTAAAGAAGGGGCACTCGAATGGTGGAACACCGTACTACAAGCTAAGGGAAGTGATGTGGCGTATGCCATGAATTGGGCAGAATTTAAGAGTCTAGTAGAAATAAAATTCTGTCCCGAATATCAAAAGGAACAAATGACAAATAAGTTCCTAAACCACCGGATGGTGGATGTAGACTGTCGAGGGTATACTTCGAAGTTCTTCGAGTATGCTAGAGTTGTACCAACCCTGGCTTCGCCAGAACCGGTACTTATTTCTCGCTATATTTGGGTTTGATTGGCGAAATCCATGATATCGTTAAAGCTGTGAGACCTCGCACAATTGACGATGCAATGGAATTAGCCAACACTTTGACAGACGGACTGGTGCGTACGCGAGAAGAAAATAGAAAGAAGGAAGTGGCCCAAAAGATTACCAAGGATTTCGTGTGGGTAATAGTAGTAATTTCAAGAAAAAAGGAACCGGGCAATCTTCCACTGCTCCATTTTGCAGTACCTGTAAAAGAAAGAATTTTGGAAGATGCAAAGGGTATTGCAATTTCTGCAAAATTCCAGGGCATCAAGAAGAAGACAGCAGAAGGAAGAAATCCACAATTTGCTTCAACTGTGGAGAAACTGGACATTTTAGACCAGAGTGCCCTAAACTGGTCAAACCAGCTGACAACAAAGCCAAACCTGTAGAAGGAACTACCAAAAAGAACGCAAGAGCCTTCCAACTGACTACCCAGGAAGCAGAACTAATCCCTGATGTGATAGCTGGTATGTTCCTAGTTCACGACATTTATGCAAAAGTATTATTTGACTCTGGTGCAAACCAAAGTTTTATAAATACTTCATTCTGCCAAGATCTTAACCTAACTTTAACCAACCTTAGACAAATTTTTACGGAAGAAACGGCAGATGGGAATTCTGTTAACATAGATAAGATTTTGCAAGAAGGAAAGATAGAACTCTTAGGCCATAAATTTTCTGCAAACCTGTTACCTATGAATTTAGCTGGATTCGATGTTGTGTTAAGAATGGATTGGTTAGTAGCCAACCATGCTCGAATCCTCTGTGATAAGAATTCCATAGAAATTCATACACCTACAGGAGAAATAGTGGTGATTACAGGAGACAAGCCACGTAAGCCACTGAAATTCATTTCTGTAATGAAAATGGCCAGTTATTCAAGAAAACAAGGAATAGTGTATATGATTTCGGTAATCATTAACACTAAGGGTATGGAACTTAAGGAAATTCCAGTAGTATCAGAATACCCGGAGGTATTCCCAGAAGAACTACCTGGATTACCACCCGATAGGGAAGTAGAATTTAGAATTCATCAAATTCCTGGAACTACACCGATAGCCAAGGCACCTTAACGGTTATCACCCACCGAAATGTTAGAATTGAAAAAGCAGTTAGATGAATTGTTAAGCAAAGGATTTATAAAACCTAGTTCATCCCCTTGGGGAGCTCCAGTGTTGTTTGTGAAAAAGAAAGATGGGTCGATGCGAATGTGTATCGATTGTAGGGAATTGAATAAGATTACAATTAAGAATCGATACCCATTACCTAGGATTGATGATCTTTTCGATCAACTTCAGGGAGCTATATATTTTTCTAAGATAGATTTACGCTCCGGATACCATCAGTTGAAAGTACAAGAAGAAGACATACCTAAAACTGCTTTCAGAACTAGGTATGGTCATTACGAGTTTACAGTCAAGCCCTTTGGATTAACAAATGCTCCTGCAGCATTCATGGACATGATGAATAGGATCTGTAAACCATATTTGGATAAATTTGTAATTGTTTTCATCGACGATATACTTATTTATTCCAAAAGCCAGGAGGAACATTGTGAGCACCTGCATCTACTCTTTAACATTGTTAAGAAAAGAGAAGCTTTACGCCAAATTCTCGAAGTGTGATTTTTTGCTACAAGAGGTACAATTTTTAGGACACATGGTGAATCACGAAGGTATTCACGTAGATCCTTCAAAAATAGAAGCAATCACCAAGTGGAAGGTCCCGCAATCAGCTATGGAAGTTAGAAGTTTTCTAGGATTAGCTGGTTACTATAGGCGCTTCATCAAGGATTTTTCTAAGATAGCTGTACCATTAACTAAGCTAACCTGAAAGCAGTAAAGTTTGAATGGGGACCTAGACAAGAAGAGGCTTTTAAGATTTTAAAGCAAAGATTAACAAACGCCCCAATTCTTGCCTTACCAGAAGGGACAGAAGATTTTGAAGTTTATTGTGATGCTTCTAAACTAGGATTAGGATGTGTACTGATGCAACGCAAGAAGGTAATTGCGTATGCCTCAAGGCAATTTAAAAAGCACAAGGAAAATTATACGACTCATGATTTAGAGTTAGGAGCCATAATTTTTGCCCTTAGGATTTGGAGACATTATCTGTACGGAAGTAAGTTTACTGTCTATACAAATCATAAGAGTTTAAGATATATATTTAGGAAAAAAGAATTTAACATGAGGCAAAGGAGATGAATGGAAATCCTAAGTGACTATGACTGTGATATTCAATATCACGAAGGAAAGGCAAATGTAGTAGCAGTTGCCCTAAGTCGAAAGTATCATGAAAAGCAAAAGCGAGTTCGTGCTCTTAGATTAAGTTTACAATTAGACTTAATGGAACAACGGAAGATTGTTCAAGAAACAGCAATCAAGGATGATGCTAATGGAATGATGGGAAGAATAAAGGAATTAGAGCAAGGGATTGATGGAATTTGGAGATTCCACAAGAAAAGGATTTGGGTACCTAAGCAAGGAAACTTAAGAAATAAAATTTTAGAGGAGGCCCATAAATCTAGATACACCATGCATCCTGGTAATAATAAGATGTACCAAGATTTAAGGAATAACTTCTGGTGGATAGGAATGAAGAAAGACATAGTTAGATATGTATCTAAGTGTCTAACTTGCTACAAGTTAAGGCAGAACACCAGAAACCCTCA
Source organism: Helianthus tuberosus (assembly GCA_030545235.1). Taxonomy (NCBI): domain Eukaryota; kingdom Viridiplantae; phylum Streptophyta; class Magnoliopsida; order Asterales; family Asteraceae; genus Helianthus; species Helianthus tuberosus. The sequence continues at coordinate 133,177,212 of CM060433.1, forward strand.
GGTCTACTGCAACAACTAGAAATTCCAGTATAGAAATAAGAACTAATAACCATGGATTTCGTTACCAAGTTACCCAAAACCAGAAAAGGTAACGATGCAATTTGGGTAATTGTGGATCGATTAACCAAATCAGCTCATTTCCTACCCATAAAAGAAACCTTTAGCATGGAAAGGTTAGCAAAGTTGTACGTAGACGAAGTAGTATCACTACATGGAGTCCCACTCTCCATTTTATCAGATAGAGATAGTCGCTTCACTTCACATTTCCGGACAAGTTTCCAAGAAGCCATGGGGACACGATTAAATCTAAGTACGGTTTATCATCCCCAAACAGATGGACAAAGTGAAAGGACGATCCAAACCCAGGAAGACATGCTTAGAGCATGTACGTCATAGATTTTGGGGGAAATTGGGATGACCATTTACCCTTAATCGAGTTCTCCTATAACAATAGTTATTATGCAAGCATCGAGGCTGCCCCATTTGAAGCACTGTATGGACGAAAGTGTAGAACTCCAGTTTGTTGGGCAGAAATAAGAGAAAGCCAATTATTGGGTCCTAAAATTGTGCAAGAAACCACCGACAAGATCACCCAAATCAAGGAAAGACTGAAAACGACGCAAGCCACTAGAATTTCAAGTTGGAGATAAGGTACTCTTGAAAGTCTCTCCTTGGAAAGGAGTAGATCGGTTCGGTAAGAAGGGAAAGCTAAGTCCAAGGTACATAGGACCATTCCCAGTAATCCAGTGAATAGGACCAGTTGCTTATCGCCTACAACTACCAGTAGAACTGGCTGGAGTACATGACGTGTTTCATGTATCTAACCTCAAGAAGTGTTTATATGACGAATCCCTGGTATTCCCTCTTCAAGACATATAGGTGAATGAAAAATTGAAGTTCGTGGAGAAACCGCTTCAAATAGAAGACAGAAAGATTAAGTTTCTCAAACACAAAAGATTGGTACTGGTCAAAGTCAAGTGGGATTCGAAAAGAGGACCCGAGTATACCTGGGAGCTGGAATCAGAAAAGCGGAAATATCCTCACCTATTTCAATAAATCTCGAGGACGAGATTTTAAATAAGTTGGGGAGGATGTAAGGACCTGCAAAAAAATACCCCAAAACGACCCGTAAGTGAAAACCCGGACCCCTGAAACCCTAATGTGCATGAAAAACCAAGAAAACAAGAATTTTGAGTTTCAGGCGGGCCGGGTAAAACGTAAGCTTAGGCTTACGCGGCCGCGTCAACTTAAAGTTGACCAGATAAGCATTCCGGGCCACGTGTTGCACACATGGCAACCCTCTCGTGACACACCAGCCCTACACGTAGGATAGGGGTTCTCGAGGGCCGTGTAAAAGCCATATTAAGGCTTACGCGGGCCGCGTAAAACTTAAAATGTGGTTATAAATTGCCTGTGCATGGCCTGATCATCTGTGCTCGAGAAAACTTTCAAAATCACACTTATTCTGTTCGAAAATCAAGTTTAAAGTAGGAAAACGCTGATACGATACAGGGTATTAACTCGATCACTGCTACGATACAATGTCCGATAGATTGAAACCGATCCGATGGATGTTTAAGTGCTGTCCAAATCAGGGCTATACTTTGTCATTCGTCGTGAGGGTTTTGATTTCGTGAGTTTATCATAAATGTTGTATTAAGTTACTGACCTAGTTTCATGTGCATTGTTATTTAAACAAGGTTACACGGCTAAATCAGTAGGCTAAACTCTGCCCGTATAAACCTGCAATGTGAGTCATTATCTTTTTATCAACTATTTTAATCAAATCTCAAAGTGTTTTCAAAATTTATAATTACAGGGATTAAGTCGTGGTTATCTTGAATCACTGGCTAGTGGGGTATTATGCACATTATTAATCTCTCACGGTTAGGTGAACAAACCTAACAGTGATAATCATCACTACTTGGGTGAAAGGACCCAATAGTGGTATGACCATCATCACCAGGGCGTGACACGGCGCCAGATAAAAATAAGATAGTAGCAATTGTAATCGCTCTTATGCTGTAATTTATAACTATGTGTCGTTTTATTGAAATCGAGCGACTCGCTAGTATTTCCCCGCTGATACAATATTTTTAAACATGTTTCAGGTGACCTACTGTGAATCAAGGAAAAGTGCTACGGAGCACTAATAAAGCTTGAAGTGGTGGCTCAGTTAAATAAATAAACATGTTTTGTAAAACAGAGAATTTCCTCGTGAAATTCCTCTATTGTAAATTACGGGGTTTGTCCCAAATTATGAAATAAAATAATTGGGCATTTTCAAGTTTTAAAAGATCCTGTTAAACTTCCGCTGTCAACTCAAATAATAAATACCACGGGTTTTCTGTCCCGCAACTTCTGGATCGGGTAGCACCGGGACGGGGGCCGTGACAGATAACTTATTAAAGGGGATAACAAAGTTCGTTCTAGCTTTAGTTCCACACATGGCATATGCGGGGAACTCACACACACACGCGTCCCACGCAGGTGTGTCAGATATTCAGACCAACGATGCTCTTTCGACTGCGAAAACCGCATCTCAGCAACATGCGACGCAATACTTCTAAGATCCCCTTCAAGTTTCAAATCCCTTGTTAAAATGAGTCTTCTATTAACAATGGGAATGGTGGCTATGGGAAACGACCGCATCTCGGCAACTAACGCTCCTGAACCTTCAAGAGCCACTGCGAGTGCACAACTCCTTTGAAGCAAGTCTTCTGTTTCGAAATCGCAGACACGCATGAGGAGCTGCGGTCGATCTGTAACCATGGAAACGGTGGTTACGGAAACAAACCCCATCATCAACTTCGTTGTACGGTCCACCTACAAGGCCACGCCTTTACATCACAAAGATGGTGGAACACAACACCGCACCGCACCCTACCGCACGATAGGACAAGGCGTGGAAAGCTACTTCAAGGAATACTAGTTCCAGTTCATGAACAGAAAGTGGCTATAGAACGAATGCCTCGAGGAAGTTCACCTGGACAATGATAATCATTGTGAACTACAAGAGCAGGAAGCTCAACAATGGTGGTAACAAGTCTGCTTATGACTTTGTTTACCTACCAATTGTCCGCATAGAATAAACAATGGTGGGAACATGTCTGTTTATGACCATGTTTATTTGCCCATTGTTTTCATCACAACTACTCACATTGTTCGACCAAACACGACCGAAAATGCAAGGTAACGAAGTAACCGCAAAGAACGTGTGGTTACTTGAGAACAAAAGACCAGTTGGTGCACACGAACACTCCACAAGAGAGGGATCGTCGTTTCATGTCCAGTTGATAAACATAAAGCACCAACACGATGCCAGAACCATTGCATCATCAACCGCAAAGGTTACAACTGGAGTTGCGGGTAATGGCAAGTTCATACTTATCTTCCGTCACCATCTCAAAGGTTGGTTCGGCACACCAACAGGTGGCGATCATGTTTGATGATATCAGAAAAAGGTAGACCACACTACCAGCCCGCAACTACCGTGTGATGTTTTAGCATCAGCCTGAGCTTGCTCACCGGTTCTATACAGTGGTTACACGAGCCTATCCACCTACTTACACAAGTAATACTCAATCCCTGAATTGATTTACTTGAAGCAGGAGCGAAGGCCAAGTCTTAGAATCTTCTCCAAACCGATTTCAAAGGCACCCTTTCGACCAATAATCCAGTATTCCTCCCACCTGCAACTTGCATGAGGAAACAACACTGGACTTGGGGGACTTGAAGGGGTATGGTCCCAAATCTCGCACCAGGCTAGACGCGAGTGACCATCACCCATATCAAATACCTCCATCTATAAGGATCTATATGCGTACGTGCGGGCACGCGCGAACCCAGTTGACTGTTCCAGTCGTCCAAGTGATGAGAAGACTTACCTTGTGTATGAAAACGGTGGTTTTCGTCACTACAAGGGATGCCGTCAAAACTGCGGTTACCGCACATAGCGATGCGGCTCGGCACCGCATCCTATCGTCGACACAATGGGACTGACACTTTGACTTAAGTGTCCAAACCAGCAAGTGGCACTGACAAACAGTCAGCTGTCCAGCCAACATGTATGCAAAGGTGGTACACAGACTGACAGCTACAACAGGACGTGGCATCACCCCAGGAAGAGTCCAACACTTCTGTGACATGCTCTTCTGACACACTTGCAAAGGGCTGTGCGTTGTCAGTCTAGCCACTCAATTACACTCCTTCACTCTTCGGCTATAAATACTCATCTCAGACTAGGTTTGAGGTAACGCTATCTGCTCTCTCTCACACTTACTACAAACACACACTTTGCTCTCAAGCAAGTACTGATTCTCACACCGGAGAGTGGTAACAAGGAGCACCCCCCCACTCCATCCTCCTTGTTATGAGTCATGGTGTGTTTCCTTGTGCAGGAGACAGGTTAGCGGACGATCCAGCCATCGACCCCGGAAAGAAGGGATTAACCCTACTTGACGAGATCAGTGAATTAACCTCCCCGGTTAACCACTGTTTCATCACCCGGTGTGGCTAAGCGGTGTTGGTTTGGTTCCCACGCCCCAAACCCAAACCCACACCCCGCGGTCTATTACATATGTTCACCACTATTGAGTCGAATGGTTGTGAAATATTTAGTGATCCTCATTCAAACAGACACACTTGGTGGTTTCCATACAAGACTTTTTGTTAAAGAGCCCGAAGGCATAAAAAGATAACATGTGTACATACGTAAGTTTGTCATTCCGGGATTTGCGTTCACTTATGCATGCGGCTTTCTGGACACATATACGCATATGAAAATAGGGTATTCACACCATATAATGCGTAATCAAAACCATTTACATCCTTGGACACACATCCACACCGTGTAAATAGTAGGCTGGGACTCATTGTTAGTCACATAGCGCCCCGCATCTTTCATAAATATAACGATAATATATTCAAATTCTTGAAATCTAATATTAGACGCTAATAAACATAGAAAAGGGCCGCCTTTTTCGATCGGTTACTTTCTTAAAGTTTAACTTTTGATGTGTTTGTTATCTTTAACAATAAAAAAATAAAAGGAGTTGCTTTTGTAAGATTACTTATATAACAATACTTCCAAGAATGTTAGTTTACATAACAACATTATTCTCGTTGATGAATTGTTAACTATTTTTAAGCACCACTAGGTTGGCTTTAGAGATCTTTATTAGACTTCATTTGTTTTTCAAATTTTCTGAAAACAATTTGATTTAGAGATGGGGGTGCTTGATCTGTTTTCTGCTGCTTCTATGCCTGTTCTCAAAGTGCTTATTGTGACTGCACTTGGCTCATTTCTTGCCTTGGACTCCATTAATATTTTAGGACAAAGCTCAAGGAAGCATATCAATGAAGTAAGTTCAACTACAGGTTTGATTAAAGAAAATAACTTGTTCTAATAGAAATATGATTTTTTCACTACCCGTTGTACAAAGATCAATCCTTTGAAATTTGAATTGTGAACAGATGGTGTTCTTTGTGCTAAATCCGGCACTAGTAGGTAGCAATCTGGCTAGTACCATCACTTACAAAAGCATGATCTCAATGTAAATATTCTTATCTGAGCTCTGATCTGTGTGATTGGTCTGCTTAGTTAACATATCTAATCATAGTGTAATTATAAAAATTGCAGGTGGTTTATGCCTGTTAATATTCTTTTGACGTTCATAATCGGATCCATGCTTGGATGGCTGCTTTTGATCATCACTAGACCGCCTCAACATTTAAAGGGCCTCATCATAGGCACCTGTGCAGCAGGTAACTCGTACCATACAAACCCAAGGCATGAGAGAACATACACTCGTATTGATAGGTGGTTAATTAACTTTTGGTTTTGATCATGAGTTATGGCCGACAGGAAACTTGGGAAACATGCTTTTGATAATATTACCAGCTGTATACAAAGAGAAGGCTAGCCCATTTGGAGATCCTGATGTTTGCTATGAGTATAGCAAAGCTTATTCTTCACTATCTTTGGCAGTATGTTATTTTACTTGTAATGTTGTAATATCGTTTTTTGTCTTAGGCTAAGCTATGCAAACACCACTTACACACTATCCTGCTAACACCACTGACGTGTCATATGGGCCATATGAAAGGGCGAAAAGTAGTCAAACGGGTGTAGTATGTTAAGACAAAAAATGATCATAGGAGTCGTATGAGCGCCAAATCCGTTTGAGGTTTTGACTGAGGAAGAAATGACTAATTTGACTATTGACAAAGTGATACAACCCTTATGACCGTTTTTCGCCCTATCATATGGCCTGTTGACTTGATTTGACCCCATACGGCCCGTATGACGTCATACGACCTGTGTGATGTGACATGCAAGGTGGTCTATACTATTGGGGTGGTGTTTGCATAACAGGACCCTTTCTATTGAACCCTAATGACATATTCATCAGATTGGAGCTGTATACTTATGGCTATATGTTTACAACCTCGTACGGGTTTTTGCGGGTCCCATAGATTCTGGTAACAAAGATGTTGCATCTACAGATGAAACAGTTACCGTGCAAGAGGATTTGACCCGCACTTTGCTTCCTTCATCTTTGTCTTCCACTAACATCAATCGAAAATCAAAGGTTGTTCTTTTCACTTTTGGAACTTAAAGTCTTACTTGTATGTTTCACCATAAACGTCAAAATGTGGGTTGCATTAGGTGATGCTAAATGTGATGAAACAGCAACTGAGAAACTTTTCAAGACATATTAACTTGAAGGCAGTGTTTGCACCATCTACTATCGCAGCGGTATACATCTATTTTCCTACTTTTATGTTACAAAACCAGGTTCAAGTAGAGAACTCGATATACCATTACATAACAGTATGTATCACAGTTGAAACAAAAGATATAAGTGTTTATAATTATACGGTTTTCGTAAATCTTTATTAAAACTGGTTTTGTTTTAGTATTCACACACAATAATATGTTGCTTTTTTAAAATTGTTTTGAAGATTGTCGGGTTCGTGATTGGGATAGTCGCACCAATGCGCACGCTCCTAATCGGCACCACAGCTCCGCTTCGAGTGATTCAAGATTCCGCATCTTTAGTAGGGTATAATCTTTTTTATTTTCCGACAATATCTGTTCATGGAATAGAGGAAGCTAACTAACCCTGATTTCGGTTTTGTCAAAGGGACGCAGCGATTCCGATTGTGACATTAATTGTTGGTGGAAACCTATTAAGAGGTAGTCTTAACTCTTAACCATAAATTCACATCCATACTTTAAGTTTCATGGTGTTACTAGTTATCATATGTTTTGCAGGTCTTAAAGGGTCTGGTATCTCATTACCAATTGTGTTTGGGATCGTATCAGTTAAGTATGTTTTCTTGCCAGTTTGTGGCATTTTAATGGTCAAAGGAGCGATTTATCTTGGCTTTGTAGATGCAGATCCTCTCTATGTTTTCATTCTTCTGCTACAGTTTGCGGTTCCACCAGCCATGAACACTGGTATAAGCTTTCGACAGTAATATTAGTATATAGTCACTAAAATGATGTACAGATTTGTGAAACGTGTTAATATGCAGGTACAATAATGCAGTTATTTGGTGTCGGTGAGAGTGAATGTTCCGTGAGTATGCTGTGGACTTATGGTTTGGCATCGGTATCGCTTAGCCTATGGTTAACCGTCTTCATGTGGCTTGTTTCTTGACTTTGTTTCATTTGACCAAGAGAGTGTTTAAGATTGGCCTTTGAAATGTATACATCTGATTATGATTATCGCGCTTTAATAAGTTGGGCAAAAACAGGAAGGTCAGGTGGAGTCAGGTAACTGGTTAAACTGGGTTAGGATCAAAAGGGGTAATTTGAAAAACACATTAATTTGATTTTGGTCAAAACAGATTCGGACCAAAATGGATTCACCCAATAGTTAACTTTATTGTTTCTCATGTTGCTATTGAATATTCTGGACATAAACTTTATTTTGTAAATTTGCACAATCTTGTCACATAATTCGTAATGCAAGATCAGGATAACCTGCTCGTGCTTTATGCCTATCGAATAGACTTTGAAGTGCCTCTACAAACTGACCCTGAACTTCTGAGACCTACAAAAGATGTAAAACCAAATCATTAGATCATGGATATCATGAAAAAAAAATACAATTACAACCAATTTAACATGGACATGTTCAGAAGAGTGTGGAATCACAAAATCACCCTTCAAAGTAAGATTAATAACTTGAATACCTCTTCCATGGTTGGTGTATAATACTTCTTGAAATGTATTGGTTTACCAACCACCACAAGGATTGGTTGCCGTAAGGGTATAGGAGACCTGCATAATTAAATTTATCACGCAAAAAACAGTCACCAAGGTTGATGATGACGATGATGTGATTTGTGTGACATATTGTAATATAATATGAATTGAACATTAAAACATACCATAAAGCACCCCAAAAGACAACAGGCATGTACTTAATCGCACGAGAGAGTTTTAGGAAGAACTTCCCCCCTGGTTTCCACCAATTATAAATGTAGGACTGCAGTATTTAAACATGTTCTTGATATTTAACTATGACTATTAAAACAACTGAAAAGATCGTAAAAAGAGAATTTATACCTGGCCAAAGGCGAAAACAGGAACTAAAGGAGAATTGGTCTCCATTGCCAGTCGTATGAATCCTTTCCTTGCCTTTAAAAACGCAACCTGTACAAAATATGTAGTTTTGAATCATATAAAATACATTACATGGGCCAAATGGTAACAGAAGTGAGTATCTATATGTGAAAGTAATGAAAAACAAACCTCGGAATCATGTTCCATATAAAATAACTCCTGTACTCCACCTGGGATCACTACGCAGCTATACCCAGCTTTTAAGAGAGATGAGAAATTTTCCCTTGTTGCTGCCGACGCTCCCAACCACGTGCACAAATGCCTCAAGAACGGTGTGTACAGCAGCTAATTAATTTCAAAATCCAACATTTATTGGACGCTTTAGAAAAATATAGAGGATGCAAATGAATGGAATGGTCAGTTTGCGTAACTAGTCAAAACAAGTACTTTTTTTCACAAGTTGTCAGGTCAGGTTCAGTTGACCAGTAACACTTGATGTTCTAGATTTTTTTTTTATTATTATAGCAAACAATTAGCACATCATATATGCTTATAGAAGTTATATGTACGTACTATCTTAATATAATCTGAATTTTTTTAATAAAGTTTTATGCAATAAAGACCACTTTGGACAAATTTAGCTTGTTTCCTTTTAAGCTATTCTTAAACATAACATGAATCGACTCATGATGACCTAAATTGCAACCTCTACAAAAAAACATCACACGATTTAGAACTTTAAAAGATGGAAGGGTAACAAGTCTTACAGCTGTGCTTACAAGGACCTTGACTTTGCCGGTAGGCATAAAACCTGTAAGAGCTGATAGTGTTTCTGCTCCAATTGGACAAACTGAATGGGGCTCGTATCCAAAAACTGCATTAACAAGGACAGCTAGAGTTTTTTTTGCAGAAATGCTGCTGTTTAGGAAAAACTTTTCACAAATAATGTCATGCTCAAAACAATTTCACAAGTAATGCTTTCTCCATTTTGAATGGCGATTTTATTTAAGTAATAGCATTTGTCATGAATGTTGCAGGGAATATTCAATTTTAATCATTGTAATATGGTACATCTCCATTATGAATGGCGATTTCTGCATAAAGTTCTTACACATGCCATTCAAAATGGCGATTTCTGCATAAAGTTCTAACACATGCCATTCATATTCTCGTCAATTTATGAATGATGACTGATGACAAGTTATTGACATAAATTTCCTACCATTTCAAAAAATAACTCCTGATACTTTGTTGTTTATGTGTATATATAACCCATTCAAAAAACTAAAGTCCAAAGACCTGCGACATAAATTTGCATAAATCCCCATTGTGAATGGAGTGTGTACCAGAAATCTCCATTGTGAATGGAGTGTACCAGAAAGTACCAGAAATCACCATTGATAATGGCATGTGTACCTGAAGTCGTCATTCACAATGGAGATGTACCTGAAATCACCATTCATAATGGATTTTTCTACAATATTCCACTTATTACAGCTGAAATTCCCTGCAACATTCCTGACAAAGCCTACTTCTCAAGAAAAATTGCCATTCAAAATGGAGAAAGCATTACTTGTGAAATTGTTAAAATATACCGTAAGCCTGATCAGGATTGAAATCTTTAATATCCTCAACATATAGAGTAGCAGGAAAGCAACCAGGCGCATGCTTATATATGTACATGAAATTGATGGAATGCATTTCATTTCATGCTACTTATTGCATGTATACTGCTATAATTGGATTATGTTATCAACAAATACCAGCTCAAACTGTCAAACTAACACCAGCAACGTAGATTCAGTTACTGCAAAGGAGGTTTATGTATAGAAAAGTGTGAGGATATTGTCAGCCTTCCCCCTAATGAGTTGCCCATCTAGGAATTCACTGTTTGTTTTACCCTACGAATCGCTCCCCAGGCAAAACGCGTCCTTATAGAGAAGGTTCCCACCCCTTTATAAGGAAGACTTTGTTCTCCTCCTCAACCACCATGTTAAATTTGAACATTAAATTGATTTGATCCTCTAAACTGCTACTTACACTTTTTATAGATTTGGTTTTCTCATTCATATGTATCATCTAAGTGACACCAAAAACTTTTGAAAAAGTGTCAACAACATCACATAGTCACATGGTGAACATCCTAAAATACCAACTATTAGTCAATTATAAACATAATTTATGTAATATTATGTATTAAGTTTAGGTACGTTATGTTAATTATGTATGTATGAAACGTTATAGATGATTGGGTGTGTCGGTGGTTGATGTCGTTTCAAATAGCGGTTATTCCCGCCAATTTCAACCGCTCTCACAACCGTTCATCTTCATCATATATTTATATCAAATGCCGGGAACATATCTTGGCACCAAGACAATTAACTACAACTGTCCAATTGTCCATTCATTTCGATATTCACACATTGTCATAAATCCGCTGTAAACATGGTGTCAAAACCATTTGATGATTCCGCTGCAAATCCCTTCGGGGGTTATCAAAGTGGTATCAGAGCACCAGGAAATTCTGATCTCTGGGTAAATTCCACAACACTTCCGTGTCAACACTGCACAGACGAAATGAGGGAACGGAAATGGCTTACAAGGCGATGTTATTACTGTCACAACCCGGGACACCAAATCTCGAACTGTAAAAGGAAGGAAGACGATGAAGATTCTCAGTTAATACATCTAGCAATACACAAGGGAACACAACAACAACATGATGAAGATAATGATCAGAGTAGTGGTCAGAAATCAGAATATCTCGTGAAAGGAACCGATGGAGGTTTTTGGTCGGATATGTGGTATGTAAGCAAATCTCTTAAACATCATTTCTCAGGAAATCTAGATATGTTTAAGCGTATCAAGTGTATGAATGATGTTGAATCTAAAACTGGTGAAAATCAGTTTTACTTCATTAGAGGGATTGGTGTTGTAGATGTCATTTCTGGAACGGAGAAAATCCGTATACAAAGTGTGTTTTATACCCAAGACATAGACATAAATGTCTTAAGTTTCGATCAATTAATAACACAAGGGTTTATGGTGAAATTTACCGGAGACAAGTGTAAATTGTTTCCGACGTTTAGTGTTCCATTAAGCAATATCAGAAGTGTGACATCAGGAATGTCAAAAGAAGAAGAAATGGGTTAAAAGGGAAAAACAAGCACTGATGAAAAAGGAATCTGAATTTATGAAGTACAAAACAAATTTCTTGAATGATTATTTCGAAAAACTTGAAATATCATCCAATGAATCAGACTGGAACATGATGATACTTCAAACTATAAAATTCAAAGATTTCTTAGATTGTAAGGCACTACTTAACATGATGGACGATGATGATTACGTCCGAAAATACAAGTTCATTCTGCAAACAAAGTTTGACGAAATGGTGGAGTGGTTCATAACTGAAAAATTAGGGGTGACAACAAGACCGATTCCGGCCTATGCTTCCAATATGTATCTGATAATAGAAAGAGAAGGAGGACATCGACACGTGACAGAAAATAATCTCTGGCCAACGATAGCCAAAGAAATGGGATTCGAGTATAGTGATGGTGAATTAATGCGTCTAGTATATGCAATGTAGAGTAGGGTTCCTACGGAAAGTGTGTTTTTCCTAGAAAGTCTAGGAAGCGATCTTGTCCATCCGATTGGTGTGTTTAAGGGTTGAGATTAAATCAATGGCAATCTTGTAATAATTAACTATATTTAATAGATTGTTTTAAATTAGTAGGGGCAATTTCGTCCTTATGTGTGTTTTAAACCAATAAAAAATAACCGTCAGAGATATCACATCTCCTTAATTCACGCCAATTTCCCTCTCTCTCTCTCTTTCTCTCTCTAAACCCAAATTCGGAAACCCCCAAAATCATACCAAAAATACCTAAAATCATGGATGAAGATAAGAGATTTTCCTTGTTCCATATACGTAAGATCAAGTTTTCATTGTACTGCGTGTTTTACAAAGCGATTACGGGTGATTCTTGTTTGTAATTGACGGTATTTTGCTGGTTGCAGGGAAGAGATTCAAAAAGCAGGAAACTTTGGAAAGGATAAATAGCAGCGGAACAGTTACCGGAAGCCGATCGAAAGCTGGGACGAAATTTGCTGATGTAAAACACATTTGTATGAATCTGCTTGCTGTTAAAACACAGTTGTATGAATCTGAATTGCTGTTAAAACACAACTGTATGAATCTGAATGATAAAACACATTTGTATGAATCTGCTTGCTGTTAAAACACAGCTGTATGAATCTGAATGATAAAACACATTTGTATGAATCTGCTTGCTGTTAAAACACAGCTGTATGAATCTGAATGCTAAAACACAACTGTATGAATCTGCTTGCTGTTAAAACACAACTGTATGAATCTGCTTGCTGTTAAAACACACATGTATGAATCTGCTTGCTGTTAAAACACAACTGTATGAATCTGAATGCTAAAACACAACTGTATGCATCTGCTTGCTGTTAAAACACAACTGTTTGAATCTGAATGCTAAAACACAACTGTTTGAATCTGCTTGCTGTTAAAACACAGCTGTATGAATCTGAATGCTAAAACACAACTGTATGAATCTGCTTGCTGTTAAAACACAACTGTATCAATCTGAATAATAAAACACAGCTGTATGAATCTGCCTACTGTTAAAACACATCACCAAGAACAAACTGTTAAAACACAGTACCAAGAACATGCTGATAGATTCCAGCAAGAAAACGAAGGAATGATTGATATTACGTGAGATCAGAAATCGAAAACAATAAATTCCGAAATTTATGGATAGTTAGTTATTGAAGATAATTTCCTAAAATAAAAATAGATTGTGAAAGTACATAAATGCCCTTTTAGATAAAATCCTTCAATGCCACATGTCGCGTTCTTATTGCTTCCTAGACTTTCTAGGAAAAACACACTTTCCACCCAACTCCTACTCATGCAATGTATTTAGATGTTCTCGTATATTATTATAAGTTCAAAACCATTCAATCACACGTACAAGACAAGGATGTGACAGAAGAAGAAACAACGCTGGGTAGGAATGCAGATCCGAGGCGCAGCCGAAGTGAGGGAGACACTGCTGAACAAAATGCAGGTCAAGAAGTAAGGGCTGAAGACAATCAAGGAGTTACGAAAGATCCATCGGAACACTATGCGTTGTTCATCAACAATGAATGGAATGAAAACAAGAGGAGGCATACAAGACGAAAGTTCAATTTCAACAGAGCTAAAGCAGCAATGGACGATGCAAATGAAAGTGTGCTGAAATACTCCCGTAAACGGAATTATGTTTAGGGGAGAGTATTAGACAATTATAAACATAATTTATGTAATATTATGTATTAAGTTTAGGTACGTTATGTTAATTATGTATGTATGAAACGTTATAGATGAATGGGTGTGTCGGTGGTTGATATCGTTTCAAATAGCGGTTATTCCCGCCAATTTCAACCGCTCTCACAACCGTTCATCTTCATCATATATTTATATCAAATGCCGGGAACATATCTTGGCACCAAGACAATTAACTACAACTGTCCAATTGTCCATTCATTTCGATATTCACACATTGTCATAAATCCGCTGTAAACATGGTGTCAAAACCATTTGATGATTCCGCTGCAAATCCCTTCGGGGGTTATCAAAGTGGTATCAGAGCACCAGGAAATTCTGATCTCTGGGTAAATTCCACAACACTTCCGTGTCAACACTGCACAGACGAAATGAGGGAACGGAAATGGCTTACAAGGCGATGTTATTACTGTCACAACCCGGGACACCAAATCTCGAACTGTAAAAGGAAGGAAGACGATGAAGATTCTCAGTTAATACATCTAGCAATACACAAGGGAACACAACAACAACATGATGAAGATAATGATCAGAGTAGTGGTCAGAAATCAGAATATCTCGTGAAAGGAACCGATGGAGGTTTTTGGTCGGATATGTGGTATGTAAGCAAATCTCTTAAACATCATTTCTCAGGAAATCTAGATATGTTTAAGCGTATCAAGTGTATGAATGATGTTGAATCTAAAACTGGTGAAAATCAGTTTTACTTCATTAGAGGGATTGGTGTTGTAGATGTCATTTCTGGAACGGAGAAAATCCGTATACAAAGTGTGTTTTATACCCAAGACATAGACATAAATGTCTTAAGTTTCGATCAATTAATAACACAAGGGTTTATGGTGAAATTTACCGGAGACAAGTGTAAATTGTTTCCGACGTTTAGTGTTCCATTAAGCAATATCAGAAGTGTGACATCAGGAATGTCAAAAGAAGAAGAAATGGGTTAAAAGGGAAAAACAAGCACTGATGAAAAAGGAATCTGAATTTATGAAGTACAAAACAAATTTCTTGAATGATTATTTCGAAAAACTTGAAATATCATCCAATGAATCAGACTGGAACATGATGATACTTCAAACTATAAAATTCAAAGATTTCTTAGATTGTAAGGCACTACTTAACATGATGGACGATGATGATTACGTCCGAAAATACAAGTTCATTCTGCAAACAAAGTTTGACGAAATGGTGGAGTGGTTCATAACTGAAAAATTAGGGGTGACAACAAGACCGATTCCGGCCTATGCTTCCAATATGTATCTGATAATAGAAAGAGAAGGAGGACATCGACACGTGACAGAAAATAATCTCTGGCCAACGATAGCCAAAGAAATGGGATTCGAGTATAGTGATGGTGAATTAATGCGTCTAGTATATGCAATGTAGAGTAGGGTTCCTACGGAAAGTGTGTTTTTCCTAGAAAGTCTAGGAAGCGATCTTGTCCATCCGATTGGTGTGTTTAAGGGTTGAGATTAAATCAATGGCAATCTTGTAATAATTAACTATATTTAATAGATTGTTTTAAATTAGTAGGGGCAATTTCGTCCTTATGTGTGTTTTAAACCAATAAAAAATAACCGTCAGAGATATCACATCTCCTTAATTCACGCCAATTTCCCTCTCTCTCTCTCTTTCTCTCTCTAAACCCAAATTCGGAAACCCCCAAAATCATACCAAAAATACCTAAAATCATGGATGAAGATAAGAGATTTTCCTTGTTCCATATACGTAAGATCAAGTTTTCATTGTACTGCGTGTTTTACAAAGCGATTACGGGTGATTCTTGTTTGTAATTGACGGTATTTTGCTGGTTGCAGGGAAGAGATTCAAAAAGCAGGAAACTTTGGAAAGGATAAATAGCAGCGGAACAGTTACCGGAAGCCGATCGAAAGCTGGGACGAAATTTGCTGATGTAAAACACATTTGTATGAATCTGCTTGCTGTTAAAACACAGTTGTATGAATCTGAATTGCTGTTAAAACACAACTGTATGAATCTGAATGATAAAACACATTTGTATGAATCTGCTTGCTGTTAAAACACAGCTGTATGAATCTGAATGATAAAACACATTTGTATGAATCTGCTTGCTGTTAAAACACAGCTGTATGAATCTGAATGCTAAAACACAACTGTATGAATCTGCTTGCTGTTAAAACACAACTGTATGAATCTGCTTGCTGTTAAAACACACATGTATGAATCTGCTTGCTGTTAAAACACAACTGTATGAATCTGAATGCTAAAACACAACTGTATGCATCTGCTTGCTGTTAAAACACAACTGTTTGAATCTGAATGCTAAAACACAACTGTTTGAATCTGCTTGCTGTTAAAACACAGCTGTATGAATCTGAATGCTAAAACACAACTGTATGAATCTGCTTGCTGTTAAAACACAACTGTATCAATCTGAATAATAAAACACAGCTGTATGAATCTGCCTACTGTTAAAACACATCACCAAGAACAAACTGTTAAAACACAGTACCAAGAACATGCTGATAGATTCCAGCAAGAAAACGAAGGAATGATTGATATTACGTGAGATCAGAAATCGAAAACAATAAATTCCGAAATTTATGGATAGTTAGTTATTGAAGATAATTTCCTAAAATAAAAATAGATTGTGAAAGTACATAAATGCCCTTTTAGATAAAATCCTTCAATGCCACATGTCGCGTTCTTATTGCTTCCTAGACTTTCTAGGAAAAACACACTTTCCACCCAACTCCTACTCATGCAATGTATTTAGATGTTCTCGTATATTATTATAAGTTCAAAACCATTCAATCACACGTACAAGACAAGGATGTGACAGAAGAAGAAACAACGCTGGGTAGGAATGCAGATCCGAGGCGCAGCCGAAGTGAGGGAGACACTGCTGAACAAAATGCAGGTCAAGAAGTAAGGGCTGAAGACAATCAAGGAGTTACGAAAGATCCATCGGAACACTATGCGTTGTTCATCAACAATGAATGGAATGAAAACAAGAGGAGGCATACAAGACGAAAGTTCAATTTCAACAGAGCTAAAGCAGCAATGGACGATGCAAATGAAAGTGTGCTGAAATACTCCCGTAAACGGAATTATGTTTAGGGGAGAGTATTAGACAATTATAAACATAATTTATGTAATATTATGTATTAAGTTTAGGTACGTTATGTTAATTATGTATGTATGAAACGTTATAGATGAATGGGTGTGTCGGTGGTTGATATCGTTTCAAATAGCGGTTATTCCCGCCAATTTCAACCGCTCTCACAACCGTTCATCTTCATCATATATTTATATCAAATGCCGGGAACATATCTTGGCACCAAGACAATTAACTACAACTGTCCAATTGTCCATTCATTTCGATATTCACACATTGTCATAAATCCGCTGTAAACATGGTGTCAAAACCATTTGATGATTCCGCTGCAAATCCCTTCGCGGGTTATCACCAACAACGTGGGTGTCTTTATCCTACATGTAAAGGAATCTAAAAAAATATTTTATTGAAGAATGTACATAACTTAAAGCAATTTAAGTTGGGTCCTAATATCACTTTATTTAACCTGGCTAAAGCTAGGCCCCATTTACTGTTTTCATTAACTGGGATGAACATAAGCAGTTAAGCACCACAAGCATCCCCAATACCCTGAAAACCCAAATTACAAATTTATGATCAAAACTATTTGGAAGTTAGAAAACAAAATTATAAATGGCTCAATCTATTTGGACACCCTCTGCGCCTATTTTCACACTTTTTGTGCCCTAGACGCCTCGTATAGGGCTATACGAGGCGTCTAAGCACTGAATTCAAGGGGGTCTCAGAGGGTGTCAGGCACAAAGTTTAAGGAACCCTATACGAAGGGTACAGCCCTATACGAGCCGTCTAATCTTGGGTTTTTTTTTGCTGAAATAAGGGGTGTTTTGGTATGGTTTTTTTGGATAGTTTTTGAAGATGTGTTTTTTGGTTGAAAAATTTTTTGGTTTTAAAAAAAGTTTTGTTTTTTTTTTTTTTGTTTTTTACACTATAAAAAAGTTTTTGTTTTTTATAAAAAAATCAACTATTTTAAAAATCGTCTCTTTAAATATATTATATCGATTAAATATTATAATGTTTTTAACATTTTACTTTTTTAAATATTATTCTTCCGATTAAAATTTTATCTCGTTCAAATATTGTTTCCGTATTATATTCAGGGGATATATTGTTTCCGTATTATCTCAATTTAAGACAACAATCATTAAGTAACCGAATAACTAACTGAAAACAAACATAAATATGACATATATAAGATAACTTTGTACATCCATAACAAAAATATATATGATAAGTTTGTACATCTATAATAAAAATAAAAAAAACAACAGGTCTATGCATCCAAATCCGAATCCGAATCTGGATATGGCTGCTGTGGCTGCTGCTGCGGCTGCTACTGCTGATGTGGTGCTCGAGCCGGTAGAAGCGGTATCGGGGGCAATCCCTCTCTCTCTCGTCTATCCTGCTCGGCCCGTACCAGCCAACCTACCAAATCGTTGAGCCTGTCAAGCTCGGCTCGTACATCCAGATGTAGTGCAGCTCCTGGGGCATGACCTGGAATAACGTGATGTGGAAACTGAGGCGCCCCGGGAGGTGGCGGTGGCACCGCTGCACCGTCTACATCCTCCGGAGGGTCCTCCACGGGCACTGCATCAGCAGGATCTGCAGGAGGATAAACGGGCTCGAACTGCTCTGGTAGGGGCTCTTCTATCCATATGCCCCCCACGCGGTTTTTAAACCGCGGGCCAACGGGGAACCTCTTGATTACCTTCATCCCCCACAGCGACTGAAAACCCATCCGCGTCGGCATGACTGGCGGCGTCCGTAGATGTGGGTCCTGGTGCAGCACGAGGCCCAATGAACGGGCAATGACGGTCACGTACGCCCTGCCATACAAAAATCCGCGCTCCTGCCGGTGATGTGCGGAGGCGTAGTACTGGGCTAGACCGTGTGCTAGCGCGCACGGCCTCCTATACAACAAACAATAAAAGAAAAAAAGATCTCTGATCGTACACCACTCACGGCTGTAGCCGCGCGCTGAAATAGAAGTAGCGAGCAAATGGTGCAGATACCTGCAGATAGTGTTAGCGAAATACAGAAACAAAGATTAATAAACAATGCATATAATCACAATAATTGCCGTGATAAACGTACGTACATGTACAGTGGGTCCCTAATAAACGACACCCTCCCCTTCGACTTGTCGTGCTCCCAATGATTTTCCCCCGCAATCACCTGCCAAAACCCTACAAGAGTGGGTTTGTCAACCACCACAAGCCCCGCTGTGTAAACCTCAGTCTCGATCTCTCCCTGCATGTATAAACCACAATGCACCGCAAACTCTGCTAGCGTCATCTCACGCAAAACGCCAGCGAGCTTGAAAGAAACCTCAGGCGGAGGGGGAACATCTGGGTGCGGAAGCGGCACTGGGTCCCCAGGAGCGTGAAATGTGAATGGCGAAAGAAACTCGACCAGCAGCTCCCTGTAGGTCGGCATGTGCGCCAAATCAAAAAGACGATGCCACGGCGAATCGACAGATATAAACCGACGCACTCTAGCCGTCTCAGCAATCCCATCTATCGCATCCCAGTCGATCGCTGCAAGCGATCCAATGTGCATCCTCCTAAGCTTCTGGCAATAACGGGCGGCATCGGTGCCATCGGGAAACTCTAGATACGGGTGACCCCGCAGCGTATCCGGAGGCGGCCGCCATCTCCGTCGTGGACCCTGCTGAACCGGCTGACCCCCCGGCGGTGCCCCATGAAGCTCTACCTGAATGTCATCGCCCTGAATTAGATCGTCCTCCATAACCAATCTGCAAATAAATAACGTATACGTATAAAAAACAATAATAAATAAATAATAATAATAATAACAATAATAATAATAATAATACTAATAATAATAATAATACATAATATTAATAATAATAATAAATAAATAATAATTAATAAATAATAATAATAATAATAATAATAATAACAATAATAATAATAATTAATAATAACAATTATAATAATAATAATAATAAATAATATTAATAATAATAATAACATTAATAATAATAATAATAAGTAAAATATTAATAATAACACTAATAATAATAATAATAATAATAATAATAATAACAATAATAATAACAATAATAATAACATTAATAACATAAATAACAAAAAACAAATTTCAGAGCCTCGTATCTGCCTCGTATAGAGGTATACGAGGTGTCCTGTTCTACGGCTGCTTCATCTTCAACCTCAGATTCAAACCCCCAAACCCAACAAAAACCAAATTTCAGGGCAAACCTACGGTCTAAAGGCAAAAACGAGGCAAAAATACTAAACTACGGGATGAAATACGTACCAGCGATGCTTCAAATCTTCGAAAATACGGTCCAAATACTAATCCGAGGCGTATACATGTGTGTGCTCCGTATATGTGTGTGTTTTTTTGTTTGGGGTGATAAACAGGGTCGTCTAGCCCCCCCCCCCCCCTTATACGATCAGCATGACGTGGAGGAATGCACGCCAGATGTCTCTCGAGTCCCGATGAAGAAAGAAGATCTCTGTTACGATCTCTGTTTCGGGTTCCTCCCGTGTCTCGTAAATAAAGTCTTGTTTATCAGTATGTTTTCTAGTGACTGCATGGGAGTCAATCCTTGTCTTTGTTCGGCTCTAATCTTCGCCTCAACGTTTTGAACGTCATTCTGAACATGAAACCTGTCGGGGTCCTGCTTCCTTATCGTTTGAAATATTTTGCGCGGCTCCATGTTTTGAGCTGTCAGCTGCTCGATTAGTTTCATTTCGCTTGGAGTAAACCTTCGCACAAACGCGTGGGCCGACAGGTCCTCACAAAGTTCGTGGTTATGTTCAATTGTTCCGTCTTTTATCTCCCAGGTTTCATACGGGTGGTTTCGCACAGCCAGCAGGTAAAACGGGCAACCGGTTTTTTTGCTTCCGGCTTTTCTAAGTGTTGTTGTAGTCTAGTGCTCACCACCACGATCACATTCAAGCCATACCCTCGCGGTTCTTCCTCCGATTTTCTTTGATCGACGGGTGACAATAACGAAACCATCCGCGTTTGCCATTTCTTGTATCTGATTCTTTAGTTCATCTAAATAGTTGAAAACCTGTAACATCGACAATAATAATAAATAATAATAATAAAAATAATGATAATAATAATAATAATAAATAATAAATAAATGAATAATAATAATAATATTAATAATAATAATAATAAATAATAAATAATAAATAATAAATAAATAAATAATAATAATAATAAATAATAATAATAATAATATTAATAATAATAATAATTAAATAATAATAAAAAATAGTAATTAACACCTGTTTTTTTAAGTACGGACTGTCCGAGATGGGAGGTGTCTCACCACCATATCTACCATATCCACCATAACCACCATATCCTCCAATGTCCGGATTGTTTTGATGAACGTAAGGAGTGCCCGGGAAAATGAATTGCTGATGACCACCGTATCCACCGTATCCGCCGTCTCCTACGTATCCACCGTTTCCTCCGTATCCACCGTCTCCTCCGTAAGAATATTCACACCCGTATCTATAATCCGGATACCCTTGTTGCATCGGATAACTTGGTTGACCAGCATGGTATGAGTCATCTACAGGGGCTGTTTCATCAACAAGGGGGATGCTTGTTCAAATCTAGAAACGATCTGTTTTGTTCTCCTTGTATACTAGACACAACCTCCTCTTGCTCATTAGAATCGGGAACGCCAGACTCCTCCAATTGAACAACCGTATCATCATTAGTAAATAATAAACTAAAACAACAACTAATTAAAACATTTAAACAACCGGATCGATTTCGGGCACCCAGTTGTCGCTAGAATACTGCCCGAAGACATAGTTGCCGTCCCAGTATGATGACATTTCAACACTTCGGGATGATAAGAACACAATTGCAAACAACAATTCTTTCGAAGAAATACAAGAAGAAGAAGAAGAAGAAGAAGCTCGTATAGCTCTATACGAGGCGTCTTGAAAGGTGTGGAAATAGGCAATAAGGTGTGTAAATATGTAGACCCTTATAAATAGGTTAACAATTACTTACAGTAAGTATTGGTGACGAGGGAGCAATAAGAATGAAGCCATGATGAGAATACATAAAAAATGAACAGATCCCAGACATATGATCATTACAAAGAATGTATGAATTGGTGAAACAAGTTTACTTGTAAACACCGCAGGCCTTGGTTCCGGAGGTGGTGGGAGGACTCCATTCGTCTCCTCGGTCTTGGACATGGTGGGTGAACAGCCTCCAAAACTTTGGGAGTTATAAACATAGAGGTTAAAGTAAGATTTTGGCAGGTATTTTGACTTAGGAAACCCATTTATTGAGTTAGTAGTCAATATTTGATGGTAGAAGTACGAGGCTTTCAAAATGGAAGTCGCCAAACGTACCCCTTTCCCTCCCAAACTTATGGGAGAGGCCCGCGGTTAAAAAAATATTTCCCTATCACATTGGGGTATGTTCAGAAGGGGATATGGTACATTTAGATACGCCCTTGAAAAATATGATTTATGTGACAAATGCATAAAAGAAATTAAAAAAAAATTCTCGGATATTTCTTTACTTAATTACAGAGATTTCATCTTTGTAGTTTTACATGGGGAAAAGAATTCCCACCACGCATTGTGATTTTTTTTTTTTTTTTTTTGTTATTTCAGTCCATTCTCTCTCTCTCCCTCCCTCCCTCCCTCTCTCTCTCTTCTACCATTTCAATCTTTTTTTCCCTACAATTGGTCCAATTAATGCTACTGAGTACTGAGAGGCTATGAAAAAAATAACAGGTTCAGCCGTTCAGTTGATCACCTAATTCTATAGCAATTAAGTTTGTTATTTACAAGATTTAATATGAATTTTGTTTCTGTTTTTTCTCTGTGTATAAAATGAACTTGAAGACTCATTTGAAAAAAAAAAAAAAAAAAGATTATCGATCGAAATCTTACAGATGAAAACTGAGAACTGCAAGAAGATTAGAGAGTAGGACTCCCTAAGTCGATCCGTAAACTATTTTTCTTTGTTTTATTCGAACGACAAACACCTTGAAACCCAGTACCATCTCGGCCGCTAAGTTCATTTCACTAGTACTGCCAATTTGGATGTTGTACCTTGGGAAACAAATTAACAAAAGGCGAAAACTATTTTAAGGTACCCGTGTTGAACACAAATCCCCAATCTGTCACTTACATTTATTGTTTGTTTATTCTTGCAACTGCCATTCTGTTTGAATCCTACTATCTGTGGTTTGTTTTATGTATAAATATATTGTTACATTGTATATCAATTTGTTATTTATTTTGTAAACAATATTATATTTGGATTTGTCCATGAAATAAAGAAGTTATCTTTGTTTTATAACATATGGTCCTATTTATACAAGAAATCTAGAGTCATAGTAAATACAAACTTTAAAGAGTTCCAATTATTCTAGTCCTTAATGGGATTAGGCTTTAATAATTCCCATATTAAAGTCTCTTTTTTAATAGCTTAAGGGTATGTATGGAAAAAGTAGCTGGTGGCTGTAAGTTGATAGCTGGTGGCTGGTAGCTGTAGCTATTAGCTAGTAGCTGCACCTTTTTAGATATATTTGGTGTTTGGAAGGGTAGCTGGAGCTTTTAATAAAATGTATAAAATGACCAAAATGGACAGAATTAAAAATTTAAAAAGTTTGTGCATTAAAAAGTACATTATTTTTAGAGATTAAAATAGTCATTTTTTTCCTTAAAGCTTGTAGCTCCTTCTAAACGCTAATAGTAGAAGCGTTCAACAAAAAACTTCAAGCTCCTTCAACCAAACAAAACTTTTTATTAAGTAGGAGCTTTTTCTTAAAGCTTAAAGCTAGAAGCTCCTAAAAGTTTTTAAAAGCTCCATACCAAACATACTCTAAATCTTCATTTTATTCTATGATATTTGAAAGATGCCTTCTAAATATAAAACACTACTTAACCCAACATGCAAAAAATCCAACCCGACAACACAAGTTTTGTTTTTACGTTTGGGCTTGTGAACTTGAAATTCCTTCAATATAGTAGGTTTAAGTTGATACAAGTGTACAATATTCCTAAGACCATGAGTAATTGACATTATAGGGGCGTGAAGTGGCTTGATAATGCCCCCAACACCACCCCGTGGGCTTTCTAGTATGATGACCAAAATAACAAAACTGGAAAGTAATAATGAAATAGGGGCATTAAGGGGGGTTAATCATTACACATTTTTAAGGAGCACTATAATGTTAATGTGGCAGAAAATGCCCCTTAAAAGGTGCAAGACGTGAAACAAAGAAGTTCTACTTCTCCCATGCTAGGAAATAAAACCATGTCCTCAAACTATGGTGTGGTATGGAACAAAGAAGTTCTACTTCTCTAATGCTAGGAACCCACTACCTTCACCATGTAAAGGTGCAAGATGTTAACGGAAGGACAATAGTTCATAAAATAAGACCTATTACTAGTCGCATGAGTAGTTGATTCAGACATATAAACCAAACATGAGCCACAATTGAAGGAAACATAGAATGCCACTAGCATATCTCCCAGATTGCATCAAGACCAAACTCTATATATGAGTTTTGGACAAAATATCATTCGAAACACCGCCTTGTTGTTTCATTTGGTACAGAAGTTCTAAAGCTTTTTGATGAAGCGGATGGTCCAAAAGCCAACCATCACACTTAAATCCAACATGTAGAAATGTAGAATATATAAACTATGGGATTCCAAAACCATTTCAACAAATTTAGTTTCTTCAAAGACATCTAATTAACAACTTATTCCTTTCACTTGCTGCTGTGCTATTGTGTATTCTGGACATGAACTTCAATCTATAAATTTTCACACTATTAAGTATTATGGACATGAACTTCAATCTATAAATTTTCACAATCATGTCACAAAATTCGTAATTTAAGATCAGGATAACCTGGTCGCGCTTTATGCCTTTTGAATAGACTTCGAAGTGCCTTCAAAAACTGACCATGCACTTCTGAAACCTATAAAACATATAAACCAAATCATCAGATCATCGATCTAATGAAAAATACTATTACGACCAACTTAAAGTGCACATATTTAGAAAGTGTAAACCACCCTTGGGAAGCAAGAATTATAACTTGAGTACCTCTTCCATGGTGGGTGCAGAATTCTTCTTGAAATGTATTGGTTTACCAACCACCACAAGAATTGGTCGTCGTAAGGGTATAGTTGACCTGCAAAATTAAAGTTAAACATGTTAGGACCAAGAACACGATTCACACAAACACAATAACAATCTGCAGCAAGCACACACACTCACACACACTAAATCACAAGAACAAGAACACAAGATTTATAGTGGTTCGGTCTAATCTGACCTACATCCACTCCCACAACTAGTTCTCTTCTTTATTAGGTGCTCAAAAGTTACAGTACATGAATGAGAAATATTTATAGGGGATACAATTAGGGTTGTTGACTTTAAGCTACAGTGATAAATAAAACCTCTGCTCTGGTTAAAACTTCATAACCCACATCTGGGTTATCTGTTGCCACAACCCAGACGAGTTATTTGGGCATCTGGGTTATCAGTTGTAGCTAAGGCATAACCCAGACGAGTTAACTTGGTCATCTGGGTTATCACTCTAGTCAAATCCTCCATAACCTAACAAAACAGTCACTTAAGATGAAAAATCATATGAATTTAACATTGAAACGTACCATGAAGTACCCCAAAAGACAATAGGCGTGAACTTAATAGCTCGAGAGAGCTTTAGGAAGAATCTCCCTCTTGGTTTCCACCAGTTATAAACATAGGACTGCAGCATTTAAACATGTTCTTAACATTTCACTAAAATTATCCGAACATAGAATAAGATCCCGCATCTTCACAAACGTAAACTTGCTTGTATCTGAAGAGCTCGTAACAGCAGTTACGGTTCCTGACCAACTATCAGGTAATGAGGACAATAACAATTGGGCTTGAACCTTATCATCAAACTTGATGTTCATAGACACCAACCGAGACAATATCGAGTTTAAGTTATTGATGTGCGCTGTAACTGAATCACCTTCCCTCATCCTGGTATTCACAAGCTCTCGGATAAGATAAACCTTGTTCGCTGCAGAAGGCTTCTCATACATGTTCGTTAATGCTGCCAACATTCCTCTAGCTGAGGTCTCCTTCTGGATATTGAATGCAACATTCTCTGATAGAGAAAGCGTTATCACTGCTCTGGCTTTCTTATCCAACCTATCCCAATCTGCTTGTGATGTTTTTTTCTGGTTTTCATCCTCGAGCACTACATCTAAGTCTTTTTGACAAAGGAGTGCTTCAACCTGCATCTTCCACCAACCAAACTTCTTCCCGTCAAACTTTTCGATTTGCACCTTCTCGTCTTCTGTCATGATAACAAATAACATGACTAAACGAAACTAAAATCGAAAAAATAGACTAAAGGAAAATCGGCACTGAAACAACCGAAACAAATGACACCTAATCACTGGCGTACCATTCTGTTTCTCTAAGTTATTGGGTTGATAAGATACTTGCCAAAGGTTGAGGGGTCTTTCTGCAAATAAGGGAAACTTGATTTTCCCTTAAAGAAACAAAAAAAAAAGAACGTGCCCAATTCTTTCTTCTTCCTGCGCTCTGCTCTCTGCACTACACAAAATCAGTCACCAAAGTGCAAAATCAAAAGCCCTAATCCTTGATTTTGGAACCCTAGATGCGATATCTAGCAACAATGGTCTTCAATTTTGGAACCCTAGATGCGATATCTAGCAACAACGGTCTTCAATGTTGTAGCTAAGGCATAACCCAGATGAGTTAACTTGGTCATCTGGGTTATCACTCTAGTCAAATCCTCCACAACCCAACAAAACAGTCACTTAAGATGCAAAATCATATGAATTTAACATTGAAACGTACCATGAAGTACCCCAAAAGACAATAGGCGTGAACTTAATTGTGACAACTGGCACAAAACCGGTAACTTCCGTACACTTTAATTATTATTTAATGACTGCAATTATGTGCTTAAATGTCAACATTGACTGATTAGATGCTAAGCAAGTGAATTCATGCACGTTGTATACTACAAAACATTGCTTTATGCATAAACGAGAGCGTTGCATCAGAAATATTAGTAAACTCACCGGTAAGACACACTGTGTCAACGGAACTGCAGAAAGCAGTCAGACATTAGAATTGAGGCCTAGGTGTAGGTCCTACGACAAAGGTACATTAAAACCCAAGAGTACATACAAGGGTTTAATATATATGCAATACGAAAGAAAAAATAAGCACTAAAAGGCACCCGAAACACACTTTAAGTGCAGAACTTTACTAAATTCAGCACAATTCAGCTTTTAACAACATAAATATTGTGCAGAGATGTCGTTTTATCATCCAGAATATTTCCCTAAGTGACGGGAATTCTTTGTGTCACTAAAAATAACACTAACGACACTTTAAATGCTTATTAAGCACTTTAACGAATCGGTATCTAACCGAACAACCGAACAATTTGATTCGATACCGATTTCAAGCTTTAAATCACTTTCTGGAAGGTTATACGCAAACTGGTGCTTAAACGCAATCAGTTTAACGCGACGTACACTCCAGAACTGTGACGTAAGCCAAATATACCCTAAATATCTCTTACATAACTTAGAAATAAGTTTCGAAGGATTCGGTATGGCGAAAACATGTTTATTTGAACTAAAGAACTAATTACGCCAAAACTGCGAAACGAACGTTGGCGGCCGCCCGGATAATATTTAATCCCACAAATATTCTGTTATGATTAAAATTTTATTTTAATCAGGTTCGTGTTGAAAAATAAACTAAAACGCTTAAAAACGTTATTTTTCAAGTTTAAGCGCGTACCGTGTGTTCCTACGCGACACAATGCTTACACTGCAAAACGCAGACAACGCAGCAAACCCAGGAATATGCCAGGAATATACCAGGAATATGCCAGGAATATGCCAGGAATATGCCAGGAATATGCCAGGAATATGCTAGGAATATGCTATATGGAAGGTCTATAAATACCACCATTTCATCACTCCATCTTCACTTCCCTCTCTCCCTCCCTTGTTCTCGGCCCAACCAAGCACCACCGCCACCCTCATTTTCCAACTCATCCATCCATTCCAAGGTGATATTGAGGAGTAAGAAGGCCACTAACGAAGCTCGGTGCAAGCGGATCTTGAAGGACCTTCTTCATTTGCTTTTATCCACCTCTTTTGTCCTCTTGAACTCCCCTAGCCTTGTGCTAGTAGTGAGTGCTTCTAAACATCTTCTTGTTCTCGTTTATGATGGTTAATAGATTATTTAATGGCTAAAAATCATAAACACTAAAGATCACAAACTAAAAGTCTTGTAAAATGATGAACTTAATGGATAAAAGGAAAGTAATGGTGTAAAACTTGTTAAACTTGTTTTGTGATGATTATTTTGTGTTGTTTAATGCTGGTAGTAGTTCGGATCGTCATCTAACCCGGCTAGGTTATGTTCATAGAACATGGACTAGTGTATGTTAAAGTATAAAAAGGGCAAGATGATGAACACTACTACATAATAACATGAACTTGCGTAAAAGGAATTTTTCTTGTAAAATGAAGTTCTAAACTAGTAGATCTAAAGATCTACAAGTGGTATTTTCGAAAAACCAACTGTAAGACGAAACCATGTTTTAAAACCGGATCTTTCATAAAATAGTGGTGTTTTTGTGAACAAACAAGTGTGTGGACACTAGTGTAACAAAAGTTTTAACAAAGAAATAATTTTCGCAAAAACCGACTAGAAGTTGTAAAACTTCATATTCTTTAAAAATAAGATTTCCAAGAAACCGACTTTATTTTTAGAGATGGAAAAACCTACTAAATGTGTTGAAGAGTTACTACATAATTTTACACAACTTGCAAGTTCATGTGTATGCGATTTGTGTTTATTTTGACTAGTTTGATATTTGAAGATGGAAAAATTGATTGGTTGAATTTTAAAAGAAAATGATACGCTAGTAAGCGTGGCCACCTCCAGTTACAGAGGAAACTCTGGCGAAATTTTTCCAGAAAATAACACTTACAATATTTTTGGTGACAAGTGTTATGAATATATTTTTGACTTGTTTTCCAAACAAACTTCGCCATGATTTTTATTACAAAATTTCCAAACATCGGAGGTGGATTTTCATAAATAAAACTTGTTAAATATATATTCAGAATATATATTTATCGCTTGTGTGATTATGTGATTATTTTGTGAACTAGGTATATATTATTTTTAGAGTAAAAATAATATGACTTGGAGATACTCGTAACGAGTAAAAATACAAACATACACATACAACATACAAGATACATAATTCGGGTGCAAAGTGCAAAATACAAAAAGCTTATATTTATTTTTGAGAAAATAATATAAGTAAGACATTTAGTTAAAAATATAAAATATTTTTAACACAAGAAAATATA
Organism: Helianthus tuberosus; assembly: GCA_030545235.1. Classification (NCBI taxonomy): domain Eukaryota; kingdom Viridiplantae; phylum Streptophyta; class Magnoliopsida; order Asterales; family Asteraceae; genus Helianthus; species Helianthus tuberosus. The sequence goes on from CM060433.1 coordinate 133,206,689, forward strand.
CACAAAAGAGAGTGACTGTACTTGTGCGACGCAAGTCTAGTGACTAACGTTAAGAAAACGCGTATAGGTTACGACGTTAATTAAGCAAATCCGGTGAAGTTTACGACGCACAGGAACGCAAAGTTGTGAGTTCATGCTCCCCCTTTTCTTTTAACTGTTTTTAGTTTTATAACTCGGGGGTGAAATACATGTTACAAACACTTTAATATTTACAAATTGGTATGTTGTGTACTGAAACGAGAAGTACTCTTGGCGAAAACTAGTGCCAAGAATTGATACAAGAAATCGTGTCACGAATAGGGTACCATAAGCACCATTAATCGTGTACATACTAAGACCGCAGAACAAAAGGTTAGATCTAATGGGTTTCAGGGCAGCCCCACTCTTGGTGACAACTAGAACCAAGTAGTGTTTTTGTGTCTCAGTCGTGAATCGACTATAGAAAAATGCCTATGGTTTGGTGACTTCCTATGTCGTGTCACATGTTAATGGCTTTGCAACCCATTAACACTTGATACATATAGAGATACTTGACTCATTCATGAATACGCGTTTTGAAACAAAATACATACCATGTTTTTCATACAAAGTATACAAACGTTCAATACAAAAACTGCATGAATTCACACCAACATTATGTTGATGTTTTTCCAAAACTCACATGTATTTCAGGTAATTAAAGGTGGATGTGCGCGCGGTCTTACTAATGCTCGTGGATGTCGCTATGTTTTAATTTCGCTAAATAAAGTTGTAACTCTTAAGACAATATGCTATCACGTGTTGTAAACACTTGACTTATGTTTTGGTAATGTAATGTTTGAAGTTATTTTGAGCATATAGTATGTTTACCTTTCGTATGCAATGAGAACCTTTCATGATCACACCTCGTGCTTCCGCCGCAGAAAGGGGTGTGACAGATTGGTATCAGAGCTGCGATTGTAGTGAACCAGGATTCCTTCTCGAGTCTAGTCTACAATCTCTAGGATCCTTTCACGAAAACAATTTTCAAAGAGTTTTCATTGCATAAAACGTACCGCGACATCCACTGCCTGAAACTGTCTATATGAGTCTAGAAAAGACACTACGAGACTTAGAGTGCACTTGAGTAGCACTTGTCGTTGACTGAGAAATTACTTGCAATTATGTGTGATAATTAGCATATACTAGAAGTAGAATGTCACAAGTATACGTGACTTTACCTGAAAGCAATGGCTTCTCTGAAGGAAGAAATACGAGGATGAAACGAAACTGTGCGGACTGTGCAAGGAGTTATGTAATTATGGATGCATACATAATTATGGAATTCAGTGCACAGAAACCACAGCAAGTCTTGTCACGTATAGATTCCCTTAGTGCTAGCCTACTAATACTCTGCTAGAGTAATAATTGTTTGACGTCACTTATGTAGTATATATATACTACTACTGTCTAGTATGACGATATCAAACAAATGCCTAAACCCATTGGGTTGTGTTCGTCAGAACATGGAACCCAGAAGAGCTGTGAACGCTCGTGACCAACCTCCTCCTCCCCCACTGCCAAGAACTGCTGAAGAGCTGAACGCTCTACTGGAAGAAAGGATCTCCGCTGCTATCGTCCAATACGAAGCAAACCGTACTCAAGACAGCGGAGGACCAAGCAACGCTAGACGTAATGGGCATGGAGATTCATTTGGAGGCGACGCAGTTCAAGGCTACACTTTCAAGCAGTTTCTCGACTGCAAGCCGATGAACTATGACGGAACAGGAGGCGCAGTAGCATCTGTACGCTGGACGGAGAAGACTGAAGCTACTATCCGCATGAGCAAGTGTACCGCGGATCAGCAAGTCACCTTCGCTACTGGACTGTTTGTCGATGAAGCTCTGACTTGGTGGAACTTGCAAGTCCAAACATTGGGCGACGATGCCGCTTATGGCCTAACTTGGGAGGAACTGAAGGAAAGAATGAGAGAGAAGTATTGCTCTCGCGCTGAACTCCAAAGGCTGGAAACGGAGTTCTGGCACTTGACCATGGAAGGTGCTGACATCAATGGTTATACTCGAAGGTTCCACGACCTGTCTAGAGTGCTTCCCTACATGGTGACTCCCGAATTCAAGCGCGTTGAACGCTACATTTGGGGACTGGCCCCAGAGTTTCGTGGCATGGTGACGTCGGCCAAACCACAAACAATCACCGAGGCTGTAACTTTGGCTGTCAGCCTTACTGAAGATTGTGTTCGTATGAAGAAGTTATCGTTGAACCCAACAGAGAAGACCGAGACACATGCTGAGTCGTCCGGTGACAAAAAGAGAAAGCATACGAGTTTGAACCAAGCAACTCGCAACAACAAGGGTTTCAGCAAGAAGCGTGACGCTAACCCGCCCCAGGAGACGAAAACCCTTGCAACCAAAGGATGCTTCAGATGTGGAAGCAATGATCATTTTATGAAGGACTGCCCAAAGGGAAACAATGCTCAGGCTCGAGCATTTGTGATTGGAGCAAAGGACGCACGCGAGGACTCTAACGTGGTCACCGGTACGTTTCTCATTAACAATCACTTTGCATCCATATTATTTGACACTGGCGCCGATTATAGCTTCATGTCTGTGGAATTTAAACACATACTCGGAATAGAATCTAGTAGATTAGAAATTACTTATTCCATAGAACTAGCCAATGGTAAACTTGTTGAATCGGGCGAAGTTGTTAGAGGCTGCACACTAGAACTTGGTAAGCGAAAATTTAGCATCGACCTCTTACCTATCCAATTAGGTAGCTTCGATGTAGTGGTCGGAATGGACTGGTTGTCCAAGAACAAAGCTGAAGTCATTTGTCATGAGAAAATCATTCGCATCCCTCTGGCGAATGATGAAACTCTCATCGTACATGGAGAAAGACGAAACGCGCCTCTACGAATCATCAGTTGTATGAAGGCACATAAGTGCTTAAGGAAAGGATGTGTTGCTTTCCTAGCACATGTTGTAGATAAGAAGGTTGTGGAGCCAAAACTCGAAGACATTCCTGTGGTGAAGGAATTTCCTGATGTGTTCCCTGAAGATCTGCCAGGACTACCTCCGCAACGACAAGTCGAATTCTGTATAGACTTGGTTCCAGGAGCCGCTCCTGTAGCCAAGGCCCCCTATCGACTTGCACCATCCGATTTGCAACAATTATCCATACAACTCCAGGAGTTGTTGGATAAAGGATTCATAAGGCCAAGCTTCTCGCCTTGGGGAGCTCCAGTATTGTTCGTGAAGAAGAAGGATGGAACTCTGCGAATGTGCATCGATTACAGAGAACTGAACAAGCTCACTATCAAAAATCGGTACCCACTACCGAGGATTGATGACTTATTTGATCAGTTGCAAGGATCAAGCTACTATTCCAAGATCGACCTTCGATCTGGATATCATCAGTTAAGGATCCAAGAAGAGAGCGTACCAAAGACTGCATTCAGAACACGCTATGGGCATTACGAGTTTCTTATTATGCCATTCGGACTGACGAACGCACCAGCGGTCTTTATGGATCTGATGAACCGCGTATGTAAACCATATCTCGATAAATTCGTGATTGTATTTATCGATGATATCCTGATTTACTCACGAACGAAAGAAGAACATGAGCAACATCTCAGAACTATTCTGGAACTATTGAAGAAAGAGAAACTTTATGCAAAGTTCTCGAAATGCGAATTCTGGATTCGCGAAGTACAATTTCTTGGTCACGTTGTGAATGAGAAGGGCATTCATGTAGACCCGTCCAAGATAGAAGCAATAAAGAATTGGGAAGCTCCCAAGACCCCAACTGAAGTTCGTCAATTTTTGGGCTTAGCAGGCTATTATCGGCGATTCATCGAGAATTTCTCAAAGATAGCTCAACCGCTAACGACCCTTACACAGAAAGACAAGAAATACGACTGGGGTCACAAACAAGAAGAAGCCTTCCAGCTACTTAAAAACAAGCTATGCGATGCACCGATACTATCATTACCTGAAGGCACGGAAGACTTCGTGGTATACTGTGACGCTTCACGACAAGGCTTGGGTTGCGTGTTCATGCAACGCCAAAAAGTCATCGCTTACGCTTCAAGGAAATTGAAGGTGCACGAAAGAAACTATACCACTCACGACCTGGAGCTGGGAGCAGTGGTATTCGCCTTGAAGATCTGGCGGCACTATTTATATAGTACTCGATGTACAATCTTCACAGATCACAAAAGTTTACAACACATATTTGATCAGAAGGAACTGAATATGCGCCAACGACGATTGGTCGAGCTGCTGAATGACTATGACTGTGAGATTAAGTACCATCCTGGAAAGGCAAACGTTGTAGCGGACGCGTTGAGCCGAAAGGAAAGAGTTAAGACCCAATGGGTTCGAGCATTGGAAATGACTATCCGATCGAACCTCACTTCACGTATTCGTGACGCACAACAAGAAGCCCTTAAGGTGGAAAATCGCAAAGCTGAATACCTCCGGGGTGCATTGAAGTACATGGCGCCAAATGAAGAGGGAGCCTTATACTTTAAAAAGCGCCTTTGGGTTCCGCTCTATGGTGGCCTACGAAAAGTCATCCTTGATGAAGCGCACAAGTCAAGATACTCGATCCACCCAGGGTCGGACAAGATGTATCAAGACTTGAAAGAATATTATTGGTGGCCGAGACTCAAGAGCGACGTTGCTGTCTATGTTGGAAAATGCCTAACCTGTGCTAAGGTTAAGGCCGAATATCAGAAACCGTCCGGTCTACTACAACAACCAGAGATTCCCGTGTGGAAGTGGGAACAAATCTCGATGGACTTCATAACAAAATTACCCAGGACCCCGAGAGGGCACGATATGATATGGGTAATAGTTGATCGATTGACGAAGTCTGCGCATTTCCTACCAATCCGAGAGAAGGATAGCACTGGAAAGCTTGCAGAGATATACTTAAAGGAAATTGTGGCACGACATGGAGTGCCAATCTCAATCATTTCAGACAGAGATGGACGCTTTGTCTCAAGAATCTGGCAATCATTTCAGGAAGCCTTTGGATCTCAGTTAGATCTGAGCACGGCATTCCATCCGCAAACAGACGGCCAGAGCGAACGGACTATACAAACGTTAGAAGATATGCTTCGCGCATGTGTCATGGATCTAGGCGGCAGCTGGGATACTCATCTACCTTTAGTTGAGTTTTCCTACAATAACAGTTATCATACTAGCATAAAAGCCGCGCCGTTCGAAGCTCTGTATGGCCGCAAATGCCGATCGCCCTTATGTTGGGCAGATGCCGGAGATAAACGTATGGTTGGTCCTGAACTTGTACAAGAAACAACCGACAAGATTGCGCAAATCCGAGAGCGCATTAAGGCAGCTCGAGATCGACAAAAGAGCTACGCTGATCCGAAAAGAAAATCGGTAGAATTCAAGGTGGGAGACAAAGTGTTGTTAAAAGTCTCACCATGGAAGGGCGTAGTCAGATTTGGAAAGCGTGGAAAGCTGAATCCACGATACATCGGACCATTCAGAATATTGAAAAGAATTGGTACCGTGGCATACAAGTTGGAGTTACCGGAAGAACTTAATGGAGTACATGATACGTTTCATGTATCCAACCTGAAGAAGAGTCCAACACAAGAAAGCGTGATCATCCCGATGGATGAAGTGCATATCGATGAAGCCCTCCGATTTACAGAACAACCCGTTGAGGTTACCGACTGGAAAGTCAACAAGACCAGGAGGAGCAGGAATATGCCAGGAATATGCCAGGAATATGCTATATGGAAGGTCTATAAATACCACCATTTCATCACTCCATCTTCACTTCCCTCTCTCCCTCCCTTGTTCTCGGCCCAACCAAGCACCACCGCCACCCTCATTTTCCAACTCATCCATCCATTCCAAGGTGATATTGAGGAGTAAGAAGGCCACTAACGAAGCTCGGTGCAAGCGGATCTTGAAGGACCTTCTTCATTTGCTTTTATCCACCTCTTTTGTCCTCTTGAACTCCCCTAGCCTTGTGCTAGTAGTAAGTGCTTCTAAACATCTTCTTGTTCTTGTTTATGATGGTTAATAGATTATTTAATGGCTAAAAATCATAAACACTAAAGATCACCAACTAAAAGTCTTGTAAAATGATGAACTTAATGGATAAAAGGAAAGTAATGGTGTAAAACTTGTTAAACTTGTTTTGTGATGATTATTTTGTGTTGTTTAATGCTGGTAGTAGTTCGGATCGTCATCTAACCCGGCTAGGTTATGTTCATAGAACATGGACTAGTGTATGTTAAAGTATAAAAAGGGCAAGATGATGAACACTACTACATAATAACATGAACTTGCGTAAAAGGAATTTTTCTTGTAAAATGAAGTTCTAAACTAGTAGATCTAAAGATCTACAAGTGGTATTTTCGAAAAACCAACTGTAAGACGAAACCATGTTTTAAAACCGGATCTTTCATAAAATAGTGGTGTTTTTGTGAACAAACAAGTGTGTGGACACTAGTGTAACAAAAGTTTTAACAAAGAAATAATTTTCGCAAAAACCGACTAGAAGTTGTAAAACTTCATATTCTTTAAAAATAAGATTTCCAAGAAACCGACTTTATTTTTAGAGATGGAAAAACCTACTAAATGTGTTGAAGAGTTACTACATAATTTTACACAACTTGCAAGTTCATGTGTATGCGATTTGTGTTTATTTTGACTAGTTTGATATTTGAAGATGGTATTTTGATGATGGAAAAATTGATTGGTTGAATTTTAAAAGAAAATGATACGCTAGTAAGCGTGGCCACCTCCAGTTACAGAGGAAACTCTGGCGAAATTTTTCCAGAAAATAACACTTACAATATTTTTGGTGACAAGTGTTATGAATATATTTTTGACTTGTTTTCCAAACAAACTTCGCCATGATTTTTATTACAAAATTTCCAAACATCGGAGGTGGATTTTCATAAATAAAACTTGTTAAATATATATTCAGAATATATATTTATCGCTTGTGTGATTATGTGATTATTTTGTGAACTAGGTATATATTATTTTTAGAGTAAAAATAATATGACTTGGAGATACTCGTAACGAGTAAAAATACAAACATACACATACAACATACAAGATACATAATTCGGGTGCAAAGTGCAAAATACAAAAAGCTTATATTTATTTTTGAGAAAATAATATAAGTAAGACATTTAGTTAAAAATATAAAATATTTTTAACACAAGAAAATATACACAAAAGAGAGTGACTGTACTTGTGCGACGCAAGTCTAGTGACTAACGTTAAGAAAACGCGTATAGGTTACGACGTTAATTAAGCAAATCCGGTGAAGTTTACGACGCACAGGAACGCAAAGTTGTGAGTTCATGCTCCCCCTTTTCTTTTAACTGTTTTTAGTTTTATAACTCGGGGGTGAAATACATGTTACAAACACTTTAATATTTACAAATTGGTATGTTGTGTACTGAAACGAGAAGTACTCTTGGCGAAAACTAGTGCCAAGAATTGATACGAGAAATCGTGTCACAAATAGGGTACCATAAGCACCATTAATCGTGTACATACTAAGACCGCAGAACAAAAGGTTAGATCTAATGGGTTTCAGGGCAGCCCCACTCTTGGTGACAACTAGAACCAAGTAGTGTTTTTGTGTCTCAGTCGTGAATCGACTATAGAAAAATGCCTATGGTTTGGTGACTTCCTATGTCGTGTCACATGTTAATGGCTTTGCAACCCATTAACACTTGATACATATAGAGATACTTGACTCATTCATGAATACGCGTTTTGAAACAAAATACATACCATGTTTTTCATACAAAGTATACAAACGTTCAATACAAAAACTGCATGAATTCACACCAACATTATGTTGATGTTTTTCCAAAACTCACATGTATTTCAGGTAATTAAAGGTGGATGTGCGCGCGGTCTTACTAATGCTCGTGGATGTCGCTATGTTTTAATTTCGCTAAATAAAGTTGTAACTCTTAAGACAATATGCTATCACGTGTTGTAAACACTTGACTTATGTTTTGGTAATGTAATGTTTGAAGTTATTTTGAGCATATAGTATGTTTACCTTTCGTATGCAATGAGAACCTTTCATGATCACACCTCGTGCTTCCGCCGCAGAAAGGGGTGTGACAGATTGGTATCAGAGCTGCGATTGTAGTGAACCAGGATTCCTTCTCGAGTCTAGTCTACAATCTCTAGGATCCTTTCACGAAAAAATTTTTCAAAGAGTTTTCATTGCATAAAACGTCCCGCGACATCCACTGCCTGAAACTGTCTACATGAGTCTAGAAAAGACACTACGAGACTTAGAGTGCACTTGAGTAGCACTTGTCGTTGACTGAGAAATTACTTGCAATTATGTGTGATAATTAGCATATACTAGAAGTAGAATGTCACAAGTATACGTGACTTTACCTGAAAGCAATGGCTTCTCTGAAGGAAGAAATACGAGGATGAAACGAAACTGTGCGGACTGTGCAAGGAGTTATGTAATTATGGATGCATACATAATTATGGAATTCAGTGCACAGAAACCACAGCAAGTCTTGTCACGTATAGATTCCCTTAGTGCTAGCCTACTAATACTCTGCTAGAGTAATAATTGTTTGACGTCACTTATGTAGTATATATATACTACTACTGTCTAGTATGACGATATCAAACAAATGCCTAAACCCATTGGGTTGTGTTCGTCAGAACATGGAACCCAGAAGAGCTGTGAACGCTCGTGACCAACCTCCTCCTCCCCCACTGCCAAGAACTGCTGAAGAGCTGAACGCTCTACTGGAACAAAGGATCTCCGCTGCTATCGTCCAATACGAGGCAAACCGTACTCAAGACAGCGGAGGACCAAGCAACGCTAGACGTAATGGGCATGGAGATTCATTTGGAGGCGACGCAGTTCAAGGCTACACTTTCAAGCAGTTTCTCGACTGCAAGCCGATGAACTATGACGGAACAGGAGGCGCAGTAGCATCTGTACGCTGGACGGAGAAGACTGAAGCTACTATCCGCATGAGCAAGTGTACCACGGATCAGCAAGTCACCTTCACTACTGGGCTGTTTGTCGATGAAGCTCTGACTTGGTGGAACTTGCAAGTCCAAACATTGGGCGACGATGCCGCTTATGGCCTAACTTGGGAGGAACTGAAGGAAAGAATGAGAGAGAAGTATTGCTCTCGCGCTGAACTCCAAAGGCTGGAAACGGAGTTCTGGCACTTGACCATGGAAGGTGCTGACATCAATGGTTATACTCGAAGGTTCCACGACCTGTCTAGAGTGCTTCCCTACATGGTGACTCCCGAATTCAAGCGCGTTGAACGCTACATTTGGGGACTGGCCCCAGAGTTTCGTGGCATGGTGACGTCGGCCAAACCACAAACAATCACCGAGGCTGTAACTTTGGCTGTCAGCCTTACTAAAGATTGTGTTCGTATGAAGAAGTTATCGTTGAACCCAACAGAGAAGACCGAGACACATGCTGAGTCGTCCGGTGACAAAAAGAGAAAGCATACGAGTTTGAACCAAGCAACTCGCAACAACAAGGGTTTCAGCAAGAAGCGTGACGCTAACCCGCCCCAGGAGACGAAAACCCTTGCAACCAAAGGATGCTTCAGATGTGGAAGCAATGATCATTTTATGAAGGACTGCCCAAAGGGAAACAATGCTCAGGCTCGAGCATTTGTGATTGGAGCAAAGGACGCACGCGAGGACTCTAACGTGGTCACCGGTACGTTTCCAATTAACAATGCTCGTGGATGTCGCTATGTTTTAATTTCGCTAAATAAAGTTGTAACTCTTAAGACAATATGCTATCACGTGTTGTAAACACTTGACTTATGTTTTGGTAATGTAATGTTTGAAGTTATTTTGAGCATACAGTATGTTTACCTTTCGTATGCAATGAGAACCTTTCATGATCACACCTCGTGCTTCCGCCGCAGAAATGTTCGGTACCATACTGTATGATACTTTTATTTGAAAGTAAAATTCGGTAAGTAACGAACCGATCGAAAGTACCAGAACTAAAAACGCCAAAAAAATGGGTATAAAAAACAAGTCGGTACTAGAAATTCGAGACCCATGCTAATATGTATACATTACAAACGTATATAAACGTAACTAATATGCATACATTAACATATTATTTAGAAGAAAACAAATATGGTTTACAATCTATAATATTTAATTTTTGAATTTTAAATACGTTATAAGTAATATTTTTTTAATATCAAATAATGTGGTTTTTTAAATTAGAATACTATTTGAGAGGGAAATTTTGAATGAGATATTTGGGGGGAAATTTAAGTTTTGGAGGAAATATTTTAGGGGGGAAATTTAAGTTTTGGAATTAATTATTTTTTGGAGAAGTTTTAGGATGAAATGTTTTGGAGTTAAGTTTAGGTTTTAGGATAAAATATTTTGGTGAGAATTTTTAAAGATATAATAAGTTTAACCTTTGGTCACACATTTTTTCTATGACATTTGATAAAATTTTGTCACACAAAATAAACAAAATGATGATGGTGTGACGAATGTTTATTTAAAGTAATATTAAATTTTGTAATTTTTAAGTGTGACTATTGTCTAACATTTGGTTACACAAAATAATATATGTGATCATATGTATTGGATTTTAGCCACATTATTAAACATATAATGTGGTTGTAGATCACATTTGGCCACAGTTTTCTAGTGTGGCTGTTTTTTATTGTCATGTGACTAATGTTTCGAATAAATATGTTTTTAGTCACATAAAACAAGTATTGTGGCCGCAGATCACATTTAGCCACACTTTTTAATGTGACTAATAAATGTCACAATTTTTTTTCTTAAAGTGTGGCTAAAGGTTTTGAATACATATATCATTGGTCACATGAAAATAAATAATATGATCGTAGATAAAATTTGGCGACACTTTGCTAGTGTGGCTAATATATGTCACAGTTCTTTCTTAAAGTGTGGCTAAAAATGTCAAATATATGTGTTTTTAGTCACATGAAACAAAAATATGTGGCCATAGATCACATTTGGCCACACATTTTGAGTTGTGGCTATTAAATGTCACATTATTTTCTAATATTGTGGCTAAAGGTTCTGAACTGGTATAAATGGTCACATTTAAAATAAAATGTGTGGCTAAAGGTGTTTTAAAATGTTATGAATGACCTTTAGCCACACATTTTTTCAAATGTGTGGCAGGGTGGTTTTGCCAAAAGTGTGGCCATAGCCTTTTTTTTCACGTAGTGAGACTCATGCAAACGTAAATAAAGGAAAACACTAACCAACTATGACCACTTCTCCATTATTTTACTCAACTAACAAACACTAACCCATGTTCTATTTAAAACAATAAACATGTGACTAATTAACTAACATTATCCAACCCATTTGACCTCCAAAGCTCCATTTCCGACCCGTATCCATGACCTGAACCGGAATCGTCAAGATTAATCCTACACTCCCGCCCTACTTGAACTTCGCCCATGACCATCGCCTCTTAAACTCCGTACACTATGTACACATGCCGTAATACCTTATTGTGAATCCTTTCACGTCTTTGTATTTTTTTCCCTTATACACACAAATATGTATTTGTGGTGGGTGGGGGTAGGAAATTACTAAATAAAAAAGATAAATTTAATAAAAAGGGTGTAGAAAGTAATATGGACAATTGATCAAGTAATTTAAAAAAAAAATTGAAAACCAGTACGCTTTTCTCCAATGGAAATTTGGTTTTGGTCGCTATTAATTCGGCACGTTACCGTATTAACACTTGGTATGGAAAACGGAAAAATAGAGTTGTGATGCCCAAAAGTATGTCGAAACGTGCTTTACTTTAATCGAAAACTATAAAATGAATATAGTTACAGGTACCAATGTCGGTTCGTCATAATACCGGTACAATAATGGTACTAGCTATAGCTTATAATACAAAAAAATAATATCTTTAATACAACTTCGTTTTAAACAAAATTAATACCGGAAAATCGAGAAACAAAACTAAGGGCACATGCGTATTCAATTTTATTAGAGAAAAAATCAATTTATATGAAAATAAAATAGGTTAAAGACGTAAACAATTTAGAATATAAGGGTTAAAATGAATTGAAAATTACAAAAAAAATATATATATATAAATCCATTACATGTAAATTCATATTGTATATTAGTGAGATTCCCCACGCTTCGTGACATAAATTATGTCAGTACCAGTTCGTTTGGTTACAGTATGTCAGTATGGTACCACGATTGTAATCGAAAGGCAAAACCTTACATCCATCAAAAACCATAAAAAGATCAATCTCGATACCAATGTTGTTCAGATGATACCAGATTACTTTGTTTGCGTTTTATGTTTTATTCAACATTGTGATATATAATTTATTGAAAACAGATATTATGCCGCTATCATACCAAACCAAACTGAAACCATCATATCGCTACCATACTATACCGAACATAGATACCGGTATGTATTCATTTTTATGGTGTCTTGTTTGATAACATATATTGTGCCCCTATCATAGTGAACCGAACCAAAACTGAACGAACCACATAGGTTTCAGTATCGGAATTTTTTCTATAAACTGACACCATATCGCTACTCTACCGTACCGAACAACAGCGGTACCTGTACTCATTTTTATAGTTTCCGGTTTCGAAAATGTTTCACTTATACAACTCTCTTTGCGATAATAAACGATTATCAGGACCGATACCGTGACAATCTAAACCTATCGATATTATTCAAACAACATCAATGCCGGTACAAGTATTCGTGTTTATCGTTCTCGGTCAATGTAAAACACGTGTTAATTTCTATATACCGTACTGGTACTGTAACGAACCGAGCCACTGATCTAATGCCCACAGTACCCTCACAAGGCACGGGCAAATAATTTGGAATGTTAAAAAATAAAAAAATAAACATAGATGCTAATTTATTTATTTATCTATTTGTAGGACCGAGTTTCGTGACCGAAACCGTGATTTGTGTGAGATCGGTTCAAGACGGGAGAGATTAGAGATAAACAAACAACTTCTTTGTATTAATCCGGTAATATAACATTACAAATCGGCCCGATTACAAGATAACCGAACTAATACCAAAGGAGTATACATCCAGGGAGAGACCAAGTGGTGATCTCTCCCCCCACATAATGAAGCTCACAGGGAACTCTCAAATGAGCTCCCCTTCTCTCTATTTGCAAATGAGACAAAGGGTTGGTATTTATACCCACGCCCATTTGTCTAGCAAACACACATGGTCAAACAAATAACCCTCTCCTTTGACCACTTCAAACGAGCAGGTCAATACACGTTCGTTTGACCGTTTCACTAACTATTACAAATTCAGCGTAAAATAATAACTAATCTATTCGACAAGCATCGGACACAAAATCTGCATCAACAAATTCCCCCTTGTCCGTTGTTGTCGAATGCCGAAAATGCAACTGCAATCGATCTTCAGTCAAGTATTCATCTTATCTGTGTTAACAAATTCCCCCATGACCGATGATCCAGGTAAGTAGTATCTTGACGCTCGTTGTAAAATAGTTCCCCCTCAAAGTATGCATATCCGTGTTGGGTGTTGTGCAATTTCCTCAAAAGGCTTAATTGACCGATCTTCCACTGATCTTCCAATACTCCAACCGGCATTTGATAAGGGTTCCATTCTTTAAAAACTGCATCAAGTCTTGATCTTCACGCATACTACATTGGTAGAGGTTTCTGGTGAACTGTCTTCTGTAAACCGTCTTTGTGGAATCGACCAAGTAATGCACTTTAATCTTCAGCATCAACACTCAGGAAAGTCGGCTAGACCAAGTGTATCCCTTGCAAGCTCAACCAGCATGCTTAGTTGAACTACATCCAGATCTCATTGTCTCGCCTTTGTGAAGTTGACCACGTAATGCACTACGGATCTTCAGCATCAGTACTCAGGAAGTCAGCTAGACCAAGTACATCGTTTGCAAACTCAACGAATTGAGTTACCCCCAGATCCCTGTAAAATCCCAAAGAAACATCAAACCCAAAACCAAATCCTGCAGGTCTTCAGTCTTGAACTATCAGCTTTCATAAAGATTCCCCAGGTCTTCAGTGAACAACGCTTTTGTAACTACTGTAGACTTTTGAAACCTGTATTTTTCCGTGCAAAACCCTTCACGCTGGCTGGAGAATTAATTAAAATCCTCAAATATGTGTCTGTGCAAAACATTCCACGCCGAACCTTTAGTATCACCAGAAAATCACAAACTCTACCACCTGTGATTGCGTTTAGAAATTTACCGAAGAAATTCATCATACGTTTTATTCCCCCATTTCTTTGGTAAGATCTCTAAACCTTAACAGATTCCCTCCACTTCAAAGTAACTGTCGTCAACTTTCAAATGTTCACCAATTCCCTTCACTTAGCGGAACTGTCGTCAATCTTCATTGAATGTTCTCGGTTCCGAAAAATCACGAAAACGACTTTCTTCTTTGCATATTCTAGTTGAATAAGAATGTCCCCTAGTACCCCGTAGGATCCGACTTGTATCCCTCCAAAGACTTTGTGAACTTGTTAGGACCGGTATTGACATTCTAGGTTCATTCATTCGTAACCAAATGCGAGAATATGACAATAAACAAAAAGATTTCTTCGTTGCATATTCTAGTTGATAAAGAAATTTCGCCTAGTACCCCGTAGGATCCGACTTGTATCCCTCCAAAGACTTTGTGAACTCGTTAGGACCGGTATTGACATTCCAGGTTCATACGTTCGTTTTCAAATGCGAGAATATGACAATAAACAAAATGCTTTCGAACATTTACGAATAACCGATAACAATCATAAATATTGACGTGCGGAGGTGAACATACCGTTCTTGTTTTTGGCCCATAGTAGTCAAGTCACCAAATTTGACGTTTGCATCGGTAACCGTGACTACCCCACATTTTTCAAAATATCATCATCTTTTGTTTTCATCATGCCGCATCATCCCGCGCGCTCCCAAAACCCGTACGAATTTTGACGTTGACATGTAGAAGCGCGGTTCAAATAAATTTTGCGAACACCCGACCCCTTTTTTTTTTAAAGTCCAATATGCACCTCCAAATATGATATCAACATTGTGGATTCCAACTGATTTATCATTTCATGAGAGTTGCAACCCACTAATGCTTATTTAGAGATTGGCCCATATGCACCTCCAAACAAGCCCAAATGAAACAACGGTGGCCCAACTTTTAATTTTGTTTTTGTTGACTTTGATCACTTAGCCACAAGTGAACACAGTCATTTTCCAAACCCAGCTGACATCAGTCATCTTCCTTCATCGAGAACCTACCATTTCTCTCTCTATGATACCAACTGAAACCCCCAAAAAAAAAATAAGTGCAGCCGCTATTCATCATCTTAATCTCTCTTCTCAATCTGCGATACCTTCAAAAAGCCCCAAATAAAAATCCCAAATCCCAATTTCATTCCCATCGGAGCAACACCTCATCCCCCATTTTCAACCGGAAACAAAAACAGATGCCGTACTCGTCCTCTACGAACACTACCAGCAGACGGCCTCGAGTGACGACATGTCGGAAGCTTCGATCTCGCGAGGGAGATGGAATATGTCTATGTGTTCGGGGATTGGAAGTTCTCGCAATCCAAGTGAAGTAAGAAGAGTTGATTTTCGACAGCCGTTCAACTGTTCTGATGTTGTATTGATTCGACGAAACAGAAGACCAGCGACGAAACTGTTCTGATGTTGTATTGATCGACGAAACAGAAGTTGAGATCTTGCCGACGACGAAACTCATTGTCTGACGAAACGACTCGTTTCGCCGAAGGGTTTCGTTTCGTCATGGGAAGTGGTGTTTCGTCGGAAACCCTAAAATTTCTTAACAGCCGCCACCACTTCTTCAAGAACACAGCCTCTGTTCACTTTGCAGATCTGACGAAAATCCTTAAAAACATGATATTTGATGATGATAACTTGATTATTTCGGTGTGAAACATAAAACCCAACACTTTGTACGGTCCGACTTAGCTCAGATCCGTATATTCGGTCTCGAATCTGGGTTTTTCTTCATTTCACCATTTTTAGATCTTGAACAAAAATCATGAAAATCACAGATCTAGAGCACATGTGACTTAGCAAACTGTTAGATTTACTAAATCGGGTACCATGGCTCTGATACCAATTGTAGGACCGAGTTTCGTGACCAAAACCGTGATTCGTGTGAGATCGGTTCAAGACAGGAGAGATTAGAGATAAACAAACAACTTCTTTGTATTAATCCGGTAGTATAACATTACAAATCGGCCCGATTACAAGATAACCGAACTAATACCAAAGGAGTATACATCCAGGGAGAGACCAAGTGGTGATCTCTCCCCCCACATAATGAAGCTCACAGGGAACTCTCAAATGAGCTCCCCTTCTCTCTATTTGCAAATGAGACAAAGGGTTGGTATTTATACCCACACCCATTTGTCTAGCAAACACACATGGTCAAACAAATAACCCTCTCGTTTGACCACTTCAAACGAGCGGGTCAATACACGTTCATTTGACCGTTTCACTAACTATTACAAATTCAGCGTAAAATAATAACTAATCTATTCGACAAGCATCGGACACAAAATCTGCATCAACACTATTTATTTTTTTGTAAAGCTTAGAACGCAAGTTATTACTAAAAAATCAAATTGAATAATAAATAAAGTACTACTAAAAAATAAAAAGTAAATACTTAAGAATTATCAATTGTTATTTATCACTAAATAATAAATAAAATACTACTGAAAATAAAAAATTACTCAACTAAAAATAAAAAAAATTACTCAAGAATTATCAAGGAACAACATGGGTCAAGGGGCAGTGCCCTAGTAGGGTCAAGGGGCAGTTCCCTTGGCTGAGGTTAAGCTGATGAAAGAGTAGTAAAATTGATCTTCGTTGGTACATAAAGATCGGTAGTGAATTTTGTTAAAGCACCGGATCGATGACGAATATCAACATTGCACTTGATTCATGACGTGAAACTATCAAAAACATAAAAGATAGAAAGATGTAGAAGATGAAACCTTTTATTATCGAATCATTCATTACAGATTACATAAACGAAAGAGTATACATCATCTACAAGCTAAAGATCTAAACCTAGCTTTCTCTCACTAACACATAGTCACTCTCTCTCTAGGATGTGCACACACTGTTGAGGAATTGTTGGGGGTTGTGAGAGTTGCACAAAGCTTATCACAGAGATACCCACATTCTACCCTATATAACACACACACACACACATATATATATAGGCTAGGCAAACCCAACATATATTTGGACTTTGACCAAAACTGATAAAGCACAATTACCCGGCGAGAACTGCACTTACAGACTCCCCCTTAACTGTTGCTATCAGTTCTGTCTGGAATCGATAATCTTCAGTCAGCGAATACTGCGCTTGCAGACTCCCCCTTGACTGATGATGTCATGCCTGCTTTCTACTTTGGCTGAGACTTGATCTTTCCGGCAAAGCACAACGATCTTCAACCCTTCTAACGAAAGACTTGCTGACGATCACTTAAATGGCCGCGTTGTGAAACCTAAAGAATCCAACATCAAGCACTGTAGATCCTCCCCCTCAAACTACTCCTGAATCAAGTTAACGCGAAACAACCTACAACCAAATGTAAGAATATCGCTCGAAACCTTAATTTTCAAACGTAACCGGCAACAGAAAGATACATTGGATTTCCAATCCCCAACCTTGAACACTTCAAACTTCACAAAAACATGAAGTTCAGTTCGACAAGTTAATAACAATCTGAACTTTGTAAAAGTACATCTACTATCTTGATCATGATCTGCTCAGGTATGATCTCATTTTGTCACGTATCTTTATGAATCAATCTCTTATCTTCACGAATCCACTAAATTCCCGATGGCTTTCATCTCTGATCTTCCCCTTATCAAGAAGCACCACATTATTTCGAGAACAGACTAGCAACCGTCTTGGAAGAGGGACCAAGAAACTAATCTTCTCTACTCTAAACAACAACTAATAAGGCTGAATCTTTAACTAGTCGACAACCAACAATCCAACTTCATTATGTCAATACTTGATTAAAAACACAAACACACTTGACAAAACTCCATCACACATGAGCCTTTTTAAGAACAAGTTTTAGATTTACGAAGAAAATAGGATATTTTTTATGTCATATCCCTTTCTAAGGCGGAAGCACGAGGTGTGATCCTGAAAGATTCTCATTGCATACGAATACTAAACATACTACATGATTATAAAATAACTCCAAATTTCCATTCATAGTTTGTCATCCAAAATAAAAGTTAAGTTTAATGTTTACAACATAACATAAGAATTGTTTGAAAAGTCTACAACTTCGTTTCAAAAACAAATATCAAGGTTTTGATCATTATATCACCGTAGGAGGCAGGATATAACAAACAAATCCTACAAAAGTGGTTGCGGAGCATCGATACGAAATAACTTGACACATAAACAACCATCCTGAACAAGGAGACCGCGTGTACATCCACCTAGTTACCTGAAATACATGTAAGTTTTGGAAAAAATCGTCAACTTAAGTTGGTGTGAATTCATGCAGTTTTGTGTAAAACATTTAAGTATTTGTTGTAAGAATCATGGTATGTCATTGTACTTGAAAACTTTGTTGGTGCACCTTTTTGTGTCTGTAACTAGTCTTGTATTTATCATTGTAATTTACAGTCTTTTAACGTTTATAGAGTATGTAATTCGCCGTCGACCAAGTCGGATATCCTCCTATCCACTTGTGTCCGACACTTTTGTCTTGTTTTGATATGTAATGATATACGAACAATGCATGTTGCATGTAAGGGTATTAATGTCATATTTATGTGTTTGTCTGTGTTTGCTGCAAGTCTGTTTGCAGTAAATGTTACAACAGTTGCAGCCCTCGACGAAACCCAAGGTTTCGTCGAGTACTACATGACGAAACCCTCCCTAGTCCAAAACTGAAGGTTTCGTCGTGAACAATGACGAAACCCCCAGGTTTTGTCGTCTGCTGGGCTTAGTCAGGCCCAATGTCTGGCCCAATGGTGTTTCGTCGAGCCCACATATGGTTTCGTCGAAGTTAAGGCCCAGGCTGCTATATAAACACTTTCTAGTTTCACTTTGAAACTAGATGAGAGCATACCCTGAAAGTTATACTGTCAAACTGTGTGTGTATCAGTTGTTCTTGGTTCTCATCCCATTTAATCAATAGATTGAGTTTCATTGGTTATACAGCGTGTGTTGTTAACTGTGTTTGATTTTGCATCGTTACGGGGATTCCGCACCCGTGACATGGTTGTTATAAACAAGGGTGTCTTCGGTCTTTTTGTGAGAACAATCTTTTTGTTGGTGCACCTTTTTGTGTCTGTAACTAGTCTTGTATTTATCGTTGTAATTTACGGTCTTTTAACGTTTATCGAGTATGTAATTCGCCGTCGACCAAGTCGGATATCCTCCTATGCACTTGTGTCCGACACTGTTGTCTTGTTTTGATATGTAATGATATACGAACAATGCATGTTGCATGTAAAAAAAATTATCCCCCTAAAATCCAAAAAGATTTTCATTTTACTTATCTTTTCGCATTTTAGGGGGAGAAATTTCAGAAAATACAAAAACACGTGAAAAACTCAAAAATCCAAAAATATAAAATACAAAAACATGTGAAAAACTCAAAAATCCAAAAATATGTCGTTTACTTTCTGTCTTTAAGTTTGAAAAATCAAAAATTCAAAAACAATAGAAAACCAAAAAATGAGTTTCTTAGAGAAAAGAAGGGAAATTGATGATATACACTGGTGTGGTCTGTCAATATGGTCAAAAGAAAAAGAAAAAAATTGAAAAATGATAAGTAGCTTTACTAACGATGTATCGGTAGGCTCACAATCAGACTAAAATGTGCAGGGTGATATAAACCTAACAGACTTCAAGTCAGGTGGAAACCATTCATTGGCATATGGTCTTGGTACCGAAATTTCGTTTGATTGATTGCCGAGTTTCTGAGATATTCGGTCTTTATGCTGTCTTATCATCTGGGTATCATGGTTGTATCAAACCGTAAAAAATATCGGAGACGAAGTCTAAGATCTTCCATGATACCATACATACGTGTACATACTGCATTCGACCTCAATAAGTGATCAACAATCACATGTCCAATCAAAACAAGTGATAATATATCACATTTATCCGGGAGTTAAGTTCGTCTCTTTGCTGTACGAAAGTACTGACCTTTTCACGGACTTGCTCCTGTGCCCTTCATGCATCTGAAAATCAAGTTCCTCATCAATAAGTGATTCTGTCACATAGGGCTTGTTTTCAATCAAAATAAGTGAGTTTCTCACATCTTTTATATGGTCAAACGGATGATAAGCAGTATACTCACCGGTAAGATGAACTCTAATGCATACCTTGATACGGGAATGTGTCGTGAGTGGATGTACACCGACAAGTAAGTATAACTCTTACCGTAAATCATATCTCCTAATTATGATTACATCTGATAAGTTGAGCTTAGGTGGACAACAATACCGATAATTGTGGAAGAATACTTATCTAAAGCTTTAAACAGAAATCAGAAACCGTTTTGACAAAGACCGTAAGCTGGTAATGATTCTCTTACCTTGAAACTCGCAAAAAGATTGTTCTCTGTACAAATTTCTTTATGTTATTGTCTTTCGTTAGTTTATAGCACTTTAATTTGTGTTGAAGTGTAAATTGTAAATCTTGTTTTGATTAGCCGATGGTTGGTATCTCGAAGTTTTCTGCCGGTAGCCAGAAACCTACTTCATAACACGTCCTTGCATTTGGAAACTCAATCAAAATCGAAATGTGTTCAATTAAACAAAATTTGTTCACTGTGCAAAATTTTCAACACTTAGTGAATTTTGAAAAATGGTGTCGACGAAAGTCCATCTGGTCGACCAAACCCCTTTCATGTCGACGAAACCCTATTGTCAAAGTCAATGTTTTTCAACTTGGTCAACTTTGGTCAAAACTATTTTGGTTATCGACGAAACCCCATGTTTCGTCGAGGTAACGACGAAACCCTATGGCCCTTTTATGTTTCGTCATGGGCTAAATGTCCAGGCCCAGTCCAAGCCCAAACAGGGAGTTTCGTCGAGCCCACCTAGAGTTTCGTCGAAATGAAGGTTTCGCCGAGGTATGTCAGCATAAAAAGGGGTCCCAGTTCTGAAATTATCACTTTTTCAAATCTCACTCACTGTTTGCCTTCTCTTTCACTCCAACCCCATACCCATTCACCGACTTCATACCCCCATTTTCTTTATCATTTTTTTTTTCTGAAAATCAAGGTATACAAAAGGGATTTTTACATGATTTCGATTCTTAGGATTGTCCTGATTATGCTTGAATGTGTTTCGAAACCCTCGGGGACCCACTTTACTTGATGTATTCATGCTATAAACTTGATAGTTTGTGTTGGTTGTTGATAAAAACTGATAGAACTAGGTTTATGCTTTGATTTGTCTTTGATTTGGGTTTGGGTTTCATGTAACACAAAATAGGAGATGTATGTTTGTTCGTTGTTTAGGTGGCTTTGGTGGGTTTTTGGTCAAAAAATCAGGTCTACATTGCAAATGGGTTTGTTTCATGATTGGTTTGGGTTAACAAAAGGGCGCAGATGTCTGTGTGTGTGGTTTGTTTCTTCAAATTACCATAAACGGCGAAACCCCTAATTTACAAAACCCTAACTGTTCAAAAACCCCCAAATCGACGTAACCCCCTTTACGACGTAACTCCTTTACGACGTAACCCCCCTTGAAATGGATCCAGTTTCGTCGAAGTACTGTCGATGAAACTCTGATGGCCAACGGTCAACTCTGACTTTAATTGACCAAGGGAGTTTCGTCGTACATAAGGGAGTTTCGTCGTGATTACAGATTTTCGTCGTCCATGCATTAGTAAAATTTTCTGTTTGGTGTTTGTTAACAGAAGATGTGTAATTATGTGTCACATGTCCATTTAATGTTATATCTTGTACATACATATGTCCAATACACATATTGTATCTCTGTTACTTATTGTGGAAGTTTTAAGTTTCAGATGGCACCGAAAGAAGGAAAACGTAAGAAACCGACTAAGAAAGAAAACAAGTCGGAAGAGGAGATTATGTCATAAAAGCGTCATAATCAAATTGCCTTTTTGGATCCCGAGGAAAAGATCGCTGAACTGAAAGATATCACTAAATGGATCAGGGAGTCGCGGATCAATCATGCTGTTACATTCTCAACGCAGGTGTATAAATCTCTCATTAAAGCCTTTTGGGATTCCCCAAGTGTTGTGCAAGTGGATGGAAAGGAAGTTATTCAGGGTCGTGTGAATGATGTGGATGTTATAGTCTCTCCAGATATCTTGAACGATGTCTTACAGCTGCAAGATCATCCGGATGCTCCTTATTCTGTACCTATCATGTGTACACGTGGATGTCTATTACGAATGAAGTGTACAGGCGATATCTTCAGCAATCAAATCAACAAGGGTGATCTGCCGTTGCGCTACAAGTTTCTATTACACGTTCTCATTCAGTGTCTTAGCAATAGACGTGCCGGATACGATATGGCAAGCAATGATCTAGTTGGTTTTATGGTGGCGTTGGTGCTAAACAAACCGTTTAGCATCTCAAAGTACATCTTCGCCAATATGAAGGAAAATATGACGAGGACTGGAAGTAGAATAACCGGGAACAAGTTCTGGATGTATCCACGGTTTCTTCAAATGATCATGAATATTCAACATCCGGGCCTTCCTAAAGCTGACAACGACATCTTGAAGATAGAGCCGATGATCCTGAATTCATTAAATATAATCAAGAGCCTTGCATCCAAAAGATACAAAGAAAGCGATCCTCCGAGGAAGTTGGTCGGTGCTCTTGGAAATCTAGATTACATTGCTCCTGAAGATGATAAATGGCGTCACAATGACAGCCAATCAGATGATGAAGAGCCAGAGTTGAAGAGGAAAAGGATTGAAAAGTTTGGCCTGATCCAGTGGATTCTGAGTCTTCTGAGAGTGATAGTGATAACGAAGGTGATGATGGTGGTGATACAGGTGCCGTTGCTGCATCTGGTTCTGGTGCAGCTGGTGGTACATCAGCAGGTGGCGATGAAGAGTCTGATTCTGATTCGGATGATCATCTAATCGAGCCTGGATACGAAATGTATCTCGATGAACGTGGTGTTAAAAGATACAGGAAGATCAGACAGGAAGATGATCCTGAATACGTTCCAGAGGATACTGAAGCGGAACGTTTAAAGAAAAGGAAAGCTGAGAAAGCTGCTGAACGTCAAAAGAAGAAATCAAGAAGATACTTGGCACAGCAATCCGTTCCACAAGAACCTTCTCATTCAAAACCATCTCCTGTGGTATCTACAGCTCCTGAAACTCCAGTAGTCACTTCAGCTGCTGAAACACCATCGGTTACACCACAAGCACCTCCACGTTCAGTTGCAGCAACCATTCGTGAAACCACGTCGCAGCCATCCGTAGAGAGAAGACTGAGTAGATTTGAGCGGATGCAACCTGATGAGAAGGTATACTTCTTATTTTCTCAATTGCAAGCTGCTGCAGGTCAAATTGACAGGCAATCAAACGTGATACATATTACACGAACAGACATGGTCAAGCAACAGCTGCAGATAAACACGTTGAACTCCACAGTTGCTCGACAACAAGCCGAAATTGAACAATTGAAAGCAGAGAATGCACGTTTGAAAACTGCAGACGAGGCAAAAGAACAAAGCAGCTCCATACTTCAGAAGTTTGGCTGAGGATCTGAAAGGAATATGTGATTTCATGAAAGAGTGGTATGACTCTCGTAACACAACTATAGCTGACGGAGTCAAAAAGATCAATGCAGGCTATGAGTTCTTTCGAAAGCGCGTTGCTACTCTGTGGGATGATCGATGTAAGCAACAAGAGGTTATGAAGAAACAGGATGATGATCCTGAAGATCAAGGGAATCCTGACCCTTCTACTACATCACAGCAGCCACCAGCCACTACATCCTCTGAAATCATTGTTGCTCAGCCACCGGTGATCGAATCTACTCAAGGAACCTCCTCTGGAACAGTTCAACAGATTGAAGGTACATCTTATGTTCCAAGCAGTGCTGATATTGCATTGCAGGTTATTCATCCAATCACTAGGGAACTACTTGAAGAAGGGGAGATTATATCGGATATTTCACCTGAGCAGTTACTTGCTCTAAACGCAATGAAAACGATTGATGATGCTGAGATTGAAAAGATACCGAGTGAGCCTGAGTCTACTGATGTTGAAAACATTGAAGAGATTATTTTTGAGGGAAATGAGAAGAAGTCCGCGTATGTGCGTAAATACGGGACCGAATTCGCTCCTTTCGATGAAGAATGGTTACAAGAGAATGTGGACGTCATAGATGAGCATCTAAAGAACCGTGATACTTCTGAAAATGCCACAGATGCGTTCTCTGAATGGCGAAATCAGTTCTTATCGAAAGTTTCCAAGCCTGTGCCAGATGTCGCACAAGTTGATTACTTACAGTTTGAGAAAGCGACGCCGAGTGGAAGAATCCTTTGCTGGTTGTTCATCAAGGAAATACATTTTGTCGCCATCAAAAGGGAATTCGGTATTCAATACTTCCGATCGTTGCTGAGCATACTATCTTTGCCTTTTTACGATGTTGCAGCATTGACGAAGATTGAGCTTATTAATCGCTCAAACTTTGAAGGCGCAACTTTATTCGAGCGGCTGATAAAGATGAACAAAAAGTCTGGCTGGAAAGACGAGTCGTACAAGCCTCAGTTCCCTATTTATCAGCAGATCAAGTTTACTCTTGATCCAGTAACGAACACGGGGCGCTACAAGCTTGTGTATCAACCCGCAAAAGTCGTAGATAAAATCCCATTAATGCCGATGCAGCAGAACTTTCTCAATGAAATGGCATTATGGTGCTACGACTCAGACACTCATGAAGCGGTGATAGTGTTTAGAGGTGATCGTGAAAATTTCCGAATGTTGAATCCGATGTGGATCATTAACATGTCCGCGGCCGACATCGACAAATTATATCGGCACGACATTTTCTACGAAGACAAGGACGCGCATCAAGCTTTGCGATTCCAGCGCGTCGCTTGCTTCTGCTACTACCGAGGAATTCATGCGGGCAGTTCGTGGTCCGAACATCACTGAAGATTGAAAATTTGAAGACCGAAGACAAGTAACAGACAATGGGGGAGTTTGTTGGTGCACCTTTTTGTGTCTGTAACTAGTCTTGTATTTATCGTTGTAATTTACGGTCTTTTAACGTTTATCGAGTATGTAATTCGCCGTCGACCAAGTCGGATATCCTCCTATCCACTTGTGTCCGACACTTTTGTCTTGTTTTGATATGTAATGATATACGAACAATGCATGTTGCATGTAAGGGTATTAATGTCATATTTATGTGTTTGTCTGTGTTTGCTGCAAGTCTGTTTGCAGCAAATGTTACAACAGTTGCAGCCCTCGACGAAACCCTAGGTTTGGTCGAGTACTACATGACGAAACCCTCCCTAGTCCATAACTGAAGGTTTCATCGTGAACAATGACGAAACCCCCAGGTTTCGTCGTCTGCTGGGCTTAGTCAGGCCCAATGTCGCCCAATGTCTGGCCCAATGGTGTTTCGTCGAGCCCACATATGGTTTCGTCGAAGTTAAGGCCCAGGCTGCTATATAAACACTTTCTAGTTTCACTTTGAAACTAGATGAGAGCATACCCTGAAAGTTATACTGTCAAACTGTGTGTGTATCAGTTGTTCTTGGTTCTCATCCCATTTAATCAATAGATTGAGTTTCATTGGTTATACAGCGTGTGTTGTTAACTGTGTTTGATTTGGCATCGTTACGGGGATTCCACACCCGTGACATTGTTTGTTATAAACAAGGGTTTGGTGTTCGTTATCGATCCTCAGATTTCGGGACCTACAAACTTGTATTCCGTAAATGTAAGGAAATCGAGATCGCTAGTGGTTTGCAAGGCCATTAACATGTGTAACGACATAGGAAGCATCCAAACCATAGGCATTTTACTTGTTGGTTGACGACTAGAGACACAAAAGCACTCTCGGTAACAAAGTGGCCAAGAGTGTGGCTGCCTGAAACCCATCAGATCTAACCTTTTGTTCTGCGGTTTCAGTATCACGTTGATTAATGGTGCTTAAGTCTCACCCTATTCGTTACATGATCTATAGTATCATTCCTTAGTTTTGTTTCTACATACCACAGTACATGTATTTTCCCCAAGTTTAGAAAAAAAGAAAATGTTTAAAAGTGGGGACATGAACTCGCAGTTTTGCGTATCTTGCGTCGCAAACTTCACCGGCTTGTTTCGTAAGCGTCGTGACCTATATGTGTTCTATGTACGTTAGTCACTAGACTTGTAACACACGAGTACAAGTCATCATCTTAAGTTTATATATTTGTCTTGTGTATGTTCATCGTTTGTGAGGGTCGTCCCCTTGTTTGTCGGGTCTCGCCCGTTCGTCGTGTTCTTGTATTCTCAATTTGTATTGTTCTCTCGTAAATATATATTTTACTTCCAAAAATATATATTTGTTTATGTAGTATTTGACAAACGATAGATGTTAAAAATAATTATATTTTTAACTTGTCCAAATATATTACTTATATTATTTTCCAAAAATAAATATAACTATTTGTTAAATAATATTTTCAACATTATTTTTGTGCAAATATACTTAGAAAAGTATACTTGTATTTTTATGTAAATACTTGTGTATTTTACATTATTTGCCAAAAATCAATACTTTGATTTTTAATACTTTCTGGAATTATATTTCTTAAAAATAATACATTTTTAAGACTTGTGTGAAATATATATATATATATATATATATATATATATATATATATGTTGTTAAGCTTGTAAATATATATATATATTTATTTATTTATTTATTTTTGTCATTCACCCGATTTTATATAATTTTTACTACTTGGTAATAGTTATATATATTTGTCCAAATAGATATTTATGTCCAAGATTGTCCATAAATTGTCCAAGTCCAAAATTTGTTAAGGAATATATTTATAAAAATATATTTTCTTGTATTTGTCCATATACCCCTTTCATGGGTTATTTGTATGGGTATTATTGGGTATTTGTTATGTATTTTTATGTGTATTTGGTTGGTGATACTCCTTGGCAATATTTAGTGTATTTTCATGTTCCTAATACACTACTACATATAACACACATAATATACACTTAGCACAAAATTTGGTGATCACTATATATATATATATATATATATATATATATTTCCTAAAGATATACAGAATTAATATTGATTTTAACTTGAAGAAATCCTTATTTCTTAGCTTGTAATTTTGTACAAAAATTAGGAAACCTTGATAAATATTTTTAGGTGAATTTTTGGGGAATAAGTTTCACCAAAATTTATATTTTTCTAAGTGTCAAAATAGTTTCCCCTAAAAATGGAGGTTTCCCATGTTTTCAAAACATGTGTTTATTTTCTTTTTATCACCAAAAACAATTTCCAACAATTTTCACAAGTAACATACACTAATTACATTACATCATGTAAAACCTTATGATGAACTTGATTTTTTGTTAAAAATGTGTAGTCTTTTAGATCTACACTTTACATACACCATTGTTTCAAAAACAAGTGTTCTTGTTAACTTTAAACAAACTTTTTATGAAACTTTAACTTTCAAATAACCATTAATGAGCTTTTAAGGTTTTAAACCTTGAAAAACATATTCTAAAATCATTCTTATGCTCATTTAAAAGATCTTTATGTTCATCATCAAGTTTCATCATGGATCTTTCAAGATCCATGCTTAACATACTTGAATCTTTCACAAGTAGGCTTCTTGATGAACGTTTTACAAACTTTTTGGGAAGTTTAGTTTCATAAGTTAACTTTACATAAACGTAGTCACTTCAAGAACACAAGATCATGCTTTAAAAATCATTTCTCATGTTTACATAAAGGTTTCACAAGTTCATCTTCAAGTT
Source organism: Helianthus tuberosus (assembly GCA_030545235.1). Taxonomy (NCBI): domain Eukaryota; kingdom Viridiplantae; phylum Streptophyta; class Magnoliopsida; order Asterales; family Asteraceae; genus Helianthus; species Helianthus tuberosus. The sequence continues at coordinate 133,234,759 of CM060433.1, forward strand.
TAACCATGGATCTTTCAAGATCCATGCTTAAACTTGTTAGATCTAAGTTTCTAACAAGCTTTAACATGATGGATCTAACCATAAACACAAGATTCAACAACAACAACATCATCACATACATCAAACATTACTAAAATCACTTGTTTTTCTTTAGATTATGTTAGATCTTCATATCTTCATCATTTAAAGTTTAGCTTCTTAGATGGTGTAACTTGTACTTAACACTAACATGAAGTAAAATAGAGTTTAGCATGCTCTAATGGCTAGGGGAGTGGCACAACAAAGAAGATGATGAAGATAGAAGAGTATGAGAGGTTAAAAGCTCCACAAGGTGGTCCTTCAACTTCTAGCACTTCAAGCCTTCTTAGATAACCTTCTTACACCTTAATATAACCTTGGATTGCTTGGTTGATGATTGAAAATGGTGATGTATGTGTGTGGGAGTGAGGCCGAGAGCAAGAGAGGAAGGAAGGAGAAAGAAGATGAAAAATTTGAATGAAGATGATAAGTGAAGAAGTCTTATGGTTCCTTAGCTCTTATATCCACCAACACTTAATTACACATAGGTTTTTATGCTTAATATCTTGGCAACACTAAAAATTTTATAATCAAAAGTTGTGGGGCCATGTTGGGCCAGTTACCAAAGGAGGGGGGTAAAATGTAAAAATTTGGAACTTGAAGGTTAATAGTGTAAGTTGGAAGGTTTATGTAATATTAAGTGTGTTTATGTGTTTTTATGATTTTTAAGGTGTTTTATCACCGATACTACCTTTATATCATAAAAAAAATGCTTCTAGTTTAGTTTTGATGTTTCGGGTAGTGTCCGATTATTCATTCGGTTATCGGTTCGTTAAAGTGCTAAATTGTGCAGTTTTACTAGGTATGAAGCACCTTTTGTGACAGTTTTCATTCCCGACACTTTACAAGTTATTCTGGACACTAAAACATCAATTTTGCATAGTTTTCGATGTTTAAATGTTGTTTTATGGCTTAATTATGCTGAATTCTGCAGAATTCAGTATTTAAAGTGAGTTTCGGGTGTCTTTTAGTGCTTATTTTAGCTTCCGGAAAGTGTATATGTTAATCCTTATATCCACACTTGGGTTTTAATGTATTTTTGATGCTCGACCTACTCCTAGGCCCTAAATCTACTGTCTGATTGTGTTATGCAGAAATGCTGATACAGCTTGTCTTACCGGTCAGTTTACTAGTTTTCTGACACAACGCTTAATGTAATGCACAATGAAATATTTGAAGTATAAAACATGTATGAATTCATATGTAAAGCAAGTAAGCACATAATGTTGACGTTTAAGCACATAATTGCATATAATATATAATAAATAAAATAGTACGGAAATTACCGGTTTTGTGTCAGCTGTCACATTTTACTCCCCCTATTTCTTTGTAAATAGTCAACGTCCAAGCCACGTCACCTTCGTATCTCTTCAAATGCCCAATAAAAGTCCCAAATCGTCCGAAAACTCTAGAACGGACCAAATCCGTACACTGAGAATCTAGAAACTGAATATAACTCGAGAATTCCAAATATAACCAATAAATTCAAACTTTACAAGTAAAACCCAACAAATTTGGATTCAAAAATTACAAGTTCTGACAAATTAACTGAACAAATTCGGACACTACAAGAATAAGTTTGGACAAGAATTGATTTTAAGTACTGACAAAGAAGTTCTCACAAAGAATATAAGTTCTTTATCATTCCTTATAAATTCGGACAGAATGGGAGTATGAACAAGAATAGATTAAGTACTGACAATCCAAATTGAACAAATAAATTCGGACACTAAAGAAGATATTAAATTCTAACAAATGTTTCACTTAAATTCATACAGGAGAATATAAACTGATACACTCTATAAGTTCGGACAGAACAAAAGAAGTATAAGTACTGACAAATAAACTCGGACACGAGAATTTAAGTTCTGGCACTTCTAAATTCGAACAGTGAACAAATACTGACAAATCTATAAGTTCGGACAAAAAAATAAGTGCTGACACTTATCCACACACTTGGACAGGACAAGTACTGATGAATTAAGTTCGGACAAGAGAACTTAATAAATTCTGACAAGTTCTAGCCACAAATTCGGACAAGCTAGATTGAATAAGTTCTCACAACACTTTATAAATTCGGACAATAAAGATTAAGTTCTTAAGTACGGACAGATGTAAGTACTGATGAAAAAGTGTGTCTAAGTCCGGACTAGGTACTTAAATGCGAATGAACACACACTAAACATTAAGTCCAGACACCGTAAATACGGATGAACAAATCATGTATATACGGACACAGTAAATACGGATGAACAAATCCTTGCAAATACTGACACGGTTACAAATCCGGACAACGATTAAGTTCGAACTAAAGTTTGTGAATGTTGTAAATCCGGACAGAAATAAATGAAAAACATTTAACAAAAAGTTTTAAATCTGGACACAAGTAAGTTCGGAGAACATTTGTTAAACCCGGACAAGTTTTAAAGTACTGACCAACTATTAATCCGGACAAGGAATAAGTACTGACAAATTCCTAAACTCAAACAAAGAGGATAAGTACTGACAAACACTTACATAAGTTCGGACTATTCCTTTTTCAGATCAAACCTCAAAAACCTCAGATCTGAAACATCTTGGAAAACAAGAAAACATCTCAGTCGACGAACAACTTCAATTTCTTCAAGTTTTTCTGGAGAATCTTCACGTCTCCATGATGTTTGGCGGAAACAAACATCAAATCAAGAGCAATCGTGATTCGGAAGGCGGTTAGACCATTCCGAATCGGTAACCATGCTCTGATACCACTGTTAAAGCACTGGATCGATGACGAACATCAACATTGCACTTGATTCAAGACGTAAAAGATATCAAAAACATAAAAGATAGAAAGATGTAGAAGATGAAACCCTTTATTATTGAATCAGTCATCACAGATTACATAAACCGAAAGAGTATACCTCATCTACAAGCTGGTTTAGATCACAAAGATCTAAACCTAGCTTTCTCTCACTAACACATAGTCACTCTCTCTCTAGATTGTGCACACACTGTTGAGGAATTCCTTAGGGTTTGTGAGAGTTGCACACTGCCGATCACCACAAAGATGGATAGATTTGATGGATGCCCAATTCTAACCCATACACCCATATATATATATATATAAGTTGGGGCAAACCCTAAGTCCTGACCATGCATATCCACAAATTCGGACCCCATAGTACATAACTTGTCCGAATTTGTTAGGCATTTAACATATTCTATCCGAACTTGTTGGATCTTGACTTCTCTTGACTTTGGACTATGACTAGAACTGATAAAGCACAGTTACTTCACGAGAGCTGCACTTACAGACTCCACCTTAACTGTTTCTATCAGTTCAGTTCTGTCTGGCATCGATAATCTTCAGTCACCAGATACTGCGCTTATAAATTTGGTATTCAATAACAAGACTAGTTCTCAATATCAAAATTTTGCTACATTGGCAAATTCATTCTTTAGCACCGAAGTTCTTTAGTAGTGAACATGTTGTCGGTACTAAACATTGTTGAGATAATTCAAATATGGTATGCATGGGGCTGTTTGCATGGGTTTATGCTTGTTTCTTTATTGTTATCTTTTATTATTTTAGTAATGGATCAGTAAAGTAGGAGTGGTCGTTGCATGTTTAAAGTAGCGGGTCAGTTGTTTTCAGTTTCTCTCCCCATGTTTGAGTCGTGTGTCTGTATTTCCCTTTTAAATAGTGTCTTTGGTGATGAATGGGAATGATGAGATTTCTGCCAATTTCTCAGTGTTTGATACTTTATTCTTGTGAGTGTGAAAAGTGAGAGTGCTCAAAACGCTTCTGAAACCAACAAACATGTCTATTAGTCGTAAATATACTCTGCAGTACCAAATTTGTTCTTCAGTACTAAAAATGGAGCAACGATTATAAAACCGAAAGTAGTTGCAAATTGGCAATTAACTTCCAATTTGCATGGCAGTTCACCCCTGAATTTGAACATTCTTATAGTCATTTTCAGAGTGAACGATTTTCACAACAGATTCCATACTCGTTATTGATATCTCCCTGAGAATTATCCGACGAAATATTCGTGACTGCCGGCGAATGAAATCAATCCGAGAGTGTTCACACGATCTTTAGAGATATCCAAGTTATCACAAAACCAACAACATACATCTATTTAAGAACTTATTTCTTTCACAGTGGCAGGTACAGGACATAAATTTAAATATGTATATTTGTACAATCTTGTCACATAATTCGTAATTCAAGATCAGGATAACCTGCTTGCACTTTATGCCTATCGAACAGACCTTGAAGTGCCTCCACAAACTGACCATGCACTTCAGAAATCTACAAAAGATGGTTAACCAATTCATTAGATCATAGATATGCTGAAAATACGATCACAACCAGCATAACATGCACAGATTCAGAAAGTGTCAAATTGTAAAACTACCCTTTAAAGTTAGATTTATAACTTGAATACCTCTTCCATGGTGGGTGTAGAATTCTTCTTGAAATATATTGGTTTACCAACCACCACAAGAATCGGTCGCTGTAAGGGTATAGGAGACCTGCAAAAGTTTAACACCCAAACAAACAGTCACTAATATATAATGATGAAAATGAGATTTCTGTGAAATGTAGAATTAAACTTATAGAACAATAAACATACCATAAAGTACCCCAAAAGGCAATAGGCATGAACTTGATAGCTCGAGAGAGTTTTAGGAAGAACTTTCCCCGTGGTTTCCACCAGTTATAAACATAGGACTGCAACATTTAAACATGTTCTTAATGTTTACTATAATTATCAGAATGATAGAACGTACAAGTAAAAAGAACGTGAAAGGTGAATCTATACCTGGCCAAAGGCAAAAACAGGAACTATAGGAGAATTGGTCTCCATGGCAAGTCGTATGAATCCTTTCCTTGCCTTTAAAAACGCAACCTACAATATATATAATTTTGGATCATATAAAATCCGTTATATGAGCAAACTAATAACAGGATTAAGTATTTGTATGTGAAAAACATACCTCAGAATCATGCTCCATATAAAACGCCTCCTGTGTTCCACCTGGGATCACTATGCAGCTACACCCAGCTTTTAAGAGAGATGAAAAATTTTCCCTTGTTACTGCTGACAGTCCCATCCATGTGCATATATGCCTCAGGAACGGTGTGTAGAACACCTGATTTATGTCAATATTAAACGTCTATTGTACATTGTAGAAAGAAATAGACGTGGCAAATGGGCGGGTTGGACAATTTGTAACTGATCAAAACAAGAGTTTTTTTGCCATCCAAAAAAAAAAAGACACTTTATGTCCAAGACTTTTACCAGTTTCCTTTTAAGCTATATCTTTTACTCTTGTTAGATGAAAAATATAACCTGAATCGACCTATTAGGCCTTTATGAGTAGAAATTGCCACCTCTACTAAGTAGCATCACACCATTTAGAACATTAAAAGAAGTCTTACAGCTGTACTAACAAGGATTTTGATTTTTCCCATTGGCATAAAACCGGTAAGGTTTGATAGTACTCCAGATCCAATTGGCCAAACTGAATGTGGCTCGTATCCAAAAACTGCACTAACAAGATTTTAGTGGTAAAATCATCAAAATTTGAATATGGAGGTCATCATTTAAACTTTATGAAGCTTATGACAGTGTATTGATTAAAAATGGAGGTCATCATTTAATCTCCATCATCATTTGAATTCATGTTAACTTTAACCTTGGTAAAAAGAAACTTTATATTGTCTAAATATATTTTAATTTGTGTCGACTGGGAATTTGGTATCTTCTAAGTTCTAAGTAGTGCCAGATTAAAAATGCACAATTACCGTAAGCCTGATCAGGATTGAAATCTTTAATATCCTCAACATATAGAGTAGCGGGAAAATAACCGTTACCATGCTTATATATGTACCTGTGTTGGTACACTTTATGTGGACGCGACTCGACTCAGTTCGATTCGGTTCGGGTCGACTCGGTTAGGTCCGGCTCAAGCCCGACGACACGACATTCCTCCGTCGTGCGCCCCAGAGTTCGACACGCGAGGCACGGAACGCCGCAAGCAAATTCCCGCAAACACATCACCATGACATCACCTTTGTGATGTCATGATGATGTCAAGCATTTGTCTCATATGTTGAATTAATGCAAAGATTGGAAACAGAAACTATCCGGGCCGTTTCTTCACACATGGGCCAAAGACTTGAAGTTGGGCTTTGTCTTCTCTTGGGCTTATACAACAAACGACGAAACATAAATTAGAATATATGTATGTCGACGAAACAAGGTGTGTTTCGTCGACTTTGTGTGTTTCGCCGAGAGTTATTTCAGTTTCGTCATGTTCTGGTCTGTGTCTTAGTATAAATACACTTCTCTGTTTCTGTTTGAAACAGAGATGAGAAAATACTTGTAAAGAAACTCTGCCAAAATTCCGTCTAAACTGTGTTTGTATCAGTTTGTATTCGGTTCTCATCCCGTTAATCAATAGAGTGTGTTTCATTGGTTAATCCGTGTTCTTTACTATCTGTGTTTGGTTTGCACCGTCTCGGGGATTCCGCACCCGTTACCGTGTTTTGTTATAAACAGGGAATAGGTTTCTCGTTATCGATCCTCACCGGAAAAACGGGACTTACAATTGGTATCAGAGCTTTGGCTCTAATCCTTGTTTAAAACCAAACAAGTCTGGGTTTTTATCAAGTGGTTCTTAGTGATTTTTCAGATTTTGTTCTTAAAAAGTTTATATATTTTCTGAAAAAGTCTTTTAAATCAGTGATTATCCTATTATTTTGCTAAAAGTTTGTTCAAAAACCTTGTTTGTTTGAATGTTTATATGTTACTAATGGGTTTTTGTTGAAAGTTTTAAGCAAATCTTGTGTTCGTAAATTTTTCGGTCACCGGAATCATCATAATTTGACCGGAAAACCCATTGAGTTCATCACTGTTCTTGGTGGTCTTCAAAGTGTTCATAATATTCATCAAATAATATCTACGTTTAATCTGGTTTGTTGTTAGAAGTAAATTGTGTGTGGTATATTATAAGTTAAGTTGACTTTTATGTACGTTGTTGATGATGAAATGTTGAAATAGACATAGTGTAGGTTTGAATTTTGTGGCTAAGTATCAGAAGGTGATAAGGTTAGAAAATATCTCACAAATATCTACCATCTATTTCGTCAACAACATTACCACTGAGTTTCGTCGGTTATATATTTTATTCATACAGTCAACATCGATCAAACAATCAAGTCAAATTGTTCGGCGCTTTTATTTAAATCATATTAAACCTGTTTCGTCGACCAGAACATAATTCAGTTTCGTCGAAGTGGGCTTTTCATTGATTTGGGCTTTCAAGTGGATTGGGCTTCACGTGGGCTTGACAGTTTCGTCAATCAACAAACAAAAATCAGTTTCGTGGGCTTCAAACATCATTGGGCTTAAATCTGTTTCGTCGATCAAGTTTCAACTTCTGTTTCGTCGTTGATTGTTATCATCACTGTTTCGTCGAACATCAGATATTCTTTCTGTTTCGTCGTTCAACAAAGCTTCAACTGTTGCGTCGATTGGTCTTCTTGTTTCGTCGACATTATACATCATTTGTGTTTCGTCAACCAGAACATAATTCGGTTTCGTTGAGTGGTCAACATCACAACTGTTTCGTCGTTACTTGTTCAGTTGTTAAACAGAAGTGTTCTAAAAGTGTGATAACACTGTGTTTTCAAGTATTTGATCAGGTTTTCACTCACGTCTATTAAACATGAGTTATACGAGTCTGAACTCACAACTAGCTCAAAATCAGATTTCGATGGCAGATTATCTTTCACAATCAATATCCATTTACAAATCTCAAGATCAACCTCCACCTCAAGTTACCACTACTCAACCACAGTTCAATCAAAGTGATTACCTTTGGCCCCCTAAACCTCAAGCTCAACCTCAAAAATGGTATCAAAATCAAGCTCAACCTCAACAAGGCAACCAAAATCCTTTCATAAATCAAACAAGTACATCCACGTCCAACTCAAATAAAGCCTATGACTCCTGGTCTGTAAAATTGGGAAGTGGAGATCAAGGAGGAACTGTGTTTCATGCTAAAATTGTCAAGAATGTCAATGATGGTAAATCTTCAGGAAAAGATGACAGTTCAGGATGTAGTGGCACTGATGAAGATAGTTCAGGTGTGAGTGATAGTTTGTCGAATGGTGCCAAGGAACTGAAATGTGAAAATTCTGACTTGATCAAGAAAGCTGATGCTACATCAAAAGAAATGGAGAAGATTCTCACTGAAGATGGATCTTTCTCTTCTCAGACTGCCTTTATGGCTAATGTCACAGCTTCTACAAGTCAGGTAAAATCTGAAACTCCTAGCATATGTAGTGATTGTGCTGATTTGAAACATGAATGTGCTAATGCTAAACATGCTCTTGAAGAATTAACACATGAATGTGCTAATGCTAAACATGTTTTTGAAGAATTAAAACAGGAATGTGAAAGAGTGAAACTTGAATGTGACACAATTCATAGTCACAATCAACATTTGGTTGTTGATATGTCAAAATGCAAAGAGGCAAACATGGCTTTAACAAGAAATGAAAAGGACTTTAAATCTATGATTGAAACTCTAAAGAAAAATGTTTCCGAAGTGACAAAAACTGTTTATCATAAACAAGTTAGTATAAATGATTACATTAACATTGTTGAGGAAACTAAAAAGGAGTTAGCCATTGCCAAATGCGAGCATGATGCTATCAAGCAAAAATTGGAGAGTTATTCTAACTCCCGATTTGTGCTCGATCACATAATTGACGTTCAACAACTGAAAGGGAACGTGAAAGGTGTTGGGTATAAGAAATGTCCGCCCCCTTTGAGACACAATTATGCTCCACCACCTGATGAAGAGGATATGCCTCGTTTTGAACCCAGTGTGCCTCTTAATTATGAGGAATTTACTACTGGATTAGGGTTCAAACCGGACAGCTCCTTGGGAACCTCATCTGTTGAAACAAAAACTTCAACAACAGTGAGTCAAAGTCCTCCAATTGTTGAGGATTATGATTCATCTGATGATGAAACAGATGCTAATGACCAGGATGAATCACTTGACAAGAAAAAGGGAATAGAAATTCCAATTGAGAATCATATTCTTTGTGATCCTCTACTAAGTAGCATCACACCATTTAGAACATTAAAAGAAGTCTTACAGCTGTACTAACAAGGATTTTGATTTTTCCCATTGGCATAAAACCGGTAAGGTTTGATAGTACTCCAGATCCAATTGGCCAAACTGAATGTGGCTCGTATCCAAAAACTGCACTAACAAGATTTTAGTGGTAAAATCATCAAAATTTGAATATGGAGGTCATCATTTAAACTTTATGAAGCTTATGACAGTGTATTGATTAAAAATGGAGGTCATCATTTAATCTCCATCATCATTTGAATTCATGTTAACTTTAACCTTGGTAAAAAGAAACTTTATATTGTCTAAATATATTTTAATTTGTGTCGACTGGGAATTTGGTATCTTCTAAGTTCTAAGTAGTGCCAGATTAAAAATGCACAATTACCGTAAGCCTGATCAGGATTGAAATCTTTAATATCCTCAACATATAGAGTAGCGGGAAAATAACCGTTACCATGCTTATATATGTACCTGTGTTGGTACACTTTATGTGGACGCGACTCGACTCAGTTCGATTCGGTTCGGGTCGACTCGGTTAGGTCCGGCTCAAGCCCGACGACACGACATTCCTCCGTCGTGCGCCCCAGAGTTCGACACGCGAGGCACGGAACGCCGCAAGCAAATTCCCGCAAACACATCACCATGACATCACCTTTGTGATGTCATGATGATGTCAAGCATTTGTCTCATATGTTGAATTAATGCAAAGATTGGAAACAGAAACTATCCGGGCCGTTTCTTCACACATGGGCCAAAGACTTGAAGTTGGGCTTTGTCTTCTCTTGGGCTTATACAACAAACGACGAAACATAAATTAGAATATATGTATGTCGACGAAACAAGGTGTGTTTCGTCGACTTTGTGTGTTTCGCCGAGAGTTATTTCAGTTTCGTCATGTTCTGGTCTGTGTCTTAGTATAAATACACTTCTCTGTTTCTGTTTGAAACAGAGATGAGAAAATACTTGTAAAGAAACTCTGCCAAAATTCCGTCTAAACTGTGTTTGTATCAGTTTGTATTCGGTTCTCATCCCGTTAATCAATAGAGTGTGTTTCATTGGTTAATCCGTGTTCTTTACTATCTGTGTTTGGTTTGCACCGTCTCGGGGATTCCGCACCCGTTACCGTGTTTTGTTATAAACAGGGAATAGGTTTCTCGTTATCGATCCTCACCGGAAAAACGGGACCTACAATTGGTATCAGAGCTTTGGCTCTAATCCTTGTTTAAAACCAAACAAGTCTGGGTTTTTATCAAGTGGTTCTTAGTGATTTTTCAGATTTTGTTCTTAAAAAGTTTATATATTTTCTGAAAAAGTCTTATTACTAGCTATATCTTAAAAGACAAAGTCGGTGGTACTTTTACAAATAGTTTGCTTTTGACACTCCAACTTTGTGGTAGTTTTTTTTCAGCCCCAACTTTGTTATAGTTTCTTACCCTTTCTTAGCCCTTAAGTTTAGGATATGCAATTTTTAACCACTTAACTTTTTATGAACTTTGTAAATGCCACTTTGACTCCCTCGAGAGTTTTTCCCTTGACGATATAAATTTGAGTTAGTCGGGTCACGTATAATACGTTATGATTGTACAATATAAATTCGATTTACGTTACGTTTTGATCCAATCGCAATGCAACTATAGGATACATTGAGTTCAATCAGATACGTCAAAACGTGCGTTTTCATATGGTTAATACATCACATAATGCTTGGACTAATGCATTCGATATTTGCGAAGTACCCGCGCCGCAACGCGCGCGGTTTTTCATATTTTGCAAAATTTTTCGTTTTACGTTTAGATATAAATTTTTCGACTTAACACGACACAATGTGTGTGTGTTGTTCAACGATTTTACGTTTTGTTATACACTTCGTTCTAAATTTTGCGAGTTAACATGTGGCAACGTACGTGTGTGGTTCAGTGTGTTTACGTCGTCTATTTTTCCCGTTTAATAAGTTCGTCACAACGTGCGAGCCCTAAATCAAGTTAGTTATTATTTTCTATTTTTATATGTTGTCTAATTTTTCCATGTTAAGACGCCGCAACTTCAATGTTGGTGGTCGTTGGCTATAGTGTGACATTGGTGATATCTGTCACGGTTTTACACCCCCGCCGCAACGCGGGGAGCTTAATACGATAGGTTATTATATGGATGCAAGTCATGTAACGTAGTAATTATGATACCATTAATTGCATTGAGATTATTTGGTGAATTACTTATTTGTATAAGATAGTAATACAGACTTAACCGACAAAAACATCTTTAACACGTTGTAAATGTGAATCTGATAAAAAACATGTCAATTTCGTTGGCCGCGGCGCAACGCGAGCGGGTCAATCTTCTAGTTATAAAAAAATTATTATAACAAATAAGTTATTTAATAATACAAATAATATTATAATTTGTAATATAACACCTCCACGCAGGAAGAAAATGATTGAATGTATCACCCAAAAAATTTAAATAATATTATAATTTATGTAACGACTGATATACTCATCAACAATACACATATTCAACCGTGTGATAGGATTATAATATCATTAGATTTAGAGTTTACATTTATTAGCGGTGTTACACAATTTTAGAAGAATGTAGTTTATATTTACTCAACCTGTGTGACAAAATTCATGAATGAATTATGGGCGTATAAGATAATAATATTGTACGTTCCTTAATAGTGTTATAAGGATTACATAAAAGTTTATGATTTACTTTTTTATATTTCTTTAACACGTGTAATACATAGGTTTATAACACCTATAAATCTAAATATTAGTCAATTTAATTTTTTTTTTTTATATTTAACCCGTTGAACTAGTATATAATATAACATTACTACTTACTACTTAGTAATCATTTATTTGAGTTTCACTTGAACATCAAAAAAATTATAAGGAAAAACATTAGTAAATAATAACGAAATTCAGTAGTTGTTTCTTTTATATAAAAAAATATAAAGATAAAATTTAAAATTCTAACCGTTAATAGTGACTAATGAGCGTATGACCCCTCATGAACCGTCCCGGCAACTTCAACCGGCCTTATGCAAAAAGAAAAAAAAAACATTTGGAACAGTTATCACTCGCAAAGTGAATAAAAAGAATCTAGATAAGTCGGGTGACAACGCAACTTGTTGCCCGACTACCTGCCATTGCTTTGTAATTGCCAAAAAAAAAAAAATGATAAACATTTGGAAGAATATGATATTTTATCTCCTCTTGATATAAACAAAAGGTATATGCATTATAAAAAAAAATAATAATGATAAAATTCGTTCCAACTTGATATAAACAAAAAGTACATGCATTATAAGAAAAACTAGAATTACGACCCGCCGCAATGCGGCGGGGATTCTTTAGTTATAACTAAGTCGATTTAAGACGTGCACGTTATGTTGAACCTGTCAAACCCGAAAAAATAGACGATGTAAAAACGTTCACCCACACACGCACGTTGCGTCGTGTTAACTCGTAAAATTTAGAACGAAACGTAAAAATGTTAAACTAAAGACGCACGTTCCGATCTGTTAAGTCACAAAATTTAGAACGAAGCATAAAGAGAAAAATTTGCGGAAAACAAAAACTATAAAGGACCAAAGCTGAAAGTAAAAAAAAGTTGTGAGGATAGATTGCAAAAGATAAAAAGTTTTGTGTTAAAAGTAAAAAAACAAATAGTTTTGGGTTAAACGTAATTCATGAAATATTTTTGGGTTAAAAGTAAAAAAATCAATTTTTTTTAAAAACCCCCCAAAAGCCAAGGTTTTAACAACCATATGCATAACCATTTTTTGTTTGAAAAACCCCCAAAGCCAAGATTACCACACATAAGTAAAAAAAATCAAAATGGTTAAATTGCAAAAGATGGAAACTTTTGAATTACAAGTGAAAAATCAAATTAATCAAAGGGGTTAAATTGTATAAGATAGAAACTTTTGAATTAGAAGTGAAAAATCAAATTAATCAAAAAGGTTAAATTATCAAATATTAAAACTTTAAACTTAAATTGTCAAAGATTAAAACTTTAGGGTTAAAAAGAAACGACATGCAATATCACCACAACATCATTTTCATCCATCTGTATTCTTCAATCTGATTTCATCTTATGGTTTTTCGAACTGTTGGTTGAATTAGGTTATTATTAATCACAATTAATCAACGATGTCAGAAGGCTTTCTTCAGCACTTCACGTCAAACGCTTCTAACCAGTCTGACCAGTCTCTGCCATCGAAAATCGCGAAACTCGAAGCTCGAATGGTGGGTAAAACCTCTACTACACTTCAGATTTCTGCTGCTGATGTTTATGCAAAGTTTGGAGCGAATGTTGCTGGTGGAATTTGTGCTGAATCGTTAGAATCTAGCGATTCGGAAGAGGATGATAGTGTGAGTCTTTTCAGATGAGTTTTTTTTCTTAATTTTGTTAGAACATTTGTTGCATAACTTCATGTTTTCTGTAGTTATAGTGTGATTTGTGTTTAATGTGGATTACTAATCTCATTGTAGAAGTCTGAAGAGGACTATTAGTTAGAACTTAGAAGTTTAAACCTTAGGTTATGGAGTTTTGAATTTGAGCAACTTTTGAACTGTTTTTTACAATATGACCTATTTAACCCTCCTAGAAATCTAATCATTTGACTTGTTCGAGGCAATGTGCAAAATCCCCCTATCAAAAGCTCCAAGTGTACGACTCCAAATGCGTATGTGTCACTTTTATGAGTGAGTAGACATGTAAAAGATTCATGGTCTTATTTTTATATAAACAATAAAAAATTACAAAAAATTATTAGTGTTAAAATAAAGTATTGCATACCATCCAATTCCCAGAAAGAAAGCTGGAATATAAGCCCAATATTATTAGTCAAATTCCCGTATCACCAATTTACTTTACACCATTTAATCAAAAACCAATAGTTTGACAAAAGTTGCAATATCCACAAGTTAAAACCATAAATTTGAATCTTTTACTTACATTTGGTGGTTTGTCTTTGAAATTGGATGTGAAAACCCTCCTTATTGCAGAAAACTCCATGTTCTCCTCCTCATGTGTTCCTCACATTATTGTTTTTTTCTATAAGGCATATGAACTCGTGAATAAGTACACGAATAAAAATCAGACGAAGTGTCGCTGTCAGAATCTGAATCTGTAATTAATGCAAAACAATTAAGATTTATAATGAAGCAGATAACATAAGCGCCTAAACTAAATTAGGAAATTCATAAAATTAATCTTATATTGATACCACTATAAGAAGATCCAGATACACAGCTTGAGCCGCATAACTTATCTCCATCAGCAACCTGCACTTATACTTGTTTCTCCATCTGAGTTGGAGAATTAACCAAAGCGATTCTTTCATCTAAATACAGAGTATAGATCACCATAATTATTATTCTGTTTCATCATTGGTTTCAGATTCTTTAGGAGCATCAACCATGACCGGTGCTAGTTCTGAATCTGGACAAAAAAGAACACATAATTCAACATATTTTGTTACCCAAGCGAAATTAAAGAATATGGGTTAGATCCCCAATTTTGGTTTGCCTGTTCTTGCAGTCAACATCCTAGAAGTTGAAAGCCAGAGAGATAAAACCTGTAAAGCATTAATTGGCCTCCATTCCAACCCCCTTAATTATTTTGAAATACAAATTAACATGATTCAAATAATTTATGTATTATAAATTCTTAATTTAAATAAATGAAGTGATATTATGATGTAAGAGAATGGCATAAGAAATGAAGCTGGTGTGTCTGAGGGATCGACACATAAGCTTTTCTTATGTCAGCGGAAACTCTCCTTTAATAGAAAGGGGATATATATATATATATTGAAAAACAATTATATTTTAGGGGCCTATTTTCTCAAGATGCCCTGGCCCTAGGATTTTCGAGGATATTGGTGTCAAAGATAACCCTAACCCATACAACATTTAAGATTTTGTAACCCGAACACGACTAGTGTACTCCGTGTATCTAAACAAATCAAACGGGGCTGGCGATTGTTAATGTTTTGTAGCTAAGTTGAAAACATGCTAAACGTGTTGGTTTGGTTGTAATAAATGGGTTAGACTGAGTGTAAATGGGTTGAGCGGCATATACAACATATTTTTTTTTCTTTTCTTATTGCAATTTTAAACGGTTTAATGGGTCATCCTGCTTTATAAATCAGGTTAAAGCAAATATGATTTGTTGATCTAACGGTTTTGACATAACAACTAAAATCTGATTACTTCTGTGTCGTGTTCGATTGTGTCAAGATATTGGCACCTGTAGTTTGGAGAGTCCCCCATTAAAAAAAGAAAAAAAAAACTTTTTTCTCCGGGTTCTTTTGCACTTATCATTTGTTAAAGAAACTTGCCCAATCCATTGAATGATTGTTACTTAATAGTTTTTTCTCTGCTTCACTATAAATGTGCTTATCTATTACATGTATTCATGTTCCCATATTAACCCAGCTTTTTTTGTGCATTCAATATGAGAATTCTTTTTATCTTGATAAGTTGAACTAGTATTTGCTCATAACTTGATTCACTAGCCATGGACTAAGTAGCATGTAACGAACGCGTTACGATGTTACATCAATTTCAGGTTGTAGGACCGTTTTCTGGACCGAAACCGTGATTATCATGATTATGTTCATAGACGGGAAGATCATAGACGGATAAACGACTAACCTGTATTGATTTGATAACATAAGAGTACAAGCCGGCCCGATTAACAAGATAATCGAACCTTTACCAGAGCCGTTTGGTTCCGGGGAGAGATCAAGTGGTGATCTCTCCCTGGTGAGGTCTCAAACCTCCTACAATCTACCCGTGTTTGAAATGGCAAAGGGTTGCTATTTATAGCTACACCCCTTTGTCTTTCAAACACACACGGTCAACCGAATAACCCTCTCGTTTGACCACTTCAAACGAGCGGGTCTATACACGTTCGTTAGACCGTTTCACTAACTATTACAAATTCAGCATAAAATAAATCTAATCTATTCGACAAGCATCGGACACAAATCTGCATCAACAAATTCCCCCTTGTCCGTTGCTGTCGAATGCTGAAAATGCAACTGCAATCGATCTTCAGTCAAGTATTCATCTTCTCTGTGTTAACAAATTCCCCCTTGACCGATGATCCAGGTAAGTAGTATCTTGACGCTTCTTGTATAATAGTTCCCCCTCAAAGTACGCGTATCCGTGTTGAGCGTTGTGCAATTTCCTCAAAAGGATCAATTGACCGATCTTCCGCTGATCTTCCAATACTCCAACCGGCATTTGATAAGGGTTCCATTCTTTTAAAAACTGCATCAAGTCTTGATCTTCAAGCATACTACAATGATAGAGGTTTCTGGTGAACTGTCTTCTGTAAACCGTCTTTGTGTCACTAGAAAATTACAAACTCTACCACCTGTGATTGCGTTTAGAAATTTACCGAAGAAATTCAACATACGAAAATTTTTATTCCCCCATTTCTTTGGTAAGATCTCTAAACCTTAACAGATTCCCTTCCACTTTAAAGGAACTGTCGTTAAGTTTCAAATGTTCACCAATTCCCTTCACCTAGCGGAACTGTCGTCAATCTTTACTGAACAAACCCTCTCCACTGAGTAGAATCTTTCAAATGTTCTCGGTTTTTCGAAAAATCACGAAAACGGCTTTCTTCTTTGCATATTCTAGTTGAATAAGAACGTCCCCTAATACCCCGTAGGATCCGACTTGTATCCCCCCAAGGTTCTGCTAACACCTAATCTGAAAACTTTCATCATAGGCATATACTCTTCGACCTTTTGGATTCGTTAGGACCGGTATTGACATTCTAGGTTCATACGTTCGTTTTCAAATGCGAAAATATGACAATAAACAAAATGCTTTCGAACATCTTCGAATAACCGATAACAAACATAAATACTGACGTGCGGAAGTGAACATACCGTTTTGTTTTTGGTTTTTGGCCCATAATAGTCGCGTCACCATTTTTGACATTTTCATCGGTAACCGTGACTACCCCACAATTTTTTTTTTTTTTTAAAGTATCATCATCTTTTGTTTTCTTTTCATCATGCCGCATCATCCCGCGCGCTCCCAAATTCGTATGAATTTGATGTTGAAATCTGGAAGCCCGGTTCAAATAATCTTCGCGAACACCCGACCCAATCTTGTTCGCAACCTAAAAGTTTTTAGTTCACTAGGTCCAACACATGTCGCAGCCCATCTACTGTTTCTATAAATCTTCGTCCCATTAAGTTTCATAGATGGCAGCCTAACTAATACTTACAAACATTTAAATCAATTTAGATTTGAATTAAAAATTCAAATCCATTCAAAGACAAAGTATTAATACTTTTCTTAAAATTTGCATGGAAATTAGTAACTTTCATCATCAACACATGATGGAAGGAAATTAATTCAACCATGTACCATTTTCGTGGCCACTTACTTAACCAAGACAAATTAAATGGGCCCAAGGCAACAACTCCTATCATATGGGTTTTAACATGTGTGGCCATATTCAATGAAGTCCAATCAGATAGTGGGGAGCAAACATTGGAATTTCGTGGCCTAAAAAGAAGAAGCAGCCCAATCAACATTGATCCATTATCACAGCCCATGCAGAAAGTTCCCAGCAAATTTAAAGCCCATGCGTTTCATTGATAAGATTTGAGGGAACCGTGACAGGAAGTCCATAAAGGAAAACCTAGCTGGACTTTTCTTTTCAGCCAACCACTAACTTGTACAGCAGCCAAGTGTGTCTTCCCCTCTCTCTCTGCGATACAATCAAAACCCCAAAAAAAAAATATTCAGCCATTTTCACATTTCTTTAATACACAAGCTCGGCGATACCCAGCATCAACAATCAAAACCTTCAATTTCATATATACATCAGTTGTACCCTCAACCCTAGTACCCGATGCAGACATGGGTTTAGATGCAGATGGCAGTGGGCCTGATGGCACCGGTGACGGCACAGCAGCAGGTTTCTCATACTGAGTAACCCTTCAACAAGATCACAGGGCTGTATTCACGCAGAGAGAGGATGCTCCGCCTGTTCAAAATCAACCTTCTGATGACGAAAGGATTCCGGCGAAACAGGATTTGTGTGAAGTCGACGAAACTGAAATCTTAATGTAGTCCGACGAAACAGATCTCTGGTAACCACTGGTCAGATGTCGACGAAACTGAAGTTTGTTGATCCGACGAAACAGAAATCCTTTTGTGTGTGACGAAACAGAACAGCTTCCTGGTCGACGAAAGTGGAGGTGGTGTTTCGTCATGGGGTCAGTTTCGTCGGGAGTGGGTATGAAGAAACCCTAGTTTCTTTAAGCAGCCGTCAAGAACATCTCAAGAACACAGCGACTGTTACTTTTTGCAGATTTGACGAAAACACACATTTGATGATGAAAAATTGATTTGTTTGGTGTAAAACAGAAAAACTAACACTCGTATATGTTCTGTTTCAACTAGATCTGAATATGTCGATCCAGATCTGAGTTTTTATCCATTTTCACCATTTTTGCATCTTGAACAAAAAGCACGAAAATCACAGATCTAGAGCACATGTGATTTAGTAAACGGTTAGATTTACTAAATCGGGCACCATGGCTCTGATACCAATTGTAGGACCGTTTTCTGGACCGAAACCGTGATTATCATGATTATGTTCATAGACGGGAAGATCATAGACGGATAAACGACTAACCTGTATTGATTTGATAACATAAGAGTACAAGCCGGCCCGATTAACAAGATAATCGAACCTTTACCAGAGCCGTTTGGTTCCGGGGAGAGATCAAGTGGTGATCTCTCCCTGGTGAGGTCTCAAACCTCCTACAATCTACCCGTGTTTGAAATGGCAAAGGGTTGCTATTTATAGCTACACCCCTTTGTCTTTCAAACACACACGGTCAACCGAATAACCCTCTCGTTTGACCACTTCAAACGAGCGGGTCTATACACGTTCGTTAGACCGTTTCACTAACTATTACAAATTCAGCATAAAATAAATCTAATCTATTCGACAAGCATCGGACACAAATCTGCATCAACAGCATTGCGATTGGATCAAAACATAACGCAAATCAAATTTATACCGTACAATCGTAACATATTATATGCGACCCGACTGACTTAAATTTATACCATCAAGCCAAAAACTCTCGGTTAAAGTGACATTTTACAAAGTTCATAAAAAGTTTATGGTGTTAAAAATTACATTTCGTAAACTTAAGGGCTAAGATGGGGTAATAATGAAATTTGACAAAACCGGGGATAAAAAAAAAAACTATACCAAAGTTGAGAGTATAAAGAATACTACTCAAAATTAAAGAGTAAAAAGCAAACCTGGGCCGTTCCTAAGAATTCGTGTACACTGTCCGAGCTCGAAAAAATGTGCCCTTAGGCCTTAACAAAATTGGGTATTTGGCTCACTAAAAGTCTAAACCTAATGCCAAAGGGGCTAATAACTAATCTAAACCATAAGAATAGTTTTGTAAGGGGGCCTATGTTGGTGTTTGTATGGATGTACCCGATAAAAAATATTTTACATATACATATCGGGTTTTTTTCATAAAAATGTGCCCCTAAAAATATCGGGCCCTGGCCGGTGGTCCTCCCCGCTCACCCCAGGGCCTGCCATGAAGCAAACAATTTGTTTTGTCGGTGGCATTGGCCACCGACTTTGTAATTTAAGAGAGTATAGAATTGGTGTTTGTATGGATGTACTCGATAAAAAATATTTTACATATACATATCGGGTTTTTTTCATAAAAATGTGCCCCTAAAAATATCGGGCCCTGGCCGGTGGTCCTCCCCGCTCACCCCAGGGCCTGCCATGAAGCAAACAATTTGTTTTGTCGGTGGCATTGGCCACCGACTTTGTAATTTAAGAGAGTATAGAATTGGTATTCAAATGCATTAATTTTTCTAAAGAGTAAACTTCCGTTTTACTCCCTGTGGTTTGGTCACTTTAACGGTTTTGCTCCAAACCTTTAAAAATAGTCATTTTACTCCCTGATGTTTCGGTTTTTTTGTCAGTTTGCTCCCCGCCTCTAACTCCATCCAAATTGTTTGTTTTTCCATTTTGCTCCCCGCAGGGAGCAAACTGGCAACAAAACCAAAACATCAGGGAGTAAAATGGCTATTTTTAAAGGTTTGGGGCAAAACCGTTAAAGTGACAAAGGCACAGGGAGCAAAGCGGAAGTTTACTCTTTTCTAAAATTCCTATCGACTTTTTTTAACTGATTGACTTATGTCATTATGTTTTTGTTTTGTTGGGCCTTTAATAAGGCTGTTTTTTACCATGAAATACAATCAAACAACCTATTTTTCTTTCCCCAGGTTGGACAATGATAATCAGGCAAGTTGTTTTTATTAGGGGTATTGTTTTATCTTTTAGCCATGCATGTTAAACGTGGCCCATTAAGCTTTGATATTAATATACTTTCGTATCACAGGATGGCGCCAGAAAGGATTCATGTTATTTATGCATTAGTTTATGAGAAAATACCAACATGCCATATTGTAGAGGTATGGTATTGGACCCGACCCGAGCGGTCAGACATTCCCGTTACTTATTGCTTTTATATTAATTATTTATTATTGTGTTGACTAACCCAACCGCGAGGCCCAACGCGTTGTAGTATATTAACTACATTGGGCTAGGGACTTGTAGAGATAACCCCTAACTGGGCCTGACCCATTGAGGTTAGGGGAGGCCCATGTCCCCTATATAAGGAGGTGTTCACCTCATTATTAGGGTTAGACAAGATGGAGCCGCCACACTTTTGTTACTGGAAACAGGGGATTCTTTCCCCTACCGGTCATCTCTACAAGCTCCACTTTCTTGTCTTCTCCATTGCAGATCTAGGTTCAAGAGGAGGAACAAGATGAGATTCTTCACCCTCATGTAGAAGGCGGCCCAATCATCCTGGCGGTGATTCCGTGCTTCAACATTGGCGCCATCCGTGGGACTCGAACCCACGACCACGTATATTTAGGCTTGATTTGTATAGAGATTATTTCCATATTTATTCTGTATTCATTCCCTATATAATGGGATTGTCTTGTATTGTAAAGATCATCAAAGATTAATACCATAGACCACTTTTATTGTATGAGAGCAACGGCTCTCTAACCCTAATTGCCGCCGACCTCATCCCTCTCCTGTTCGACTCCGTTTCTGATCATGCCTGGAGATATCGAACACCCTATGTCCTCATCCTCGGCTACGGCCGAAAAACCAACAGTTCATCCCGCGTATTCGGTAACTAATATTCAGTCCAAAATACGCACTTTGGATGGCAAAACCGTCACCTACACCTCCTGGGTAAAACTTTTCCGTTTACACGCTACTGCATACAAGGTGCTGGCCCACATCGACGGCACAGACCCACCCAAAGATACTGAACCCGAATACCCCCTCAGGGTTCTTTCGTGGTCTTCTAAGCTTCAGCCCATTGTCTCTCGGTCGAGTGCTGAGGCTGAGTATCGCGGAGTAGCTAATGCGGTTGCTGAAGCAACATGGTTACGTAACTTGCTTCTCGAGCTTAATGTTCCTTTGCAGCGCGCCTCGGTGGTCTATTGTGACAACGTCTCTGCCGTTTATCTCTCGAATAATCCTGTTCAACATCAGCGCACGAAACATGTTGAAATTGATATACATTTTGTACGCGAAAAGGTTCGTGTGGGGCATATACGGGTTCTTCATGTACCGTCCTCATCTCAGTATGCCGACATCTTCACTAAAGGATTATCTCGAGAGTTGTTCCAGTCATTCAGATCCAGTTTAACCGTCTGCTCCGCGCCCGATCAAACTGCGGGAGGATCTTAGCATTATCGTATATTTAGGCTTGATTTGTATAGAGATTATTTCCATATTTATTCTGTATTCATTCCCTATATAATGGGATTGTCTTGTATTGTAAAGATCATCAAAGATTAATACCATATACCACTTTTACAACCTAGATGAAGGTGCTATTAGTGCCATGGATTTATAATTTTTCAACTTCAGGCGTTGTTTAACTAAAGTTCTAAATTTATGGTTTATACATGTATAGTAAGAACTCGTCAAGTGACAAATTGAGTAAACTTCGTATCGGTGCAGGGGTTCACTGAATATCAAAAATGGAAAGCATACTTTCTTGGTCAAGAGACAGAGTTGTCAGTTACTTGAATTCCTTCAAAAAGGTATATTTTCTTAGACTAAAATTGAGTTTAAATTTTGACTTTTTTAGCGAAGTAGTTATCTTGACTTTTCTTTTAAATACTTTGACCCCAAACACTTCTTATCTGGTATATATAATATTTTGTAAATGATTTCTCAATCAATATGATGCGATGCATAGTCAATAACACGAGTTTGTTTGGTGTTTTCCTCTTTAGGGATGGATCACATTGACGCGATGAATAGCGATTATTGTGGTTGTAATTTTCAATCATTGATATGAATAGGGAGTTTATTTTAAGGGTAGTCAAGGAGGTGTTACTAAGAAAGACAAATAAAAACTTGTCCAATTCCTGTTTTATCTTTTGTTGACGTAGTGTGAAAAACATAGTCTGATTTTGGATATAAGCGGAGAAAGACCCTTTGAGTATGGCAGTTAATTCTAACTTTGAAGGATAGTGTGGATATATATTGCGAATCAGTTTGTGTGATCTTTGATCGGTTTATGTACATGGGTGGTTTTTATAATCACTAGAACTCTAGAGTATCTCTTTCTTCATATATACAATAAGTCTTTTTTATTATTGATTCATGTGTTGAAGTGGTTGCCCTTTTGAATCTATATATTGTATTTATGTCCCACTTCACTTTACCGTTATTCGAGCAGCCAACAAACGTCACCTCTCAGTACATGTGTCTCACAGATGCATACACCTGTTGTCTCAGGTGGAGGACAAACTTGGTTGCCTTCTACAAATCAAGCTCCGCTGACAGTTTCATCACTGCAACAATTTGGACAACAACCTTCAACAGTCACTCCCCCAGATCAAGTATATATGTACTACTAATACAATTAAGAGTACTTTAGTTTTTAAGTAATTTGTACAAACGACTATGGGTGGCAGGGGGTTCTGGTTGAGTTAATATGCAGCTTCTTTGTTGCATCATGGATAGGGGTATTCAAGTATCATGGCCCTCAGCCATGTGCAAGGCCTAAATAGGTAAAAAAAAGTTAATGGTAGTGTGTGTCTTTTCTCTTATTAATTACATTTTTAGTTATCTCTTTTTGCGGTGTTACCTTACTATGTTACTATTTTATGATCAGGTGTTTGTGGCGCGGGTTTCATCGTTTTAGATCAAATGAGTTCATTTGCGATTATCTTGCATAGATGCCTTGGGTGGATTGGTATCTAGTTTTGTTTTATTTAAGTAAAATTATGTGATTTTGTTTAATTTGTGTATATACCCTATTCCATTTGTAAGGGCTCCACCTATACTAAATATATACGGTTTCTTTTGGCACAAATTTTTCGTTTTTATTCATATAATTGGTGTTTTTTGTTTGTTTTCCTACAAGCAGAGCTTAAGTATACGTTGGAAGTTTCTGATTGATAACAAGGTTTGTTTGTTATAAATTAAATTCAAAACATGGTTGGGATCAACTGCTTCATTGTGCATTAACAAATATAATTAACTAAGTAGAAGGACAAATAGAAATGAGTTGCTTTGGGTTATTATTGATCTCAAGCAGGTTGATTGGCTTGAAAGTGACCCTAAGCATCTTTAAATGATTATAGAGTAAATTACAAGTTTTGTCCTTTATGTTTGCATCAAATTTCAGGCGCTGTCCTTTACCTTTAAAATTGTCAGGCGGTGTCCTTTATGTTTCAAAATCTTGCACGTTATGTCCTTTAGGCCAAACCCAGTTAGATTTTTTGGTTAAAACTGATCATGTGCAAGGCACATGAGGGCATTTTAGTCTTTTTACCTCATTTATTCACTACTAGAAAAGTGCATAATTTCCTACGGAAATTTCCTACACAATTATTTTTGTCACAGATTCAAACACATTTGTGACAAATTTCCTACGATTTTTTTTTTCAAAATTCTATGTCAAATTTTTGACGCAACAATGACAGAAAATAAAAAAACCCTAATTAATTGACAGCTGCGTCACAGATCTGTTAGAAATAATCTACAAAAGGTTGATTATTAAATCATTTCCTACAAGTTTGTGACAAAATATTTATTATTTAGTTTAATTAAACATTCCGTCGGAACTGCGTCACAAGTTGTGACACATTTCCGACAACTAAGTCATATTACTTAATTTTATTGAAAATAAATACAAGGATATACACTTCTATTTTTATATATAATAGTAAAATTAGTATAATAATTAAAAATTATTATATTTCCTACACATTTGTGACAAAATATTTATTTTTTAGCTGATTTAATCGTTCCGTCAGAATTGTGTCACAACCTGTGACTCATTTCCGACAAACAGTTTATTTCTTAGTTGATTTAATCGTTTCGTCAGAATTGTGTCACAACCTGTGACACATTTCCGACAAACAGTTTATTTCTTAGTTGATTTAATCGTTCCGTTAGAATTGTGTCACAACCTGTGACACATTTCCGACAAACAGTTTATTTCTTAGTTGATTTAATCGTTTCGTCAGAATTGTGTCACAACCTGTGACACATTTCCGACAGAAAGTTATTTTTCATTAGATTTGTCACAAAGGCGTAGGAAACAATCATGTAATAACAAAGATATACACGAATATATTTAAAAAAAACTAAATTTAGTTTATTAATATATTAAATTCCTAATGTGTATATAAATTTAATATAACTTGGAATATAACACATTCCAACTGGTAGCCCAGTTGGTTTGTGCGCGTGTTTTGTTTGCGGGAAGGCGCGGGTTCGAGTCCCGTCCTTGTCCGGTTCGATTGGGTTTAAAAACGCTTTTGTTTTCTGAATTAAATTAATAATTATATTAATCCTAACTAGTGTATATAAGGAATTAAGTTTCATATTCTAACAGCTCCTAGTAGGAGGATAAACTGGTTAAGGCGTTACGGTTCTAAACGAGAGGTCACGAGTTCGATTCTTGCAAGGGCCGGTTCTTTAAAGAAGACCCCCTTTTTACCGATTTTTGATATATTTACACTTTGGTCCCTGAAGTTTCAATTTTTATAAAAATAGTCCCTGAAGTTTCGAAAATTGACACAAATGGTCCCTGTACTGTTCAGTTAACTATGTGGCGTGCATTCCCGCACGTGATGTTGATTGACGCGACCTACAAAACAAACCTCTACAACATGCCATTTGTCCAGGTTGTGGGTATGACGTCGACCAACAAGTCTTTTTGTATCGCACATGCCGTTATTTGTAAAGAACGAAGGGGTAACTACGTGTGGGTGCTTGAGCGGATCAAGTCAATATTGCATGAATGTATGATGCCGCGTGTGATAGGTACTTTACATAACCAGATTAAATGACATATCCAAAATAACCAACAAAATATATTGTTTAAAAACCTAGGTTTTGGCAAATATATCTCATACGCGATTGCAAGGCAAAACACGCAAAACGATATCGTCTATGATGCAATGTAAGAACTCCCAAAATTCATGAACTATCCATCACAATTAGGACCCAATTGCACTTCCACATGGTCAGGACTGACCAGGAGCTGGGTTTGTCAAACCCAACAGATCTATTCTACTGTTTCGCAGTCATATACCAACACCAATGGTTACTTATAAACCGAAACACTACCACGAGGGCTTCCCAAGCTTAAACCAATAAACTTATGTAGATATGTATCATGTAACTATATCGTACCATTCGAACAATATCGTACCGTTTGAACAACATCATTGGCGGTACGAATGTAACTATACCGTACCGTTAATATATGTTGTGAAAATAACGTTAAAAGAGAGGGATGGTTAATCATTCATCATGTAACTATATCGTACAGTTCGAACAACATCAGTGGCGGTACGAATGTTCCTTTTATTGTTTTCGGTCGATGTAAGATATGTGTTAATGTTTATACCGAGTGCATGTATCGTACTGGTACTGTAACGAACCGAACCGATATCTATTCAACGCCCACAGTGATGTACTATCAGAACATGCGGACAAATAACTTGGAATGTCCCAAAAAAAACATATATACGGATTACGAAACAATAAAATTTAAAAATAAATAAAATACTTCTAAAAACAAATGCCTAAACATTACTAACTACAACTAATTAAAAAATCCATCACTAGTGCCTTAGTGGTGACCACGGGTATTTAAGTTCCACCTATGGTGGGTCCGGGTGAGTTTTCCCCTCCAGGTCTCAAGTTCGAGTCTGAGTGATAGGGGTTTCTCATTAAGGGGTTTAAATTGGGGATATATTGTGCGAGTGGATCTCTAGCGCGGACCCGATTAAGACAATGTATGCTAGACAGGGCCGGTCCTGAGAATTCGTGTACCCTGTTTGAGTTTGAAAAAAACATGCCCTCAGACCTTAACGAAATTGGGTATTGGACTCACTAAATGTCTAAACCTTATGCCAAATGACTAATAACTAATCTAAACCATAAAAATAGTTTTGTAAGTGGGCCTATCTTAGTGTTTGTATGGGTATACCTCTATTAAAAATAATAATATACATATACATATCGGGTTTTTTTCATAAAATAATGTGCCCCTCGAAATATCGGGCTCTGGCCGGTGTTCCTCCCCGTCCACCCTCAGGGCCGCCTATGATGCTAGAACTCTCGACATTCACTCACGAATAATTCACACATTTAAAAAAACAACTAATTAAAAAAAAAATAACCAAAAAAAAAAACGAGGGGTTAATTATGCGAGCCCGCTCTTTCACTCCCGCTCAAAACTCAAAACCCAAATTAGCTAGGGTTTGTATACGACCCTTCTCTTTCATTCCCGCTCGTCTGAAACCACCAGCCGCCCTCTCCTCATCTCTAGGGTTCAATTCACTTCAAAATTGTTCCACTTTCTATTTATTTGTGAGGTAAATTTCCAGTTTCTTTACTTTTATTTGTCCTTTGATTCAATTATATGAAGAATATGTTTTAATTGGTTGATACTGGTAATATTTTGATATTTCATCTTATCTATTGATGTTATCGTTGAGGGGTTCCTATAGAAATTTAAGTTTATCTAACTGTTGGTATTCATCGAAATTCCAATACCTAAGTTTATCTATTGATGTTAACTGTTGTAGCTGAAAAGGGCACACCATTAAAGCCTGAGATAGTAAAGCACGATTAATTAAGGGTCTAATAGTTAAGGGTAAACAGATGATTGAAGAGAAATTGAATATCAATAGTTAAGGGTAAACAGATGATTGAAAGCTACTCAAAGTAGCATATTTTTTTAAGCTTATTTTCAAAATCAAAGCTAAACCTTTGTCATCCAGACATATTTCTGTTAGTTAGAACTTATTGTTTGAAAAACAAAAGCTTAATCTCTTCAAGCTCATTGCCAAACATATCCTTAAACTTCAAAATAGTTTCCAATCACTGTGATCTTTTGACCCGACTTTGTTACTTAATTCGTATTCATTCTATTTGGGGGCATCATAATCTCTCTGATTTTATAGGATTATTTTTGTTCTTCTCTTTTTTAAGTGTTTAACTTTTTATAATGACGTAATTGTCAATTATTGGCTGGGATCAATTTGAAACAAATGCAGCATTATTTGGAGTAACAAGTACATTTAATGAGCAACTTTATACAACAAAACTTGATAGAGGTCCTTTGATGAAAGAGAGAGAAAAGGAGGCACTAAGAATAGCTAGAGAAATTGAGGGTGAGGATACCCAAGATCTTCATTTAGCTGAGGTAAAAGGTTTTGCTGCGTGATTTAAGTCCACACACGTATGTGCTGGTGTGTCTATACACGTATAAATTGTTACCTTAAATTCTTACAGCTGTACTTTGTCTATATCAGGAGAGGGGCATTCACTTCCAGAGTGGCTTTGATCTCGACGAGGAAACGAAATATTCATCTGTTTTTCGTGGTGTTGATGATAGTGGGTATGATGAAAATGAGGACATTTGGGATTCAGAAAATATTGAAACATTTGGAAATGTTTCTGATTCTGCCATGAACAACTTATTGGCTGATAGTGAGAACAGGTTCCAGTTAATACGTTGAATTGTGTAATTTATTTTATACCATTCTTATCTGTTTTATTCAACCGGAGACTACCTTTATACTATTTCTGCTTATAGTATTTTTTTTGTTCTTCTTATCGATTATCCCAGAGTTCATGATGCCAAGGATGGTACTAGGAAGCACATGGTAGTTAAATCGTTTTTTGGTGATCCCTTTTTAATAATAGCTATTGTTATAGAAGCTAACCATCGATTTTTTTTTTGTTTGAAAAATGCAGTTGTTTGAGCAAAATGAGGCTGCAAAATCTGAGGGTTAGTGTTCTTATTCATTTCTTTATAAATCAGGAAGGCAAAAATAACAATAGACATGAACTTAGACTGAACCCAAATGCCAATATGATGTGGTATGTGGTTGTTGTAAGGGATTGTTAGATGATGCTTAAAACTATCTTCATCCACTTTCTTAATCATTTTTTTTCTTTTTTTTTTCAGGAATTTAGACTGAACCCAAATGCCAAGAGTTTTGTTCCATTGCAGACTCCTTTAAGGCCTCCATCTCCTGTGTCTGATGGTTCATTTTACTACCCAAATGTAGCTCCAGTCTCTCATATGCCTGTTGGCATTGGAATAAGTTTCTACATTACTATGGCTGTTGGAATCTGTAACTTGAATTTTTGTTCTTTTTAGGTGGCAAATAGTTAACAGTAAATGGGTTGAATTTGACTTGTTAACAGTAAAAGCATTACCCATAGTGACCCATTTTCACGTAAATGAGTTGGAATTGCTCTCTGCATATGATTAAAAAATGACTATTCAATTAGAAGGTTCCCCTATTCACTATGTTGATGTTTATGTAAATGTCAGATGGGCACCTCATATGCCCCACACCAGCCTGCTATGTACGGTCCCCAGACGACATCATATCAACCACAACAGCCATATTTTCAGCCAAACGTGCCACCGGTATGCTATGATTCAAGGAATCCCATTACTATACCTTGTTGAGTTTTCTTTTTTGAAAATTGAATATGGGGCTATGTTTGAATCAGTATGGTCAGCAGATGCTTCTTGGTCAGTCCCGGCAGATGGTGTACATGCCCACTTATCCTCTGGTAAGAAAGTCGAATCTTTTTTCGAATTCAAAGAAAGTTCTAGTAGAGTCAACCTGTCAAGCGTCGTTAAAAAAATAGAAAAAAAGAGTCAACGTGTCAGCAATCTAGAAAAATTGATCTTTAAAGAAGATGAAGATGCTTTTTTTTTCCTGTTCTGTTTGTACCAAGTTTTTCATGCTTAGTATGCAGAAATGAGATAGGTGGGTAGGTTGGGGTCAAAATAGGTAATTATATAGATGGATATATTTGAGTCCATTTTTAGCTTATAATTACTCAATATATTAAATATGATTGTGAAGCTAGTTATATACACTTAAATATTAGAGATTTGTTCAATAACACAACCAAAGAGGTTATAAATGTTTTAAGAATGCTGTCCAACTTCTAAACTATTTTTTTTCCACCTTTAGTGAAGATTTTTGAACTCTACTCAATTGACTCTTTATATTGATAGGGATAATGTATTATGAGGCCACCGACTATTCAACTTTTTTCATCAAGGCCACCCAACTATTGAAACTACTTTATAGCCAATGCAACTATGTATCCAGTTTTGCTTATATGAAATTTTTTGCCCGTTGAATAGTTTGGGCATATGAACGAAATCATAGTCGGGTAGTCTATAAGATGGTTTTAGATCTTAATGAAAAAAAGTTGAATATGTCCGTATACATTAACCTTATCATTACTATATACACGCAATCCAAATCAACCCGTAAATGAGTGTGGCTCATGTTATCCAATGTTGGTGGTTATAGGAAATGCCATACAAAGGAAGAGACTTTTAAACATATTCACTAGGTGTCCCTCCAGCTTTGTTAATTATTATTACATTTGCTGATGAACTAAGACAGCTTGGAATGGTTTTTTTCTCTGAGAATTTTATGGTCATCAGCTTCCGAAAAGATGATTCGCAAAAGGGAATCATACCCGTTGCAACCAAACAACTTTCTCTATACCTTTGGGCCTTTGCCATATTTTCCTGGTGTTTACTTTTCTTTAGTTGGTGTTGTTTACTGTTGCAATTAACTCGTATTGTTTTTATATGATGTTCATGTTTTGATAAATTGTAGGGGGATTATTTGAGTGCGATGCGTGAGGTTTACGGGCCGAACTATAGCGAGTTTCCAGATGACCCTGAGGTGTGGGCACGTGTGGTCGGACAAGGTCGCACGCGCCGGGTATACGGGATAGGTTCTTCGGATCTAGATTATTTGGTGACCGGGACATCTTCTTCTGTCGGGTCTGCACCATCGCGGGCAGAGTACCAACGGTCTCAAGAAGAGGTATCTTTATTACCGATTGATGTTACTAAAAGTTAAAAATGTTGGTTCTTGTCATATCATATTAAAAACAAACCGTATAAAACAGGATCCGACCATTAGAATTTATCGTATTAGAATGTATACATGTGTTATTATCTTTCGAAATTAAACCAATAAAGAACTTTTCTTTGCGTCAACTATTTCTTTATAAAATGTAGTTACTAATTATAACTATATATATTTTAACAACGTTTTAGGTTCAAGTTATGCGAACTCAAATGGTAGATCTTGAAGCTCGGCTTGAAGAAGAAAGGAATCTACTTACAACTCGGCTTGACGAAGAAAGGAAAGCAAGGGAAGAACTTCAACAACTTCAAGAATTTATGAAAAATTGGCGTCCTCCTTCTAATTAGTTATAGTTTCTGATATGTTAAATTGTATTAGTTTACGGTTTAAACATATTTGAACTTGCGTTGCAACGCATGATTTTTGAATTTGTGTTATTGGAATTTCGATGAATTTTGTAAAACAGGTTCTTGGTATCAAAGATTATTCCTGCATTTTTTTGCTAGAAAAATGTAAATTTTAATTTTATTTTGCAATTTTTTTTCTATTAGAAATTTAGGTCGTCGGAAAAGTGTCATAATAAAAAACTGACTTTGTATTTTTCTGTTGGAAATGTGTCACAACATAAAACAAACTTTTGTCGGAAAACAGTAAAAAAAAATAGTAAATTTTTATTTTTAATTTCCCTATATCTGTCGGAAATTTGTCACAAAATATACTGAGTTTCGTAGGAAATTTGTAACAACTGTTTTTATTTTTCTGTCGGAAATTTGTCACGAATAATGCTTTTGTCGGAAATTTGTAACAACTATTTTTATTTTTCTGTCGGAAATTTGTCACGAATAATGCTACTTTTGTCGGAAATTTGTAACAACTATTTTTATTTTTCTGTCGGAAATTTGTCACGAATAATGCTGCTTTTGTCGGAAATTTGTAACAACTATTTTTATTTTTCTGTCGGAAATTTGTCACGAATAATGCTGAATGAAATTTTTTAATTTTTTTTTGTCGGAAATGTGTAGCTAAAAAAATCCCGAAAATATAATAATTAATATTTATCATAAATAATATATTAAAAATAACTATGAATTGTTGTAGGAGATCTGTAGCAGTTTGTGACACGGCGATTTTGTAGGAAATGGGTAGGAAGTTGCGTAGGAAATGCGTTGGAAACAGGTTTCCTACGAGGCATTTTCCTACATCATGTATTTGTCACAAATGTGTGGGAAAGCCTGTTTTGTAACGCATTTCCTACGAAAACTGGTGTAAGAAATTTCAGATTTTCTAGTAGTGATTTAATAGTATTTAAAAAATAAAACAAAATAATTAAAAATATTATTATTATTTTAACTAGAGTAAATTACAAGTTTTAACCTCCATCACCACCACCCTTCACCACCACCAGAACCCTCCACCGCCACCACCCTCCACCGCCACTACCACCCTCCACCTCCACCCTACAAAGTTTCATAACAAAATTCAACCTAAATCTTGTTCAAATTCGTGAAAAACCTGTCGAAAGTAACTATAAGAACCCTCTAGTCCTCAACTCTACAGTTGCCATCAATAACCAGTTTCGAATTCGATCTTCCTCTTCCCATCCTTCATACACCACTTTCGAATTCGACATCTCAATATCCTCACCAAAATCAACCACGCATTAACCCTAGAAACTCTAATTCAACTTCCAAAAGCCAAAATCAGTCGATCAATCTCAACAAAGTGAACAAACTCACTTAAAAAACCTAAATCCACCACACCGATGTAACAAATCTTACCTTCACCGATTCAATCGTATAGATTGAACCAAAAGAAGTGAAAACAGAGCACATGGAGGATGTGGGCTATGGTAGTGTCAGAGAAAACCCCCAATTCCAATTCCAAAGTTAAAGCAAGAATAAAAAGAGGGACAAGAACAAATAAATTGGAGATGAAAACCCAAACCCTTCTTCGCCTATGAAATCCTAGGGTTTCTCCTTCCAAGAACTACTCCAGATCCTCACATCGATGAACCTGATTATCACTTAAAAATGAAGGATTATAACATGAAGGCGGTGGTGAAGATGGCGGTGGTGGCAGAATGTGGTGGTGTACATGAAGGCGGTGGTGGTGGCGGCGGCATATGGTGGTGGTGGTGGCACATGGTGGTGACCGGTGAAGATTTGGTCAACATATTGTTTCTGAATATTTGGTCTTCTTCAGTTTATATAAATGATTTTTGCACATTAGTCCTTTATATTAAGTGATTTGCACATTAGTCCTTTATATTTAGAGTAAATATCTTTTTTGTAGTTTCACAATAGTCCTTGAAGACAAATTCTTTAACACAATGGTCCCTGATGAGATGAAATGACATTTCTACCCTCATGTGCCCTGCACATGCCTTCATTTAACTGAAAAAATTAACTAGGTTTGCCTTAAAGGACATAACGTGCAAGATTTTGAAACATAAAGGACACCGCCTGACAATTTTAAAGGTAAAGGACATCGCCTGAAATTTGATGCAAACATAAAGGACAAAACTTGTAATTTACTCATGATTATAATATTTTGTGATGACCTAAGATATATTTTATTGTTTTCTAAAATGTATAGTGATTTGTTATTTAATAAAATTTGGTATGTAAAATTCTAAAAACTACCTGTGTTTTTACATGGGTTTTACAATGCGCTTATCGTACATTACGTACGCTACAATCTCAGCCGTCAGATCATCTTCCCGCATTGAAAATCGCATGTGAAATTGAATTACCACATGCGAAATTGTTACCAAAATTATCACATGCGAAATTGTTACAAAAAAACAACCTGCTATTTCATCAAAATTATCACATGCGAAATTGAATTACCACATGCGAAATTGTTACAAAAAAACAACCTGCTATTTCATCAAAATTATCACATGCGAAATTGAATTACCACATGCGAAATTGTTACAAAAAAACAACCTTCTATTTCATCAAAATTATCACATGCGAAATTGAATTACCACATGCGAAATTGTTAAAAAAAACACCTGCTATTTCATCAAAATTATCACATGCGAAATTATTACAAAAAAAAAAAACAACATGCGATTTTCATTGCGGGAAGATAATCTGACGGCTGAGATTGTAGCGTACGTAATGTACGATAAGGGAATTTGTACAGTACCCTTTACCATATATATATATATAGGGGGCCGCTAGAATGAGAACCACCCCGAGTTATGAGAACCGCGAGAACCACACCATCCGGGCCGCCGTTGACCACGATTTTTTTTTTACAACTAGATGTGTGTATTATAAACACATTCGTAAAAAAAAAATTTAAACGCCGCGGCCGAGGGGGTAGTTTTTTACACCACAAGTTTGGTGTAAAAAAAAAACAAAAAAAAAATAAAAACACCAAACTTGTGGTGTAAAAAACTACCCCCTCGGCCGCGGCGTTTAAAATTTTTTTTTTACTAATGTGTTTATAATACACACATCTAGTTGTAAAAAAAATCGTGGTCAACGGCGGCCCGGATGGTGTGGTTCTCGCGGTTCTCATAACTCGGGGTGGTTCTCATTCTAGCGGCTCCCTATATATATAAGAAGGATATAGAGAAAACCTTGGTAAGTTAAGAAAACCAATGAAACATATATATATATATATATATATATATATATATATATATATATATATATATAAGAAGGGAGAAAACCTTGGTAAGTTAAGAAAACCAATGAAACATCATCTCCACCATCCATCCATTTAATCTATAGTGAAGATTAATCAGGTACGAAAAAATGTTTTTTCAGAACTTGTAAACAAAAGGTACAACACATTCTCTCTCCTTACACAAAAGTGTAGATGTTTGTAATTGTTACACAAAAAAACTTCCTATAAAAAATGTAACATATTGCTACGTGGACTGCAAACTAAAAATTATAACAGGTGAAGTTCAAAAACATTTGAAAAACTGCTATCAAAACTTATAAAAATGTAACAGATGAAGTTCAAATGTAACACCAAAAATTGTAACAGATTCTTTCTCCTTTTCCTCTAACACAAAAATGTAAGAATGTCAAGGAAAAAAAGTGAAAAAGGTGACTGTCAAAAAAATGTAACACGTGGCATGTTTTGTGTCCACCCATTTGTGTTTCCTTGGTTTTCTTAACTCACAAAATATGTCTCTCTTTAATTCACCTATATATATAGGGGATGGTTTAAAGGAGAGCGCTAAATATCGCGAGAAGTGTGAGAATGAATCAAAAAACCACGAGAACTT
Source organism: Helianthus tuberosus (assembly GCA_030545235.1). Lineage (NCBI taxonomy): Eukaryota > Viridiplantae > Streptophyta > Magnoliopsida > Asterales > Asteraceae > Helianthus > Helianthus tuberosus. The sequence continues at coordinate 133,269,766 of CM060433.1, forward strand.
GGTCAAAAACAATTTAAATTCAAAATTTCTTTTTACACTTATCATTATTATTCGAATACAATGTTAGAAAATAAATTTACACGTTTAAATTTACGTAAATTCGTAAATAAAGAAAATTTACACATGTGTAAGTTTGTCATTTACACATATGTAAATTTATTATATTTACACATGCGTAAAAAATCTAGTAAGAGTGATTTTGAGCGGAGAAATAAATTATATGATGTTGTAAATTCTTTTTTGATATTGTATGATAATTATAATGAGGTTTGTATTAAAAAAAATCGATTTTGATTGTTTTTTCATTCGTTCTCATAGTTCTCGCAATATTTAACGTTCTCAAGATAACCCTCCTCGCAATATATATATATATATATATATATATATATATATATATACAGAGAGAGAGATAGGCCGGTTATTTAACAAATTGTCTTAACGTACGCTACGCTGCATACGAGATGCACTATCAACATTCGATTTTTTTGTGAACATGCGATTTTGGTTTTTTCAGCATCCTGAGATTTTTTTTAACATGCGAAATTATTTTTTTTAACATATGAAAAAAAAATTAACATGCGATTTTTGGTTTTTTTCAACATGCGAGATTTCCTTTCTGGGGTTATAACATTCAAACTTGCCATAACGTACGCTTCGTACGTTAAGGCATTTTGTACGATACATTTTTTTATACATACATATATATATATAGGGTAAGGATATATAGAAAACCACTTTTATTGAGAAAACCCAGGAAACTCAAAGCTCCCGATATTTTTTTTTTTTTTGAAAAAAATAACACATGTAATATACATGTTTTTAAGACTTTTGGGCCCAAAAAAACAAAAAAGCGCCGAAGGGATTTTTTTTAAAAAAATAAACAAATTTCAGCATTTTTTGTGTAACACGTGTTACACAGCAAAGTTGCTGAAATTTGTTTTTTTTTTTTTTAAAACCCTTCGGCGCTTTTTTGTTTTTTTTTTGGCCCAAATGTCTTAAAAACATGTATATTACATGTGTTATTTTTTAAAAAAAAAATGTCGGGAGCTTAGAGTTTCCCGGGTTTTCTCAATAAAAGTGGTTTTCTCCATATACTTACACTATATATATACATACATATATATATACATACATATATATATACATATATATATATATATAGGTAGAGGATCCTGTAAAAAAGACTAAAAGTGTGAGAAGGATAAGAAAGAATACACACTATTAGATCTTTGATCTAATGGTTTAGATTAATAGGGACCAAAATGTAAAATTTGTTTTATTTTTTGGACTGAATTGAAAATTATAGGGGTAATAAAGTCTTTTACATCCATTCAAAAGAGGTAACTGTAATTAAAATCCCTACAATCTCTCTCTCTCTCTCCAATCGAACTACCAGACAATCTCTCTCTCTCTCTCTCCAATCGAACTACCAGTGAGTTCTCTCTCTCTCCAATCGCAGAAATCGTTGATAACATGAAAACGAAAATCGGATTTCAGCAGTTGATCTTGTGAATCGGATTTATGTAGGTCATCGATTGGAGTTTTTTTTGTGGTTTTGATCCGATTGATGAAGATCGCATGTTTATTGATTCGGATGACGGATGCGAGCGGCAGCGGCGGTGGTGGTGGTTCGAGCAGCGGCGGTGGTGGTGGTGCTGGATCGGCAGTGGTGGTGCCGGAAGTGGCAGTGGTGGTGGTGCCGGAAGTGAAGAAGATGATACAGAGGTGTTATATTTATTTACTGAATGGTGTTTATTTTATTTTCTGAATGGTGTTATTTTTTTCTGAATGGTGTTATTTTGTTTATTGAATGTGTTATTTTGTTTGCTGAATGGTGTTATTTTTGTACTGAATGGTGTTATATTCTTTGTACTGAATGGTGTTTTTTTTTATTTACTGCTAAATGGTGTTATTTTTGTACTGAATGGTGTTTTTTTGTTTACTGAATGGTGTTATTTTGTTTGCTGAATGGTGTTATTTTTGTACTGAATGGTGTTATATTCTTTGTACTGAATGGTGTTTTTTTTTATTTACTGCTGAATGGTGTTATTTTTGTACTGAATGGTGTTATTTTTGTGCTGAATGGTGTTATATTTTCTGAATTGTGTTATATTTAAAACACCATGTATGAACATGATCTGAATGGTGTTATATTTTATGGACGGTTATAAATCCTAAAATCCAGGTTTTTCTCTCTCCAAATCCTTAAATTAAGGATTACCATATTTGAATTTGTTAATGCATTTACAATCTTACCCTTTTCAATTAATTTAGATCTAATGGTTGAGATTCTTTCTTACCTTTCTCACACTTTTGGTCTTTTTTACAATAACTCCACCCTATATATATATATATATATATATATATATATATATATATAGAGTGGGGATCCTACGGAAAGTGTGTTTTTCCTAAAAAGTGTAAAAAGTCATAAAACACAATAATTTCAGGCATAAAACACACCTAAAACTCACAAATAATAGAATGAATATTACTAAAACACCATATTCAAACTCTAATAGTCCATAAAATCTTCAAACACACCATCGTAGAACTATGAATATAAAACACACAATGCTAAACAACATAAAACACAATAATATTTGCCATTCCACAATCAGAGCCTTAACATCTAAAACACAACACAAAACCCACATACATGATGTTTTAGTAATCTTCATCATATTATTTGTGGGTTTTTTGTGTGTTTTATGGTTGACATTATGGTGTTTTATGACTTTTTACACTTTTTAGGAAATTTGGACTTTCTGGCCAACTCCTAGCCTATATATATATATATAGGGGATGGATCATGAGAAAACTAGTTTAAATGAGAAAACCAAAAAACTAACCAAAAAAGCCTAAAAAAAACCTAAAAACATACCAAATATTTTTTTTTTACAACTTTTTATAGAAAAATAGCTACTTTTTATGTATGGAAAAAAAATTTCAAAAAAAAAAAATCTTTTTTTTTTGTTGTACTGCACATGTGCACTAATACATAAAGCTTAAACCACTTAACCCACCCCCCACCGACACCCCCCAAAAACCTAAACCACCCACCCCCACCCCCAAAAACCTAAATTCACCCTCCCACCAAAAGCCTAACCCCCCACCCTCCCGAAAACCTAAAACTAAACCCTAAACATAAACCCGAAAAAAACCTAAACCCCCCCCCCCCCACCCCACCCCCCAAAAACCTAAACCCCCCTCCCCCCCACACCCAAAAACCTAATCCTAATCCTAAACCTCCAAAAAAAACTAACCCTAAAAGCTAAACTAGACTCAAACGGCTAATTTTAAGCATGTAATTCAATTGTAGTACATGTTATATTGCTCATGTGCACTACTATAATAATAGTATTGAAAACAAGACGACACCATAAATCTTTTTTTTATGTCATAAAAAATATGCTCGAATATACTTGAATGAAAGATACAAAAATTTGTGATCTTATGGTGCCATTTTTGTTTTAAAATGATAACGTATGGGGAAATGGGAAATGTTTGAAAAGTTATATATTTTTTTTCCAATTTTACCCCTCCTTCATTAAAAGTCTCCCCTCTCCTTTTTAGTGGTTTTTAGTTAGTTTTCTAGTTTTCTCATTTATACCTAGTTTTCTCGTGATCCTCTCCCTATATATGTAGAGGATCCTGTAAAAAGTGATCAAGGTGTGAGAAGTGTATTATAACACTATATATAATACTATATAACACCATATAAGCACCGTATAATAATATGTAACACCATATAATACTATATAACACTATGTAACACTATATATCATTATATAACAAATATAACGCTATAGGTTGTCTGATAGCATGTCTATGATAGATGTATAGTGTTATATTTGTTATATAATGATATATAGTGTTACATAGTGTTATATGGTATTATATGGTGTTACATATTGTTATACGGTGTTTATATGGTGTTATATAGTATTATATATAGTGTTATAATACACTTCTCACACTTTAGGCCCTTTTTACACTATCCTTACCCTATATATATATATATATATATATATATATATATATATAGAGAGAGAGAGGCCGGTTATCATACAAATGCCCTTATCGTACATTACGTACGCTACAATCTCAGCCGTCAGATCATCTTCCCGCATTTAAAATCGCATGTTGTTTTTTTTATAACAATTTCGCATGTGATAATTTTTGATGAATTCGCATGTTGTTTTTTTGTACCAATTTCGCATGTGATAATTTTGATGAAATAGCATGTTGTTTTTTTTTGTACAATTTCGCATGTGGTAATTTTACAACATGCGAATTCAATGCGGGAAGATGATCGGACGGCTGAGATTGGAGCGTACGTAATGTACAATAAGCAATATTGTACAGTACTATTTACCTATATATATATATATATATAGGGGAAGGTTCATTTCAGAAGAAATTTATTGTGAGAAGAAAATGTAGAAACGGCATAATGGTAAAACATTAAATAGTTTATAACTCCTCCCATTAATTATATTATTTCTCATTAATAAAGCAAAAAACATTTTATCCTACACATTTCAAAATTTATCCTACATATATCTTACACTTACCGAAATTTACCCTACGCATATCTAAATTTATCCTACACATTTAAGAATTTATCCTACACATACTAAAATTTATCCTACACATGTCGAAAATTGTCCTTCACCTTAAATTATTTTATCTTGAAAAAGTATATTTAAAAGTGAGTTACAGGTTTTTAATTAGTTAGGTAATTAATTACAATTAGAAGTTTACCTATATGCCCTTATTAATAACATTAAATACACATATTAAATGAAGTAAAATGAAGTAAAATGAAGCATTTCTATTGGTTTAAAACTTATTCTTTTTATTCTTACAAAAATTTTCTTCTCATTTGAACCTTCCACTATATATATATATATATATATATATTGTTCATGTTTGGGATATATTGTTCGCGTTTGGGAAGCCGCTTTCTCACTTCTAAAAGCACTTTAACTAAATTTTATATATATATACACACACACACCCCGATTACCAACTTGAGGCTTGTGCCCATTCGTTTAAAAGTCGCGTCGGTAGAGGGTTCAGATACCATTTACTTTAAATCGAAAGGACACAACGGTTTGGATAAAGGGTGATTTGGTTATATGAAAGGTTGTGTTGGTTGGTCTATACGGAGTCACCGCCAACCCATCATGTCGGTTCATTTCAATATGATTCCAAACGTGACTTTTCAAGAAATGATCAAACGCTTCTATGAAAGGTTGTGCCTGATCCCTCGAACTTTTCGCTTAGTAGTGCTCGGTATGTAGTTTTCGTATAGATTTTTTTAGGTATATACGTTTTCGACCCCCAGTTTTATAAGTTTTTTAGGAATATACGTTTTCGACCCCCGATCGGAAATCTCAAACTTCACCACTGGTAGTCACCACCGAACCATCACATCAATTCATTTCAATATGATTCCAAAGGTGACTTTTCAAGAATAGAGTATATATTTTATCACAATTTCCTACATCACAAAGGGATAAAACCCCCCAATTTTCTATGCAAATGTTTTTCATGCATTTGTTTCCTTTGGTTGTTGAACCAAAATAATTAATTAGTTGAAAGATAAAAAGTAAAATAAAAAAACAAAAAGCTATTTGATTGTGAAAGGAAAGTGGTGGTTATGTTTGGTTAACCTAACACACTCTTTGAAAACCTTAATAGTGGTGACTAAGGGTGTTTATGAGCCGATCCGATCTGAGCGAGGGTCTGCTCGTGCTCGGATTGAATTACAACCTATCCGATCGGATTCAATTTGCAAAACCGAGCACAAAAGTGATGCTCGTGCTCGGATTGAATTTGAATCGAGCGGATCGTTTTCGCTCGGTTTCACTCGGTTTTATAAGAAGACATTCTACAAAAAAAAAACATTCTTAAATTTTTATCACCAATTCAGAGTACACTGTACAAAAACAGTAAAAAAAAGTCACCTTTTAACTAGAGTCATCAAAATAACAGCCTTCATTAAAACATGTATAACTTGTGTACACTGTACACAAATGATTTCGGGTTCAATTAAACGATTTAACTGTACACACTGTATCTGTGTCCTGTACAACACAAAATCGACCCATATAGTTATAATTTCCTTCAAGATTATTGAGAATCATATACTAGATTGGAAAGCATGTGATGCAAAACTCTTTATTTCAAAACATAAATTCGATCCATTTAAGGAAACTGACCTTTACTTGAAGATTCAAATTTGAGATGAAGATGTAGGGGAGTCGCTGGAGGTAGGACAGTCGCCGGAGCTAGGTCAGTCGCCAGAGCTAGGGTAGTGTGTGAAACTGAGCGTGACTACGTGAGTGTGTGCAACTGAGCGTCTGAGCGTGAGTGTGTGGCTGCGCTGTGTGTGGCTTAGAACAATGGGGAAGGGGAATTTGGAATTAGATTTAGGGTAAAGAATGAGCTAAGTATGAATGGGCTAAGTATTTTTATGGGCTAAGTATGATTGGGCGTTGTATTTTTATGGGCTACTTATGCTTATATTAATTAAATATATATATATATATATATATATATATATATTAATTATTTAATAAAAATAATTCGAGCGAAACCAAGCGATCGACAAGCGAGCGAACCTTTGCTCATGCTTGGCTCGTTTTCAAATCGAACCGAGCCGAGCGGCTTATTTACAAACTGAGCGTGAATCGAACGAACATTTTTTTCGGGCATTTTTCGAGTGATCGTCAAGTAATCCTCGATCGTCAAGCAGTTTGAACAGCCCTAGTGGTGCCTATGTAAAAACCTCTGCAACAAGCTTCTTTGAAAAATCATCATCAATTTACCAGACCCACTCCTACCCACTAACATATAGACCCCCTTTAATATCTCTCCATCCCCCTGCTGTAATCTTAGTTCTTTTTTGTTTTGTTTGTTCCCCACCCCTTGCCGAGCTCTTTATATTTATATATAAAGTGTTTAGCCGTTAAAAAAAAGATCGCTTCATCCAGACCCAATGCCCTCTCACTGGTGTAATTTAAAAAGCTTTAATCTCGATAAGAAAAAGAAAGTCAAATGCACAGAGCTTTCGTTTCACATGCAACTCAAATTGAAAAGGTTTGAAAAAGAAAGTGTTGCTATCTTTTCTTTATCCGGTAAATATTTCTATATATAACAATTAACATATGGTCTTGGTTTATAAGGGCGGTGGGGGTGGAACCGTTATTCCACCGTGATAGGCAAAATAACGCGTGATACAATGAATTATGCCACCGCCACTGCTCAACTTCAACGAGTGATGGTTTATGTCCGTGATCTTTTCAACGCGTTATGGGATTTTAGTGATGGAACATGTGAGGGGGTGTGAGGGTTTATTGTGGGTGTTGTGAGTGATGACCAATGCCACTAAAAAGGTTGTGAGTGATGAAAAAATGGTTGATGACATGGCGGAACTTGATTGGGTGTTTGTGAGTGATAGAATTATATCACTCGTGACCACCCCCACCCCGCTAAGAGAAGATGTTATATAAAATCTAAAACGAACACCCAAACAATGATTTTGGGTATCGATGAGGGGTAACTAACAAAGACTAACCACAAAGACAGGGCAATTTAGTCAATTAATAGAAAACTAGTTAAAAATTTAACAGAAGTTAAGTTAATACCTAAACATGTTACAAAATTAAAGGTTAGCACTTAAACTTACAACTTGAAACTATTAATACCTAACCTTGTTACTTTTAAGAAACCACAAAGACTAACCATGTAATTAACTCTTTATTCTACTTACAAAATATTAAAACTTTGACACTGGTCAAAACATGTTTGGTTCAAATTTACGCCGGCAAAGTTGAGTCATTCCTCAAAACATTTATGTCTTCTTAAAGTAAAATGGTTTAGTGTGGTGTTGTAGACCTACTTACAAAATGTAACATTTTTTGTGCGGATCAAAAGATGTTCGCTTCAATTTTTTGCTAGCGAAGTTGGGTCATTCCTCAAAACATTTATGTATTTTTAAACCAAAAATGTTTTAGTGTGGTGTTGTAGGCCGGAAATAAAGCAAAATGAAAAAAATGCATAAACTTAAAAATTTCCGCATCTCATATAGTGATACTATAGACATTCGTAATCAACATCCCGACGCAACGCGCGGGTTACCGTCAACTCGTTTTAATTAAAAAGGTTCTACTTTGCATTTAAAAAAATCACTTTAGAATGAACCTGGCTAATGCAAGGCCCCATTTACTATTCTCATCAATGGGGGTGAACATTAGCACCACAAGCATCCCCAATACCCTGAAAAAACAAATCACAAATTAATGATCATATTCTTTAACTATTTAAATACATATCACTAACTGTGAAACAACAAAAAAAAACAAAATTAGAGGTAAGTAAACAATTACTTACAGTAAGTATTTGTGAAGAGGGAGCAATAAAAAAGAAACCACTATGAGAAAAACTGTAAGATGAACAGAGCCAAGCCATAATATCATTGCAAAGAATGTATGAATTGGTGAAACAAGTTTGCTAGTAAACACCGCAGGCGGTGACGAAAGGTTTCCATTCGTCTCCTCCGTCTTAGACATGACGAAAATCGCCGGTGAATGTCTCCAAAAGCTTTGAGAGTTGTAAACCAGTAAGGAAAAACAAAGAGATCATATATAATCTTGACTCACTTGGAGGATATGCATTTTATGTGTCATAGGTAAGATTTAATGGTACAGCTATAAGCATTTATCTTGGAAAACCAGAGAAGATCATAATTAATAGAATCCGGAGTAGTTATGATTTTCATCCATGCTGCTATAGCTGTACTTCCAAATATAGTTTGGTTTGTTATTTTTATTATTTGTATTAATTGTTTTTTTTAGGTGCAGTAAATTACACAAGCAGTCCCTCAACTATTAAATTATCTTTGTAAGTTACATAAGTAGTCCCTTAGATGTGAACCGATATTTTATATCTTTCTTAAAAGTAAAATATAAGATATTCTCATCATCTTTGTGGTCTAACTAGGTTATAATCCGGAAATTTTCCAGGTAGGAAAATTTAATTTACAACAAATAAAAGTATAAAAATAACACTTTTAACCTCTAAAGTATCCTCTTTCCGTTTTCTCCACCATATTTTAATTCGATTTCTTAAACTTTTTCTTGTTGTAGAGAGCTATAAAAACATACAAAAGCAAGAATGTAAAGTACGCATCTATATTTAGAGCATTTACATTGGAGCCTCTCTAATATATTATATAGAGAAAATAATAGAGGAAACAACAAAAATATCATCACATTGGAATCTCTATAATAGAAAAAAAATTAAAGAAAATAAAGTACACCTCTATATTTATAGGGTCACATTCAACCCTCTATATTGTTATTGTGAGTATTACCCTCTATATTACCCTCTATAATCATGAAGCTTAGGTTGTGGTGAACGCAGTTATTAATCTACCAGCTTGACCCGTGACACCGTAAGCAAAGGATTTGCATAAGCGTTATTTTGTAACAAAAATGCTCTTCTAATAGCATAAAAATCACAACCTAATTGAATAAACGTTGAACTACTAACGTGAATATAAAGTTACACCGAATTAAAAGAAATAAATAAGACAAAAATCACAACTCGTTAAACACTTCCTCATACACAACATTTGTTGTTTTATATACGTAGAAGTATTACTAGCACACCGGCTATCTTCTCCCAACTCCAACTGTTTTAACCAAGAATGAGTTATCCGGGTCATTTTTCCATTGCCAGCTTTACAATGCATAATTTGTGTCATACATGCCTCCTCTTTCCCCTATCTATCCCGAAGGCGTGGTTTTTGTTGTAGTTAACTTTCAAACCCGAAACCAAATAGAAAACTCTCATATAAATTTTAGGATCTAATCTTTTATTGGACGGCGTCCAAAAATCTATAAGATTTAATTTAATATAATTATATTACATTAAGCTTCCACAAAAATGGGATGCAATGAGCAAAGTTTAAGATCCAGTTGTACTTTCAAGGGTATCGACCTCTCCATTTAAGTGATTCCTTCAAGCCAAGAACCAATTTTTCAAGAATAGTGGCCTATAAAAGATAAATATATGTCACAATATTCTAAAATTTCTAGAACCATTGATGAGGTAGCTTGCACAAACCTTTCTAGCTTGATCGTACAGAGCAGATAGATCATAAAATAGTGATGACCCTCCCTACATTTTCCATTAAAATTAAATATTACAAGTTTGCATTAAATAAAGATCACCAAATGAATTAATAGTCAAACTACTAGTACCTTCGTCGTGCCCGAAACTTTTTCACCATTCAAAAAATCGAGAAGGATCCTCTAAAGTAACATTGTGATATTAAGATTTCATCCATGACTTAAACTGCGATTAAAACCTTTCACACACTAACCGGCCTTGGCTAAGTGGCTTTCAAGAAAAGTATGAACCACAAATTCGCTCAACCCCAAACAATCCCCGCAACAACCTGAGATGTTCGCCACGCCCCTGGCCATCAAATTTTCACTAACAGGAATTCTGTTCTGCATCCAGACAAAGCAATGGGTAGCCAATTCAACCAATCACAAACCTGTTTATTTGACAAATACAAAACACCCTATAAAGCCTTTCTAGCCGATTAAACCAATAACATTCATATAAGAAGTCAATTTTCTTTCATCAACATTGTTTTATTGATGTAAACATAAAAATGCATCACTGTCAACCTATTTTGTCCTTTTTCTGAACATATTTTGCCAATTGCATTCAGACTGGCCATTATCAAACAGCAAGTGGTGAATCCAATGGACAAATCTTACCCTTTTATTTTAGTCCTAAATGATTAATTCACTTGTGCATCAAAATTAAAGTTAAGTATACGACCAAATCTATAAATCACAATTTTACTCTTCAAAGTTGCAGCAGAGTTCAATCAAGAATTTACCAACATAATGTATTTATGAAGCCAAAGGATGTTAAGTATATCCAAATTAGAGACTTACAATTAAGAGACAATCGGCAGCGTAAGATGAAAATCACCCTCGGAAACATGATCGTCTCCAGACCTTTTCATCCCTGTAAAAACAAAACAACTCCTAGTCCTCTAATTAACAACCAAAAACACCTGGAAACTTAAATTACCGATCTAAAACAAGGCAAATGAACAACTGTTTACGCCTCTTTACAGACAACCACCAACAATTTCTCATTCTTTCGAGCAAATTCTAGCATTAAATCTTGAACATGTTAGAAAACTATCTAACATGAAACTTGCAACTTATAATCCTTCTTAATAGACTCACCTGCAATGAAGCTCAATAAACAATATGCTCGTCATTTGTCTTAGCTCTTGCATTATTATACACCATGGGAAGTGGAGGAACACCAAGTGAAGACCTTAATAAAACATATAATCATCATCATCATCATCATCATCATCATCATCATCATCGTGAACAAATATTAAACAAAACAAACCTGAGGCCAAAGAAAAAAAACTTAGATATTAAACAAAACAAATAAGTAGATTGAAAACACAATAGGAAAGAAACGAATGTAATTTCACCAAAAACTAACCCGAATAAAGAGAAATAGCGATGAGTTCTAGGTTTCTAGTCAGAAGCATTGTAGATCGGATTATACGATGAATAGCCACAGATGAATTACCATATAACGATATCGGATGAGAGATCGGATTATACAATGATACACACTGATTATCAAAGTACAATTCTAGCAAATCTATAAGAATACCAAAAACCTTTATATAAATTTAACAATGGGATAGATTCAGTGAAGGAAACATACATACGACTCGATTGAGAAGACTCCACTTGTTTGCTCAAATTGAGATGATAGAAGATCTGCAAGGGATTAAAGACAAATCAATGAAAAAAGGACTTGAATTTTGAAATCTTACAAAGATCAAAACACGAATCACAAGAGCTTTACCAATTTCTTCTTCCGGTGGTCAAGAAATCAATGGTGGGAAACAACATTTTTGAGATCCCATGTCACCATCTATTTGCTTTAAACATAAACCTGAATTACATTTTGAACCATAAACCCTATATTCGCACACACAAAATTGGATTCAATAGTACCACCATTGTACGGTTGTGTTTCACATATTTGTAATTTCTACAGCCAAGAAACTCCATTACCAATAACAATCACCATCTAAAATCAGATTCCTATGATGTTAACATGTTAATGAATATTATGTTACCTACAATGCACTTGTCACACTTTTTTATCCAATATGTGAATCGTGTATCTCCTGGAGCTAATTTGGAGCCAGCTTAAAGGCTGTTTTGGTCTGATACTCTACCATTGAAGAAGGTTGAGGTATAATTAAACTTGCAGAGTTTTAAAGACACACGAAGGAGTACATATCCGATGATCCCGTGACCGTCACCATTTGTCTAAAACTGGTTCAATCTATCAAACAAAAGTCAAAATCAATATCGCCAGTCAAGTTAATCGCATTATAAAAATGTGTTTCAATATTTAAATATAATCAAACGAATTCACCTTTTCTTAATCTATAAAATAGAAATTATTGACCTGTTAAAATTAGTATCCTGCAATATCTTCGATTCTCCTATCAAATTCAATTCCGGAACGGTAAAAGCTCAATAACAAACACGAGTGACATCCACTTGTACAAAATCGTATTATCTATCTGCAGCCATGGACATAACAGATCACACAGTTAGAGGAGTTACTGCAAGTATTGTTTAGGGTCTACATATTTACACACCTTATTGCCTATTTCCACACCCTCCAAGACGCCTCGTATAGAGCTATACGAGGCGTATAGAGTTGCTTTTCCGACCAGCTCTGCACCAAAGCACAATGTCAAATCAGTCACATCAGACGGGGAGTCTAAGTCTGTACGAGGGAAGGATACGAGGCACTAAGACGCTTCGTATAGGTCTATACGAGGCGTCTTAGTGACTGATTTGACTATACGTTTGACAAGTGACTTAAAGCTATACGGGTAGTATAGAGCTATACGAGGCGTCTATGTCTCACATAAAGTGCAAGATACAGCGCATTCTTTGTCATTCATTCTGCTTCTTCTTGTTCCGTTTTATCCCCCGCCAACATTTCATTCATTCTGCTTCTTCGAAAGAATTGGCATTTGTGTTCTTATCATCCCGAAGTGTTGAAATGTCATCATACTGGGACGGCAACTATGTCTTCGGGCAGTATTCTAGCGACAACTGGGTGGCCAAAAGCGTTCCGGTAACAATTATTAGCTTAAATATTTTAATTAGTTGTTTTAGTTTATTATTTACTAATGATGATACGGTTGTTTATTTTGGAGGAGTCTGGCGTTCCCGATTCTAATGAGTAAGAGGAGGTTGTGTCTAGTATACAAGGAGAACAAAACAGACCGTTTCTAGATTTGAACAAGCATCCCCCTATTGATGAAACAGCCCATGTAGATGACTCATACCATGCTTGTCAACCAAGTTTTCCGATGCAACAAGGGTATCCGGATTATAGATACGAGTGTGAATACGGAGGAGACGGTGGATACGGAGGAGACGGTGGATACAGTGGATACGGAGGATATGGTGGATATGGTGGTTATGGTGGATATGGTAGATATGGTGGTGAGACACCTCCCATCCAGGACAGTCCGTACTTAAAAAAGCAGGTATTAATTACTATTTTTTATTATTATTTAATTATTTTTATTATTTATTTATTATTATTTATTATTATTATTATTATTATTATTTATTAAAATTATTTATTATTATTGTCGATGTTACAGGGTTTCAACTCTTTAGATGAACTAAAGAATCGGATACAAGAAATAGCAAACGCGGATGGTTTCGTTATTGTCACCCGTCGATCAAAGAAAACCGGGGGAAGAACCGGGAGGGTATGGCTTGAATGTGATCGTGGTGGTGAGCACCAGACTACAGCAACACTTAGAAAAGCCGGAAGCAAAAAAACTGGTTGCCCGTTTTACCTGCTGGCTTTGCGAAACCACCCGTATGAAACCTGGGAGATTAAAGACGGAAAAATTAAACATAACCACGAACTTTGTGAGGACCTGTCGGCCCACGCGTTTGTGCGAAGGTTTACTCCAAGCGAAATGAAACTGATCGAGCAGCTGACAGCTCAAAACATGGAGTCGCGCAAAATATTTCAAACGATAAGGAAGCAGGACCCCGACAGGTTTCATGTTCAGAAAGACGTTCAAAACGTTGTGGCGAAGATTAGAGCCGAACAAAGACAAGGATTGACTCCCATGCAGTCACTAGAAAACATACTGATAAACAACGACTTTATTTACGAGACACGGGAGGAACCCGGAACAGAGATCGTAACAGAGATCTTCTTTCTTCATCGGGACTCGAGATGCATGTGGCATGCATTCCCCCACGTCATGCTGATCGATGCGACGTACAAGATAAACATATACAATATGCCCTTTATCCAGATTGTTGGTATGACGCCTACCAACAAATCGTTTATTATCGCGCATGTCGTTGTTAGTAAAGAACGGGGTGATAACTTTGTGTGGGTGCTTGAGAGGGTTAAGTCAATGTTGGATGAATGTATGGAGCCATGTGTGTATTTAACGGATAGAGACCTAGCCCTTATGGGCGCGTGTGCTAAAGTATTTCCAGACGCCTCCAGGCTTCTTTGCAGATGGCACATACAATAGAATGTTATGAAGCACTGCAAGGGTGCCATCACAGACGAAGACTGGAAGAAATTTTTGTCATTCTGGGGGACATTGATTGAGTCTCCATCCATACTCATCTACGAGTACCACTTGCGCAACATGCGAAAACGACTTGTGGAGTGCAAACGTTCTAGTAAGTTTTTATAATAACATACGACTCACCTATGAAAATTTTATTAAAATATTTTTACTTTTTAGGAGTCTTCAAATACGTGTACGATAACTGGCTAAAAGACTATAAGGAGATGTTCGTCTTTGCGTGGACTAATAAGAGGCACAACTTTGGTAATCGTACCACAAACAGAGTTGAGAGCCAACACGCCAACTTAAAGAGATACGTCCTAGATAGGAGCTCGCTGGACCGTGTAGTTGGTTGTGTCCAGGATATAGTTGAGACACAGTTCGGTAAAATAAGGAAGACTTTTCGAGATAGCATCGAAAAAAGAATGACCCACCACAAACACCCGTTGTTTCAACACCTACTTGGAAAAGTATCCCATACAGCCCTTGACTTGTTGAGGGGAGAGGCAATTAGGAAGCTAGATGTCTTGGAGCGCTTTCATTCATCATGTGGTTGCCAAATGTGGCACAGCTGTGGGTTGCCCTGTGCTTGTAGGATAGAAAAGTACATGCTTGAAGGTAATAATTGTTAAACGTACAACACTTGTGTGATATATTTCCGTTAATCATGTGACTTAAACAATGTTTTTTTTAACCGTGCAGAGCATCCGATTCAACTCGAAGACATAGACGTCTTCTGGCGGAAACTTAACTTACAAAGTTGTAAATTGATAGACGATGACGTGGACGTGGTCGAAGAGCTAAATATTGTTAGACAACAATTAGAGTCGCACCCCCCAGCTCAGCAAAAAAGCCTGATGTCAAAGATTAAAGCGGTGTTGACTCCAAAGAAATCTACCAAGAAACCACCGGTTGTCCAACAAAATACTCGTGGCCGACCAACAATAAAGCAGGTACAACAAAGGTTGGACGAGGCCTCTCATATAGTTGAAGAATTGAGGAGAAGCTGATTCGGTGATGCAAACACGTGCTTTGAAGGTTCCCGACAAAGTAAGTACGATAAACCTCGCCACAGCTCGTACGTTCCGTCACAGGCCTCTCAACAGTCGGTTATAAGGTCCCAAAAACCCAAAGCGAGCCTAAGCCGTTCAAAGAGTTCTAAGAAGAAAGAGACACGAGATGCTCACGGTTTTCCTTTAATCATTGGGGACGAGTTCGTGGGAATCATCAAATAGTTTAAGTATGCCATTCCGCCAGTGTTCCATCCGTACGTCTCGTGCATACGAGATGTGAAGCCGGACGGTCATTGTGGGTTTCGGTCTGTGGCTGTGGGCTTAGGTGTGGATCAGAGTTCATGGGGGCTCATTCGAAGGGACCTTGTCCAAGAAATGGATCAGAACGAATCGATCTAGTTCCCAATATTTGAAGCATGGGATAAAGGTTATTTTTTACACGCATCGTCAGGGCCTAATTTGGGATTCAGTGTCCGGTTGTGGGGAGGATCACTGGATGGACTTCCCCTTAGCAGGACTTCTTATTGCACAAACGTACGGTATCGAGGTGCACCTGTTAACGACAACCATGGGTGCGAGTTCCACTTTCTTCCCGATACTAAGTCCTCCGGCTAATGAACAACCTTTATTCATAACGCTTACACATGTTAACGAGAACCACTTCATACATGTTAAGCTGGAAGGGGATTATCCAATGCCACCAACACACGGGCTATGGTTGACCCATCGAAGACCCCATACGGAACAATGGGAAGATATGTACTTGCCACGTCTAGAATGGTATACATCGATAATGAATCCTCCGCCAAGATCAAACCCTAGTCTTAATTACATCGACAGTGATACGGAAGAATGATTTTTGTAATTAATAGTATTTTTGTATTAATTCCTATAATTTTCTACAATTTCTATAATTTCTATCATTTTTCTATAATTAGAATTGATTAAAATAGGTTAATAACATTTTTTTTTAAAAATTACAAATATACGACTCGTATAGAGCTAGACGCGTCGTATAGGATTTATCAAAAGACCATTTTGCCCCTGATATGCCCCCAATCTAGGCTTCTATCAGGGGCTAAAAGGTCATTGTACCTTTACCAGACGCCTCGTATAGATCTATATGGGTCGTCTATTTGAGCGGGTTTTTCAAAATTTGAATTTTGAATATTTGAAAATCAAAATTTGAATTTTTTTAAAAAAGGACGATTCGTATAGACCTGTACGCGTAGTCTATAGGGGCGGCAGCAATTCTTTTTTTTTTTAAATTTGAATTTTGAAAATATTTTATGTTAATTACTAATATACCCCTGATGGTCCCCAGTATAGGCCTTTAACAGGGGCTTAAAGGTAATTTAACATGATGGACGACGTGTATAGATCTATACGACCCATACATCTAAGGCGGCAACTTTTACACTTTTTCTTTTTTAATTATTAAAAATATGTTTATCAAATGACCATTTTGCCCCTGTAAAGCCCCCAGTATAGGCTTTAGTCAGGGGCAAAATGGTAATTAACCATTCCAGAAATATCTTTTTGGATTGGTTAATTACCATTTTGCCCCTGAATAATGCCTATATTGTGGGCTATACAGGGGCAAAATAGTCATTTAATAAAAAGGTTAGACGACGCGTATAGGTCTATACGAGGCGTCTATGCCTCGTATAAGGCTGGAGGGCCTAGACGAGGCTGGTTATCACCCCCAAACAAAAACAAAATACATACGGAGCACACAACTCTATACGCCTCGGATAGTATTTCGACCGTATTTTCGAAGATTTGAAGCATCACTGGTACGTATTTCATCCCGTACTTTAGTATTTTTGCCTCGTTTTTGCCTTTAGACCGTAGGTTTGCCCTGAAATTTGGTTTTTGTTGGGTTTGGGGGTTTGAATCTAAGGTTGAAGATGAATCAGGTAGAACAGGACGCCGAGTATAGCCCTATACGAGGGCTATACGAGGCTCTGCAACTTTTTTTTTTTTTATTAATGTTATTATTATTGTTATTAT